>JBBMKD010000001.1:39219827-39307346 GCA_037834095.1 Argya squamiceps
ACCAAATACGGGGGGAGAGGAGAGGAGAGGGGAGGAGAGGAGCGGAGAGGAGAGGAGAGGAGAAATGCTTCATAATATGCAAGCTCTCTGACACTAATACATGCAGAATTAAAAAACAAGTGAATAGGGAAATAACATTAGAATGCAAAGAGAGAGATGGGAGAGGTAAATGCCTTTTAGAAAGCATTCAAAACTGCTTTAGCCACGACTATGAAATTATAAAACCTTCTAAGAAGGTTTAGCTTTTCTGATCAGAAAAATAAATAAATATTGTGCCACTGATTTACAACACATTAGATAATTAAAGGAATGTTCAGACCACCTTCACAGGGCTGTTAATTGATGTGGGACAGATTAGAGATTGAAAAGATCAAAGTACATAGATAGTAATTTATAGTTGCTCAGCTGACTAGTGACAATTTATTCATCTTTGATGACTCTTACTTGTAAAATTACATGCTCATACCGTTAACTGTGATTTGCAGTGACTGATATCACCTTGATATTAAGCAGAATAACATACTCCAATACAAGCTGTTTCATCAAAAACATTACCTAGCATCATATGCAACAACAAGCTACTACCTAGGCAACATTATGTTTGTAAGGCCATCATTTCCAGTTGAGCTCTTCAGCTAAGACCAAGGTGTTCCAGATTTACTCCTTGGATGTGTCCAAACACTTATTTATCTTGTCACAATTGACTTGTAGGTCACGCTGCGCACTACAACTCTTACAGAAGATCAAATAAATAATTTCTGGGAGATTATGACCTTCTTCTTTTCTTTATGACAGAAGAGAAGTGAAGTATGGAGGCATTTATAAACATTAGTCTAGTGAAAATTCAGTGCAGCAAAATGACCTGTCTAGAGTGGAGTCAGGATTTGATATGTCATGTCTCATGGAAATGGTGTCTACAAGCCTCCAGCTGTTACTGAAACCTGAACAATCATGCCATACCTTAGATCTGAACAGTGTTTCTCAGGTATTTGTCCCAATTCATGCGTATAATGACACTCTGAAACAAAATATGAAGCAATCAGAGAAAAAAAAAAATAGCAACGGAAACATTATCAAACATCTTGCATATTATCTTCATAACAGGGACTGTGGGAGGTCAGGTTTTCTTTTATTTCCTGCAGATCCTTTGTCTGTATCATACCAGCAAGATAGTCTCAAATGCACACACTGGGGAAGCTGTAAACTTTTTAATTTAGATGAGCTCAGTGCCATCACTTCTGAGCTTGGGAAAGCTTACTTCCTTTCCCACATTTCCCTCATGAGAAGAATTTAATTTCTTAACTCTTTTATACCCTTGTTTTTGAAAATTCCAGTTTTGGCAAGGCCAGCTTGAAAATACATTTGAATATATTTCTGAATATGTGGAAGTGTAGCCATTATATTATTTTAGTACTAGAATCCATGAACTAAAATTATCATATCACATATAAGAAATGTTTTAGTATACTTTCTATTATGAATTTGCTCAATCAAATACAGAACAAGTTATCGTTAATTACTTGTTCACCCAGAGTGTAAGAAAATGGTTTTTTCTGTGTACTACTGTTACAGCCTCCTGTGAGCCACAACACCTACACGGGAATTTTCCAATAAGCTATATGGAGATAAGTCCCTGTCCATTTCATATCACATCATACGATAAGAAACTGTACTATGGTAGTCATTCTGTGTTTAGTCTTCCAAAATCCTAACTGGCTGTGATCTTTAATTACTAACTAAAAGAAGTCAAAGTCACATCCAGATGAAAAGACTCACAACAAAATGAAAAGTTATTTGCAATATATCTTTGAATGCTTGTAACTAATTTAATTGAAAAAAGTTTTGAAAAGAGAAATCAACAAAAAGGGAAGGAGGACTCATAAGAAGAAAGAAAGAAAAAAAAGAAAGTGGTATCATGTGTACAAGATTTGTACAGATTAGTATAACACTCAGTGTCAGGGATTTCTATGGAAAAGGCTGGAAATACAAATGTGTGTTTCTCAAGATGCAGATAACTTTATGTAAAAATGGTGTTTAAAAAAATACATTGCATATATTATTCAAGTGAAAAAAATCTATTTGCTCAGAGGCTCTGGAAGCAGTAATATTGATTGGCCCACTTTACTTTGGTGCTTAAATATGGGCATCTGTATTTGAAAATTTTTCATTTGTTACTTAAGATTGGTTACTTATTTGTTTGGTTTTAGTTGTTGCTTCTAAATGACAGAATGAAAGGATGGAAAATGCTTAACTATAATATTTCTACTCAATTCTGTGTTTTGCTTGGAAATTGCATTATGCAGACATGAAAGACAGCTGAGAAGCATGCTGAAATAATTCTTGCGAGAGGAGATGAAACCTGACAGACACAGAATGATTAAAACTAATTAATCATAACCATCAACAACTGTAATCACAAACATCCTAATTATTGTGAACTTAACATGTCAAGTTGAATCATATAGCAGCTCTGTATTATTATGTTTTCAACATAATCTCATTATTTTATTCTGTATGTAAATATTTCTTCTAATTCACTTTGGTCCAGTACTTCAGAATTTATGAATGTAGAAATACTACTGAAGTTCAGGGAGATTTTGGTACCTATGAATTCCCTTTCTTCTCAAAGCTCTGGGGAGGACTGAGCTTTATTGATTATACTGATGGTATTAATTGATGTTATTGAAACTAGTTTTAACAAAAGGAAAAATTTTTCAAAGCTCCGAATTTCCTCAAACTTCCTGGAGTATCCCTTCATGCAAGATTAGATTATAGAAAAATTAGTAGTTAGAAAAGACAAAACAGGGGAAAAAGCATATCAATTCATAATTTATATAAAATCTCTGTAGGATCACAAGTAGTGAATATTTTAATTAAAATGTAGTATTCCCTTTTAAAAAGTATGGCACATTAAATAGTGAAATAATCTATTTTTTTCTATTATATAAAGTTTAAGTTTTAAAATTAGTAATAATTAATAAATATAAATCATATCATTTGGGAGGGAAATTAAAAAGAAAAAATAATTATACTAGATTTAATACAGGATTCTACAAGTCAATTTAGGAAATAGTTCTACATATTAACAACTGAATTACAGTACAATATAATAACAACAAATATAATACGTATCATGCTAACAATAGTAGTACTAATTGTAATTTTAAAAGGAGAGACCAGAAAGAGAGGGGAGAACAAAACCCAAGAGAGACAAGAGATGCACAGTGCAGTTATTCACCACCCACTGACTGATGCCCCGCTCGTCCCCAAGCAGCGATTGGTGCCTCCCGGCCAACTCCCCCCAGTTCATACATTGAGCAGGATGCTCTGTCGTGTGGAATATCCCTCTGGCCAGTTCGGGTCAGCTGTCCTGACCATGCTACCTCCCAGCTTCTTGTGCCCTCCCCACTAGCAGATCATGAAGCACTCAAAAGTCCTTGACTTTCAGTAATTACTGCTTAGCAACAACCAGCGTTGTGATATTAACTTATCAACGTTGTGATGTGTGATATTAACATAATTCTCATACTAAACCCAGAATGCAGCACTGTAGCAGCTATTAAGAAGAAAATTAACTCTATCCTTGCTGAAACAAGAACACTGTCCACAGAATTCCCTCTGGGGAATATCCCTCTGGCCAGTTCGGGTCAGCTGTCCTGGCCATGCTACCTCCCAGCTTTTGTGCCCTCCTCACTGGCAAAGCATGAAGCACTCAAAAGTCCTTGCTTTCAGGTAATCACTGTTCAGCAACAACCAGAACATCAATGTTTTGTAAACATTAGTCACACAAATCCAAAACATAGCAGTGCACCAGCTACTAAGAAGAAAATTAACTCTATTGCAGACAAAACCAGGACACTAGGATAGTTAATTATCTCTCTAATATATTGTATTACGATAGAATGTATTTGCCACATTTATGGATTCATGACTTCACTGTGATAGGAAATGTGGAAAGTATAAGAAAGTGTTTCTACTTACAAGGTAAAGCAGCTAGACATAGCTATGACATACAACTACAATGAAGAACAATAAACAGTAAACCAGCTGTTTTAAAAATCTTATAATTTATAAAAATTATATAAAAAGAAATATGTCATTAAGGACAGAAAAATGTTTGACTATTTGTCTGCCTTTCATACTGCAAATTTAGTTCAGGGCTGATCTATCAATAGTGAATATATTAAATTTCATGCTGACACCATGGTAGACAAAAAGTCTTTTGTTTTTGCAAGAATAGATCCATGGGGCACCATTATTCAATTTTTTTTTTCTGAGAAAAAATATCCTGTAGTATCTGAGAAAGATTCTGAATATCCTAGTCTAAATATAAGTACCATATCTTTTCCTCTTTCTCTGTTTTTTACATTTTCAGAGAGAAGTCCTTAAACATTCTCCTGAGTTCCTTGACACCTTTCATTGTCGCTCCCTGAAAAAATCTGTATATAGACCCCCTTTCCTTAAAATTCTTTAATAGCTCTGCAGATGTACACAGAGAGAGGATTGGTCTTGTACAGGCTTGAACCACATCATTTTTTCTCTATGCTCTCTCTATTTCTGTTTTTGCATAGTAACTTCTATGAGAAGAAAAAATGACCTTTTTCACATCATGTCAGTCTGATGATCTGTGAAGGATTAAAACCTTTCTGGTAATAAATAATAACAGCAGCAATGATAATAAGCATGATACATTCTAAAGTGTTTTAATCTTGCCCTTATTTTGTCACCTAAAAGTCATATGGTAATGTGATTTTTGAAAGTTCAAGATGTATGCTTTTCCCATTATCAGGGGTGACATGATGTTCCTGTCATGGTAAGAATCTTTTTTTCTGAACTTCCTTTTGCACTTTTTCTAGTGAATAATTTCAGTATTAAAAGTTACTCTTAGGTCAAATGAGTGACTCTACTAATACAGCTCTATATAATTAAACTGATATGCCTAGAAAAGAAATATATGTCAATATAAAATAACCTATTAATTTCTTGGGACTTTTGGGTATTCTGAGTATTGTGTTTAATTCATCCAGTGTAAAAGTTCCTTATACAATCACACGTGATACCTTTTCAACACAGACCTTTCACTCTTCTAAAAGCTTGTGTTTCTGGGTTATTAAACAGACATTTATATTTTCTATTGTTTAGAGTGTACAGTAAAACCATGTTTTTGATTCAGGTTATAATGGGATTTTGAAAAACATGTTTTAATGGAATTCTTTTCCCTGTAAATCTTACCTTTTTTAAAGAACTACAATTCCAGCTCAAGGTCTATTTCTTAGTCCTGTCTTTCAAATCCAAGGAGAGGAAGGCTATCCTCTCTTAGTGACAACGCAATAAATAAGTCTGTCCTTGGCCTGACAGAAGAATCTTACCTTGTGTAGAGCTATTTTTACCTTACTAGAAAGAATATTGCCTGCTTAATACTTGTCTTTAGGTATCTTCAGGATATGTCTTTAACCATTTTAATACATATCATATTATGTCCATTTTAAACTCCATAATAAATTTGCATATAAAATAGTTTAAACTTAGAGAACTGAGCAGGCAGAGGACATTGTTCTGCACTAATCTAATTTCTACTTTAAAGTTAAATTGACTGGTTTAAGTCACTGATAATGAGGTACAGAGCCCTTTACAGCTTCCATGCTAGGTTACAAAGCAATAATTGCCTAAAATAAAAACAAGATCTGTTTTTCATCTTTAATTTCATCCTA
Source organism: Argya squamiceps (assembly GCA_037834095.1). NCBI lineage: Eukaryota > Metazoa > Chordata > Aves > Passeriformes > Leiothrichidae > Argya > Argya squamiceps. The sequence goes on from JBBMKD010000001.1 coordinate 39,225,539, forward strand.
ATTTCATAGCAGTTATCCGTTGACTGTGGACTGGGTCACAAAAACTTGTTTCCCCCTTTAGCTGCAACAAACTGATAAACATGGTGAATGAATGATCCCTCCTGTGCATACCTAAAATGCAAGCTCCAGTGAAGGTGACTTGAATGCCATTAAGTGATAAAAACTGCTCCAACTTTTGTAAAAGTTCTTCCGTCAATGGCAGAATATTTCCCCTTTTATTCAAATGTTTATTTTGTTGTTAGACCTTCATTCTTCCACAATGTATATAAATACATAGGTATATGTGCTGAGAGAAACCCATGCTTCAGCTCATTTCAAAAGCATGGGAGTATCCACTGTGGAGAGAGCTGCACTGCCTGGCAGCTCCTTTGGTTGAGATATATAAATGGTTTTCCCAAGTTTATAACTTCTCTCAAAGCTCAAATACTGGACTGAGCTAATGTAAATACACTTGCAGTGTAAATTTGACATCCAGAAAGCACTGCACCAAACCGTTGGATTTACTCTATAGCAGTAGCTCTGGAATTTCTCTATTTCCCTTTTACAGTGGAGACCACTCCTGTTTCACAGGTTGTACACTAGTGATAAATTTTTCAATTGAATAATTTCTTAGCAGTAAAGGAAATTCAGTTACTTCTGCCACATGCACTCCATCTAAATTTGCTTCATGTGTTTTGTTTATATATTGTTAATAGTAAGTTACAGTAGACATGGTGGCTGGCACTTAACTGCATTTTTTTTGAAGTGGTCAAAGCTGTTTCTTATGTTAAAGAGTATGGGAGTTATGTAGCTGAACGCCAGGAAGCGCTTTAAAAATAATATGTGTTATCATCTTTGCCACTAGCACTGAGAAAAGAGTAAATTAATCTTCCAGGGCAAAAGATGAACACCTATGCAGCACAAGAAGACATTTTCTTATCAATCAGCTATATAGATCACAATAAGATGAAGGACAGAGTCATTCTGTCTGGGGCTTTCAGACATGTCACATGTGTTACAGGTTTATACTGCAGCAAGATACTGAACTCAAGGCTGGTGTGAAAGTTTGCAGTTCCCATCTCTAAAGCTGGGTTCTGTCTACCCTTTCTTTTATTATCTACCTCTTTCGAGTTTTAAAGTGAAATGAAAGGGGTTTGTATAATTTTTTAGTAGCTGCCTTTTTTTTTCAGTGTGCATAGATATGAAATGGCTGAGATTTACAAGAAAGTAATTAAATTTTCCATTAATTTGATATTTTCTTTTTGTGCTTATTACTTTAATGTGGGGGAACTGCAAGCATGATCCTTCACCTTTCCTTCCTTTTAAGCTTTTCTACATTTATTTGTTTTACAGCTAAATCCCTTCTTTTCTACTTGCTAATGCTTTTTCTTCTGTATGCTAACAAGAAATCCAGTTCAGAACCAACAGATAGCCAAAAAGAGCTGAAATTCAAAGCTCTTTGATACTTTCCTCCTTTAGTTTGAAAATAAGTGTTTTAAACAAATAGAAACTTGAGTCATACATAGTACTTTTATTTTAAAATAAGAAAGAATCTTTGTTTTTCATTTGGCAGAAAAAAAGAAAAGTATATTTCTCCATCACAGTGTGCATTCAAAGCAGGAAATGGAAAAAAAATTATCTGAAGTTGCTCTCACTAATAGGAAAATAACATTTAATCACCCGAGGACTTTACTAAGAAAAGTTTCAATTACAAGATGTTCTCCCATCCAAACTTTTCATGCAGGGGCATGAAAAGTTTTCACCAGCCCACTATTTTCTGAACATAAAATAATAATTACTTTTATGCAGAGTATGCTGTCAGGTAACATGCATTAGGAGACACTTTTAAGAGAAATTACACCAGCATGTATTATAACCCATGGTGTGCTTATTTTAAAATGGAATATAATATTTAAATTTTTAATTATCTATTGACTAGCAAAATTTTTCAAAGTTTTGTAATGTAAACTTAATTTTATAAAAAATCTACTGGACCCTATATATCTTTTCTCTATGCAAACATGAGACCTATTATTGAAATCAAAACACTAACTTATTTTTGTCCAAAGACAGCACAAATTTAAAGGTATTTAAATTTTAGACTTCTGCCTGTACTCAAAACATAATTTAGAAATGTGAAAAGAAGATCAATACAAATTACTTCTGAAAATCATTGAACTTCAGTTTTAAGCTATACTAAGTCTGGAGCAAGATGTGGAATTTCAGCATCTGACAGAGAAATGCCAACTGAGTGCAGTTAAGATGGGAATAATTCTGCTCCACCTGTTCAAACTGTTTGGTGGTGTCTGGCTCATCCCAGCACTCTGGGCTGTATGCAGAAATTAGGAGATATGGCTGCAGGTCACTGAATGTCAGTGACAGAAGCTCCCACTGACCCAATCTATTCATATTTCTGATCCTCATTTAATGCTTGCTGCAGCTTCTGTATCCTTTTCAAAGATATCTTGTTGCTTCACTTTGATATCTCTTCACTTTGATCCCCATCAGATGGAAATGTCTCTAGAAAACCTCTGAGAGATCAGAGGTTTTAAACACCATCACTGGCTCTGAGGAGTGGGTGAAGACACTAGTCTGATGGCAGAACCGAACTCTCATATCTCTTTACTACAGATAAAAATGCTAGGGCGTAACTATCCACCTAAAATAGGAATTCACCTTCAGTGTTCTGTGTGGTAAATTGAATAATAGGATCTTCTGGTTGAAAGCCTCTAAGTAATCACAATGAACTCTTCATAGCAGTGCCCTGCAGCTTAGTTCAAAAATATTTGTTCCAATAGTGAAATGTTTATTCTTGCCCTCATGGAGGGAAACTTCTGGAGGGAAAATATTTTTACCCACAAACTGGTTTGGGCTTATAGCACCAAAGAAATCAGAAGGAAAGTATCTGAAAAAGTAAGTGTGCTATAGAGTAAATTTGGTTTTAGAACCAATGTTTTGATTTTCCCTTCTGTCATCACCATGTGCTATGTGCATTGTCCAAGTGGCATCTACAACATCATCAGTCTGGGTGTTAGCCAAGTTGTTCTCTCCAGTTGTATTTCGTCTTTTTCACTATGTATGAATCCCTTCTACCAAGGGAGAAAATCAATCAGCATATAGTAAAAGGAAATAAAAGCACTATTAAATGTATTTGTAAATGGCAAATATATAGGTATAGATATAGATATAGATATATAGATATATAGATATAGATGATACATAGATAGACATAGATATAGATATAGATATAGATATAGATATATAGATATAGATGATATAGATATAGATATAGATATAGATATAGATATAGATAGATATAGATATAGATATAGATAGATATAGGTATAGATAGATATGTATTGTCTTCCACTTTTTTTTATACTGTATGCAAGTGCACTAAAAAAGAAATAAAGTGCTGACGGAACATGGAATTTTTTGTGATGGAAATAGATTTATTTTTCAGGCCCCCTATTATAGATCAAGGTATGAAAAAAGGAAGAGTCAGCTTTAAAAGAGGAAATAAAATGTAAGTAGTGGTATCCACAAAATTTAAAATCTTTGGTATGTAACTAAGATGCTCTGTTCTTTTGATAGATCTGGGGAATTTTAGTGGTCGGACGAGAAGTGCTGTATCTGTACGTGAAGGCCAAGGAGTTGTTCTGATGTGCTCTCCTCCACTTCATTCTCCAGGTACAGTAGGCTGCAGCCTGTATTCGTGTTCCTCCTTTACAGTTTCCTCATTATTGGATGCCCAGGATTTTAGATACAATATGTATTTGATTGTGGAACTTCAAAGATGAGATATCCACCATTCTTCTGTCAGTTTTCAGAGTACCAAAGGACTAATTTAAGCTCATGTGTTGCAAATGTCAATGAATAGCAGCAGAGTTTCTGCTACGAAATTGTCTATTTCCTGGTATAGAACTTGTATGTAACAATACAAATTAATGTCATTAATGGTGAGTATGCTGCCTTGAGATCACAGAAGATTGTTTTTAGTGTTTAGAAGCTTTCAGAAATTCCTCCAAATTCCAATGTCATGATACTTTTTTTTAATACAAATTTTATTTTCAGTGGTACAGACAAGATTTTGTTGCTTCCTTTCACTGTACAACTTAGTTTCATAAAACTGCATCAATGCTAAAAGTCAGAATTAGCATAAATTCTACGAAATGCCTGTGGATTCCCACATGAAAATATAGATATTCCAGAGAGGTTACTTTTTTGCTTTTAAAATTGACACTACTGCAAAATCTGTCGACAGCTAGGTGCATCCTTTATATTTGCTTGTCATGCAACACCTGGAGACACGACGCTAGACAGAATATCTTGTTTTTCAGTAGATGCAGTATAGCCTAGCTTTACTTCTTTGGGAAATGAGGTCTGTACTGAGAGGATTTTTCTACTCCAAATTTTTGGCCTGAAGAAAAATAACATTGCAGATGGAAGATCTGAAGAAAATAAAATCTCCTCTGAGTTTCTGTTAGAGAAATGTGTTCAGTATCTATTTATACTGCAAGGATTGTTATTACTGTATTACAGTTATCCATACTATCTCTCTGCTTTTCTCTCTTCTAGCAGATTCTCTTGTGGTCGCCTCTACAATCACTTTCTGAGTTTGACGCTGCAGTCTATATGATGCAATTCAGTACATGATGTTAAGGATTGATAGTGATAAGTAAACTGAGAGGGAAAAGATGTAGACAGAAAAAGTGAGCAATGGTTTCACCAGCACAGCTGAATTTCATTTCCCCGAACAAACTGAAAGGATAGATGGACACCAGTCAAGAGTGAAATTGTCACACACCTTTTCACAGCTGCCATGACACAAAATACAACTTTGTATATCATCAAAATATGTAGAATTCTCTTCCTGAAATTATTCTTCTGCGTTTTATTTAGTCAGATTTTAACACAGTGTTCTACTGTAACACAGATGCTGCCTTTGATGGTGACAACTCGTATCTTTCATTTTCATCACTGGGACAGCAAAACCCCTGCTGTGCAAACTACAGTGCTCAAAACCATCATTCAGTTGTTTTAATTTACATTGTTTGAGTACCAGTAGGCTATGGCAGCAGGAAAATTATTTCCAGAAAAATATCTTTATCCTCTGTTGGCATATTTTTTTCACCATAGCTAAGCCAGAGAAAGTTCTACAGAGTAATGGAGTAATCAACAAAAGCTGAAAAATTGCTCTGATATGCAGATGTAAACACAAGCTCCTATCAATGGAAAAGGGAATTGGCCTCTCTTCCTTTTGTTCATTACATACTGCAAGTAATCCTTTCATCCAAAGTGTTGTCAAGCACTGGAACAGGCTGCTCAGGGAAGTGGTGGAGTCACAATTCCTGGAGGTATTTTAAAAGTGTGTAGATGTAGATCTTAAGGACCTGGTTTATTGATGGAACTAGTGCTGGTTTAATGCTAGGACTTAATGTTCTTAGAGGTGTTTTCCAACCTAAATGACTCTGTGATTCCATCACAGGAAATTTGCTTCCAGCTCCTTACTTGCAAAGCACTGGGGGCCACTAAGTTCTTGTGGGGCTGCAGTGGGACTGCAAGTGGTATTAATACAATGGCTGGAGTCTCACTGGAAAGAGGAGAGCTACCTCCACAGGCCTGGTGATGTTTCAAAAATCAATTATTCCACAGCCCTGGCAAAAAAATACAAGACATTAATGAAAATTGACTGCCAGATCAGAATCCATTTGTAAAAAATAATTCTGGACAAAACCTGAAATTTCAGAGGGAAGCGTATGAATTTAATTCTGAAATTAAGTGACAAATATAAAACTTCCAAGTAAAAAGGTCTTTAGCCAAGAAGAGGTACTTCCAGGATTTGTGCGCAGGAACATCCAAATTTTTTATTAAGCATTCAGTTTCTTGGTACTTAATTTTAGTTTCTGTGTCTGATTTGCAAAGATGGCATTATCTTCTAAATAGCTCTAAGGAATTTTGAACATTAAAATCATCCAGGAGACAAAATTTCAAGTGGATCCTGAGATGTTATAGTGGATATATCTAAGCTAAAGACTATTCAGAGCATGTTTTCCATGTGTGAACATCTCAAATTAACAAGACCATGAGTTATGGGAGTGTTTTTGATGATAGAGAATTTTTTGTGGATGAACACTACAAGCTTGGTGATATTGATTTATTCACATTGATCAGCACCTTTAGAAATAATTTTCACTTACTTATCACAGGAGATAAATCCATGATACAATATCAAGCCTAATAATTCTCCACAGCCTCGTAAGCAATTTGTCCTTCAACAGAATCCCATTCCTCAATCTCTCCAGTCAATAATTGCATATGAACTTGCCCAAGATCTTCAGCTTGAGCCCTTTTAGACAATGACATTATCAGTGAGGGAAAAGAAAGATGACTTAGTAAAAGAACACGTTATTAAGCGAGATATAGTTTTATTAACATGTTTTTAAATGGAAGGTAAAATAAATATTTTTGATTAAATAGTACCTACATTCCATTCTTACAGAATACAATTTTAGAAAAAAATCTGAAAGCATTTACAAAGCACCACTGACTGAAAAAAATACTACATTAATTTCTTTTGACACGATTTTAATCAGAAAGGCAGTTTCATATGCATATAGACATGATTTCTGTTTATTCATGCTGTGATATAGTATCAAGAGGTAATGCACTAAACATACAAATACACACAAACTTGTGATGTATTTATATGGTTCATATAAGCTTTCATTAGATTATTGTCCAAATATTTTACAGGGAAAACAAGGGGGAATGTGGGGTGTAAGGACACCTGAAATAGATTCAGAATATTGCAATGCAGATTCAGATGATAGAATTATCTCTTTAGCTTAATAAATTCGTTTTTTAAATTATTGTCATCTTTGCTAAGAAACAGCAAGGCAACAAACTGAGGGAGTTTTATTGGAATTATCCACTCCTTCAAAATGGTGAAGGAAAATATATTCAATGAAAAGATTTTTCTGCCAATTCCTTATGTCAAACCGCCACAAAAAGATTGTCACCTCCTGCTTCTCCTGGGCCATTGCTCATAAAAAATGCTGCCTCTAACTTCCTTGGGACTCCTGTATCATTTTGATGTGCCTACTCCAGAAGCTTTCCCACTAGCACAGTTTTTGTTGCTAACACTTAAATTCTCCCCTGTGAAATATATTAAATGTGGATAACTTGATCATTCATACACATAATAGTTTATCTATTTTTTTTCCATAAACACAGTATCTGATTCTTTCCAATTATTTCTTTTCTCCAAGAAGGGTTTCCTAGGCAGTTAACTCTTAGTTGTCCTTGCTAAGCAAGAGTTACATTAATTACTGACTGCTTAAATAACGAGCTTTGTTTGATGTTTCCAATTTAAAATGCCTTTACTGTTTTCTTTCCATAAACAGGATTATGGGTTTTCATTGTAATATTTTAAAGCATGTAAATATAGGGTTTTATTCAGTCATTTAATCATCTTAATTACAAGGTTTACCATAGCAAGATTAAAAATGAATGGAAGTTTTCATCCAGATTTACATGTTTCCCTCAGAATTAATACTTTCAGCTGAGCTTTTTAAGGCTTTTATTCAAGGCTTTCAGTATGAGCTTAATGGAGAACGTCGATTCCTACTGTTAGAATGAGTGGAGCTGAGCTGCACACAGGGGAAGGCAGATGTGTGCTCCATCCTGCCTCAGAGGGATGCTGCCGTCTGCAGGGAGCTCTGCTACATAATCTATCTACAACGTGTAGCATCTGTGCAGATGTTAAACTATAACTTTCTGTATCTCTTTCTAAAGGGCAAAGCTGATCTCAAGAAGTTTGGAAACTGTGCTGTAAGCTGCATCTTTTAGATCTCCCCTTTACTGTTATAAAACTACTTTTCGTAAGAAATGTTTCATCAAAAATTATTAATGCCAGTGCCATGGGGATCACAGTCCTTCCCATCCATGTCTAGATGTCTGCATACTGTGTTGTTAAACAGGAAAGCTGCTAAAAAATTCCTGCTACCGTGGCCAGAAATTTTTGTCCAGTTCTTCTATTCCTTACACAGTTGTCTTGGTCCTCATATTAATTGGAGAAACTCACACAAAATGAAGTTTCTTTAAGTCATTCTAAGCTCCTATTTGTGTGTACTTCAGGCATACTCAGAAATCCACTTTGGGAGTAAACACAAACCTATCACTTCTTATTGTTCAGGGTCTGCTAAACGAATCCGAAAGCTGCACTTGCATTAAAAATGCAACTCTGGACTGCAGCTTCACTACCAGTTGGAAACCAAGTCCAGATGAAGTGCAATGTAGCCTTAGAACTCCCCTGTTTTGAACACTGCACAAATTATACACAGAAATAACAAGACAGGCTCTAAATCACCTCATTCAGGTAGAGAATAGACTTCTCCAGGCAAATTAGTAGTGATAACAAGATGGTTATATTTGGGCTGGACTGCACTCAGTGTGTTCATTAGCTTGTTTACACAGGCAATTGCTTAGGTGTCTACATGCAGACATAGCAAATTCTGTTCTGAAGGGGTCCATGCAGACGTAGCATATTTTGTTCTGAACGGGTCCATGCACCCTCTGGATCTCAATTTACTAAGCTGATTTTGGGAATATCATTCTCAGGTATCTGTCTATATGTAACTGAAGGTCACAAGGTTATTTTAAAATTGTGGATTAAGTCCCAGGATCCAGACACCCAACAGTGGCATTTCAGTCCACAACATCAGAGAACTTCTGTCCTATATGTAGATCTAGCCTTTCTTTACCAGTTTCTTCAAAATCACAGGAAGCCTTCAATATCTTAGATTTTTGATGCTCCAGCCCTCTCTAGGCACTTCATCATGTTAACCTGTCAGTGCACGTGAGATTTCTTCCTGACCATGGCTTATACTGTATTAAACAATATTATGTATTAAACAGTAAAGTAAAACCCAGTTTCTTTTCAATTATATTTTTTGTTCAAGTCTGGATTTTCAAATCAACTTTAGCATAGAAAGCTAAAATATTTACTTCCAGGAGAGGCCAATAAGTTGGTGAAAGTTATAGCTCTCCTTTTGCCTTGAGATTGTTTTGCTGGTACCAGTTTACAAAAACAGCTGGACAGATCATGCCTCTAACCATGACTCTCCCATAAGCTAAAAGAACTTAATAATCACTCAGTAACTACTCTTAGTTTGTAGAGGTCAAGATGTATGAATCTGGTGATGGCAAGTAGAACATTTCACATTCACTGTAAACAATTAACATCTCTTCCTAACTGCTAGACTTGCTCAGAAGGTAGAACTGTCCAATATTCCAGTATATTCCTCTTCTACTAACAAAAGTGAGATTGAAAGGAACACTGATGTCTGGGAGTTGGGAGATTGTTGTGGTTGCTATTGTTTTTTCACCTTAAAACTTCTATTCCTATTATAATGGAAGCCAAAAGCTAGTATCCCAGACTTCACCAGCTGTTGACCTTACTAAAAGGATCTATATCGACACTATAGAATACTCAGCTCTGTTTTGTTTTTCTCATAATTGCATGCCATAGTTTGTTCTTCACTCATTTTAATTTCTAGCAGGACCATGATGCTGGGTATCAGAAATAGGCCCCTTAAGTAAGAGTAGTAGAAAATAATTGCTTACTGCACAGGGAGGAAAAGTTTATTTAATAAACACTTATATCACATATAAAATACAAGATGACAACTTTCTTATCTCTACTTTGCATGTGTATAACTTATAAATTATCTACAGAATGTTTTAAAACCTCTGTTTGAGAGCCACATGTTATCAAACAAATGAGATATCATGAGTTGAAGGGTTCCTGCATTTACCTATTAGACTTTATTACAGCCTTGTGATGATTTGTGTTCTATAAATAACTTGAATAAACCTTAAATTTTGCTTTTCAATAGTGGGAGAATAAAAAGCATTAGAAGACAGGTTCAGAGTCCCTTAAACTTCATATTCCTGTCCTAATTCTGGGTTAATTTCATAAGGTCATCTTATCTCTTGACACATCACATTTTTGCTTGGAAGAATCATAAAGATGTTTCATTCTTGCATCGTCTACTTTGTCACCTTTACTAGGCTTCTTTTGAAACTTTCATGTCTAATAATGCTAATTTTCATGGGTGTTATCATTAAAGAGAGTGTCCATGGCTCCTGACATTGCCCAACACAGGAATCTGTGTTCTTTATTTGTGCAACCGATTGATGACTATGACTGTAGTTTTCATCATGGTATGAAAAAATGCAATTAACTTTTTTTCTTCTATGATCTTTTCATTGCTCAATACATGACCAGTAATTTTGCTACTGACTTCCCTGAAGCACATTTTAAGGTTTCCTTCCTCAATCTTGTTGAAGGCATTCATCTGAGAATATGAAATTAAAGAGTTTGGGAATTACAGAATTTTCTGTAGAGTAACATTTTAACAAGCTGTATTTGCCAGAGTGGAGTTACTCCCAGTCTGTTGGCAATGTGTAGTTATTACATTTTAATTGCATTTTAATGATTGCATGTGCCCCAAATTGTAGACAATGTCTGTATAGTAGGTGTACGGATAAATAAGTCCAGATTTCCTCTCTTTTTTTTTTTTTTTGTTTGGTTTGGTTGGGTTTCTTGTGTTGTCATTGTTGGATTTGGGTGGGTTTTTCTGGGTTTTGGATTTTTTTGTTTGGTTTGTTGGGATTTTTTGTAACTTGAAAAGTAATAAATGAAAAAAATACGTTCCTGGTCCAACTATAGTAAATTGTTCCAAGGAACTTCTAAGTATTAAAAAAAACCAAAAAAAACCTCACAGAATTTTCCAAATATTATCATTGTTGAGAAATTTTCCCCACCCTCTCAAAAATGTTAGTAATTCTTTCAAATAATACAGTAATTTACACTAGAAACTGCAAGTTATATGCCCCTACACCCACTGGATCACTCACTAGAGCTGTTTGTCCCCTCAGGGACTATGAAAATGTAGTGAGAAGAAGATGGGTGACCTTGCCCAATTAAGGCAGCACACAACAATGGATGATGGGGCAGCCCTGACAGGGCTCTGCTTAAGGGATGCGTGCTGTAGTTTCACAGTCACAGTAGTGTCTGCAAATATTACCCCAGCTGACAGCTCAGGAGAAACAAAGTGAAAGGAGATACCAAGAAAAGAGGGAGGAAGCATGAGAAATTAATTAATTTTAAAAATATGTGGAGTGAGTTGGCCCTCAGGCTCATGCACTGTTGCCTCTCAGGCACTAGCTGTACGTGACTATTTGTCTACAGCTTGACAAATAGGACAATAATGAAAAGTTTCTGTAGTGGGCAAGCTCCTCTTCCCTCAAGACAAGTTACTAGCCTGTTACTGATATGTCCCAACAAATTAGACATAACTATCAGGAACCTCTTACTCTAGGGGTTAAACCAGATGGCATTGTCTGCCAGGTTTCACTGAAATGGATGCTCATGGTATCACATCCACTTTTCCGCAGCTAGTGTTGAAAAGACACCAATTAAAGTGTTGCACAAATGCTTTCTGTGGCAATGGCTACACAGTTTGTAAAACAGCAGCAGGCCAAAGTTCATAGATTTAAGACTGATGTAACATACAGCAGTTACCATCTCAGAGGTGCAGGGCCCTCTCAGAACTAACCTGCTTGTAGTAACCTTCCATTAGAATCCATTTGCTGTTTAGATCTGATGTTTTACTAAGCTGAAGCCTGGAAAAATACCATTTCACAAACAAGCCAGTTAGTTAAATGTCAGAAAGCCCATTTTATTTAAGGTAGAAAGTTCCTAATTAATCCTAATTGCCTCTCCATATCACAGAAAAGAACAGAGTGAGAATGCACAGGTTAGTCTGTCTAAGGAGAAGCCAGAAATACAATGCTGATCAGACAGCTGAAACAAGAGGAAACAGAAGGAGAAAGAAATGAGAAATTACCTAAGGCTCTGGATGCTAGCTTTGTATCTCCATGACCATTGTGATGAAGCCTTAAAGGATGTAAAAAAATAAAAGGATGAAAACAGGGGATTTTGCAGAAAATGCAATTCTTCCCACACTGGGCATGATTATCTGAATTCAATGGTGATTCTAGTAGAGATGACTATTATAATTTTTGGGAGAACAGTTTTGATTCAGAAGCAGAAGGCTTTGTTTGGACAGAACAGATCTGAGTTCTGTCAGATTCCAATATTAAGTCTCCTTATATAATAAAGTCAGTTATTCCTTGTTCCATAAGTATGAAAGTATCACCTCATTTGAGGTGATACAAAACTTAATGAGACATAGAATTTCATAAGGTCTGATTTAATCAGTTCAGGAAGATTGTTCAAAATAAATTAATTGGTATGAAATCAATTGTGATTGGGACATTTAGTTGGCTTTTTTCTTTTTCAAAGGGAAAATTAGAAATTGTTTAGAAATATATCCATATATATATGTGGATATCTGGGGATGTATATATATATGAATGTATTGTGGGTTCTTTTCCTATCCAATACAATTATATCTGGCATGTAGGTAGCTATAATTTAACATTAAATATGTTAAAGGCAATTGCTTGGATTTTTCAAGGACAAAATGACCGGATAGGTATAAGCATAATATCATAAGAGTTCAGATGGCAATCTCATTATAGCCAGATCTAATCACTGTGCAGCAGCACATGTACATTTCATATCTTCTGACAACATAATATGTTTCCCAGAGCAATAATGGTGAAAAAGTGACTTTTTATGACCAAAATGACATTTTTTTAACAATGTAATAATTAATACCACACCTAATTCTGATTATTTAATTGCCCACTTGTATCTCCCATGTTCTCATGCTCTGTTTCAATACTGTTAAAATCATTGTGATCACTTCTTTAGCCAGCTGATACAGTTCCTGTTGTTTTGAGGCTGGTGCCCGCGAGTGGAGAATCTGCAACCAGAAAATTTCACTTCATTTATTGGTTTATTGAAGCATTAATTTGCATACTATTTTCTACTTTCAGTAAATGAGAAAATGTCCTATAGGAGACTGTAGGGATAAAAATTCAGGAGTAGGAAGAGAGAATGGAAATAAGGATTTAGGTAGTACTGATAAAGGATTTGTCAGTTCCTGCAGAACCACAAAGTCCATTAGGAGTTTAGCAAGCTAGTTTCAATCCTGAAGGGTCTCTTTTCAGGTCTACCAAATGCAAGAAGAAAGAAGCACTGCCTGTTTTACAGAGGATAACAGTGGATGATCTATGAAGAAAACATAAAAAAATTACTAAAATTGCACTGATTTACAATTCAGATCTTGTGTCTTTACACAGTCCAGATCTTTTGTTGCCTAGAATTGGAAGGAAAATTTTCCAAATAATATTAAAATTGATAACATAAAGGGCAGTCTTCTAATGAAAGATTTCTGGTGCACAAAATACACTTATGTGCACACACAGGGTTGAATTTTCACTTTTTTTTTTTTTTTTGGTAAGTTAAATTAGTATATTTAGCAAGTGCATCGAATGGGAGAAGGTTTGCCCTGGTAACCCACCTTTGGACCTGCTCCATTGGAGTTCTTAACCCTAAATCTTGTTATGTCTCCTAAGTGCTGGTGCAAACAGGATGCTCTTGTTAGAAATTGTTTTTCTTGAAAATAAAACCAAACAGAATTTCAAGAGTGTGATATAATGTGTGAGAAAGGGTAACTACCACTCTAAAGTGTGTTACAAACTATAGAGCTATATATTAAAAATCTACAAAGCTACAAAAATATGAAAAAGCTAAAAATCTTCAGGCATCATATCACAATTCTTTCCTATTTCTAAATGAAAATGGATTTCAAAAAACAGAATAAGATTTCTGAAAACTATGCACATAGTCAGCAGAAGAGAGTGAAGGACTGCCTGCTGTTTGCATTATTTTATTAATGATATTTTCTTTAGAATAACCAAAAAGAACAGGAGAGTTGGACAAATACCTTCTTCCATGTGATATGTATTTTTAATGGGACACATCATATGTGTATATAATATCTCACTTTGACTGCAATTGCTAAGATTTTGAGGAGGGAATATATAATCCTGGGATACTGGTCTTGGATAAAAATAAGACAACAGAAGGCTACATATAATGTCTCAATAATAATTATATGACAAGCAGAAGATGGGTGGAAGCAGTTCACTGGGTTTCCAGCAGTGCAGAACAGTGTGCACAGGGACGCAACAGTGAAAAGTCTGTATGTGAAACTGGTAGGAGTTACATTCCCAACATTGTTACACTTTAAATGATTTATTGTTGTTGGCGTTATTTGTAGTGATTTATTTGTACGACATGGTTGAACAGCAATATCAGTATTCTGGGGCAATTTGCTAATGTGACATGTTTCTTCCTCTTTGCACTTTATTTTTTAATTAAGGTGGAAAAAATCATCTGTCAACATCATTCTTACTATGTGAAAATTTCATTTTGTGGACTATAATATTGGTTTTATGCTATTCTCTGAGGCATATGTTCATCAGTTCCATTATCCTCAGGAAAATGTAATGGCTGATCCTTTCCTTGGTACATTTAAGTCTAGAAAATATACCAAGAAGGAGCTGAGCACTAGACTTCTAACATCTGAGAGATTATAAGATTTATATTGCTATTTTGTTGTTTGGTTTTTTTTAACATATTTGAAAATTATATTCAGAGGGAGGATGAGAGAGTAGCTCCCTGTCTCCAGTGTTCAACCACAAAGGTCGTAAGGATTCATTGGCTATAATGTTTTGTGTGTGTGTTTTGGCATTTCTCATAGATGTAAAAAGAGCTGGTGAGGAGAGGAACAAATATTCAAAATTAAAAGAATTATGTATTAGTGGAGATATCCATTTGACTATGGCTTGATTCAGGACTCCTGGAAAGTCACTTCCTTCCACCTTCTTCATTTTTCTCAAATGAGACTGATGATAATGGTACTGCCTTCATTCGAGACCTTAGAATAATAAATACTATTGGACCAAAGAAGCAGGCCCAAGAAATATTCATCAATCACATTTTGTCATGCCCATGGTGGAATTCACCAAACACTGACCTGCAGATAGACCCAGCAAAAGCCTTTATATTTATATTAAAACACTTAATATCAAGAGAATATAAGGCAGAGAGGCAGTGGGCTGTGTCTTAAGTTCAGTGTGTACAGTCATACAAGAGTAACTCTGCAGACTCCAAGTACACAGGTTTCGACAGAACAGTTCCTATGACAACAACTACATGTAAAGACTGATGAATTCTGCTAAAAAAGTGTTTAGAAGTATAAACTAGAACTCTAGTTGCCTTTTATTTTCATTTCTATACCCAGAAGCCTGAATTTAAATCTTGTTAAAGAAATCTTTCTGCTACACTTAATCCTTCTTAGCATTAAGGAATCAAGGTGACTGAGGTGTAAAGGGACACATTTAAATTGCTTTCTTTCTTGTAAGTACAAGAAAATGAACTGCAACTTGTACATAAACTCCTTGAGAGACTGATACCATTATAATTGAAGTACTAGTGAGTATTTGTAACCGAATTACCGAATTTGCTTGACAGAGTTTCTTCTGCTGAATAAGGAAATTTACGCATTTTGTATCTCTCAGCTGAAAAGGAGTTAAGACAGAGCAATATTCTATAAATTTGGATGATCATCATCCAAACATTACTTCTGGGGTTTTTTTTGTTTTGAAAAATAGCCTACCTGTAAATATAAAAAGTGTATATATAAATACATATAATATATAAAGTGTAAATATAAATATATTCTATGCAGTGATGTTTTCCTAGAACTAAGCAATATACTAATTATTTTCCAGTGCCACACTTTTCATATGAATGCAATAGTTAAGCATTACCACAGAATTCTTGTTCATTCAAATTATTAAGAAACAATCAACTTGTATTGTAGATTCAACACATTTCCACCATTAAGAAGGCTCTAATAATAATAAGCTATCCAAATCAGAGTTCATCAGTGATTTGTTCTGCATATTTGTGCTTACCAAATCTTATATTTCCTGTAGATCAGTGATAGCAACTGCATAGGTTTCTTTTAATTCTTAAAATGGTCAGCAGGAGAGGACAAAGAATTCTATATCTGGTCCTCTTGATCATGCTTTGCAGTCAGCTTTTATTCCCTTTGATGCACAGTAAGTTAATTTTGAGGTTATTCTAAATATTTTAGTGAACATGTTCTTTTATAAAACATGAATTTGAATTCTAGACACATTACAGAAACTTTGCTCTTGGTCAATATAAAGAATTATAAAAATTAGTTTGACTAGATACACTTTATTCCAACATTGTTAGTTATATCTCGCTTTTTAAACTGGATATTAATCAAGTCTCATATCACCCATCGAACTACTTCATCTAAGATTAAAACAGATGTATTTGTAATTATGTACATCTTCTTTATTACCCTTCCTAATGATAGACCAAATTTAACTCTAATTCTTGCCTTTGGAAATTACGAATCATAGAATCATTTAGATTGGAAAAGACCCTTAAGATCATCGAATCCAGCAACCGTAAGTGCCATGGCTGTATATCTTCTAAATACCTGAGGCCATTTCTTCTTATACTTTCAGTTATGGTTTGAGGGAAGAGATTAAACTCCACCTGGCTACAATTTCCTTTCAGGTGGTTCTAGAGAGAGATCTCCCCAAGCCCCTGTTTCTCCCCATTAACACCCCCAGGTTCCTCATAATATTTCTGTTCAAGACCCTTCCCCAGCTCTGTTGCCCTTCTCTGGACACACTCCAGCCCCTCAATGTCTTTCTTGCAGGGAGTGGACAAGAAATGAGCACAGGATTGGAGGTGTGGCCTCACCAGTGTTGAGTACAGATGATCACTGCCCTGGTCATGCTGGCTGTGGATGTTTCAGTAGTTTCAATAGTGATTGTCTAGTATCAATTATTTACATAATTTAACTTTATTTTTCTTTATCACCTGATTTTTTTTTCTACTTTTCATAGCAAATAACAGTATTCAGTGGCATTTGTATTACCTGGTGTGTTATAAATCATAGAACATCAATTTATATAGCACACTCAAGAATTTTCTACATAAATATTGATTTCTATTCCTACCTAAAAATAGATGAATATCAATAATGGAGTTGTTTAAAATATCTTAATTGCTTTAAAATATATTTTTTAAACTTTCTATCTAGTTTTTCTGCCTTGTTGTCAGAATTTTTTGTTTCCAGTGTTTGTCTTCCTTAAAAAATTCTTTCAAACATTATCACAAATTTATTTGTTTCTCTCATCAGCTTTTTTTTTCCATAAATTTCTTCATTTAAATATTTTCTTTATTTACACAAAAGAACAATATATATTAATAAAATGATCTTAAAGTATGTCTAAACATTTCTTTACATGAAAAGGTTACTGAGCATATATATCAAATTAAATTTTATTCTTTTGAAAGTGTGAGTGACCTAGAATAAGGAAAGGCATATTTAGCATTTAAGAATGACCCCTACAAAAAGTTACAATTACTGCAGAGCACAGAATTAATATCAAAAATGATCAGTGCATTGGAGAAATGGCTTGCAAGGAATAACACTAAATTCAGCAGAATTCAGATTACTGTACTTATCAAAGATCAAATATACAAACAGAATAAAAAAGAAATAAGTGATTAAACAGCATTTTTCCTTAGAAAACTTCAATCACAAAAAATAACAGAATACTTAGTAGAATGGATAATTCAGTAGTAGAATTCTAGGACATCCTAGGAGAACCGCTACCTGTGGAATACGAGTCCCTATTGTTCTACTTCTCACTAGTGTTGATGTCCAGCTTGGGGTCCTACATCATAAGATGTAGAAAAGCAGTAGAAGTTAAAATAATTAAATTAAGCAAAGGATTAAAAATTAGGACTTCTGAAGAAAAGTTGAAGAGATTGGCTGATCCAGCCTTGCAAACTGAAGTTTGATATGCACAGGGGTAATGATATTCTAATGCAGCTGCAAAATTTTAATATTGCTTTCAAGTTATATGTTTTCAATACTTCCAATATCATATTTGGTATAGATAATAAACAGTATTAAAAAAAATTATAGGCAAATATTAAGGAAAACTGTCTAATTATCCAAAGAAATAAATAGGTTTATCATGAAGATCCAAATTTAGGAATATAAATCACTGGGCATTCTTTAAGAGTGGCTGAGAATATTTGGCCTTGCCTGAGGGCTAGAGATGGGCCTGAATAAAGTATGGTTTGGATAACACTATTTTGACAAATTCTGGAACAGGTTTCTTTTTTCATTAAAAACCATACCAATGGCAGTCAAATACACATGATATTCCTGTATCTTTTCAAAGCTGTATTTTTTGTTGTTTGCTATGGGGTGTCTTTAAAGAATGCAGGTATGAGAAATACATTTCATGAGTCTTTATATGCTTTAATGACTGGCTACATTTCATACCTATTAAAGTACAAATGAGACTGCACAAATTACTGTCTATGCAATATAATATACCATATAATATAACAACAATATAATATTTACATCCTCCAGAACAAGATGAATTCTGACAGTACATTTACCTTTTCTAGAATATTTTTAGTTACTATCTGTGTGAGTGGGTATAAGAAAGAAAATCTTTGGAGATTTATCTCTGTAATTGAATCTGAAGAAAGACAAATATGCGATTGGTAGAATTGTGTTTCAGATAAGTGAACAGTAGATACAGAGCCCCCAGAGAAGGAAATAAGCATTTTCATTTCTAACTGATAAATTGACAATATCTGTTTGTTTTATGTGGGTGTGTTAAAATGCAACAAATAAATTATGTTCATTAAATATTTTCTTGGAGGATTAATGGGGACTGATAATAAACCATAGCAGCATAAAGAAATGCACCACAATTATTTATCTGGTTGTGGTGGAAGGCTGGAGGAATAACCCATTGTTATCATTCATATCTTTCCCTCTTAATGTGAAGCATTCCCCATCATTAGAGGGTACTGCATATTGCACCCTTATTCTGTGGATAGCATACAGAACATCCAAACAGCAATTGTGAGGAAAAAGTTCAAAGCTGGGCTTAATATAAAATTAGGCTTTATATTTTCAGAAGGGGAGATGTAGGCCTATATTTTTCCTTACAGTTTATTTAATTTAAAT
This sequence comes from Argya squamiceps, assembly GCA_037834095.1. Taxonomy (NCBI): domain Eukaryota; kingdom Metazoa; phylum Chordata; class Aves; order Passeriformes; family Leiothrichidae; genus Argya; species Argya squamiceps. The sequence goes on from JBBMKD010000001.1 coordinate 39,244,615, forward strand.
AGGATAGTTCTAAACACTAAAGAAAAGCCATCTTGCAAATTTCATGGTTTTATTGCTATGTATAGTAAATTCAGCCTGTAATCTCAAGTGTACTTTTTGCTGGTTTTACTTATTGATTAAAAAATAGCAATAAAAACTTTTTCAAATTTGCAAAAACTGATTATCTCAGATTTTGGCTGTCATCAGGCATCAGTACCATTTATTCATCAAGTACTGCCATCTTGTGGAATTAGAGTAATCAAACCAAATCCTAAATGGAGGAAGAGAAATTGTTTTTCCAACAGAATCTCCCACTGCATCACAAAAAGAAGAATAAAACTGGAGTTATTTCTTGTACAAATATTATAACTCCACAGAAGTGCAATTATGGGATGGGTGTTTTTCATGCTCTGCCCTTGAATAGGAAAAATTTAGCCATGTTATGGACACTTGGGTTTTCAGTGATCTTAATAGAGTTCATGACAACCTTCTTGTTATGTCTTCGCTTGCACCCAAAATGCCACTTAGCTAACAGGACTGGTGAAAAGGCTGTCTAGAAACCTCATGCTAAAAAGATAAATGGAACAATTTCTTAAGAGAAAAACCCTGAAGCAAATCTGGGAAACTTTCAAGCAGTAACAAACACAGGAATGAATATTTGGTGTTATCTGAATGCTTCAGCACAGCTCTCTTTACAATATTTCAGGCATTATTTCATACTGACCCACAATGACAGAAAGACTTTTGCATTACCGTAATACTGACATTTTCTGCTTTAGAATATCACCAAAAGCACTAAGAAAAATGCTGATATGTGAATATCCCAGCTTCATCCATTATGGGAAGTACATCACATTGTGACAATTTAGGAATTAGTGTTGTTTAACACAGAAAATAGAACTACAAAAATCATTTAAGAAATTATAGTAAGCAAGACTTCACACAATAAATTCATTCTGTCTTCTTACTACATCATCACCAAATCACCCAGTTTTTCACCTATATAGTCTAGTAAAAAGTCCTTAATAAAATACAGAAACAAATTGGGCATTAGGAAGGCTTTCCCAGTCATCTTCAGAAAAAAAGATAAGTATTTCATTAGAGTCATCCTCCTGTAAACAAGGTTGGTCCATTCATAAAAAGGAACTATCAGTTTTGCAGTTACCAAAACGACTTATATAATTTTTACACCAAGACTTTATATATAAGAGAATTTAGCAGCAGAAGAGTTTTTCATCCCGTGACACAAATTTTAATTTACAACTGTTCTATAATACATAATTTCCCCATCTTTTTTATTCTGTTTCTGTTTTTGTTGATGCAAAGTATCTGTGTAAAATTTTCTTGTCTGTTGGCAATCAACTATAATTTCCAGGAAGGGCTCTGCATCCTCTTTGTCATCTTGCCATTGATGTCACATTAAAAATAAAATAGATAGGCATAAAAATAAAAAATAAACTCAGCACACATTCTTAAAAAGTCTCCAAACTTCTGCATACTGCAGTGTTTATTTTTCTCTTTTGTCTTAAACTTATTTTTTCCCTATTGAAAGCAAGTTGTGTACAGCATGGAAAAACCACTTACTAAGTTTTTTCTCAAAAGCAGATGACTTCGTAAGGTCCATATCTAAATTAATTACTTTCAGATTTTAATGTTCTGGTTTGGTTTATTTAGATTTTGGTAGCACTGACTTTTAGCTTAATTTCTTGAAGATCATCATTGTCTATCTTTCAGGCTTGAGATGCATCTCTGGAGTTCAATATCTTGTTAAAAAATATTGCTATGACAATTGCATTTGTGCTTAGCCAAATGACATTTGTTCTAAAATCTTTTAACATAAACCATTATAGGAAAATTCAGGCTTGAAGTTCAGTAAAAGCTGCAATGAACTGTGTACAAATAGACCTGGTGTCATCTGTTTGGTCTTAGGCTTCTTTTTCTGAAACCCTGGAAGTTCACTCAGCAGTTTACCATTTTGTAAGAATAGGATTTCAGATAATATTTAAAAGCCTTTCCTGCAGTTTACATATGCTCCTGTGCTAAACTCCTGTGGGACCTGTGACATGTAACTACATCCACTGTTGTTTCAGAATTTTTCTGTGCATGTACTATAGATGACACACTTGTCTACCCAGAGACAGCTATGTTTTGTGTTGATTCTCCATTATTGTTTTTTTATTAGTTTGTGGGGATTTTTTTAATATGTCTTTGCAATCATTTGGGTATTGGCTTATGCTTAATACTGCCCATAGAAAAACAAACCAGAAAAACAAAACAAACCTCCAGGTTTTGTACTTGGCCAGCCTTTGCTAGCAATTGTTTTTTACAAACTCTAACTTGTGATTTTGCTGGCATACAAAGCAGAAACAGTCAGAGTCCAAGAATGTGAACAGCAATACATGTTTCATCCTCTTCTAGGGCTGCAAATTTAGAAGTGTGAGATATTTGCACAATGGATCAATGTCAAGGTACACCCATTTTCCCTTAATTGCAGTCATTCTGTGAACACCCTTTTGTAAAATCACTTCTGCAAGATCATCCATCTACTTCTCTCAGCTAAAAACTGTGGGGTCCCCAGATCCCAAGCCAGCTGTGGTTGTTTCTGACTGGTCTGCAACATTTTCCTGAGATTTTTCCACTGTAGCCTATACATAGTGTATGGACATGACCCTCAAAATTTTATTTAAGAATCTGCTGAATTTATTAACCAGGTCTAACAGAAGAAAAATATTCATGAAGTGTCTAAGGGGCTTTTCACCTGCAAAGGAGATCAAGAATTCCAGATTAATTCCAGATCTGAGCATTCAGATGCATTCTTCAGGTACTTTTAGGCATATTCCTGGAGTTTTGCTTTCTAGAAATTAAAAATAGAAGCAATACTTTCAATGTGTCAATGGGCTGACAAGAATCAAGTCAACTGCTAACACTTTTTTTTGGACTCCAGAGTTTGGGCTCCTAGCTGGAACACAGATGCAGTAGGTGTACACAAAAAAAAAAAAAAAGCACTAACCACAGCTTCATAGCATAAATGCTTTGAGTTTCAGATTTGGCAGGAATTCTATTACTTTTTTTTTCTCGGTACTCTATACCAGTACACATTCATCCATCACGCCATTTTTAACAGCAAAAATAATTAAGAAAGTGACAAAATGACAGTATCCCCCTGGATTCCGCACCGGCAAAGACTAAGTATTTTATTTCCTCAGAGGCACAAAAATTTATTGCCTGAAATCTGTTCCTTAGTATTAGTTCTAATTAATAAATGAATAATTAATTATAAGTGGTTTTAGGCTACAAATGGAGGAAATTCTTTTCTGTGTGAACTGCCAATGAACCCACACTGATGACTGCTTTGCATTTGGTTTGAACTACTTTTAAACCAGAGCAATTAGTGAGACTGATTGCTTTCCATTTGAATTGGTAACAGGTTTTCAGTTAAAGCCTATGCATTTTCCTTGAACTTGTGTATTCATCATCACTTTGTAGAATTTTCTACCACCACGAATCATTTTTTGGCAGATAGAACATTATGGCAAAATGTGGCAATAAAATTTTCAGAGACATATTTGGGGCATAATTAGTATTTTGCCTGAAATGCAACAGAAGAGGAAGGAAAATCTGAACACTCAGAGGACTCTCTGAGAGCCCTTAATTCCTTTGAGTTCTGTGTAGCCACCAGAATTGCTAATAAATCTAAAAAATATTTTAGCAAAAAGTCAATGCGTGCAGTTTAATTCCCCATTTTGAGATTTTAAGGCTGTCTTCCCCTCCTGTTAGCTAAGTATGCTCAGTCCTTTAGCAGAGCAATTTTATATTGATACATCAGTTTTTTAGGAGAGAATTTTCCTCTGATTTCAAAACCAGAGTAAACTTCCTAAGAATTGATTCAGAAGGTGCTACATCTTTCTAACACTATAGACACTGTTTGCTTATATTGGTTGAAAAAGCAGTCGTGCTTCTCTGTTCCTTTCTCACCACGGTGTCAGGGGACAGTACAACATAAGGATAGAAAGGACAAATCAGCTGGAATTTCTAATGCTTTCTTATACTGTTATAGTCAAAGTGCACACCTGGCTAGGCTGTAATATGTTTCACACTTCTTATACCAAGAACAGCTGTAGCAGTTCCTCTCCGATCATTAGAAGAAAAGCACATAGTAAAATTTAAATTTTGAGGTGTTTCCTCTCACCTCTTTGACCCTTTCATCTTAGAACTAACTTTATATCAAGAAAAGAAAACTTTTTGACTGTGTTGGGGATGAAAGTATGAAAGAACCAGGCTGACATACTTGAAATTACTGTCTTCCTGTGGCTGCTGGAGCTGAGTAGTCACACAAGAAATTTCAGTCTAAAAGCTTGGAATTTGTTATACCAGTGGAGCAGTTTGCATCTTAGAGCAGTAGTGGGAACTTTACATTCCTGGACTAGCTTTGGCTTATCGCATTTTGAAGCCAGGTTTTTGAAGGCTATACAGGAGGGATTACAGAACAAATAACCTTAGAGCAAATATGCCAGTTGAAGTAGTGAACAGTATTTTTTGAAGTGTGAAGAAAGAATGAAACAATGGAAGAAAATTTCAAAAGGAAAACAATGTATAAAGAAGTATGCATAGAGTTAAGGCTTAAAAGTCGGAGTTGGTGAAACTCCACATGAATAATTCCCTGCAAGGAACATCCTGCTAAATCAGAATCTCATTAACTTTACTGATACTTCTAATGTTGAGACATAAATGAATCTAGGTTATTACTAAATCATTCTATAATCTCATAGAGAATAATAGGAAATAACTTTTTTTCTCAACTAATTATTATGAGTATAAAGGGAAAAGTATATAATGTTCAGGTAAATAGAATAGATGGTTCATGGAATAAAGATAAGAGCCAAGGGACTCAATTTAACTCCTATTTTTAAAAGTCACTCTGTAGTTGTTAGCTTTGGTTTGAGGAATTATTCATTGATCATAGGGATTTAAGTTGCATAGAGGAAGGGTTAAGAAATTCTCCAATGAAGCAGACGCAAAAGATTGAACTACAAGGCAATAATATTACCTACAAGGTTGGTTGAACAGTTACTACAATCTAGTGATTTTAAAAACAGACATTTGGAATAAAACCTGTTTGTACAGATACACTTGCAGAAGTCATACATAGCTCTGTAGGAACCAACTTGATATATTTCCCTACAAATCTGAACAAGTAGAGAAAAGAATTCTTTGGATATTATTATTGGTTTGACCCAAAAGACTAGAAATGGGAATTATCTAATATCTTATTGCTGTTTTCTGAGTCTGATGAATAATTTAATTATTTTACCTGAACTAAGTCTGTCTTCGCAAGGAACTTGTGAATTCAACATTTATGCTATTTTCAAAATCCCAAGGGGAGAAAAATATTCTCTTCAATTCTAAATCAAACAAATAAAAAGTTTTAAAATCTTCAACTTTTTTTCCCCACAGATTATTGAAATAAAGCTAATGGACATTAATTTTGTGTACTATTAACATGGCACAGTATTGTTTCTGCAATCATTTTACCTTATTTTCTTTCTGTGTTCTTTTAGAGATCATCTATAGCTGGGTATTTAATGAATTCCCATCTTTTGTGGCAGAAGACAGCAGGCGTTTCATCTCTCAGGAGACAGGCAATCTCTACATAGCCAAGGTGCAAACATCCGATGTTGGCAGCTACATATGCCTGGTGAAAAACACAGTGACAAACGCCAGAGTTTTGAGTCCTCCTACGCCTCTGACACTGAGAAATGATGGTAAGAAAGGCCTTATTTCTGAGGACTACATGAAAGAAAAATACCGGAGTAAAAATACTCTAATTAATTTAAGAACCATTATTTTACTGGTTTTTGGTATATGCATGCATTTCCTGTAGCAACTGTCAAAGGAACATTGTTCATGGAGGCAGTTTCTTCTAAAATATCCCGACATGAGAATATTTAGATCTGCAAAGTCTGAGGTGCAAACTGACACCTCTTGGTGTAATTTGTTTAGAACAGTCACTCCACCTTGCCATTTTGATGTTCTGTCATTGACAGAGAGAAGCACATCTCCTTTACAGGCAGTGTCTGTTTCCTTAGGGCTCAGTTCAGTCGCCTCAACCCAAGTGGCTACTGCCACACCTATACTCTCAGGCACCTGAGACAGCCACAAGGGACTGGCAAATGCCACATGGGACATACAGACCCTGCTGCAGGATGCCGGGAGATCATTCATGTATTCGGCCACTGTGGCTAAAGACAACACAAAAGGTATCCCCAAATACACTCACAGAAAAAGGAGGACTGAGGAGAATCTCCATCCTTTTCTGGGTGCAGAATGTGTCATAGTGTCAGAGAATGACAAACAGTCTGATATACTTAGTGCCCTCTTTGCCTAAATCTTTAATACCAAAACCAGTTGTACTCAGGATATCCAACTCCTGGAGCTGGAAGTTAGGGATGGGGACTTGAGTGATACCCCCATAATCCAGGAGGGAATGGTCTGCTATGCCAATTAGATACCCAAACATCTATGGGCCTGGATGGGATGCACCTGACAGTAATGAGGGAGCTGGTGAAAGAACCCACCAAGCCACTCTCATTTATTTACCAACTGTCCTGGTTATCCAGAAAAGTCCCAGTTAACTGGAAAATAAAAAATATGAGGCCCATCTACAAGAGTGATCAGAAGGACAACCCAAGTGCTGGGTTCCACATTAGGGTCACAACAGACCCAGGCAGTGCTACAAGGCTGGGGGCAGTGGCTGGAAAGCTGCCCACCAGAAAATGACCTGGGAGTGCTGGTCAGCAGCAACTGAACATGATCCAGGGTGTGCCCAGGTGGCCAAGAAGGCCGATGCCATTCTGGCCTGGATCAGCCATGGTCTGGCCAGCAGGACCAGGCCAGTGACTGGTTGTCCTGCTGCACTCAGCACTGGTGAGGCCATGTCTCAGCTATGTGTCCTGTTGTGGGCCACTCACTTGGGAAAAGGATAGTGGTGCTGGAGTGAGTCCGGAGAAGGACAGTCAAGCTGCTACAGGTCTAGAAAACAGATCTGATGAAGAGTGGCTGAGGGAGCTGGAATGGTTTAGCCTGGAGAAAAGGAGGCTCAGGGGAGAGCTTATCACTCTCTACAACTGCCTGAAAGGAGCTTCCAGATAGGTGGGTGTCAATCTCTTCTGCCATGTCTCAAAGCAGGACAGAAAATGGCCGATATTTTCCTTCTTTCCAAGATGTTCCATATTCAATAATGATTTCTAGTTCCTCACAGCAATTCAGCACATGTGAATGCATACCTACATAAATGAAAGAGAGAAAGAAACTTCTGAGGGTTTTCTTTTGTCTTGCTTATAGCTTTTTCTCAAAATAACACTGGTCCTGTGCTACAGACACATTACAAAATCTGGATTCAAACACAGATGACTTAGTTTAATAGAGTAAATGAAAAATGTGTTCAGCAATTAGAATGAAATTAAGTTAATGTTTGTTTGTTGTAGCAAATTTAAATTTCCTTCTGCATAGCATGTAGCCTCTGCAGCAAAAAGCTACTCTTTTAATTTATCACTTTTTATTATCTTTTGTTGGTTTAGTACCTATATTAATTATTGAGTTTCAGGTGTTTAATTTTACTGATTAACACAGAGAACTTCATCTTTTTGATTAAATTATTTTTTTTTCAAAATTAAAACCCCCAAACATTGACTGTCTTTTTAATCTCTTTGGACTCTGAAAAAAAGATAGAATTTTATTGTCATATTTATTATTCATATCTTAGTGTATTTGTTCTTTATGATATTTCTTCGTGCTTTTATTTGGCTCCATCTTGTGCAGAAATTCAGCAGATTAATTATCTATCTTGTACTGAGAGTACATAGGCACACAATACACTGTAAGAGATCGAGAGAGTAAATAAGGATAAAGGCAGCAGTCTACATCACTGATCTAAGAAAAAAAAATCTACGAAGGAAAACTCTGCAGATTTTTTTTAAATGTCAAGTGGGTAGTAAATAGCAGCCTTCAGCAAATTTTTGTATCACGGCTGGCTGTCACAGCACTGTGATAATCCAACCTTGAGAACTGTGCTGGAGTATTGAGGAAGTGTTTGCACATAGATGAACAGCTCCTCAAAAATTTTCCAGTTTCCTGACTCATTTTTTCACACACATGAATTTCTGCTAGGCTTCCATGCCTTAATTTTAATGTGTTGGTATTTATGAAAAGCTCCTTTATTGTCATGGAATTCTTTAGTATTTCTTAGTAAATTGCTTGCTTTCCTGTATTACTGAGCAAGTTTCTCAGCGAAGAAATCCCAACTTTCTACCAAACCTTGCAGTCTCCATAAACCTACCTTGAAAAAATTGTTAAGGAAAATACTGTTTGCTAAATCATATTATTTAGGACATCTGTCTGGTTCTACATCCTCCACATAATACAATACTATGGGCCTTTTAAAAACTATCTGGGATTATAATAAAAATTTCCATAAATTATACTGTACTTTTTCATTTTCATACAAATGGCATTAGATAATATTGCCTTGTCCATTTACAAATATTAAAGGGCAATGACAACCTTTTTAAAGTATGCATTCATTACATGCCAAAATACAGAATAACTGCTGAAAAGTAGTGCTAACTCATTAAAGAAAATTAAACTAATTTATGACGAAAGAAACAGCTGGGAATAGACTCCAAGAGGGAAGTGAGAACTTAAAAATGGCACTAAAAAAAGCATGGAATTACCTGAAAATATACTCAACTCTATCTTTGCTGAGTTGTGTTAAATGTTTTTAAATATGGCTTTTGAAGCCTTTTTTTTTTTTTGGTCATAAAACTACTTGAATTTCTTTGAACTTTTCAAATACTCACTTAGGTTTAAAAATAATACATCTTTCTAAGTTCCAATGGTTGGCATCACAACCGACGTTACCCTAAGCAGTCAGCACATTTGTTAGAAACCACAGGAAGAGCTTGTGGTTTTAAACAGCTTTTACAAATAGCTCTATATAAATAAAGCAATTTATATAGTGTGTATTCTCCAAACATATATATCATTAACTCCAAAATATTCTAGTTGATTTATTTATCATCATTCTTAAATTTCGATGTGTGTATAGTACTTTTGCCCAGGGGACTGGACAGTTAGTGACAAAGAGCACTTCAATGACAGCATTGGTCTGTATTTATCTATGAGAAAGAAATGGAAAAAAAACTAAGACATTCTGTCAAACTCTGCAAGATTGTAAGAACTTACTGGGATTTTATTAATCTTTTATTTCTTCTGTGATGTATCTCAAAGGGGAGCTTAGCTGCTTGATATGAAGCAAATTAAATAAAAACATCAAGAAATCCTTCAATGGATTCTGAATGAAATGAATACCTCATTTGTTCAGATGTCCTTGACAATCAGTCATTTCATATAATTCAATTTCACTTCAAGCTGGGTTATAAAAACACCCTAAAATTCTGAGGAGATAAAAAGTTTTAGCAGGAAATAAAAAAAATATACATAATTTCATTAACTGTCTTTTAATGCATTACAAACTTTGAGGAATTATTTGACAACTGTTTACAAATAATAAACAGCATTGTTAAATTGTATCTTCACAGCCTTGGCTGCTGACTGGGAGCAGTAAATTTTCTTGACTCATAAAAACAACAGAAAGTCTTTTCAAAATTAGGAAATAGAAACCTAGAGAGTAAAAACATTTAATGTTTGAGGGCGTGAGACAGTTATGTCAAGTTCACACATTTTTATTCCAGTTTTTCTTACTTTTTTATCCTTTTTATCTTTTTTATTTCTTTGGAAAATATGTTAAGTTTAACATTATTGCTGTACAGTTGTGAATTACGTAATTCTTCATTTTAGCTGTGCAGATACTGCATAGTAGCTTTGCTATGGTGAAATTTCCAGAGGGAAAAAAAAACCAAAAAAAACCCAACAAAACACCAACCAAACAATCAAACAACAAAAAAACCTGGACAATTTCAAACATCAGAAGATACTTTCTACTATGTTCCATTAGAGTAAATTAATTTAACCTCCAGAGGTTGGTGTGTCTGACCAGACATATTCTCATGACTTTCAGATTTTTTTCCATGTCTTCATAGTCTGTGAACCAGTGAACTGAAATTTGTGTGTCCTCATTCTATTGATTAATTCAATGTGATTAATACTCTTACATAATAATATAACATAAAGTTATCAAGGTATCAAGGATATTAATTTCTAAATTTCCATGATGAAATACGGTCAACATATGCTTTTTGAGGTTAAACTCTGGGATAAGTTGCTTGAACATCACTAGGTTATCTAAAGATCTCTTTATCAGCATGGGAAAAATTTGGAAGAAATTACAGCAAATTCCAAAATAATAGAAATCAAGCAATAAAAATGCCCAGTGTAGCACAGTAAGGTAATAAATAAAGACAGAACAAAATTTGCAGTTTCATGGACTTAGCTGAAGAATGCTGACAGTTTTTAATTAACCGATACCTAGAATTATTTAAAAATTGCTTAAAGATGAAGTCTAGTGTTTTGACTTGTCATTCTTTGCCTTTCTCTGTCTTCTTGGGTTTTTTTAAATTTATTTTTTCCAACTTTTATTAGGGGTTTTGTCCTCTAATGGGGTTATTCATATGGACCTGAATTCTAGAAGACAACAAAGTACACCTGAATTTTAATAGGGGTTCAAATTACATATTCAACCATGACTTAATTGTGCTAGTTTTTCTGGAGTTTCCAGCCCTGTAGGCTTCCCTGTTTCATGTGGGTTATATTGCAAGGTTTTGCAGTAAGATTTTGTATTTGAATTGTCCAAGTCCATAAAAGCTGTACAGATACTGTAGAAGCTCTTCTTACTCAGTACTCCAGGGCAGGAATCAAATCTGAAGCAATCCTACTTTGATTTTTTTTTCAAGCAGAGACAAACTGTCTGGGCAAAATCAAGTTTGTCCTTTAGTTATTGATAACAAAGATTGATAACACTGACAGAGACATGAATGTATGCAAGGTTTGCTCCAGGGGCAGGTTGATAAAATTGCAATGTCCCTGGATAGCCATTACCTGATAGTAAATATGTTTCTCCTGTAAAACTGTAGTGAAGTATTTTAATGATGGGTCACTCTGAAAATTGAAAATAAAAGTCTTTCCACAATCTCTCCTTTACTCTACTGAAAATATATGCTGCATGGGTTACAGGTATTTTCAACGGTGTCTCTTCGTTTTTTGCTCCTGTGCCAAGGTCCTCCTGCAATGTTGTCAAAATAATAAGATGAAAATCAGGATTAAGAAATGCCAGTGAAGTCTTATTTTAATTTAAAAAAAAAAAAAGGACATGCATATAATAGGATGGGGGAGGATTGTTGGTTTTGTTTGAGGTTTTTTTATTCCCAAAATAGTTACTTTGGTTTTTTATTTTGAAAGTCTGTTCCAGCAATGTTTAGAAAATTAGCTGCAATGGTTCTTACCTATAGGCAAGAAAATCTATAGGTAGGCAGAGAATTTTATAGAGGGCTCCTATACAATAAACCTTTTACAGACTGTTTTATAGAGGTGGTAGATTAGTTGAAGAAAACCCTCAAACAGCACACAACATTTCAAAGACACCATTTGAAAAATATTTAATCTAAAAAAGTAGCGAGAGAAAATAGCTTGGGATGGTCTTTTGACAATGTAAAAGGGCTGAACCCAGGGGGCTATGAGGCTGTTACAGCATGAAAACAGGGAAGGGTTGAGAAAAGATTATGTCCCAGGATTCAGTGTGGAGCAAGAACTCTTCCACTGCAAAAGTTTGTGTTGAGTTTAGTCTGCTTTTGAGTTAAGTCTTTTAATTGCTATGATTTCCCATTAGTTTATAGAAATACTTTATGCTGGAAATGCAGTGGTTGCTTTTTAGAATTAACTAAAATAGCTCAAAGTCCTAGCCATGTAGTATCTTTCACATCCTCTGCACTGATGTTTTCTTGTTTCACTCCTTCTCCTTGTGACTTATGAAACTTGCACAAAGAAAGAATTAACTGATCAAAAATATACAGAGCCCAAAATTACTGAACTTGAAAAAAAGTTCCTCTAAATTCCAGTCAGGATTAGGAATGGTGTTGCATTGAAATATAACTATTAAGATTTCAGACAGAAGCCTGTTGGTAATATTTTAATTCTTGGTGACTGAATTCAAACTTGTGCAAATTGATAATGGAAGTAGACTTTACAGCTGTGAAAAGTTTCAAATTATGAAGAATGTCCTGAAGGTTACATATCTTTGTGTCTCAGGCTCTTAGATACAAATTCACCAGTCACTGCTGCTTTGCAGCCATAGATATGGCATAATATTCAAATAAAAATTACTTGTCAGTTTGGAATTCTTGTCAGAGAAGCAAAATAATTTGATTGTGAACAGCAGCAGTTTTGCTTGAAATTAAAACTGCAGCAAGTAGGTAACAGAATGATTTGTTGCTATTGGGTCTAAAACTATGGGTATTTCAATACTTGTTGATGACAGAGAAATTCTAGTGTTAGTCTAGTCTTTCATATTAAGAAAATAATAGATTCTTTGTTTTGCATGGTTATATCAGCAGTCTCAATTGAAAAAAATTCTTATTTAGGAAGCCTTTTCCCGCTGAATATTAGAGCAACACTATTTCATGCAGTGGTGTTCTAACTGATAAGTGAGGGAAATACTCTCTCTGGACATCACAATAGTTTTGACACTTCTGGCACCCAGTTGGAAAGGGAATATTTTTTTTTCATCCTGTAAAACAATTTTGCAGTTTGCAAGGAAAAAAAAATTAAGCTTAAGGTCATATTTGATGCACAAACAATTATGTCATTTCCTATAGGAAAAATGAGATTTTTAGAGAACTGTGAACATTTCATAAGGAAGATAATTACAAACCCCATAAAAATTAGGTCCTCCTCTTAATCACTTAGATTAATTAATATTTCCCAGGTTTCTGAATACCTTTTGTGAGCCTGTCCTGGATGAATATCAGGCAATTGGAAAGGAGAAACAATAAACATTGGCCAGTGATGGCTAAAAGAAATCTGCCACATATTTCTTGTGCCAAGTTCAATGCAATCTCATTCCCTGTAAAAACAAAATGGAACAAAAATCCCTATGATTTGTTTTTCATTGGCCTAGATCTCCCAGGAAAGATGATATTTTAACTAGTCTAGTGAGTCCTTTTTTTTCTTGTGTATGGCTGCTCAGAAAAATTACAGCATACCTAGTCAGTGAGAATGTTCAGGCTTTCATGTTTAGATACAACTGCATATGCACAAATCTTCATGTTAGAATGTTGTATACAAGCCATTCACATGTCCTCACTCATCTCTGAAAGTCCAAAGGGTGAAGTTTAGTTTCATCCAATACCAGAAGAGATGGAGAGCCTAGATGCCATTTTACAAACATGTGGGAAATGGATGCAGTCTAAGTTATTACTCAGTAAAGACTTTCTGCATAGAAAAAGACTACAGACTTGGTAATAGTTACTGCTCAACACCTTCAAACACAGCTAAACAGAAATCTCTGCGGCCCAATCTGTACCCTAGAAATTTTGGCCTCTCATTTGAAGAATTAAATAACATACCAATATTTCCATCATTGCTTATTCTGAGACTATCTCATTTCTTTTGTGTCTTTAGAGTTTGGACTCATTTCCTTTTATTTCAGTCATAAAACAGCTGTTTTCAGTTGAAAATTAAGTGCTTTTAGTTGTTTTCAATGTTTAAGAGAGGCAGAAAGCTCATTTGTATGCATGACATACTTACATTTAAGAGTTATAAATAACAATATATTTCAAGATAGTAATACTATTTTTAGAAAGGACTTTCCAGACAGAGTTCAGAGTTCTGTGTAACTGATAAAATAGTGAAATCAAGTAAAAGTAAAATATGGATTTTAAAGTGGTGAGAGTAAAGTTATGTTTAAACTTCAAACATTTTTTTTCTGCTAAATGTGACTTTCTTTCGCATTTCTTCCTCTAAAATTAGGAATATATGAACATTTTATCCCTTAGTTGTAAACTAGAGTTTATTCCCTTCTTGTGATATATTCATTATGATATTTTTTCCAGACAATATGAAGTACCAATTTTTCTTTCGTATTAGGATATAGTCCAGTAAAGACCTCTTGCCATCCAGTGATATGCAATAGGATTTGCTCTCTAACATATGAAATCAATGTTGGCACTTTAGTATTAGTTCACTTTAGTGCTTAGTTCAGTGCATTACAGAATGCAATTTCACATGAGCGTTTCAGGGCTTCTCAAATGACAAATTTATAGCTCAAAACCTGGCTGAGAGATATCTAAGTGGAAGGAATGCTATGGACTGTTATCTTAAGACAATCATTCCCACAGTAAATTCTTAGGGACTTACAGCAGGCCCTGGTCCTTCCATATAGAATAAGATTAATAGCAGGTGAGTCAATAAATTCTTCCCAGTGCATTTAAAATCTCTTCTGCAGACTGGATACAATGGTGGGTATCATCATTATACTTGAATTAATTCAGTTCGTGCTGTCAATTTACTGTCATTATAAATGTGGGTATTCAAGGCTCTCCCAAACAAATGTCTGGAGACATTTAATGGTGCAGGTCTTCAGGGAAAGTGCTAAATATTCATTTGCCACAAAGGGACCCACACCTTACACAACCTTAGTTTTCATTGCAGATTACTGATAGGAGAAGAAATAATATATGAACCTTCCATAAGCAATTTCTTAGGCAAAATTTCCTTGGGTTTAGATACATATTCAAACAACAAATCCTCATTACAATGTGGTAGGATACTCAGCTTTTGATCTGTATAATTATTTAACAATTCTTATGCAGCAGGATGAGTTTATCACTCCTCAAGAGGTTTCCGAGAAACTGAGAGGAAGATGCAAACTAGTAAGAATCCAAATTAAAATTGTCTTTAGAGCTTTACCCAGAACGTAAGAAAACCACATTAACTTTCCTACACTGGCTGATTAAGACTGGGGACTTCTTCATGCAAACCTCTCAGATGAACACTTAGTCACTGAGCTGGGAGGGTTTTATCACTTGTTAACAAAATAATGGCAAATATCAATCCATGCCTAATCTTTCTCCTAAGTACAGGAAATATTTGGCTTTCACTTTGTCCTAAACATTCTGATGATGTTTAACCAGGAATCTTAGAATCTTTTCTATCTTAAATAGAAAATGTCTTAAATGTTTATCAGCCACTTATTCAAGTATTCCCTGTAACCTGTTCCATTCAAAAACAGGCTCCGTAGGAAGTTAAAGAACTATTACTGAAAGAGTACGTAACAAACACAAATCATTTTAGCTGAAAGGATTTAAGGAGCCTTCATGTTTTGGGAGATGCAAGAGGGTAGTTAATATCTGGAAGATTAATGAAAGAATCATTAGCCTCTGAACAGCTGAATAAGAGGATGTGTGATGATTTCTCAGCAGTCAGATTTTTTTTGCCCTCATGAAGGAAAAAATTCTTACTGTATGGATACTGTAATACTGTCTCAGTTTTTCCACTCTCTTCATGTGAGGTTGTATAAGTCATGGATTGCCAGCTAAATGAAGAAGTAGAGCAGTCCTTTGAAAAGCAATAATGTCTGATGTCCTGTCTGTACTCTTTCCCTTATTCTTAGCTGATAGGACTGCAAATCAGAAACTGATCTTGCTTCTTAATTCTGTTCTCCATTTCCATTAAATGGCCCATAGTGGATAACGTAAAGAATTTTAGCTGCAGTAATATCTGTAAATGTTTAAAATTTTATTACATCTGCTCCTGTGATATGTAAGTGCCTCAAAATCAATATTTATCACATTGTTATGTCATGTCTTTTTTTTTTTTCATAAAAAAATGAAATGCCGGCATTATAGCTTAAGGTTCATAAGACACTGAGTAACAGAGTGTAGAACTCAAGTCACAGATTTCCAGTTAAGTTGGAGGAAAAAACTTGTTCAACAAAACCCCTGATTAAACGTAAACCTGATTTTCTGAATACTTTTTTTTGTACTTGGGTTAGAGAACAATTATTTTGTGATAACTACATCACTGTAAAAAAAATCTGAAGGAGAGATGTCTTCTATAAATAGTGAGGTCCCTTTCAAGCTAGATGACTAACAAGCCATTGATTCTAACGAGGTCAAACTGTGCTTCATCCTGAGATATGCTCAGTCATTTAAATCAGTGTCTTCTTTGGTAATCAGCGACAGAACAAAAGGATTATTAGCTTTTAAATCTTCCGCAGCCAAGAAGACACTACCTGAAGGGGCAGAGACCCGAAAACTGGAAAGTTTAAGGTGGAATGACACATTTCAGAATGAAGGCCGGGGATAAGATTTACTTAAACAAACAATAAAGTTTGGCTTTGAAACCCATTTCTAGTCCCAGACAAAATTTTAAGATATTGTAAATTAGATTTATGTTGAAGAGGTATGTTTCATATCAATCACAAATTCAGTACTTTTATACGCAGATCTGAACTCAGGTGAAAGACAAAGTTTGTGAAGTAGAGGGTGTAGTAAATTAAGCAATTAGCCTAAAAAATAGTGAATGATAGGGGTGAGGCCTTGAAAGGTAAAGGATTTTCAAAAAGGATCTGTTTTCATGGGCAGGCAGAGCACAGCAGCACTGAGAACAGCATCCCATTGCTCTGTAGTGCCCAAACCATGTGAGCTCTGTGATTTGTTAGCCACTTGAAATCATACATTATGTTTTTATTCTCTGCTGATCAATTTTATTTATTGTTGTATTTCATGTTTGATAACTGGGTATAAAAAATGACTGAGAGGATTTTTTATGGCCCTAGCCAAACCTCCATAAGAGAGTCATGTACATAAGCCTGAGAGAGATTAATTCCAGTGCACGTAGCTCAAAACCTCAATATTTCTTAAAAGTTCAGGTTCCTTTTAGCTTCCAACACAAATTAAAAAAAAAACTTTATGAAAATGCAGGTGATGGTTGTTTTGCTATCACAGACTCATAGTGACCAAAACAGAAGCTGGAAAGCTAAAGAGCCTAGAGGCATCACAGCTATAGCAGAGCAATTAAAGCGTAATGTGGGAAGGTAAGTTCTTAACAATTCCCTTAATATCTAGGCAACTGTAATGGCCTTCATGGTCTCAATGATCATAAATAATAAGGATGAAAAATATCGCTCTGCAATAATAGACTTTTCTTTCCTAATTTTCACAGGGACACCAAGCAATTGCTCAGTAATTTTTATACATTTCCTGCCATTTGCTGCAGGCATGTCGCTTGCTAGGGTAGCAATAACCCAGAAGAACAGGACGTGGTATAAAGCATCAGTCAATCAGCATTTCATTAAGAATATGAAATGATGCCATGACATGCAAAGAGCATTCAGTACGTGTACAGACTGCACTTACCAAAGCGACATTATGAAAGTTAAAAACATAAGATCTGAAAGATCTGAAAGACTATATTTTGTCCCTCACATGGGTACAGATGTACTATATTATTTTAAAGATAAGAATAATTTAATCCTATTTAAGTTCTGCTTTTTTTCATGGCAAAAAAAGCAAATATTAAATACTATATAACACCTCAACACAATTATTTTCCAGAGCAAAGTCTTACCCAAAAGCAAGACCACCCCATTTTTAATTTCATTGAAGCACAAAACATGTCAGTGAATGTGAACAGTCAGCAGATGTCAGAGATTTAAAAGGAACACCTTAGGAATATAACACTCCATCATAAAACCTAAATGAACTATTTTCAGCAGTGTTCACTACAAGGGAACATCAAAGATTCCCCTATCAGGACTGAAGTTCTTGTAATTGAAGTTTAAATGGAAGAAATCTTAGAAGAAATATTGACACTACACATAATAACAAAGCCCCAAGGCCCAACTTCTGTATGGAAGGAAGCAGAATGTACTATTTTCCTTCACCGAGCCTTAGGACTAAAAGGAAGGTAGATAGAAAAGGTGGAGTTTTTTTTTCTAGAAGAGAGACTCCTAAGAACTAAGAACCTGAGGAATGACAGACCACTAGGTGTGACTTCCGTGTCAAGTGTGTCGATAGAAAATGGGTTAAAATGTGTGATGATTATGATTGTATTTAGCAAATTATCATGCAGTAGTCTTACCACACAGTCATATACCAACAACCCAGCTTTAAACCAGGATAGTTGTGCTTCAGTCTGTATACAACTTTCCTAAAGAGTCTCAGGGAATATGGACAGAAATGGCCAAGCTGCTTTCATTTCACACAGTTCTTTACAGGGTCACCCATCAAAGGCTGTTGAAAAAACTAAACTCCTAGAGGGGCTGAAGTAAAGCCCCATTTTTAAGTAAAAATAGATTTTTAAAAATCCACCTATTGTATGAGTATCTAAACAGTTTGGAGAACTGGAAGATTGTCAGTGAAGACTTTTCTGGGACTTCTCTATTCAACATATAAACTATCTGGAAACAAAATTAACAGAGAAGTAGAGAAGATTGTTGATGTAGAATTATTCCGAATTTTTAAAGTTAAAACTAGCCCTGAAGAACTGCAAAAGGATATTGTGATAATAGAAATAGGGTAGATAGGCAATAAATAATGTCACCACCACTGAATTTATATAATACCTGAACCTAAAAATATAATACCTTTGTTAGATATTATCCATATAGAGATTAAGGTGCCACGGGGTACAGATATCAGCTCAAGTACAAAACTGCAAATAGTACTGAATTTTGTGGAACAAACAAAAAAAAAATCCAAGGAAAAAATAGTGTAATCGAAAGATCTACATCTTCATTATTGCATTGCAGTTCTCATCTTCACATCTCAAAGTGATAGAATGGAATTTGAAGAGGTGCCACATGGGCACTAAGAATATTTATTAAAGATTCTTTTTAAGGAAGGATTAGTGGTCTGGGGTTTTTCAGTCTGTTAAAGACATATTTAAAAGGAAATATGATAGATATCCTATAAAACCACGTAATTGGTTAACTGAGATAAATCAGAAACTAGTATTCATAATCAGAAAAAAATTCAGAAAACAGTAAATGAAGTCACAAGGAGTGTAACTAAATTATAAACTTATTGATGTGTTACAACCCAGTGGGAAGACATTTTTATGACATATTATACCAGAAATCACTTTGGTCTAGACTAAGGAAAATTTTGATTGACTACCATTTTTTGATGGTCTGGCTTTATTTTAATACTCAGGACACACATGTTTTTGGGTTTTTTCTGTATAAAAAGGTTTCATAAAGCAATGTCAAAACACTGATTTAGTAATGTCTTGGAGGAAATGGATCAATCCTGCTAGCACATCTAAGACTTGCAGAATTATGGTTTTTTAAAAAGAAATCTGCTATCTATAAAGCCACATAATTTATAGAATTACATGATTTGAAATAAAAACATTTTATGCTTTCTGCTTCTGTCATTTGATTCTCTTATGAGACACATTTAGATTTTCTAATTAGACTTAAGCCCCTGATGAAACATTCAAATGCATATATGTTCAGACTTCCTCCCAGAACCAAGCTTCAGGAGCCTGAGTGACAGGGGGAAAATGAGGGCACAGCCCCACTGGAAACTCCAGAGCCCCATAAGAAACATTTGAAGGCTCAGAATGTATGTTCTGCAATTTCAGTCTTATGTATTGTTTTTTGGTCTACTAGGTTGCAGGTTGTTTTCTCATCTATCTCTGCCAGCTGTTATTCTCTCAGCTGTAAAACTCATACTCTTCTACTTCCATGTTTCTTCTTACACTTTCTTTTCTTTCTTGCATAAGGGATCCCTTTTCTCTCCTTCATTTTCATCTCTTGTTCCTATTTGCTTGCTTTAGAGTTTTTTTGGAGAATCTTGACTGATTTTTATAGATTTAGACTAGTCTTGTTGCTACTTTTTCAACAAGTCAGATTTAATTCAGTTTTCCTCATCTAAAAATCTGAAAAATCCTTACCTTGTCAAATACAGCCTTTTGTTCCTGAGTATTTCCCATAGACCAAATTCCACCAAACCAAACACAGCTGTTAGGGTCATATTGTTCTCCTTCCATGCTGATTATGATATTTCCTCCAAGTGGCATTAAATACAAATGTCTCACCTCACTTTATAAAACATATCTCCACTTCCCTATTGATTTCTCATTTCCTAAGGTCTTGTGATTCTCCAAAGCTGTCAATCACTCTGCAGTAAATCTGAGATAACTTTATTGATTTCCATTTTTATATATTCCCATTCCTGAATGTTTCCTCATTTCTTAGAATTCTATCTTACAGTACTTAAAGTGTTGTGAGAAGTACTTAAAGTGAGAAGAAATCTCCCAAATTAACTGTCTCACTGATAATGCCATAACTGAATTTTGTGTGTCTATATATCTGTGCTTGTATCTGTGTACACAAATGCTCCTACATAATTTGAGGGTTTTTTGCCGAGTTTAGAAGATCCTCAGTCAAACACAGCATGATATGTTGATTTATTCATCGTAATTCTCAATGTATTAGTAAACAAAGATTTGGTATATGAAAATTCTCACTCTTCTATTGATTGCCCACTTTGATATTTGAAAATTTAAATATTAACCCAAGTTTGAAAAAAATAAATCCTTTTTTTAAGCTCAGTGTTTCTTGTAAACTGAAGAGCATTTTAGTATTTATATACTGGACCTGAGCAAGCATGTCAGATCAAGTGAGGCTATCTCCATTGATTACCAGCTTTACTGCTCGGCAGATTCAAAAATCAAGCCACGGATCTTTCTGTGAAAATGAAAAATGGATGATATTTCATATTTTAATCATTCGTTACTTTCCAGGTGTGATGGGGGAATATGAACCAAAAATTGAAGTCCATTTTCCTTACACAGTTACAGCTGCAAGGGGAACTACTGTTAAGATGGAGTGTTTTGCACTTGGAAAGTAAGTACAGATTCTTTCATAATTAGATATCATTTTTTACTAAAGATGAGACATGCCTGATTTGTGGTTTCATTATTTTGCTGGATTTTACTTTTACAGACAGTCCTTACTGCACTCTCAAAATAACCAATTGACTAAGTAGCTAATTATGAACTCCCTGCCCAGTATTTTTGTGGTCGGGAATTCAGTCAAGTTAACAGTGTCTCTGCCAAAGTGAAAAGTACCAATCTCATAAACAAAAAGAGGAAAGATTTTTTTAATTGAAAATTTTACCAGGTTCACACCCATTTATTCACTGGGATACTATAGACCAGTAAATTAGAGTTTGTTTTATCAAAATGTCATATTTGGAGAATAAACAAACATTAGTAGAGTTTTCTCCCCCATATTCATAATTTAAACATTAAGCTAAGAGCACAATGTCTTGATCGTGTCCTAATACGCTTTGTGGCAGTGCCTACTCTATAGTTTCTACCTGACCTCACAGCACTAATACAGAATGGGTGTTTGCTATTCATGTCAAACAGCTTTTAGATGTTTGTTGATAAAAGACTTTAGAAAGAGAAAGGTGTGAGAAATTGAAAGTAAAATTACTTCTATGCAGTATTCGGATTACAGAATATAGGATGAAATTGATAACATTTCAGTTTTGGTGGTAGTTACTAGGTTGATAATCTTAGTATACAGCCAGACAGAACTGAGTCAATTCTAGTGATTCAAAGAGATTCTTTCCTCTTCACACATATGCTGCTAAAAACACATTCCTTCAATGATGTTTCTCTAGAGACATATAAAAAATTATAACGGGTAGGGTTTTTCCCAAAATACTTCATCAAATTCTGTGTGGTGTGTTGAAAAAAATCTCATTGTATTGAATTCTTTTCAGTTCCTTTTCATAATGATGTTCCTTTCGGACATCTTGCCCCTAGTCTCCAAAGTTATGCTGCTAAATATCATATATCCTGTTTGCTTTTGTAGTTCGTGGCTCATCAAAAAGCATACAAGTTTCTTACAGCATGGCCTTGATTAAAATATAAGGGAAGGATTTCTCTTTGTAACTCCTTTGGAGGACTTTCACAAAGGAATTAATCTGAGAAATACTAACACATCAATTCTTATTTACCTAAAGAGGAACAAAACATAAGAGGTTAGGAGTTTTCCTGAGGATCATTCCTCCAGCTTGTTCAGCAGTTCTGATTTTCCAGAGTGACTTTTCAAAGCCTATCTCTACTACCTCAGAGGGCTATTTAAATGTTTTTATAGTCCTTTTGATCTTCATGTGTCACTGATCACTGGATTTTTTCTGTTCGGGTTTTTCTCTTAACAGTTCCTAATTACTGACTGGATGATACGTGTTTGAAACTTACTCCCTTCTTGCTGGTTTTTCATGTTTAACCAATACCAAGACTCTCTCAGTGTGCAGGTCAACAGAAATTATACACAAATAATTAAAGAGAAATTCTGAAAAAGTTTTTCAGTTGTATCTATTTAGGTTCAGTGAAGCTGATGAGGAAATAGAACATAGCCAAACAGTCCAAACAAAAAATGGGAGACCATAAGCCTACATGAAGGGAGCCATTAGTGACAGCAGCTTTTGCAAATTCATTGTCAACATAAATATAAGCAGTAGCTTAGAAAACAAATGTGACAAGAAATTTTGTAGGCTAAAACATGAGTCTTATGTTTTGTGTAGTAAAGATGAGGAAAGAGGTATATGACAGAGGACAGAAAAGTGATAAATGGAGAGATTCCCTGAGATGCTGAAATAAATAAGGGGAAAGGCTGTTCTGTGCAGGCTGGTGGCTCCAGGCTCTCTCCTGTCAGAAACACTGCCAGTCAATAGTGGGCAACGAGGCCCTTTTAGACTCTGGATATGGTTGAAGCAGTAACCAACATATTACTTCTTATTTTCCTCATTTTGCTGGAACTAAATCGAAGTTGCTGACAAATTAAAAGTCAACTTTCCAGCGAAAAGTAGGTATGACACACATTGTCCTTTGCAACTGCCACTGAAAGCCAAGAATCAGACCTACTGATACCTTCCATCTTCAGCACCAGGAGATTTAGTAAACTCTCTCAAAAAGATTCAATCACTATTTAAAAAGGAAGGTGAAATTGACAGGAAAGACTGCTTAGGTTATTTCCTCTTTTTTATTTGGTGTTAATCTTTAATAAAAAATCAAAACCATCTCAATGATCAAGGAATTTAAGGTTATCTAATAAGATAATTGACCGGATTTGCTGCTATTGTAATGGGCAGCTATTTTTACCATGCACATTCCTTATCTTCTTTTCCCAGCCGTTAATGCACAATCAAATCAGCTGAGCTGAAATTGCTTTCAACTTGATATGGTAATAATTACATGAATGACATTTCAGGCACCATTTGAAACCTGGAGGCTGAGGTGAGAAGTAGAAATGCATTTTCATAATTTTCATTTTTTGTTCCATTTTCTTATTCCTGATGCCCTGTAGGGGTTTTTGCTTGTTACACCACCATGGGTCCCATTTTGCTAAACTGAATCAACAACTAACTTGTTCCTTTTTTATTTAGTATTTTGAAACTTAGTATTTTGAATTCTTATTGTAAATAACACTGGGGTTATTTCCATCTCAAAACCAATATGCTGCTGGTTTTCTCATGCTTTAATTTAGCTGTCCGAAACACTCTGCTCTCTTCACTGTAATTGTGAGAATGACAGATGTTCCAGTGAGATTTCCTGAAGTAGGTATTTGGCAAATGTTCCTGGAAGAGCCTAGTCTTTAGTTACTGATTAATGATTTACTAATAGTGTTTATTTAGCACTGTCAGTAACTATGGCTGAAAGAATTAAATAAATTGAAGCTCTGAAGCTTTCGTCTTCAAACTAAAGTCAAATATCTTAATTGCGTGAACAGAAAGAAATTTTCCAAGAAGGATTTTATTCTGACCCAAGCAATATGTAGCCGGTTCAGTTAGAAGTGAAAATATGTTACTGATGCCACTTACAAATAGACTTTGTGGTTGCTAAAGAATTCAAAGTAATACAGGAGTGAAATATCTCAAGATCTTATTTCTACTAGATAATGCTTCTTATCACAATCATCAGTCATCGGCTAGGAAATCACTGCATAAATCAATGATTTACTGCTGAGGTTTAACAAGACATGAAAAGCAGAGGAGCCAAACAAAATTTACTGTATATATATCAGAGTGTGCATTTTGCAATTAATTTGACCTTTTGTGCTGCATATATATTCTGGCCTGAGTTGGCTTTTATAGATATATTCACTGCCACATCTACACAACAACTTATATTTTAGTTACATCTATCTTTCATATACGTACCTATAGCATACAGATATGTTTTCTGTCACCCATTTATTTATGCAATTTCTATTAGAAATATTTGAATTTTTTTTGTTCTCTAACAAAACATATTTTTTTAAAAACATGCTAAAAAACCGCCAGCAGTAATAAGGTATTAACATCTATTGATTTTTAACTTCTCAGAGTAACAGAAATAATTCTTTTTAATTTGCAGAATTGCTACATCCTGATTAGTATTTACATAAAAAGTTTTTAAAATAATCAAATAATTTAAAAGAATAAGAAAAAAAAATCTGAATGGAAGAATTCAAAACATCTAAATTAATAAAAATAATTCTAAACAGCAGAAAGCTAATGTTTGCTTTTGCGTAACACAGTTTTCACTCCTTGTGTCTTCTCTTATTTAAAAAGACAAGCTAATTTTTTTGTAAAACTAATAAATGAGCTAATGGGTAATGCGGTTTCTGTTTGTAGTCCAGATAATCCTGATTTTCTATGTCCATTTCAGTGTCTGACCTTAGATTTCTTATGTAAATCAAGAAGAAAGATCATGACCTTGTTCTTCAGAAAAGTTCTGATGAAGAAATAATTTTCCTAGTTGACACTTTTGCACAAATTATAGCATTCCTGGCGTTTCCTGCTCCAGAAATGCAACTTTTCAGACACTGCCTTCTGTGACAGCAGGTTGCCATTTTAATTTTGTCTCAAATGTTACTGGCTTTGCTTCCAAGAACATCTAGAGGCAACTGGTCCATTCTTTAATTTCTTTTTTCATGTACTTTGTTTGAAGAAATAATTCTGGTGCCTTCATTTAGCTCCCCATTAGAAAGAAATGAAACTAATGCTGTTAAGATGCAAAAGGACTCTAAATACCATCTCCACTATATGACACATTCACTAATGAAGCACTTCAGTGACAGCCATCCAAGCTTCCTTTAGCACTTCCTGACTTTGAAGCATACTTATGTCATAACTAATTTTAACACTATTATTTTAAATATGGGACTTAAAGGCAGGCATAGATGGAAATGTGCTTTTTTTTTAAACCCTAAAAATGAACAAATTTTTATAGTTTGAGAAATGATACAGGACTGCTTTGTCCATGCTGGCAAGAAAAGCTGTAAGTTTCAGCCCTCTTCAATGAGCCCAGAACCTTGGCCTCAGAGGAAAGCAAGAAAAGTGCAAGTGTCAGAAACATCTTTCTTTTTTTTCCTTTATTATTCTTTTTGGCATATAACTCTAAGTTGTCTTCTTGCTTCCATTTAAAATAATTCTATTCTCACTCTTTCACACAGATCTTTAAATTTTAAAATATTTATAATTCACACATCTTACCTGACCCTCTCACTTCAGCCTTTTCCTTAGTGCATTTTTGTTTGTGCGTTACACCAGACTGCTATTTTATTTTCCATATAAAAGTCACATTTCATTGGTTTTCTGACTCTAGTCAGAAAAAAAACCAGAGTTTTTATTATTATAGTGCTAGCAATCAATTTTGAGTGAGTAATAATATTTTATTTCTCATTAAAACAAATTACAAGATGTGGGCTATTGCAGTACTTGTAGATTACCAGAGTTTTCAATCCTTGCTTTTAAAATAAGGGCCATATAGCCTGCTAAAAGGATTGTTTTGCTGAAAAAAAAAAAAAGTTTTATGCATCCCTTTATTTATACTATGGTTATTCTTGAACCACATAGATCAATGCACAAGTATTTAAATCAAAAGGATCAATGGACTACAGTGCTGATAGACAATTTTTCTTATGACCCATTTGCTTGTTTTTCTGCATTTTTGAGAGACTATTTTATGCTTATGTTATTTCTGTACAATAGTAACATACATGTAACAGACCAATATTCTTTTAAATTCTAGGTTATTTCATTTTCGTAATGTCAAACCTATAGTTTTTTTGAAATACACATAGTTAACGATAAGAATAATTTAACAATATTTATTTTATTACTGAATGACAGCACAGCTGTTTTGATAGACATGCTGTTCATTTTGTTACATTTAATGCTGCCCTAATAATCCTATTGTTAACTTGTTTGGAAGAGATTTATAGCTCAGTTATAAACATTCATCCTGTCTGGAGTATGGTGTGCAACATTTCAGCTGAAAGTCCATTTAAAAATCTAGCTTTCTAAATTAAACAAAATAAAAAAGTGAAGCTACATATATTTAAGTCACACAAGTTAATGAAATCTAGTGGCTTTTAATCTAAGAAATGTTCAAAAATGTTCTCTTAAAACAATGAACTCTGAATCAATTCAAATTAACAAATATCTCAAAGTTTTAAATTCATTAAATATAGTATTTTATTTGTCTTCTCTGCCTGGATTTCTTTTACCACACTTTCCTAATTTAATTAAGCTTCTATTAAAAATACTATTATCTGTTTTATGTCACTATCAATATTTTCATTGCAGACTATATACCTGTTGTGGATATACTATCCTGAAAATGTTTAAGGCCAGGTTGGATGGGGCTCTGAGCAACTTGGTCCAGAGAAAGGTGTCCCTGCCCATGTCAGTAGGGCTGGAACTAAATAATTTTTGTTTCCTTCTGACTCAAACCATTCTATTAATCTATATAAAGAAAGCTTACTAAATATTTTTCAATATGCAGAAATAAAGGCAAAGTTTTTGGAGAAGTGAGTACAATGCCTAAGCAAAGATAAGAGTGACCAAATAAAAAATCTTTGTGGTCTCATGAAGAACATTTGTCTGTAACCGTGGAGAATTGTGTGAAGTTTCTGATGAAGTTACTTTTGCTAGTATGGCTCATTAAGCCAATGACACAGGGTAATGGCTATGAAGCAGGTTTCTAGATGTTGCAAATTTTTTTGCAGGTGTGAAAAGATAGGCTTTGCAAGTTCATATTTTAAAGGGTTGCTTCAGTGAGATCTGGTCAATGTCTGGGAAATAATGTAATGATGAAGAAAATAATTTCAGAAAAGAGGGCTAAAAGCACCCAGGAATGAAACTTTGGTCAGAGGTTTCACAGTATGTGATTCCTTTCTTTTTTTCATCTGCCACATAATTATATGTGATTTTTGGAGGAACAAGGAGTTCACAGACAATAATTTTATAATGAGTCACAGATCCTGGTTGCACACTTCTCTATCTCGCACATGCAGTTATCCATCTGGTTTCTACACACATGGGAATAGGAAATTCCATCATTGTACCATTGTTTTCTAACTTCAGAGGACTGACTTTAACCCTCTCTGCTCCTCAAATCTGTAACGTATATTTCAGACCACCAGTTAAAACCATCAGCCAGCCTTCCATATACCTCTCCTTGACTTGCCTTGGCTAGTTGGCTTGGCTTATCTTGGCAAATCCAGTATTACCTACTGGTCTTGAATGTTTCCAAACCGGTCTTCCAAGATTCTTTCCCCAGACCTGGCAGAAGGCATCTCCTGTTAGAAACTGTCAAGAGAACCAGACAAGATTTTCCTGTAACCAGACCCCTTCCCAGTAATCTAGTGTCAAAAAAGGTCTCATGAGGATTTCTATTCTGGGATCAGACTTTTCTAACCCAAGTCTCTTTGTTATCAGCATGAATATATATCTTGCTCCAGCCCTGGTGTTGTGCTGAAGAATAGCAGAGTTAATGCACCAGTGATACTGCAACTTAAAGTTAACCTCTGTTAACTGCACTACACTGAAAGCCAGGAGCATTGGCAGGAGTGAGCAGGCAAGGCAGCAAGTAGCAGTTGAGTATTAGTGGGCATAAACATGGCAATAGAGCATGTTTCATACATACATAAATACATATATATATTTATATATATATATGTATGTATGTATGTATGTATATTCATATACACTTATACAAAATTTAAAAAGGACAATAACATCTGAGAGATAAATTGGGCTTCATTGTTTTTAAGGCCAAGTATGGCAGTTCTGTTGTCAATGTATTCGGGATATGTCAGGAGTTCTGTATTTTTCTCCCCGAGGATAAGCTGTCTTTTCCTTGAACAACTGTGTGAAAATTCTCAGGGAGTGAGTGCCCCTTTGTAAGGATTCTGATTGCTCACAGAACAGCCATTCAGCCCTGGAAGTTACTTAGATACTGTTTTTTGGACATTATTAAGCTACTTGTACTTTTCCATGAACAGAGAACAGTCCTTTCCTCTTCCCACAATAATGGTGGCATACAGAAACACCTTTGATAGTAAAGGTAACCTGGCATTAAATAAACCAAACCATTCTAGATGCTATACATCCAATTCGTTGTTGGAACTTGGATTGAAATATTTAGTTGTTTTCCTATATATAGCAGAACTACTGTGGAAACAAGGCATGCTAGTATATTAACATTTTCAAGCCTCAAGCTAATTTGTAGTAATTTGCCTCTACCATCAAAACCAAGGTTTAGCATGATGTTCTATTTTTCATCTACTGGTCACAGAGAAATGAATTTTCTGTTTTCTCTTTTTAAAACAAAGAAATAATCCCATACAGTATTAATTTGGTTTAATTATTTACCCAAAATGAAACTGTACAATAGATACAGAAACTGATATAGAAATACCTAAGTTCCATAGGACAAAAAATCATGTTGCTCCATGTTCCTTCACACCAATTCTCACTACTGGAAAAATATTTTGTTAATCCTAGCAGATGCCAGACCTGGAAGCTGTGGAAGCCACTTTTAAATCTTATTGATAACAAAATAATTGCAAGAGGGAAATAAACACACTCTGCAGAACAATATTTGTCAATGTTATAAGTAGGAATGTCATTTCCCCTCAAGATAAGCTTGTGAAGAGAGGAAGAAACCTTTTTAAACACAGGCATGACATCTTCAAGTTGAGTTTGTTCATATGCCAAAAATAGATCCAGGATTCTCTTTCTTTCTTTTTTTTTTTTCTTTGATAGGACATATTTTTTATATCAAATAACTCTTTCTAAGACTTTCATCAATTCCAAGTTCATTTTTAGCTCATGTTGAATAAGTATTTATGTTATAACGTGCTAGAGCCAGACTGGATTTTGTACCTGGTTTTCAGGCTGGATTTATTTCTGTCTTCTTTTACATGGACTTGTTCTTGAATAGACTTTATAATATTGTCATAAATGCTGCAATCATTCATAGCAATGTAATAAAGATTCTTTGGTAAATCTCACATAGCACTCCCAGGCCTTATTCTGCCTCACTCTAAATCTAAAAAATTAGATTTATTTGCTTTTACCATATGGCACAATGGGAATGGGAAAAAAACCTACCAAACTGAAAGTCCCCATCAGTATAAAGTCATTCCTGAAGAAGCAATATTACCAACCCCTTCCCTTTCTCTCTGAGAACCATCAAAGAAAATTTATAAATGTTACTAAAAACTGTGTTCAGTAACTCGCACAGCTTTGCTGTAGGTTTAAAGATAGAGGAGCTTTGGTTTTTTTGCATTCCAAACTTACTGTCCAGAAGCATATGTGTAGAGTTTCTTTCTGTGTCAGTGTCTGAGAGGATCAGAAGGAAAAAAAACCTAGCATTTCTCAAGAGTAGGTCACCAGAGTTACCACTGTTATATTTCTCTTCAGATTTCCCACAAAGAACTAAATGTATATGGTACTATGGCACAAAAGCCTTAAATGAAGCATTTCTGGAAATCATCAAACTCACAGTCTTCAAACTCTGAAGGAGCAGCAGGTTCAAAGCTATCTTGCATTCTTCAGACATGCTAGATTTGCATTTACATTTGCACCATCATTGATGTTTCATGATTTTTGGGATTTTTGGACTCATTGCAACTAGTCTTCCAGATCTTCTGGATCTGTACACATACGCTGGCCATATCTGTACAGCAGAGTCAGGACATCCTAGATCAGTGTGCTAGCTACAAAGAAAATCTCCCTGGACAAGTTTTCAACAGAGAAAAGTGACATAAAATCCAGTTATAAAAGAACTTTAACACAAGGCAAATGAACACAGTTCTACTGCTGTACCGTGGCCCTGAAGATCTGTATGAACACCTGCCAACTGTGTGTCATCCTTTCAAAGAAATTTTCAGTTTCAAAGCATTGTCTCTTACTTAAATTCATGGATTCTTCAGGTATTATCCTCTATAGTAAAACAGCAGACATCCTATATATCTTTCACTTTTCAAGTTGTTTCAGATTCTCTTCTCAACAGCCTTGATCAAGTCACATGCTGGTGATAATTTACCTGTTATGTCTTTAATACTTTTTAGAAGAATGTCCACTTCAGAATGCCCCCAGCCACATGCTGAGGTAAAGTGTAATACAGAATCTAAAAAAAATGGTTACTGGATGGCTGAGGAAAAAACAGAGCTTATTTCCATCTTTTTTTTTCACAGACATGATGGCTCAATACCTCCTTAATCCCACTTTTTTTTAATGCTACTTATAAATAACATTTACAATACTATGATGACAGAAATATAATATGGAGTTTTGCAACAAGGACAACACTGAGTACATAGGAGGAGATGTTCAGCTCTTTTGTATTAAGTTTTTGTACTGTTGTGATTACATCAAGAGTAAACACCATTATCTAACTTGTAAATGCAAACCCAAAAGGCTGTGGAATAGCTTTTCCACTTTCCTCACTACTTGTCAAATACCTTTGCCTGTTGTGGTTCTTCTGTTCTCGTTTGATTACACCTTAATCAGGTGACTCATTTGTTCATGATTAATTCAAATTTAAGAAGCTGTAAAAAAACTTATATCACCAAAAATGTCAGTTATATCATCTAACTTAGGATATTGGACAGCTACTTTGTCTAAATTTAGCTGTTGAATTGTTAAGTGTCAAGACTGACACATCAGTTTAGTATCTGATCAACCAGTAGAGAGAAGCTCTGGAGCATAATTCACTGCAAATAATGAACCATTACAGAAAATGAATCATCTTTATACATGGCACTATTTTAGACGCTAGAGATGCTCTAACATGCTATAATTAAATTGTGAAGAAAATGCTGTGGAGCTGGATATGCAGCCAAGCAGGTACTGTCCCTGCTCTGTGCCACAAAGAACAAGCTAATAGTGGTGGTAAAGCATGCCCACATTAATACATGAAACTCTTATATGCAATAGATATTTTTAGCACAATCATGGGCATCTGTTGAAGTGACTTGCAGACCTGGACTTGGTCCTGCACACTGGCTTCAAGCTCATCACCATTTGCTTCAATTATTTTTTTAATTTTTAAATCACCATGCTTATGGCTGCTGTATTTCATGAGCACTAACTGTCTTTTGAAAAATAAATGAAAGGAAAAGTGGTTATTGTTTCTTATAAAACTCTAAACAGATTTATATGGGACATTCTAAAAGTAGATGTCAATGGCTGATAGGCATTCCTGGAAAGCATCTGACAGAGAGAATTTCATTATAGTCTTCAACATTTTAACCCTCATAATTATCTTATAACAATTAAAGATATTTAACACAGTTGCAAGACAGAAAGGCATGAGAAAATAAAGGGTTTTTTCTAGCCTCCATAGGCATGCAGAGGTTTTCAAGATATATTATGATGTGAACCTGTGGATTTGAACGCACAGCTCAGAACAGTGATGCATGGTAAAGAGAAATCATGTGGAGACAAATTGAAATTACAGTAGTAGATAAAATATTTCAAAATACCACATCAATCTCCACCGAGTATAGAAAAAAATAATCTATGCATTCCTATTTAAAATATTCTTGAAATACTAGGGGTTCAGATCCATTTTAAAATTCAGACATTACTCTTATTTCTACCTCTCCCCTTTCCCAAAATAAACATGCAATTTAGGGATGTAATGAAATTCTTTCAATTATGAAAGTCTAACTGAAAAGTATGAAAAATAACTTCTAATAGAAAACAAACTTTATAAATTAGAACCATACAAGCTGCAGAAGAGTCCCCAAACCAAACCCACAGGACACCAACATTTTAAATCAGTCATCGAGAAAGTAATTTAAAAATTAAAAATGAGAAAGCTACAAAGCTTCTGTGGTGATAAAGAGAGAAAAAAAAGAGATCTTATGATCCACACCCATCACATGCTCCACAAAGGTCTATAAAAAGAAAAATATATAATTTGAGTGCTGGGAAGAAAAGAAAATAACCTGGTTTTTTTAGCAAGGGGAAACAAAAAAATGTTCCATACATGTATTTCTTCTGTGGGGGACAGTGATAAAAGATCATTTTGCAAGGATAACAAGATATTGTAGGGTCCATGTCTCAGAGATGAATACACACACACTCACAATAAAGTTCATTTTGCCAGGTTAATTAATCAGAGCAGCAAACTGATAAGGGAAATAATTCTTTTCTCTTACTGGTACATTAAAATTAATTCCACACGGGGCTATATGTTAGTTTTGTAAGATAATGATGTTAATAGGCTCCATGAAATTCAGTGATATGTGGCGCTCAGTAGTTAAAATTAGACAAATCTTCTGATTATCAATTACAAGTTTGGGAATTGTCTTAATCTCTATGAAGTACTAGAACTTGGAGCATCTTGTCTGCAAGTTTGAGTACAACTGCAGTAACTCATAACCTAACTCTTAACTGGTTGAAGAATAACCAGAACTTTCTTGTCACTTATTTTTTGTGTATCGAACTGGATACCCTGAAATATTGAGAGAAAGGTGATATTCTTAGTGAAATTTCATACATTTATGGCAAATCATGACAGCAATTCATAGCAATTTTGAATTTAAACTAAATGAATTTGAATTTGAACTAATATTTCCTCAACTAAACTGCCACAAGGTCCTGTGTTTATATATCTAAGCTTAAACTTGAAACACATATGTATTTCAAAATAATTCTATTTTCTGTTATGGTGTCTTTCAAGCTTCTTGTGGAGTACCTGAAGCAGTCTGGTTTTCAGCTCACAGTCAAATTTTTTTAAACAATTCTCTTTTTTTCTTTTTTTCCCCTCTTAAATACCTGCCATATTTAGAAAAATGTATGACTGTACGACAAGGCCCACTGGGTGCACAACAGCTGAGGAATTCTTGAGCTAAAAATAAAATAATATGCATGCAAACATTATTTATTGCATTTCTTCCCTGAGTATGAATGTAAATGACCCAGGGTTCTCACAGACCTCTGTGGAACAGCAAGCTGCAGTGAAAACCCTTCTGCTGCCACAAGCAAGACTATAATGCTGTGGGAGAGAAACAGCAGTGCCATCAATATAATCTTCTCACACAACCAGTTTTGCAACTTGTAGAATATTGTAAGAAGAATGTCTCCATACCTTCGGTCACTTAAATTTACCCAAGAAAGAGTGGTATTGAAACTCCCCTGATGCCTTGGGAATCTGGACAGATGTTTTCACTGATTGACCTGAAATGCAGTTTCATTGCAGGAAAATTGGGATGTTTTGGAATTTGTTAAATTCATCCAAGTTTTGAAGTTGTTATTTATGTTGACCTATCAAGTGGCAGCATTCAGCAGTAAAGCACAGAGTGCTAAAGAAACTCTAGAGAGAGTGATTTCAAGTGATTTATTTGATCTCAATAAAAACAGCCTCCCTCGTGGATGAAAGAGACACATTCCATGTAGCAATCCATTTATTAAGCATTCCCTATAGAAAGTGAACTATATCAACCATTATATGAACCTTAATTGTGATCATGTTTTATTGCTACTTAGATTATTAAGTGTTTCAACTACCAGATAACAGAATCTATATTCTCAATAGTGGAAGAGTGTTAACATTAATTTTACTGAATATTTCAGCCCTGTTCCAACAATCTCTTGGAGGAAAGTTAATGGTCATAATCCAAGTAAAGCCCGCCTGAGAAAATCCCAAGCTGTGCTTGAAATACCTAACGTGCAGCTAGAGGACTCAGGAATGTATGAATGTAAGGCTGAAAACTCTCGTGGAAGAAATGTCTTCAGAGGACAGCTACAAGTATACAGTAAGTGTAACTGCACACTCTATTGTCCTGAAATCCTTTGTCCACACTTAAGGCTTTGGCAACATGTGAAACATTCCAAGGTTCAGTAGAAACAGGATACCTTGATATACGGAGTATACACCATATACCAAGAAGAGTTTTGAATTAAGGTATAGTTTTTTATTCCTTAGTATTGCATTAAAGTCTGAAACATAAATAATGTTAACTCCTTCAAAGAATTTACTTAAATACAATTTCATATGGGATTTGTTTGGGTTTTGTTTTATTTTTATTAAAGAGTATAGCTATAATTTTAAGAGTCTATTTCTTTTAGTTTGGATATAACAATGACATGCAACCTAAACGTGAAATATCTGTCAGAAAACAATGGTGGAGATATTTTAGGATTATTATCACACTATTTATATCACACTATAATTAACATTTTACCTGTTTACATGTTATAATTAACATGTGCTGTGCTTGGGTGCTGATCTTTGTCATGTTCATTGTGCTGGAGAGCTGAAGAAGTATTTGTTTTTTCCAGGAAATTCTAAATCTAAGCATGCACAATTTCCAAAACTTATGATTTTCACAAAATGTTCAACATTTTCTAAGACTCAAAAAACATTTTTGAGCGACCATAAAAGTAACATTGAGTCATGCATCAGATTGAAAATAAAAAAGAAACTTTGAAAAAAAAAAAACCAACAATCTCATGACTTATACTGTTGCTGCATTGTAGAGTCTAGAAACAAAAGCCTATGTAATGCATACCATGAATACTTACAAGTCAAAGTTTGGCATACATCAGAGGTAAGCTTGAGTTCCACTACTTTTAATTGACGTAAGCCACACTGCTTTCTATCATTCCCTGAATGATACAACCTAAAATACTTAGCTGAAAAGGTCTACTGTGGGAGGTTATGCAACAGATCTTTCAAACTGAATTGTTTTCTGTCTTCAAATATCCCAGCCAGTGGAATTCCAAATGATGCAGTTTAGATAGACCCTCAAGTTAAAGGATATGTCTAAGAGGAAGTTTCTCCTCTTAATTTTCTTTTTCTTTTCCTGATTTCAGCCCATGCCTCCTAATACCTTCTCCCCATTACTAACTATATGGAGTTCTCTCTCTTTGTCACACACTTTCATCAAATAACTATACACCGGCATAGTATATTTCGTTTATTTTCCACGTGTGTCAATATTTTCAGGTCCATAATCAATTTTTCTGTCTCCTCTGGCTTTCCAATGTCTTTATCTTAACTCTGTTGATTTTAGTGAGTATCAGCATATCCCTGGATCATGATTCTTTCCTTGCTTTTCATTCTCATTCACCTAGAGCCCAGGGCAGGTTTTTGTCTTCAAATTTTTGTATATGCTGGAAAAATTATGTGGTGGTTAAGATGACAGTCTGTGCATTCTGTTTCAGGTTGGCCATCTTGCATTTGCAGCAAAGGTTTTATAAGACTTTTCCTGAAAACAGCAGTCAAAGCCTAGCACCTACTCTATGCCTCCTACTATGACAATACCCCACTGATATTTCTCAAATTCTTAATATAAATTATTTCCATGAAAGTATAGCAGCTCCTGCAAGGCACCTGATCAGGGGCCAGGGGAACTTAGCAGCTGGTCTTTTTCTTAATGTTTCTTAAAATGTTAGAAATTCAGAAAATTTAATTTGAGTTAAAACATGTATCACAGCTCATACACTTCCTACCTGTTTTCTAGAGCTGTGAAACTACTAGATGTCAAAGCAGTATAAAAAGGTGTTATAATTATCTCTGCTTCCCTCTTTCAGAGGAAAAGAATATAAAAGGTGCTCTTCAAGAGAGAAGCTAAGATACTATAAAATGAAATTATTTCTTTAAGAGCACCATGCAGATCAGTGGCATAAAATGACAGCTAACATGATATAGTGTTCTACACAACTCACCATCTCTCATTAGCCATTTGCTTTGAGCATAATTAAAGGTGGTACTCAAATCCATGGAAAATATTTACAAAGTTAGTTTTGTCCTATTCTGTTTAGATAGGAATATAAATTCTTCATTCTTCGCCATTGTCAAAATTATATTTTTAGAGTCTCTGCCTTAAGAGGATAGAGCACAAATTTATTTCATTGGTGTTTTTTGCAATAATATTAAGACAATTTTAACAGTTCAGGAAAAGAGTTCCCTTCATACTGTCTCATTCCTCTATTAACAGATATGTGAGATTAGTACATTAAGTTTCACCTATCTGCATCACCAGGCAGCAAGGTCAGAACTGGTTACAGAGGGCTTTCGATGGGGATTACCAGCAGTGACCTCCAATACTGCATGACACGAAGCACAGACTTTACTAGCCCTCCCACAAGATATAATACTCCCATGGAGCCACTCTCAGCCTTCAATGCTCATGAAGACAGCATAGGTGTCTCACTGCCCTACAAACCTTGGTTACTCTTTCCAGAGGTGTAAGAGAGTTTGTGTCAGAAGGTTTCTACACAAAATTTAACCAAATGTTACTTCACAAAACCCTCAGCTTCCTTAGCTGACAGCTGATGTTGCAGGATTTGGGGGCATTATCTGAAATCGTCTTTTCTGCTGCACCTTTTCTTCATATCAACAGTCAATATGAATTATTTACCTGTAAGCTCACTGTCTTTTCACTGACATCTTATTCCTTCAGGTGACAGTGATTACTTTGGCTAAGAAATACAGATGTAGGCCGTCATTCCTTACCAGGGGTTTCTTGTAAAACTTCAGGGCAGTCTGTAGGACCAGCTGTGTCATACTGCGGTCTCACAATTTGCATATCTCTGTAGGAACTCACTCGTTGTCTGTTTGAATCTTCTTCATCCTGTCAGTTGCATCTGATCTGGGTCACCACAGAGTATTTTGGAGAAAGCCCAGGACACCCCGTCTGCCTGTCTAGTTACATTTAATCACAAACTAGTGATTCTTTGCTTCTTACCTGCTGCTGCAATCCAGATTCACCATGACTGCCTGATGCAACTGGCAATTCAGATGTTGGTCAGAAAGTAGTGTTTTGGATGCTGAAAACTTCAGATTACTGTAGTCTCAGCACTTAATGCAATTCAGCTGTAGGCATTAAAACCATAATTTTTAAAATGCCAGGCAATCTCTTATGCACTGCAACCTATTTTGAGAGGTGTGAGTTTCCCCCAAGTGATCTGCTCATCCTGTAAGTTTCCATGAAATTTTATTCAAGCTCAACTTGTTTCATAGAAGAGAGCACAAAGATTAAAACTTGAGCAGATAAATTTGCCATTAACCTTTTTGTTTCTCCTCAAATTCATGCTAGAAGTATTTTTGCAATGGTAAGCACTTGGTTTGTGCAATTTCTGCTCCTCTCTTACTCTTAACTTTTTGGGTTTTTCCTGTGTTACCCACTCACTACTGCCAGCATCACCAGGGGGTGGTGATGTGAAGTGATTATAAAAACACATTTTTGGCTGTTTTCCTTTTGGCTCTATCAGTTCCCTCATCCTACACGCAGCAGTGCCTTCCTGGCAGCTGGAGGGAAGGCTTGCCATAACACAAAAGTGTAACAAGCATCTGACAGCAGGAATATTCTGTAATGCAGTGTAACTGACCATACTGACTTCTAAATCTATTTTAATTAATTTCTTATAAAAGCTGCATGGGAAAAAAAGTCCACTTCTGCCACTACAGGTTAGTCCCACACAGTAAAACTGGCAAGAGAAGACATTTTGTCATCAAAATTGTACATTAGTTTTAAATTTTCTATCTTGACTTTCTCATTTATCTGTCTCAATATGCTTCTCCTACTAATTTTTTCACTCCAAACTCAATTAAATCACTTTTTAGGACATTATTTTAAGTCATTTTTCTATGTAAAATTTTGTCCTTATTTTCTCTCAGACAAAAAGCTGCTAAAAATCTTGAGAAATAATCTAAATTTTCTGCACCCTAATTTCATTTTGCATAGGAGATTTAAAAACTGGCCTGTAAGCTTGCAGATTTATTGCCAATTTATGTTTGTAAAACATTTTGACATCCTTGAATAAACAGGTGCAGAAATGCAGCATAAAATAAATCATGGATTGGATGGTGATTTAAAGATTTCAGAAACACTAAAGCTCTGGCACAACACTCACAAAGACTACTGAACACTAAAATACATCCTTCTCTTCTCACAGACACCCCAAAACTCGTCAATGGGTAGATTAAAAAAACAGGCAGACACCTTGTTTTTTTCCCAAGAAAAATGGTGTATTTATAAGAAAAAAAGGACTTGTTACTTTTGAAATCTTGTTAAATTTTCTAATTAAAATAAAGAGTGATTATGGAATGAAGTTTCCTTTGCATACACATATATCAAGGTTATGCTAAGATACTTTTGTTTAATAAAAAGACCCAAAAATGATACATTGAGTCAGAGGTTGTATATTCAGTTAAATACTTCAGTTTTAGAAGTACTGATACGATTTTAGAACAGGGGTTTTGATTTTATGGGGAGTGACCCTTGCTAAAGAGCAGAGAGGCAATTGTCTGTGATAAAGCAAGGAGTACATAGAGAGAGAAATAGAAGCCAAAAAGTGATGAACAGTATATCTCTCAGTCATTCTTTTAGCTCTATTGCAGCTACATTTACCTATTGCTTTGCTACTTTATTCTCAAAGGGATGAGAACCTTGCCTTCAGTGATGGCAAGTTCAACAAATTCAAAAGTGTGACTCCAAAGGCCATTTAGGCTACAAGGAGAAAATTTAGAGTAGAAATACCTCAACTAATGGAAAAAGGTTGTTCTGACCAATTGGTTGTACCGGTATGATTTGCAAGTTTGTCGTTTCAGAAGAAAACCTGTACCACAACTGTGTTAGCAAGACAGCCACAGACAAAGGGTAGGGAGCAGCACTTCTGAAGAGGACAAGTTTGCAGCTAGGCTTGGGGCAGCTTTTCTCAGTATAAAAATGTGTTTTACCCTTTTCTGGACACTCTGGTTTATGATGAGCTCAAATTCAACACAGAAATGTGAGACTTTATATGTTTTGGGTCAAATAGTAACATTTACAGAACAGCAAAATAATGAAAATAAGGAAATATAAATAGGAACAGTTTAGTTCCTCTTTGAAATTATTTGCGTGATTTTATGGTACCTCTGGCTGTCTTATATGACTTTTTTGCTACACATTTAACTGTCTCATCTTCCAGAATCATATTAATGTAGTTATTTTCAAAGGAAACAATTTCTTCTCAGCGTGCTTCCTTTGTGCATATTGAAGCACTCATAATGAGAACAACAACTATAAAATGCACTTGAATTGTATTTTTAGGACAACAGTGAAGAAATAAGCAGGGACTCCCAAAACCTGTTTCTTTCTGCAGATTTTTGTGGGACCCTTTGTTATAACTTCAGAAAGAAGAAATTCAGCACAGCAGAGCACATATAGAGAGTTCCATGATTTGCCTTTGTAATAAGGAAGAAGAAGGAATAATAAGGAAGCAGAGTTTTTTTGTCTTGGGTTTGGGAGTGGGGCTGGGTCAATTTCTCTGGTCTCCTCTACCAGAAAGGAAATGAGTGATTCTTCTTCTAATATGTTTCCAGCTTCTGACAAATGTCTGGTCTGGGACTCTGGAGCAGACTGTTCCCTGCTCAGGAATGACAGGCACCTCGTTCACTTTCTTTATCATCCATGCACAAGATGTAAGCTAGAAGCAGTTAGTCACCTGTCATGCCTTTTCATATCTTCACACGTCTTTGATTGATGACCTGTCAAATGCCAGCTAGATTCAAAGATTTATTTATAAACTCAATTCCCCATGTTTAAGTACATTATCAATTATCTGTCATTTGAAGCAGAGACTTTGTTATGACAGATCTGGACTTCTATTCACACCATGCTGATTTTTACATCCCTTTAGCAATGCCTTTTAGCTACTTATTCTCTATGATTTGGAAAAACAGCAAAAAATAAACAAAAAAAATTCCAAACCAGCATTTGATGTCCTTAAGTTAATTATTGTCATCTACCACCCTCTCTGTTATACAAAGTGATATGGCTACATTATGTAAACCCAATAGCTGGTTTTTAAGCATATGTTTTTATTTCTGCATATCAATGCTCAGTTTCTCACTGAGTCATATAATGTTTTCCAAATTATAAGATCCTATAAATAGCTATTTGACTGACTGCCACATTAAAGTTCTACTTCTCTGAAAAAAAAATTCCCTGTTTTTTGATGGATTATTTCATGAAAGGTACTAGTGATCACATATACAACTGTCAACTGCCTGCTTTTAAAAAAAGACTGTTTTAAGAGTGATTTACTGTGTAATTTATGTTCCTGATGAATGCTGGAAATCTCATGGGTTCTGTGCTTAAAAATGTTAAAAGCATTTTCTCCTTTGAAATAAGAATTAAAATTAACAAAACACACTTTAACAAAAATATGTGCAAATACCTTACCAAATTCCCAGTCATTCTCTCGTTAAATAAATAATGATTTCCTTGTAAACTGAGAAAACTACATGAAACACATCCTATGAAAATTACCCTCCTTAATGTAATTCAAATATCTTAAGTCTTTTAAATTATTAAATGTTGTATTGTGAATACCAAACATTTGCCTTAAATTCAGGAATAATGAACGCAATAATATATAGTACTGCAGTTTAATCCATTGGACTTTATTAGATCAGGTAGTTTCTATTCTTGTTCATGTTACTGCTCACTACCTGATACCATTACAGCACTTCCTTTAAAGTTGGGAATTTGTTAATTTTATTACTATCTCTTTTGATTTGGGCCTTTTTCTTTTAAAGTGATTTGTTCTGAGAGTAAGGTAAGTCTTGTGAAGGCCATTAATTTAAGTATTTTAATTGATTAGTTCTTTGCACATCAGCTAGAGACTTACCACCTTATAACCTTTGACTGTAACACTGCAATTTTTTCTTGCAGCCTATCCCCAATGGGTGGGGAAACTTAATGATACACAGTTAGACAGTGGAGATCAGCTCCGATGGGAATGCAAAGCCACTGGAAAGCCAAGGCCTACATATCGCTGGCTGAAAAATGGAGTTGCTCTCTGGCCACAGGTACACTAGACAAGGAGTCACCTGGATGTGGGATGCTCCTCCTTTCATTCAGATAAAGTCAGTTAAAGAAAGTACTGAAAATCCTTCAGAAATTGCTGTTTGGTTAACGCAAAAAGTACAATGACCATCACATTTTCAACTCAATTTGTCCTCTGAAAGTAACAGAACTCATCATGAAGACATTAAAATGGTTCATATAAGACTCCTAGAATGTAAAGTTTTTAAATACAATCACCTAATATATTTTAGAATTAGACATAAATAAAATTCTCTTTTTCTTTTAAAGGACTACTGATGGCATGGTCTGTCTTTTATTTCACTTTTTTCTCTTTCTCTCACTGAATCATCAAAGCATCATCGCACATCATGTGGGGTTTTTGCCTTATACCTTTCCATTTTATAGTATCAAATTATTTGGAGTAAAGAAAAGTTTTGTAAATTTATTTAATCTATTTTTTTTTCAGATTAAAATAAAGCTGTTTGATTCTGGGAGAAAATGTCTATATTTGTAAATGAACTCACAGAATGGATTTATGAATATAAAAGATGTAATGTCTTCCTTTTCAGCAAATGTCCCTTCTATCTCTCTGTGAACATCAACAAATTATGCAAACAACCAGAAAGGAAATATAAAAACAGTTTACTTTTGAAGCTTTGAGGCACTGAAAATAAGGTTACTCTATTCATTTCTGCCTTTTTAGATGGAGCTATTAGTGCTGAAATTGAAGCAATTTAAATATCTCTACTTTTTGGTTCTCTGATTTTCCAAACCATTAGTTTCTCCAGGCTCTGAAATTTCAAAATAAATTTTACTTTGAGCTGGGTGAGGGCTTAGAAGAAACTGAATTTTTTATCACCGTCTCCTCTGCATTCCCAAACAATTTATGCCTTATCAATTTTAACTTACAGCCACTGTTATAATGAAACTTAGAGTTGTTTTATATAAGTTCAAATTAGTCATATCATAGCTTCATGAAATACTCACTTCCATAAACTGCTATTGATGTCCCTTCTCTTCTGCAATTGTGCGGAATTATTATAATTGTGGTAATTATTTTCTACTGGTGGGCCTTTCAAATAAGAAATTTGTACTAATAATGAAAGAAATTGGATCCTTTCATTCTTACTTATGCAAGCAATCTCTGATATCTGCTTTTACTAAAATAGCACCATGACTGAGACCAAAAATTTTCTACATATTTAAAGATCATCAGATATATTACATCCACAAATGATTTCTTGCTTCCTTAAAGTTCCCAGGATGAGCTGCTTTTAAAAATCATGTGAGGGTAACAGCAATCAAACAAGCAAACAGAAAAAAAGGAAGTTTTGAATATAGTGAATTCAGTCTGAAAATATTTACTGTCAAATATTTCTTGACTTTTTACTCTTGTAGTTTCTTGTATAACAAGAAAAAGGAAAGCCTTTTTGTTGCTCAGTTTTATTTTAGGTCCTTTTTTGTCGCTTCACCTTAAGCTAATAGCACAGCAATTTTCCAGTGCCTTTTTGCTCTTATAGATTTTTTTTAAATTCTATTACAGAGCAGGATTGAGATGATTAATGGTGTTCTGATGATCCACAATGTGAATGTCTCAGATGCTGGAATGTATCAGTGCTTAGCAGAAAATAAGTATGGTACGATTTATGCCAGTGCCGAGCTGAAGATTTTAGGTGAGTATTGGAAAAGAATAAGCTGTTCCTTTTCCTCCTTTGGAGAATTATTTTTTTTTTCTTAGACTGCTGTGACAAGGAACAGCTTCTGTGAGTCCAAACAGCAGAGCAGGTAAAAGTGATTTCTTTTTATTCTTGTTATTTGTGTGTGGGTGAGTCCTTTGTTGCTCCAGAGAGCAAAAGGCCTTCTGTTAACCAAAAATTTTCATTCATACATAACTGACTTAGTAACATTTTATGAATATTTCTCTTATAAGGCTATTTTAGTTCAAATAAATGGAAAAATATTTTTACTCCCTCAAATGGATCTGCAGGAGATGAAATTTAGAGGAAGTAAATGTATTTCAATCTCTTTTAATATTAACTTATTATTTCTACTTTGTCCATTATTCAAAAGTAATTATGCATGATTTTAGTTTCAAAAAACTTATAAAATCACCAAAACTGATTGAGTAATATAAATTACATGCTTGGGTGAACATCCTTCAAAGAAAAGCAAATACACTACATAGTGTTACCTGGAAATATGATAAAAAGGTCATAATCCAAAAGCTGACACAGGCAGATAATGAAGAAAAACTTGAAGAATTTTTCAACACTTTAAATTTCCTTAAAGCGAACTGTAGCAACATGCAATGGAACAATAGTGATAAGTGTCCTTCCGGAGGATTGAGACAGACGTGTAAGACTTGTATCATCTTTATTAGGGTATGATGTAGCAGGAAGAAAAGTGCCCACCAAAATAATTTAATGGCCATATCAGAAATTAGACCTGCACATGAGAATCCTTCCTATAAATTCCCAGTCAAATGAGTAACAAAGCTGTAATTGCAGAAATAATTGCTGAAATTGCATTTCAGCTAACATTTGGCTCTTTTGGTAAATAACCTTTCTAGTACATTTCAGCTATTTCCTAGCTGGCCAACATTAGAATTTCACTGATAAATCTCAAAATCATTTATTTATAGCCATAAAGTTAAAAGCCAAGGCCAGAGATGGTTCTCTTTTCATCACTTTTTTTGGTCATTTGTGATTCACTCAGCAAACCTATTGGCTATGGCATTCTTTTGCTCTTTTCTTTGTATCTGTTATAAAATAGGTATACCTGGTATGTCAGGTAGTTGCACACTTCCTTTGATACTTCTTAATATCAGAAATAGACCATGTATATTGCTGTAGTAAAATTACCTTTTCATTTTCTCACTTGCAAGATTGTACCCCTGTTAAATTTTAACCATAATATTGTATTAAAGAAGTGGTTGTGTTTAATTTGCTGCCTTACCAAAGAGAAAAGAATGGAATAAATTG
The DNA here is from genome assembly GCA_037834095.1 of Argya squamiceps. NCBI lineage: Eukaryota > Metazoa > Chordata > Aves > Passeriformes > Leiothrichidae > Argya > Argya squamiceps. The sequence goes on from JBBMKD010000001.1 coordinate 39,288,691, forward strand.
TCCATATAAATATCTCTGGTATGAGGATTAACTGAAATAATGGTAGGAAATTCCTACATATTTGAGGCAATGAAGTGTAATATCCTAGTTGGTGTAGCAGAGATAGGGGCCTTTGGCTTTGCAAAAGTAGCTCAAGAAAAACACAATCAAATGAGATCACTTGAGAACTAATGTTCTTTCTTGGTGTGAAATTACAGTAATTAGTGTCATTTTGTAATGGATTTATTAGCTTATCTTTTGTTTGTAAATAATGCGACTTCTCAAAAAGTTAAATACTAAGAACAAGACATGGTGAAATATCTTTTATTAAGAAGTTGTCATATTTAACTTCCCAGTATTCAGACAAATATAAGAAGTGAAAGCAACAAAACTTCTCTAACAGTAATATCTGTTGTATGCATTAACTCTAGAGAGTGCATTTTGGATAGTTGTGGAATTAAAACTTTGTTTCCTTTTGAACTACTTGCCTCTAACAAGTTTTTTTGATTTTAAAAAAGGATAAGAAAAGTGTAGTTAAAATATTATTATTGTTTAATTTCTATAGTTGTTTAATTTCACAAATAATTTTACTTTAATCTGCTGATGTTAAAGATTTCTCAATAATCTATAGCTGGATTAAGTTACAAACATACCATATAATCCTGGCTGCTGATTTCAAATGTTTTGTAAAGTTTCGACTTTGACATAATAATTACAAAGAGAAAAATGGAGATTCTATTCCCAAACCCAAATCTATTTTTCTAATCTTCTATTAGAACACAATGAAGCAGAAGGCTCTGATTGTTCTCTGTGGAGTTAATGTACTTCTTTTTTAACAGCTTCAGCTCCCACTTTCCCACTCAATGAAATGAGGAAAACAATAATTGTTACCAAGGGCCAAGAAGTTGTCATTGAGTGCAAGCCACAAGCCTCTCCAAAGCCAACCATCACCTGGAAGAAAGGAGACAAAGTGTTAAGGGAGAATAAGAGGTCAGGAGTCTGTTCAGTAAACTAAATATTGCGTTTGCGTGTTGGATTCTGTCATATTATATGAAAATGCAGCAAAATGTGAAAGTGACAAGAGCATGCTGAACATTAGCCTGGGTATGGAATAATTATATTGTCAAGCTGATTTGTTTGACAGTAGTGACTTTATAGTTTCCACAATATTGAAATGAAAAATCTTAGCATTGTTCAGGGATGCAGAGAGGTGAAAAAGTGTTGCTACTTTGTGTGGGTTTGTCTCTATTTTCTGTTATTAATTTCAAAAACCTTTCAATTATTCTGTAGAGGTACTACAAATTTAGTGTATGTGAGTATCAAAAGCGCAGAGGCTGAAGTATTCAGGAACACATAAAATGTGCTTATTCATTTGAAATAATTTTAATAAGGCAGATTTACAGCTTGATCACAATGGAAGTCTATGTAAGAATATCTTTAAAATTACTCAGGGAAGGAAAATATAATTCCATTATAAGATTTAATTATACTGGTAATGTCTGTACTCAGCAGCACATCCGTTTAACAGTTTGTGCTTGATTAAATAAGTTCTGTCCAGCTTTGTATGATAAAAGTAGTTTAAGCACTGCAGGTAAAATGCCAGATGTAATTGCACTTTACAAGATTGCTTATCTGTACACTAGAATAGTTTTGCCACTCTGAACGTGGTCTTTAAGTACAAAGAGCAATCTTTTCCTCTTTCTGGTAATGTGGTATGTGAATGAACCATTTAAAATGACTTGTGCAGTATTAATCAGAAAGATAAAAGCAAGCCCCTTTTTTGTTGAATGTTTGCAGCACTGAGGGAAGCAGTAGAGTGCATCTTTCCTCATTAACTGCAAAAGCTATTTTGTTGAAGTGCATTGTATTTTCATTTCAAGACATTTGTTTTGTTCTGAGAAGGAAAAATGGGTAACTTCTTGTACCAAATTGAATTATTTTGTTGAGGGGGAGGGAGCAAAACAGCATTATATACAACATTTTACTAAAAGGAGTGAGTTTTATCGTTTGTATTGACAGTATGACAGGTTCATATTACAAAGGAGCAGAGAATATAAAACAATGTGACACTGATTTCTCTATGCTCTACCTACACCGTTGATATTTATCACTACATGACCTTTTCCTCTCATCTTCACAAAACTCACTATGGTTCTCTGATCACCACGTGTAAATCATGTTTTAATCCAAGACCAGTAAAGCATCTTGGTAATCACTTCATGTCAGTCCAAACACAGCCTAACTGAAGTTAAAATCTTACAAAAATAGGTCTGGAGTTTCATTTTTTGGTATTTGTATCTTTTGATACTTGCTTATTTTGACAGAGGCTGGAATGGGAAATGATGAAACATGGAAAATGAAAAGCAGTTTGAACTATTTCAGATATCTGAAAGAAGAGAGTGGCATTATACTTAATTTTTTAGTCAGCTGTTCAAGGATTATCTTGTGTCATTCACAGTAGCTTCCCTACATCTACTGTTTATAGAGGGGTGGGCATGAGAGGAATATCAGTTTCAAGGGAATTCAGTTTTGCCTCTATACAGTATACTTTAAATAAAAATAATAGTCTCTTTGAAAAGGAGGTGAGGAAGCCTACTGTGATTTGTGAAAGGAAGTGTAAAGCAATGAAGATAGTTTGTGTGTTTCTATGCTTTGGGCTCTCTGAGAAGGAAGGAACGCTGTTAAACATTTTAAAAATTAATAAGTTGACATTGTAAACATATCAGTATACTCTAAAAATGGGCTTTCTTCACTGTCTGTTGATAAAAAATCCCAGTAAAAAAAAAAAAACAATTAGGAACTGTCATCTGATGAGTTTGCACGGACTATTAAGTTCTTAGAGATTAAAGAATAATAATTAATTTTAAAAATAATTTAAAAAATAGCAACAGTCCAGTTAAGTAATAAGGAAAGGCAAGGATATAACAGCATGAGATTTTTTTTCTTTTCTGTCACAGCTTTTTTTCTCTTCTAAAGTACATGTATCAAGTGCACTTTGTGTTTAAGTTGTGTGCAGTCTGTGACCTCAGAAAAGGAATTGGATGCTGCTAAGGATCCTTTTAGCAGCATCAATAAAAAAGAGATCTTCCCCTCTACAGGAAAGAAAAAATTTCACTTGACCAGTGGGTCTGCTATTATCTATTCCATATCTTCCAGACTCTGTTGCCCCTTAGGCGTTTTTTATACAACGAAAGTTGTTGACATAATACCTATGACAGCATTTCCATAGGTAACCGAAATACCTATGACAGCATTTCCATAGGTAACTGAAGAGAAGGTTGATTGCGCCTATGGGACTCGTGGCTAAGTACAGTTCTCACTGCAGTCAGACCTTGACTCAAGCTCCTAGAATTTAATGGAGTCTGAAAGCCTCAAATGTATCAGATTCATTGGAAAGCCATCCACTTGGGAACACAACTGTGGGAAGCCTTCACTAGCTTCATTTCTCGGTCTCTTTTACCTTCGAACAAATGATCCAATTCAAGGCCTTCATATTCATAGTACAGCTTGATAGGCTTGATCCCCAGAAATCATTTTGAGCAGCCAGGTAATTTGATTCCTCTTGGAAATCATCTGCATATTGTAACAGTTTTTTCTCAAATGAGTTCCAAATGATTGGGAAGTCAATAAGACAGGTCCAAAAAAAATTAGGATATTCAGTTATGTTGGTTATTATACATCAGTTATTTGCTGACAAAAAGCATAGCTCCAAGTTTTACAATCTCAAAATTTATTAAATCTGATGAAATTACTCCTGTAGAAAAATAGTTATTTAAGTTTCCAAAGTGTTTGCAATTCATTCTATTAACCAGAGGTAAAGCTCAAGGATGGATGCAAAAGAAATTTTAAAAAATATATCATATTGGAGATCTATGAAGAAGACAAACTCCCAAAGATCAAGGCATAGTCTGTGAAGCTTTGATACAAGACATTTAATTATCAACGTTTGAACGGAATTCAAGTCTCTTTCATATATCATTATCACAGTGAACCATTAATACATTCAATCAAAGATAATTTCATAAAATTATCTTTGAATGTATTTCACGTAGCAGTTAAAAGAAGGGAAATTTTATACCTCTATTTCTGAATTTGAATACAGCTGAGCACAACACCAATGTCAGTGGTGTAGGTAGAGAACATATTTAAGCTGCATATTTTCATTAATCACCTCACAATAATTAAAATTCATAACTATCTTTACTAACCACTTGTCCCTGTACTCTGTTGTCTCATAGGCTGGTAGATGATTGTATCTCATTTATGGCAGGCTGTAATAATGTGAGCTCTGGTTATTGATTTGAACAATATTTTGATCCATAAGAATTTGTAAAGAACTTTGGAATCTTTCAGTTCATAAGTAGTTTTGGTTTTATAGGAAAGGGGATGATATTGGGGTCAAAGTCTGACAAAAAGTACTTGCTTTGATTTTTAGTAAACAGTTTTGTTGGAACTTTTCTTTAGAACCTAAATAGGAAAAATTAGGCCCTTGGGCAAGAGTTCACTGACCAAAAAAATATTTTTCTGAAGTTTCTGAAATATTTCAATCAGATACTTCCTAAAGTGTAGCCAAGCCATCACTTACTACTTTAGCATCAGCTTCTAAACAAGACCAAGACCCCGCCCATTCAGATCACAAAGCTATCCAGAAACCTGTATATAATTAAATATTTTGAACTTGCATATCAAACTAAAAGAAAACATCACAACAATGATGTTTTGTAGACCATAAATGTTATAATGCACACTAGAATGGAACAGAATTTGGTGTCAGTTTCATCAATATAAATCATGAGTTCTACTAACAAAGTCAATGATTAAATTCAGGACAAACTTTTTTTTTAAATTTTTTTCAGTTCCTGTGTTCAGGCATTAGGTATTTTATAATGATTTATGACTGGATAAATTTTTGTGAGCCATTAATCCATGAGCCGTAGTCTTTTTCTTCACTTTCTTAAAGACACCGTCCTTTCTTGTCTAGATTGCCTTGTAGTGGTGACTACAGTTGATGTTTAAACAGATACAACTAAGGAGTCAAAAGGGTTGAAAAGTCCTATAAGTCTTTGTTCATCTGTTTTTGTGCTTTTTCATACAGCTAAAATATTCTCCTCATTAAACTTATATTAAATTTTTACTCAAGCTCATTATTTCCATTACATATCAATTAATTACAGTTAAAATAAAATAATTTGAAAGAAATCTAGCAGTGAAAATGTTCTCTTTAGACCCTATTTTTTCTTCTTTATTAAGACTACCAAGTAATAAAAATAATAATAATAATTTAAAAAGCATAGTTTAACCAAAAAATGCGTGGCTGTGGAAGAAAGCACAGTTTAACCAAGAAATGGGTAACTGAGGGAACAGGACTTTTCTAGTCCCAATTCTATGCTGCTTTATTTTGGTTTTGTTCTTTTCCTTTTGAAGCTTCTCAAATTATAACACATTTTTAATCATTGTTTGTTTTACACCGTAATTTGTGTACAGATTAATATTTCATCCTAAAAAAATCAAAATATAATGGTGACCTAATACCAGTGTATTCATCGGCAATGTAGCTCTGTGTTTATGGATTTTGTACTTTCCATTTGGCACAGTGGGACAGTCTAAGCTTTCTCCTTCACCTCACAGAACAAGCTGTGCAGAAAACATCAAGAGTCTCTGAAGGTCAGATTCACCATAGATCACCCAGAGCAGAACAGTGCCAGTGTCTCTGTGGCCACTGTGTAATTGCTTATATTGATCCACCTATGTCCCAGATTAACTTTTGCTGAAGACCTAAATGCACTAAGCATTTCTGTGGGGAAAATAAGTGGTAGCAAAACTCCACCTGCCACTTCAAATCAGTCACTTTTCCTATGGAGCAATTAGCTTCCTGTGTTCCACTTCTGTTTCAAGGAGTTCTGGATATGAGAAAACTTAGTATGTTAAGCAGCAGAGGGAATTTTGGATATTTTGAAAGTAATAGGTTGAGTTTGGCCAGGACACAAACTTCAACATCCTTATTCTTGCAATACACTATCACAGTGGTAATTTTATTGAATGCAAGTGGGTAAAAACTTTTTCCTTTTTTCTGAATGATAAAGGTATTACATAACAGCAGTGAGTGGCATGGAGCTCTGGATAGCACTTGGTCCACTCCTAGGATCAGAGCAGTGTCAGCAAGAACAGATTGCTTAAGGTCATGTCTAGTCAGGTTTTGAATAACTCCAAGGAGGGAAACACTGCAGCCTATCTGAGAAATTTGTTCCTACTAGAGTTAAGCATGCCTACAACAAAACAAAACAAAACAAAACAAAACAAAACAAAACAAAACAAAACAAAACAAAAAACAAAACACCATACCAAAAAATCTAAACACGCCCCCCACCCTTTTTAACATTTAAATGGAATTGATATTTAGATGGAATTGCATGTGTTTCAGTTTGTCCCCATTGTCTCTGTCCTGTCACAGGGCACCACTGTGAAGCATCTAACTACATCTGCTTACTTAATCTCTTCAGAGTGGATGCACCAGTTGATCAGTGCCTTTAATGGCTGGGAGGCCCTGGTCTGTAATAAATACGGCCATATTTATTGGCCATATTGTCGAATTTATATCAACACATGACACATGAAATTCTCCATTCAGATCTGTGCCAAACCTGCCTGGCCACCAAAACTCAAAAAATGGAAGCATCACTTCCCCATACAAAACCTGCCCAGTGTGTATTACCATGTTGCAAAGTTCTTTTCTGTTTGCCGTATTCTTCATTTACTGTGTGCCTCCCCTGAGATCATTGTGACTGATTTGCAGCCATAGAGAAGCCTGTAGAGGCTGTGCATTGAACAGCAAAGTACTAGATATCAATAGTAAGTGCTCTGATAATTATTCCCTTAATATTACAAATAAAATTAGTGGATACTGAAAATAGGGAGATGTGGATACTTGTGAAGTTACCGGACATTAAAAATATGGAGAGTTATTTATGGGGAAATTCATAGATACATGGGTACATAATTGCAAGCCATACGTTGATCTGTGAAAAACAGGAGAACACTAAACAGTGCTCATTAGATGGGAATCATTGTCTACAGGTACTAAATTTAGAATAAAGACACTGGAGAGGACAAAGTGTTCAAGCTGCATGTAACAATACATGAGGGAGTGAATTGAGGCTGCTAAAATGTTGCCTTGAGCTAAGCTTGCTTTATTTTGCTTTCTTTCCGTTATGTTTCCGTAACATTCAGCAGCTGTAAAAGAAGTCAGAGAAAAGAAAGAGAAGAAAGAGATCTTTTACGAAGGCATCAAATTCCAAATACGAATATCATACAAAGACACAGAGAAATCTGGTGCTCTTGCTTTTTACTTACTTTCAAGGGAATGCTGAAATCTTTGAACCAGAGATGTAGCTGCCCTGTATGCCTAGATTTTTAATCCGTCCCACTTTCCTATGTAATTAGTGGAAACACATAGAGAACTTAATCTAAAAATATCGTCATTCAAAACCTTAGAAAGAGACATCTTTTTTGAAAAAAAATTTTGAAAAAAAATCAAAGGAAAAGGAGGGTGTTTCAGAGCAGTAGCAAGGAAAAGATTGAGTTTGCAGGCAAAATTTGTATTCTGTTTTATAAATCTGTATTCTGCTTTGGTTTGTACATGTTGTTTTATGCTTTTGAATATGAGCATGCAGAATAGGTATATATTATATGCTTTCTTCATAATCATGGTGGTAGCTTTCCAAAAGAATTTTAGTTTCATCTAACTGTGGTTTGTATCATTTGTTTGAACTGAAAACTATGGACCGTGAAGGCAAAAGAAAGTATATATGTAAAATGGATGAAAAATTATTCTGAATCATATTTTTTTTCCTGTTTGTCCATTGGTCCCTGAATCGCACCGGGCTCAATTTGTTCTTGGCACAAGCTTTCTTGTATTTGTGCTATCACTCACACAGACAGCAGAGTAGCTCATCCTACTACCATTCCAGTTTTTCATAAGAAAAAAATACCCTTTATTTCTTCATAGTAATGAAGTTTCTTTAGAATTATTCCAACAACAGAAACAATCTGTGAAGCAGTTTGAAGATTTTACTCCAGTTAAATAACCAAATAAAACGACTGTTTCTAAGTTTTAATTAGTTTAACAAATAACATTTCCCACAGAATACCAAATATTTTATCTTTTTGTATCCAAGTAAATTATTATCTACAAGATCCTACGTGACTTCTCTGAACTGTCTTTTTTCCCAGGAATGGTATTCAGGGCAATGTGTTTTATTATTTTTCCTTAATATAGTACTTCATATACAGCTGTGTAGGCACTTGCCGACTCTTTTTAGGGAAATAAGTCTTGGTTCAAATCAGAAGTATATGTTTAGATAACAGTGCATTGAAGTCTACATTTTAGAAACACATTCTCTTCTTCACACATTGACTTGATGTTTGAAGAAATGTTCCACCACATCTCACCAATTTTCAATACAAGCAGGATTTATTCGTGTGAAATAGATACATAGTTCCCTACAATAACCCCCACTGCCATCCAGCTGTTTTGGCAAGTCTTACATAATTATCCTTTAATATCTGTCAGGCACATGCGTGTGTTTTAGACCTCTTCAGGTACCTACAAACCTTGAGGAGCAGAATTCCACCATGTAGGATCTTGCTTTTTAGTATTTCCACGAAATTGCATTTCCGTTTTTTTTACTCAGTTACTGAACTGTAAGTATCCCATATATATTCCATAGCCCTAATTAAAAAAAAAGAGTTGAAAAGCTCGATCATTTTAAGTTGCTGACCGCACAAGATATTTGATCTGCTGTCTATGCCTTGAATATCTGCTGGCAACAAATTATCATTTGAGCAAAAATTCATGAATTTTGATTTTAACTATGTTTCATTTCTCTGTTGTTATAAATGAGCTGTCTGTTTTTTCACCACACAGGTAGAATATGACAAGTCATCAGTGGCCTAAAGGTTTTTCTCTGCTTAAGGCTCTTCAGACTCTGACTTTTAGCATCCTTTGCCGCTGAAAGAAACTTCATCTAAAAATCTTAGGAATTTAAACACTTAAATTCATGCTACCAACTCATCTACAGAATCCCTAGGGAAAATTTAATGATTGAAAAGTAGTGAAGAAAGAAAATACTCAGGACATAAAGAAAGAGAAGCTTCATGACAGAAACTCTAATCTTCCTGAGAGAGTACTCCAAGCCACTTCTTTTCAATTTTTGCATAAATCATGGTCTAGTTTAGCTGTGGCAGGCTCATAATGGGAATTAGAGAGCTGGTTATAAAATAGAAAAGGGAAACAATGATAACCTTGACTAAATAGTAAAAACAAATGGCAAGATCATCCCTTGACAAAAGGAGTCTGTTGCAAAGCAGCATTGTTTCACTAACTGAGCATATTACATGAGTTTTTAGAACATAATGATTTGGTCACACACCTAAACTCTCAATTTTCACTCATGTTTTCTTACAGAGAAGATGATTAAAGAAACACTCCAGTACCCAGACGCATTAAATATTATGCGCTTTGTGAACTTTAGGCAAGAGATTTGTTTTTCTGTATCTATATGTGCAGTTAGGCGTGGTTTCAGTGACAAACTGCTGAAATTTGCATCCGTCATCTCAGGCCTCTTGATTTACAGTGAAAAGGTTCAGGAATCCAATTTGGGCGAAAAATAGCCCCTTTATTTCACCTAAGATTTGTTGTCTGGATTTATTTTTTTGCTAGATCATTACCCTTGTCAGCAGGTCATACAGATGCAGTCATGCCTGTGCCAGAAAGGCCCAGGAAAGACTGGAGTGATGAGCCATGGATAGGGACAGGTGCTCACAGCAGTGTCCAGGAGAGCACACACACACAGTCTCTCATTCTTCTGCCTATACATGCTCTGCACCAGTTAGGACAGATGATTTACCCACATATGTAAATGAAAAGCTGCCTTGTAATCCCAGCTGGGACTTCAGTGGGATGCAATCAGCTGAGCTATTCAGCAGTTAGTCCCTAGCTGGATTTTAGCCTCCCACAAACAGCTGCCCCATGTAGTCCCCAAGCATTTTAGGAGTTTCAGCATGCCAAAAGCCAGTCCTGCTACCCTCTCTGTATGCTGCCACCGTGTTTTAAAGGCCAGCATCATTGAATGGATGAAAGCATTTCTATGATAGCTGACTTCACTGTATGGGAGGAATATGCCTCTTTATTTTCCTGATGGAGAAATAATCACTGTTTAGGTAGTACAGCACATGGGAGTCTTACTTTAGCCAGATTCTCTGGGCATTATCACTGAATTAGTCACAAGATAAGAAATAATTTCTATGGCTCAGTAACATGTAACCATAGAGCAATAAACTGTTTCAGCCTCTAGGAACCAAGTCAATTTTTAAATTAGAAAGAAGTAGAATGTGAAAGAAGTTCCCAAGGCATTGTGGGAAAGTTGTAACATGAACCCAGATATTTTGGATTGAAAAATTTTGTCAGACTCTAGAATATCAGCATGTGCTTCAATTATATATTTTAATTTATAGCACATATTGCATTTTAAGTGATCCTTAATATTTTTTAAACCTACCAGTCAGCATCCATGATCCATGTGGAGGCTACAAAGATTTTCTATACATGGGCTGTCAGAATTCATTTTGCACTGGAAAAATCTCCTTTACATGGAATATTCTTCCTTATCTGTCATAAATCTAAAATAATTAGAGTGGCTTTTCAACAGATTATCATCTATTGCATCTAGATGCAGTGATCTGTGTAGGTATATTGTGAAATTTATTATTAAATTTCAAAATTAAATAGGAATTTGTGATGCCTTTGGCATCTTCTCTCACATTATGTTCTGACATTCTCCAGTCTGTCAGTCTCAGAAATCAAGACTCTCAGTATTTATGTGCTAATTGGTCCCAGAGAAGAAGAATAAGTCTGTGCATATTTTTAAAAAGTTAGATATATTTTGCAGAAAATTAGACTTGGTGCAAAAACTTTAACAAATGATTCATTATTTAGAAAAAAAATTATAGTGGAAACTGGATTTCAAATGGAATTAGTAAAAAAAAAAAAAAAATTACAGTAGTCTACAAAACAATGCTACAATTAATCCACATAGTCATGATAGAAGATAATGACTCTCTCAAGATCAATGATCTTCACATCTCTGCCTAACTTAATAAACACACTTCAATCCATAAATGACCATAAATTTACTCTCCAATCAGCAGTCTCAGTGGTGTCTTTCTGAGCAATGTATGGCAATGAAGCTATATATTATCCAGCAAAAAGACACTCTAGGTCAGAACAAGGAATATCTATCCTGCATTTTGCATACTTTCAATTACTGTAGAACCTCAGTCGCTGCTGTTTTCAAGGTTCAGATTTGCTTCACTGTGAAAAATGGACACCATCTTTCCTCATGAAATTTTTATGCTACTTTATCTATAAAGAAAGGCAAAGTATTCCTTGTTTTAAGTAATATGAAAATTAGTATCACAAATCAGTATCACACTATTACTGATCATGGGTTACATTCCTTGTCTTTTAACATTATCAATCTCATGCTCTTATTTGGACAATAAGCTAATTTAAAAGAACTTTAAATGTAGTGTTTCTACCCAGTAACTCATAGTGAAAAGGCAAGAATTTGACAATATTTATGAAAAACAACATGAGCGATTTATCACTGCTTTTAAATTGAAAATTCACTTACCACTGGGAAAGACATTATCTCTAATAAGATCTAGTTGTGTATGACACAAATTTTACAATGGCATATTACCAGCATCAGTGAAAACCAAATTACTCTGATATTAGTGACTTCCATGTAAGTAGATTTTCTACATATTTATCTGAGATTCCTATATTTCTCATTTTTCTTTTCAATGGCTGTGTACAGTTACTGTCCATACAGCAAACAAATGAAAGTCAGAGGGCAAAGAATCATAAATGTAATGGGCACAGGAAGCTTAAAAATATACCGAAGCTTATTTTTAGTAGACTAACCTTGAAAAAGAAAAAATGTTCCAGCAAAGCAAGCAGTTGAGGCATTTGATATTTGTGAAGGCTTTTAATGAGCATTCCTCAACCTTGCCCTTCCCCTCCACTTTCCTCTTGCTAAATCCTTTTAAAAAGTTATTTCTCCAGTTTCTGGTTTTCAAATTTAACAAGTAAGAGCTTCTAAGTTAATTAATATGCCATTTAAATCCAATTATTAAAAACTAGTAAAGTTAGCACCAACATTAATATCTGTAGCACTTCACTGGACCCAATATACTACTAAGCTTTTTTTTTCTCCTGCCACAGTGGCCTCTCATCTCTGTACAGTCACTAACATGATTTTGGATGTGTGCTCACTGACTATTATCTCTCTGCCTATGTTCACAGCAGACATGATAAACCTAAAGGTGGGAAATGTATCATTTAAGTTTTACCAAATGTTACTAAATTAACTGTGCCAAAATAATTGAAACATATTTAAAGCATTTTAAATTTGGAGGTTTTTGATAAAAACTCAGGAAAATATACGAGAAAAATTTGTTGTTTTCATATGTCTGTGTGACTTAATTCCCCACATTACATAGTATGAACAATGATGATATGATATTTTACCAATGTACAAAGGTGATATGGTGTGATAGAAGTATGTTTATGTTAGATTCAGAACAGGCACATTCTAAATCTACTAAGTGTTTGATGTAGCTTCCATAAAATTTCCAGTTTTACAAAGTTCTCAAACCATTGAGGAGAAGGACCTTCCATGACCCCTCTTTTTGTTATATTTGTAGGAGTGACCTCTTTCAATGTTCTCAGATCTATGCATTACTTATTCTTTGACAAGAACAACAATCACTGTTCAAAGGAATCTCTCAAACTTTTGTCTGTGACTGTTTATTAGTCTCATTTTTTACCCTTCTATTTTTGTAATTTCATATGCTTTTGACTTTCATCCTCAAAAATTTTCTCAACTCTATGTACAGCAGCTACATAACCCCAAGACCATCCACTGGTGTAGTTCATTTGTCACTGCTAAGCCAAGTGACATATACTAAGTGGTATTTTTTTTTCTGTTTGTTTAAGAAACCCTTCCTCCCATGGAAAATTAGGTCTTCATGGTTTTTTGTTTAGAACTGAAAAGGTTTTCTGTAGCTTGATTGCAAAGTTATCATTAACTAAAAATTAATCAGTATTTCTTTTTGTCTAGCAAAAATCAAGACAGTTCTCCTCACACTAAAAATTGCAAAAAATAGGTTTCAGATTAGAAATGGCCCAAATAATCCTACAAATAGTCTCAGCCTATTTTGGTAATTCTTTATCCCCCCTATTTACAGAAATGAACATTGTCATGGCTTAGGTCCAGCCAGTAGCCCCATGCAACCACTTGCCCACTCCCCTACCAGCAGGTTCAGGGGGCGAATCAGAAGAGTGGAAGCCAGAGAACTGATGGATTGAGGTAAAGACAGTTTAAGAGGAAAACCAAATCCAAAACATTGCCCCATACTACCCATTATAAAGAATATTATCTCTACTCCAGTCAAAACCAGCACAATATCCACAAATTTTTTGGACTCATTGACAACTTCTATTTCTCTGATACATTACTACAAAACTTTGAAACACTTTTACTATTTACTCTTTTATTGTTGGCAATTTTTTAAAATGTCCTTTCTCTAGCTCTGGTACATCTTTGCTCTAAATGGATCCTGATATCCTTTTAGTAACAACCCAAAGTCCAAATAATTCGCAGTCATCAGTTCAAAGCAAAATGTTTTGGAGCTAGTTAGTAAAAACATTATTTTAAAAAAACAAACAAAAACACAAAACCATCATTTTCCCCCCAATAGTTCTTTATTTTCTTTTTCTTTCTTTTTCTTTTGTATTGCTCTGTCACATTGCACACTCCTGAAAAGCATGACTGTTAAAGAATAATTGAGATTGAAATCAGTTTCTAGAAGCCATCTAGTCCAGCACTCCATCCAAAACAGTACTAACTCCATCATGTTTCTCAGGAGTTTGTCCAGGCCAGTCTTGAATACCTCCATGAATGGAGATTTTACGACCTGTCTTGACAACTTATTCCAGTATTTGGACACTTTCAGAGTATGTTTGCTTCTTGATATGTTGCCACATGTTCTAATTTTTATCTGTGATTTCTTATTTTTTGTATCTTCAATTCCAGCTCTCTCTTCCCCATACTCTCCAGTAGATGGATATAGGCAGAAGAAACTTAAAAAAAAAAAAAAAAAAAAAAAAATTCTATCTGTGACCTCCTTTTCTCCAGGCTGAATTAAAAAACTTCAAATTTTCCCCAGTCTCCATTCATTTGTCATGGACATTCACCCCATGAACATCTTCTGGACTGACTCTAGTATGTCAATGTATTCAATGTGCCAGATACAATCCCAAGTGCCAAACAGAGGGAAAAAATTGCTGCTCTGAACCTGCCAGCTGCCTTTTACTAATGCCAAAAGGGGCTGACCTTTTCACTGCAAGGGCTCATTGCTGACTCATGCTCAGTTTGGTGTCAACCAAGATCCTAAATCTTTCTCTGCAGACCTGCTTTTAGCTAGTCACGCACAGAGCTCTTCTTCACAGATTTAGAACTTTCTAAAAATATCAAGGTTTGTCTCAGTGCATTTCTCCACCTGCTGAAGTCCATTTGAACAAAAATTATGTGTATCTGTCACCCTATCCATTTCGTATCATGTGTGAACTTACTGCATACATTCCTTGTGATTGTACATGACATTTATAGGACCAGTAAATAGCAGCAGGCCCTCATAGGACTGTAAGGAGTTCCAGCTAGCAACCAGCCACCAGCTGGATTTTATATCACTGAGTACAGACTTTTGAAATAGGGTAACTTGTTCATTCCACATACCCACACAAAGTAGGCCCCATTACAAAAATGCTTGGTCCAGGATCAGCTGGCCTTGATGCCTTCTCTGATATGTATTCCTCCTCCTCAGCTGCTCCCAGGGCACTCTGCCTGTCCTGAAGTTACAGATCTACAGGAGCAAATGACCTACAGGCCAAGATTCAGGAAGACTGCTGTTACCCGAAATCATGCATTTCTTCTCCATCTTGAGAGTTTCCATCTACCGTTCCATTGAGTGCAGTTTCTAGCTGACCTCCTTTTCTTGTTTCACATAGCCTGCGTTTTTGTCTCTTCAGGGTCTCTGAGAACAGCCTGTCAATCACCTTTCCATCCTCTCTGATGTCCCACAGCCTACATGCACTGCTGCCCTGACAGCTCCTTGCTCTGTGGCAGTGGCTCTCCAGCCTGGCCAAGTACATGGGTGCCTCTCAAACACCAGCCAAAGAGGTGTTCAGGTCAGTTCTTGCCAGCAATCAGCTGAAGACAGAAAGCACAGGCTGTCTCTAAGCAGAAAACCACTAAGCCTTCTCTTTGCTGAAGGAAGTAAAAGTCTGGGAGACAACCCTCACCAACAGCAAACCACCAGTAAATGCCAGAATAAGCTCTCAAAAGATGGGAACTGTAGCAGTAACAGCTAGTTCCCATTTGCTGTGCATTGGGAACTGGTTTTGCTCTATAGAATATTTTTTGATTGTCCGTTTTTATTTCCTTATCTGGGACAGGAACATTTTCTCAACTTATTTTTTTCTCAGAACTTTCCTGGTCACTCCATTTTATGTCCACTTCATATTTATAAAGAAAATATAAGGTAAAAAAAATAAAATCAACTTTTCTCATTACCCCATATAAATCCAAGCTAAACTAAGATTTTACAATTATTTAGTCAGACGAAAAAAGAAAAAAATCATTTTACTGTGAGTGATAGCTCAGCGCTAGGGAGGGTTAGTAGGAGGGCAAGTGGTTCATCTGAAGCTTGAATCTGCATCAAGCAGGTTTGTGCAAGGCAGTGGTTGCTCTACAGCAGGATGATGGAAGAGTCAAACATGATTCTAGGACATGAAGACCCTGTACTGCAGCATCAGTGGCATGCATCAGTGTTGTGTCTTCTTTCCTGGGGGGGGCTGCTATCCTGGCTAGCAGATTCCCCTTAGACCACAACAACAGTTTGTGGGGTCCTCAGCTTAGCTGGCTGGAAGCATGGATGAGGCTTGGAAGAAGGAATCGTGCTCTCTCTGGGTTAATAAGGATGTTTATTGCAGTGCAGCCCATGTGGCACGAGGCTTTGCCAGAGCCCCTGTCTCCACATGGAGAGAGGGTGGGGAGAGAGTAAACTGAGCCTGTGTCTCCTTTTTCCCAGCTCCGGGGCTGGGCGGGGAGATACTTTGACCCAATGGGGAAGGAAAGGGGGCGGGGTTACATCGGGAAGAATCCAGGTACATCGGGGACAGGAATGGGGGGGGTGGAAAGGAATATACCAAGTACAGACAAATAACAACATACAAATACAAATTCAAAAAACCTGAAACTAGTGCTGCTACACATCAGGTTGAATTTCTCTCTTTGTAAATGTCATTATACTCAGTGACTCACTTCTGGTTGAGATACGGATCCACTTCAACTCAGAAACTGAAATTGCTTATACTGTAAGCAAATTTTGTGCTAAATAAAGGTTAAAATATATCAACATTGATGTACCTTTAATTTACCTTAGACCTTGAGTGGATTCAGGAGAAATTATGCTAAACAGTTCAGACTTCATGCCTGACATCTCTGTAGCTCCAGATTAAACTTTGACAAGCTATCTCCTTGTTTTAGGATTTCTCCTTATTCTCCTTATTCTGATTTCATGCACTGCTAATCTATGAAAAATTCTTGTCTTGGAGCACAATATGCACTAATTTTGCTCTGACAACCTTGTAATGGGAATTCTAATACTTATTACATTTTAGGTTAAAAAGAAGGGAAGTAAAAGATCCCCCTGTGATAACATTGCCTGAGTTATATGACAAGAGGTGCTGGTTTTCAAAGTTATGTCTTTAATGCCAGTTAGGAATAAAAGTGTACCAGGTACTTTATCTCTGTACTGAATACCTTTCAGATGAAAAGCAGTATTTCTGGAGACTTAAAATTCCTAGTACTTCAGAAGCAAAGTTCAGCATTCAGAAAGGTACTTACAACTGAAGTTTTTAATCACCAGTTTACCGTTAGCAGTGAATTTGTCTTGAATCAGTTTTTGAACACTTCCTCACTTTCGCATGCAAGGCACAGTGTATTGTAGTTGTGTTGTTGTGTTTTGTTTGGCATTTTCATTCTGTGCCCCTTTTCAGGATCAAGGCCCACACAATAGTTCTTTGTTGTCCACTGATTACCCACTCAGGGATATCTTACATCCTCTTTGATATTCCTTTAATACACAGCAGTTTCTAAACTCTGTCAGTTTAAGAGACTCATGCAATTCAGACTATTGAATTTAAGCTCATGTGCTTTTTCCTTTAAGACATTATTCCTGCTTGATGCTTGACTTCTGCATTATGGCTCAACTGCACTTTCATCTGGCACTGAGATAAAAGCATATACTAGAAAGTATAATCCAGAGTATAATTCTCTTCATACTGGAAAGAATCCCCTGTGTCTAATACAAAGTCCTATAAAAGGAAATACTTACAACTACAGCAGTAAATGGATCCTTATTTATTAAAATTCATTTATTCCTTAGCAAGGGACTTCCTGTTCAGCTGAATATAATTTGCCGTAATATTAATGAAAAAAATTGTCACCGTAAAAACATAATATTGAAATGAACTAATTCAGACACTTCCAACAGGACCCCAGAGTGTAGGGAATTGTATAATAAAGCTGACTATACTCTGGTTGGAAAGTAAAACCACCATTCGCTTGCAGATCATATCCTCAATTTTTTAACTTTTAATTCTGCAGTTGATAAATTTTAATTTAACCCTTGTCTGTTTGCTACTTTTTCCTTATGTGTGTGTTCATTTCTGTATGAATGTGCACTTTTTTGTTTGTTTCTTTTTGGGTTTTTTTTTAATTAGATTTTTTTCCACGAATGAGGTACCATTTTAGGAAATGAAACATAAAATATAAATTAAAAACAGACTTCTACCAAATCTCTGGAGTTAAACTCACACATGGGATTTTTTTTTTAATGACTGTTACATGGCATTTTCTTTACTGCCATTCATAGAGGTTTGTGAACAGATAAAAAGCATATTGCTTATATTCAAAAGTATTGAACTTGTGGCACCATATTTTTTGCCCTGTCATTCATTTGGCCTGGAAATTGGTGGCCTAGCAATAGGTAGCTCTACCTTGTTGGTAGCTTCTTTCCAGGTTACTGCAGAGAAAAAGTTCTATTACCCATTTCATCTCATTAATTATGTAAATAAACAAAAAATATGGTTTTTTTACCTTGACACATGACTTGAAATATTTTCAGATGACCAGTCTTTAGGGGCATTTCTTTCCATGGACAGCTTGTTTCTCCTCAGAGCCCAGACATGTTCTTTAGTACATATGGCAAATATCCTTCAGTGATATGAGTTCAAGTGAGTAAAGCCAAGGGATAACTTTGGGTATTATCTCCAGGCAGTTATTCACCATAACATGTGGTTTTTTTACTTTTATTTATTCTTTCCATCATTACTTTAAGAACATTAAGCGAGAAAGTACTGTAGTTTAGAGACTTCATCTTGTTTCCTTTTGTCCTGGGTTGTAGAATAAGATGTGCACAAAAGTATTCTATCACCCTCTTCATCAACTGTTGAAACCAATTGTTGAAGCAGTGTTCTTCCAGGTTCCCCC
>JBBMKD010000001.1:39307446-39329164 GCA_037834095.1 Argya squamiceps
TTTTTTTTTCTTTTTCTTATTAAATTGTATTTCTGACTTGGAGCCTCTCACTTGTTTTGCTTTCAAACCATTACACCTTTCAAATGATCCAAACAGCTATTCTTTCTCCCTGTTTTAAGTTCCTATGTAATGCACCCTTGTTTATCAGTGTGTAACAAAGTGTAGTTTACCTTTCTGCATATTACCTTGCCTACGTCATAGCCCCTTTCCAATTTCTGTAATAATTTTCAAGCTGTTTATTTACCTAGTTTAGTTCTGGAACCCTTTCCCAGAAATATTTTTTCCCTTTAGTTAAGAAATTCCAAGAAATTTTCGAGAAACAAAATCCTTATAATTTTTGTATCTTTAACTTAATAAAAATACTTTTACTCTATATTCCAGTCCTTTGTCCAGTGAGTTTCCAAGGTTTCATATGTAATCAAGTCACTGAGCTTGCTACCTTTTTTCTCAGGTCCAGGATCCAGGAAAAATGCTGGAAAAAAGAGTCAGTTTTCTATCATGTTCAGAAATACCTGCATTAACCATGCATGTTTAGTATTTATTATTCTACCGTGCCATGGTCTCCAACCGTTACATGATTTTAGGAGGCATTTTCTCGTTTACTAGTATTTCAAAGATATCTTCCCACACCCAAACCTGAGACTTCCTGCAATCCTTTCAGACTTACAGGCTTCCTTAACTGATCAAACCAAGAAATCAGCTCCAAGGAGTAGATTAATTTTAAATAGCATGTTTAATATTTTTAAAACCTAAGTATTGTCAGTACGTAGTTAAAGTCCTCTCTATTTGGGGCTTCTTAGGAATTCTTGAAGTATCAACCTGAACTGTGGTGCCAGCAGAGTAACAAAGGTTCCAGTGATGAGGCTGCAGGCAGACACTGCCTCATCAGCCGCACCTGGGAAGTGCTTGGTTAAGGGAAGGACTGGAGAAAGATTTGAAGGGGAGAGTAATCTGAACACAGACAATTATGTTAAAATTCTGCTCAACTTGTATGTGGAAGCCAGAAGAAAATCAGGCAAATACCTTCATAATGTAGAGGAAAGTATCAAAATTGTATAATTAATTATGCCTTAAAAGCATGTGAAAAAGGAAATGACAAAATTACTGTCGTGTATCGAACTAGCTGAGCCTTTGTTTTACTATAAAATTAACAGTTTAATTATAGAAACACTGAAGCATTTCACTCATAATATTACAATCAAAGTTTGCATTGATATTGCCACAATACACACTTCAAGCAAAAAAAAATAACAAAAGGTAAAAAGCTGAGATTGATCAAGAACAGCTCCACCAATAAAAGAAGGGGTTCTTAAGTGAACACAAAGTGCAGGAAAATTCACTCAGCTTCAAAACTCTTGATTCCAGACTTCAAAAGCATTTTCCTTTCCCCTTAAATATTGAGGACAGGAACTTCTTATTGTAGATTGTGGCTTTATGCTCTTTAGTATGATGTTGAAACCTTGCTAGAAAAAAAGAAACACCTGCCATTCTTTTAATGCACATTCTGGAAGCTTAGAAATTCTCTGCTGCGGCTTTCATTCTCATAGCAGGGTGATTGAAAAAATGAGCATCGATGCCCCAGGTCCTTAACAGCACTCCGTGGATCTCTGTGGTAGATTTCTCTGCAGCGCTATTATCCGTGTACTGTTAACTTAGATTTTGCACTTAGCAAGTGGAGAATTTTGATCAATAGGAGGGATTCTACTCAAGGGACTCTGGATAGGCATTAAAATTACTGAAGCAACTAAATGAAGTCTCAAGGAGTCTTGACAAATTACCAGCTGCTGCTCTTGTCATATTCTTAGCAGTAAACTGGCTGTGAGCAGAGAACTGCATCAGAAATGGATGCAACATGAAACAGTTAAACCACTCAAAGGTGGAACCTTTCTCATTTTATAAGATACATCAATTTCCCAATAAAAGATTCATAGGCTGAGCCCAAAACATGATGAAGAACCTTAAATGTCTCACTGAATATTATGTAAGCTGATTTTTTTTTAGCATTTAGAACTATCACGGAGGATTTCTATCCCAGGTCTATATAGAGAAAAAAAATCTTATCTTTAAATGAATGTAAATTATTCATAGTTATGAGACGAAGAAAAAAAAGGTGAAAATTAAATTCAGGTAAAATCAGATGATCTCAAAAGTTAAAGAGCCACCTTGCTTGTCATTACATGACTTTATTAGTTTTTAACCAAAAAGTATTGAACATAACCTCTTTGAACTATTTACAGTCCTTTCATTTCATCTAGCAACTGAATTAGGATCATAATCATAATAGGAACAATTTCATAATTCAGACAGAGGCAGAAAACTGAACAGAAAAGAATGAATAAAATTGCATTTGTTCCTTCCCAATAAATTATTTTTATAACGATTCAGCTTTCAAAAAGCTATCAGTGTTGTCTTTGCATCCATTGTGCTAGGCACGTGCTTGAGCAGTGCAGCTCCCACGTGAGGATGCAGGTTGGTACAATGAATGATGTTTATGTAGGCAGGTTTCTTTCTTTGTGGAAGAAATTCAATTTATTATTTAAAATCCAGAAGTCAAGATGCAAACCCTATGCTTTCTGTGTAGAGAAGTTGGCACTGTGAGTTTTGTCCCAGGACACATTGCTACTCGTGAGACACAAATATCACATATAGTAGTATTAGTGAAATTGATGGTCAATATGAACCATGAAAACAATAGAAATATTTTCTCTGATATATGTCAAAGCTCTCATCAGATCCTCTTTAAATGATAAACATTGTTCATAGAACAGGACAGGAGTTGATAGGCCCATTTTTAAGTAAGAGAATATAAATACATTTTTTAGTTAAATGTACAATTCAGAAAATGTGTATCTAAATCACTGTAAGCTGTAATCTAATTTTTTACTGCAGGAAAAATGTAATTCCGCTTGTTTATAAATAGCAGCTTGAAAAACTGTGTTTAATGAAATTTCTACTGACCGATTTGATCACCATGGAATATCTTCATGGCTTGTGATTTATAGACAGGCAAAGGGTCATGGGAACCGTTTACCACATTAATGGTGATATATGAGAAACTTTGATTTTGTGGACAAGATCTGAGGCCAAATTATGCCCTGAGAAACAGATGGGGTGTGAATGGGAGTTGTGTGAATCAAACTAGCAGAAAAATGAGGCTGTAACCTGGACTGTGCAGTACCCAGGATTGGGTCATATAATGTTTCCTCTTTCAAACTAGAAACCTAGAAGCAAATGAAACTCATACATGTTTTACAATACATAAGCCACTATATTGGCCAGTCATGTCCCTGGTCACAAGGTTCCCAGTATTTTTTGTCTCAGGTAAATCACTTCAGTGAGACTGCCTGCTAACTGGCTTTTTTAATGTTGAGTAGCTATTCTTCCCCTCCTCATCTCATTTACAGATTTCTCACATTTTCACCTGTCATCCATTTGTTTTACAAGTGTATGTGGTTTTACTTAAGTTGCTTGAAAACCTGGGCCTTGATTTGCCGCGCAGGCAACTAAAGAAGTTCACTGCTAATAGCTTTGTGAGTAATTGCTTTCAGTAGATGCTTTACAAGGCTTTATTTTCACTCCTTTTCCTGTTCAAGAGAACAAAATTAAATTTGACAGTTCTGTCATGACACTGCATGTCTAACGTATCATGCAGGAAAAGCCAGAAGGAGTCTGCAGACCTGTGTTGTTCCTATATGCAGTTCAGAAACACATCAAGTTTCCACACTGTTTTGAGATGCTTTTGTGATCATGGATGTTGCAGATCTCATTTTCATTGCCTCCAGTGTAGTTTTCTCTCTTCCTCTCCTCCTGCAAACACCACAAATTTCCCTCCTCTCCTCTTCTTCAGATTCTTTTGGAAACTGATATATTTCACCATTTTTTGTTGAGTAAGTCTCCCATTACAGTAAAAAAAAAATATCCGGGACTTCTGTCACATACTCTGCAACTTCATTGTCCTTGGAACTCTGTGAATGTAGAAGCTGATTTTGCCCAATCCTTTCTCTAACATTTTGGAAAACACACCTTATTGTTTTCATTATCTGACTTCTGTGGTTTTGTAGGGATTTTTGTCAGACAGTAATTTTTCTGACCCATTAACTATTTGATATGACTTGACATATGAACATTTTTTTAATGACAAGCAAAAGTAACATTGAAAAATATTTATACAAATTTTCATAGTATTTCTTTTATATAAACAGTTTCTAACATTAAGGATCCTTAAATATTTGTTCCTACAATTTCTTTTTCTAGGTACTTGTAAGTGTAAGTCAATATTTATTTACCTGCACTGAAGTTTCTGTCTGTGCAATACCAAATTCAGTTTATTTTCATGTCTGCAAGCTGTATTATCTCCAGTCTTAAACACAGAAACATCAGATTCAACAAAGTAATTTAGTATAAATCCCTTTCTAAAAATGAAGCACACTTTACTTTGAGAAGAGACCTTCACAGACTTTTGATTTTAGAATAAAAACTCTGTCAACCAATATAAACAATTACTTCTAACATTTATTTTCTGATTTTTTCAACTTTTCTATAAAAGAAATATATTTATTTTTACTTCCTTTTCTGCTTTCCTTCACTCATGACAGCTAATGCCTGATTTATAGCAATTTATTTTAATTAATTCCAAACACCTGCAACCTGTAATTGATTTGGCACTGATGTAAATTTCCTGACTCCAATCCATTTATTACACTGCCTTCAATCATATTCAACTTCTCCTTTAGATATGGTGGCTTGCCTTAGTAGGAATTAATTGATTATATTGTTGCTGTTTAAATTCTTTACATTTATATTTCCTTCCTTCCATTGGTTCAGAAGACTGAGTATAACCACAAGATAAAATTATGCTACAATTTGCACAACCATCATCCTAGTTAAGTGGGGATTGAATATCTGTAGACCGAAATGGGTACATTTATTTAAGGATTCAGACTACTTCTAGGCACAGACCCAACTTCCTCATGAAAGAATCACAAGTTGCTGGGCATTAAAGAAAAATAAATCTTTCAGCTTATAATATATTTGATTTTAATTGGTGGTTTTTAAAAGGAGAATATTGTCCTGACACCCCCTTCCAATTATCTTCACATTTCTTCCTATGTCCTGGCAGTTTCAGGCTCAATATGTTTAATTTCCTCAATTTCCTAATTGAAATAGGATAGAAGCATTTCTAAGATGTTGAGCTGTACAGTTCTGATCTTTAGTGTGGGAAAGCAGGGATGTGATCCCCATTTGGAGTAATGAGGATAAGGTCTCACTAAGATCCCCGACCTCAACAATTACTGAGGATATCTCTGTCAACCCATTCAGGAGAACGACCAAAAAATATAGAACTAATTAAAAGTGCCAAAAAACTGTCTTCCAAGGAAACTAATTTTTAACTACAGAGAAAAGCCTCTCTGGGAATATAGGTGGAAAAAAAATAATTTAGATTAAAAAACTTTGGGAGATAAGTAACCCTCATCCACCAGTACTACAGCATTAAATACCCACAATAAATGTATATTAATCCCTAAGAATATTTTCTGTATGCTCTGGGGAAAATGCAGAGTTATTTCTTTAGGGGCAACATATTAAATATATATAGTAAGTATACACTGTACTGTATATATTTATAAATTATAAAATACTTATATTTCATGTATGTATAAAAATGTACAAATTACATTATTTATTATATATATACACATATGTGATATTATGCATCTGATCATGAGCTTTTATTTCTTGCTACTACAGTAGAGGAGATGCATGTACTGTTTTTTAGTAAATACCATTGAATTCTTCTTCTTATTTTTTTCCTGTGTAATTGAATGAGCAATACACTGAGGATACAGAATAACTACCTGTTTCAGGTAATTCCATGGACCTTTGCTTGTCTTCATGGTTTAATTTACACTGATCATAGCAACTCTTAAACTGAAACAAAAAAAATTAATGAAACATGTATACACTAGATTAGATATTGATTAAATGCTCTGTGCCAGTAAGAAAGAAGCTTTGCATGGCAAGAATCACTGAGTTTGCTTGATAATCTCATAAGGGAGGGGAGAAGCCATGTACCTTTCTACTACTTCCAAGGAGTCTGCCACAGAAATTAAGCCTAAATTTGAGAATGGAATTCTGGCAAATGAATGATATCAAATCACTGTTTCCATGTCTCAGTGTTTTCAGGTTGGGGGCTTTTGTTTGCTCTTTTATTTAACCTTGGAAGAGTCTTTTAACATTGCTTCTTGTTAAATCCATATAATATTCCAAAGTTCATTTCAGTGGAGATAAAGAATTCTGGATAATCATCTGAAAGCCTTAATTTCTTTGAGTTTTCTGTAAAACATTCCCAAACTGTCAGTGCGTGTCATTGTCTCTCTGAATGCACAGAGATGAATTTTAGGGACTGAAAAATTACTTTGACAAGGATTGACACCACCCTAAGTCACTTAGTTCTTTAGATTCCTCATCTTGACTAGTGGGATGAGAGTAATGTTTCTAATTTATTCTGCAGAGGCTTGCAGGGTTAATTAGTTGTATTATCAGATCATCAGCCAGGTTAGAAGGGACCCAGCAAGATCACTGGTCCTAGTCCTGATCAATGTTGAATAAACAGTGAATCAGACCTGGCTGTCATAGTACTTTGATATACTTATGATAATTATTTTTAAATAAGCAACAAAATTAATAGCAATCGTTTTGGGGAAAAAAGGTTAATGTGTGGCTTCATACTGTGACAATAGAATAAACTGAGTGTGGGAGGAAGCATCATCACAAGAAAACTTTATCTTGAGTTTATATTTTCAGAATTTGGCTGGTTTCTACACGCAGTTCAAGAAAGAATCCACAGGTACAGTTTTATTTAACATTGGACAAAATATGCTGAAAAAGACCATGGCATTATGGTATTTTGGACTGAACCAGAATTATTCAAACTTCGTATTTTTTCTATTAAGTTAATTTCAGAAGAAAAGTTTTAGAACTATTTCTTTTCAGATAAAAGGTATTGGCTTACGAGTGATTCAAGTATTTCCAGTGCAACCTTAGACCAGAGCACATGGCAGAAAATCCCTCTTTTCCTGAACTATAAGACTAGTTCTCTTTACAATTTTTTTAACTGTTGTCGTAAAAAATAAAAAATTGAGAATGCTTAAGAATTATCTGTCTTGAAATTATGTGGCATATTAAGAAAAAGGAAAACCTTGTTTTGAGAGCTCACTGATTGTGTCATTTGCCTTAATTTGTGAGTTAATATGCTGGTATTGTTCCTGACTGATTTTATCTTTTTTCAAAGCTACAATAGGAACAGTAAATGCACTAAATAAATTTACAATTTGGTAACTTATTAGACCAAAATTTGATCAGTCACTTATCTTCTAAAAAGGACATAATATCTTTCTGTAGCTTGAGAACCCTGAACTGTTTTGAATTAATATATGTCTTATTAAAGAATGAGCTTATTAAAAAACAAAATTGGGCACTCTAAGTAGCAGCATTCCTGAGGCAATAATCCTTACATTTTCTGTTTTCTATATTGCTGGCAAACAATTGGCATTGCCTTGCAAGTGAAATTTTTGTTCTGAATACTAGCTGATTTTTTTTTTTTCTGACTATCTTTTCCTGTATTTCCTACACTGGAAATAGCATGAGCGAAACTTCTTGTTTGTCCTCTGACCAGCTTCTAAAAAGGCCACCACACAATGCTGGTACACACCTGTACCCCTTTAGCACATTTCTCAGGATAAATGGGCAAGTTATGTCTTAATTTTTGTCCAGATGGATTTTTTGCATGGTTCATTATCTCCCCTGGTGCCTTTGACTGATGGTGGGCTTTCCATATGTGATGAGCCTGTGGGCAGCTTACTTTTACAAGCACAGAAAACTGCACTCATCTTCAAGCATTTGATGCTTCACTTCAGCTTTTACTGATAAAAGCCAAATAAGTCTGTGAACCTTGACTCTTCCTTTCTTTCAATGTACAGATATCTTAATAATGTCTGTAAAAAAATGCTTTCCTGTGTCAAGAAAATTGCTTTCTTCTTGAGTGGCACAGCCCTGTGACAGAGGAAATGTAATGCTCAGTGTCATCTGAGCCCATCATGGCCTGTCATGTATGATCAAGAGAAAATTTTAGATTTGTGAATAAGTATTGTCAAAAATGGTATGGATGGCAAATACACTTAAAGGCAACAGAGTCTTCAATAGCTCTCTGTGCCTGCAAAGAAGTGTCAGTAGGTAGTGACTGCTGTAAAAAGTCACTGATCTCAATTACCTTTAAAGCAAAATATGTCACAGAATCATAGAATACCCAGTTGGAAGGGACATCAAGGATCATCTGGTTCAATCTTTCTTGCCAAAAGCATGATCTAGACAAGATAGCCCAGAAACCTTTTCATCTGGATCTTAAATGTGTCCAACATTAGGAGAAGCCACCAGTTCTGTTTAGAGGTTATTCCAGTGGCTGATTGTTCTTACTGTGAAATATTTTCTTCTGTTGACCAATTGCAATCTCCCCAGGAGTAACTTGCACCCATTGTCTCTTTCACGTATCTCTTTCAAAAAGGAAGTTTCCCCTCTTCTTTAAACAGTAAAGCATGCTGATAAGGTGTCCACTGAGCCTTCTCTTCTCAAGGCTGAATAAATTCAGTTCTCTAAGCTGTTCCTCACATGTCAGTTGTCCCAGCCCTTTGACCATCTTTGTGGCCCTTCCTTGGATTCCCTACAGCCTTTCCACATTTTTTTGGTATGACAAGGGCCAAAACTGAATGCAGTACACCAGATGTGACCTGAAAAGCACTGACCAGAGTAGGATTATGGCTTCTTTAACTCTGCTCCTGGTGCCCTTGTTGATGCAGCTCATCACCCTGTTGGCTTTCCTTGCTGCAGCAGTATACTTTATATGTTGGGTTTGTCCACTAGGATCCCCAAGCCCCCTTCCACAGAGCTGCTCCCCAGCCAGGTAGAGCCCAACCTGTGCTGCACTCCTGGATTATGAGTTCCCAGTTGCAAGACCTTACACTTGTCCTTGTTGAACTTCATAAGCTTCTTGTTATTTCACTCTTCTAGCCTATCCAGATCTTTCTGCAGAGGGTTCTCCTTTCTGAAGTATTCGCTTTCCCACTCAGTTTGGTATCATTGGAAAACAAATCTGAACACAGTTATAGATAAAATATGGTTCAAACTTATGTTTGATGCTAAAAGGAAACTATACCATGAATGCTGGAAACATTCTATCTTGCCAATAATGATTATATTGCAGTTGCCAACAGAATTCATCTCTCAAAAGAGATTATGCCATAGTGATATACTGACTTTATCCCATCTCCTCCACAATTAAATTAAAATAGTGTCATTAGACCAAGGTTGATTTTATTTCGTCCAAATACTCAGTTTATCTAAAGTTCTGTGTACAAATGGGACTTCACTTTGATTATGTTTATTACCTCAAAAGAATATAAGGTATTCTTATATTATATTATATTCTTATATGCTTAGTTTCTTCTTCTTAGCATTGCTAGTATTTTTCCTGTCTTCTAAAGATATTTCCAAGTCAACAACTAAGAACTGTGTCCTATACCTTTTAACTTTCCCTTCCTGCTCTTCACTTTCTTCCTTTCCTCTTTTATCAGTGCCCACAGTAGCAATTATATATATATATATTCTTAGAAAAGATATATATAGCACATAATGGATACTACCAGACAATGAATATAATCAAACTACATATAATAATTACAGATAACTGGAATAGAGAACATGCACATCCTGAAACTACAAATTTCTTAATAGCTTAAGGTTCCTTGTTGAACAAATCCAGAAATGCTATCTACTGTTTTTTTCAATTGAATCCTTCTTGTCAAATAAATATAGTACTTTTTAAAGGGTGTTCGGGTTCTTGGAGTTTTTGTTGTTATAAGTCAGTAATTTGCAATAGTATTTATTAACTTCTTGTTGGCTAGGAATTTCAACAAGGTTAGGGTCTTTTTTAAATCTTTTTTCACTCATAAACTATTAATGTCCCTTTGAAAGATAGAGAAAACATTCAGTTAAATAAATCTCTAGTACTGTGTTTCCTGTCTATACACTTTTGTATTTCAGTTAGAAGTTAGACAGTTTACTCCACTGAGATAAGAACAAAATAAAAGTCACGAATACCTGAATGTATCTTGCCCTTCCTGTAATTATTGCATATGTCCTAACTACCTGAATGTAAGAATCCTTCACATCTATAAGAAACAAGTGTAGACACAAATTTATTTTCCTTCTATCAATCAGAAAATCTTCAAATTATTATCCATGTAACATCAGACATTAATGTCCGTGTCCAGGCCTGGTACAAATACAACTCCAATGTCTTCAGTTACCTCACTCCATACTAGGGGAAGGCTGAATTTAGCCTTCTGATTTATTGGTGGTGTTGTACTGAAATGGCTCTGTTAGTTGTCAAATGGGATTTTTCTTTTGTATTTTCTTTCTAGACAATCAATTATTACATAGACAAAATTAGCATTTTCAGCAAATTTTGGCATACTACAGGTTTATGAAAGAAGGCAAAATATGCTGACATCAAATAGAGTTGTTTTGTTGACTATTGCATTGTGATTTACTGAAAAGACAAATAGGACAAAGAACATTTTTCAGCTCAGTCCAAATCTGCTTTGTTGGTAATTCAAAAGATTGAACAAGTCTTGCTGTACTCTAGTTTTTAATATAACAAAGGAGCTATTTATTGTGCAGATAGATAGCAACTATCAAATCCAAGGAATTATAATTTCTGCTACCTCAGGACAAGTTTTACAGTAGCTCAATACATTCTGTATCCTAAATCCAGTGGCAAAAGACAGGAACAAACTTCTGCCTTCATGGAAACATGCAAGAGGCAACTTGTCTTTTCCCATGTTTTGCATTACTTCCAGGCAATTCTCCATTGTGAACAAGAAGCTGTATAGTTGGAATGATGTCCCCTTACCACTAACTTTTCTTAATTTTCTTCTGTCATAAATTGCTTTGCTGGGTGCCAAGCATCTACTCTTTTGTTAATGCTAATGAGACAAAAAAGAATACAGTAACAGGTTATTTCTTAATGTTATAGAGGTTAGAACTATAACACTGCTGGATGATCTAGTCTGGGCTGCTTCACACCTCAGATCCTCCTTATTCTCTGCCAAGTAGCATGTTTCAGTTTAGCAAGTCTTCTTTTAAAAAGGAACCTAGATTTAATACAAATAATAAAAGGTTAGGTGTCTGGGTCTTCCTATGCTAGTTTTGGGAATTTCTTTCTCCAGCTAATTTTTATTTGTTTTTCTGTACCTTCCTGCTATTTGTACTTTTAGTCCATTTCCCTTCCAGATTATGACCTCCACCTTGCTACAATCTCCTTTCACGTTGTCCATGCAAAAATATTTATTGGTCCTTTTTTTTTTTCTTGAGCAGTCTTGCCCTCTTAGAAAAAACAAGAACAAAAACCAAACTAAACTAAAGAAACAAAAACAACCAACCAAATAAATAAAATACCCCAAACAGAACACCAACAAAAAAACCCAAAACTGAACAAAACTTTCTAAAAACCACAGATCTTGTTTTCAAGCTGGGTATCATGTTCTTAAGTCACCATGTTTGTCTTAACCCTTGTCAGCTAAGGGTGGAATAACACACCAGTAAAATGCATTGGCCATGCTCAGCCTCTATACTGAGTGATGGATCTCCACTATCAATCAGAGGTAGCAGGAAAATCTCTCCACTCAGGCTTTAAAACACAACAGATGCTGCTCTGACAGTTTTCATCATACTGAAGTAGTGTAGCAACGAGATTGTTTCTGGATTTTTGAATCTGATGTTACTTTTCTTCAGAATAATACGCATTTCAGATTTCTCTTTTGACATTGAAATAGAGCACTTCTTAACAGCCAGCACCTCTGCTGTTCTTACATTTAACAACAAAGCAAACTAAGGAAAACAATCTAAATTAAAATTTTAAGACATTTGAGGACAGTAGGATCTATCCTGAAAGTTGATAGCAAATAGTTATTAACAAAACATTCAGTAGCAGGGCTTGAATGAAATGTAAACAGTTCCTCAGACTTTTATCTAGTGTCCTCAGCTGTGCAGTGTTAATGAATGTTTTTAATTACTGTGAATTTTAACTACTACTCAGCTTTATTTTTAATTGATTTGTTTACAAAATGCATGCATTAATCATATTAATGTCATATTTTATCATTTTCAAAATTACCTGATGGCAGTTAAGGAACTCTAGATAAAACAACTTGTTTCTGTCTTTTTCAAATGCATTATGAGAGGTGATACAATGAAAAATTGAAGGTATTACTAATTTATTCTTCTGAGGAGAGTTCATAACAGATTTTTAACATAAGATATTTTCTCAGACCCATTTTATTTCAGTATCTTATGACTATGATTGAAGTTTTAACCCTGTAAGCCCTTTACATAAATGTTCCTGATAGGAAGTTTTAGGCAGTAAGCAATTAAGTGTGTTACAAAAAGTTAAATCTTGGCTCTGGGTATATTAAGAGTAATTAAACCACTAATTTCCATGACTATAGAAGGTTAATCTTGAGTTCTGTATAGCAAAATGTATACTAATTATACCAATATATATTAAAAAAATCTGTTATATTTATAGATATTGAAATTGTTATGAAGCTATTTCTAACTGCTACTCTTTTACATATTTTTTTTTACATAATTGATACTGTTTTGGTTGATAGCCCTCTGACGCAATGCAGCTAAGGAGGTATTGGTGTGATACCCTACAAAGCTGAAATACTGTAGCAATGTGGAAAGGAGAACAAGATCAGGCAGGGACTTCCAATTTTTGTCTATTTCGATCCTATGCATGCAAAGCTGAAAAGGTACACTTACTTTGAAGAGGACCTGCTTGTGAAGTAATGTCATTTATTTTCAGAATTTTAGTAGCTGACACAGAACCCACTAACAATGCAGGACAATATGAGATGCTGATTTTGCCCTACAGTGCAGCACCTTGGTGTCACAGGGGCAGGCTGAGCTGGGGCTGCCTTCATGGGCACAATGGGCATCAGCCTGGCACTGACACTAGATAAAGATTTAGTCTAAGAAACAACCAGAGATTCCGAGCATCCTCAAAACATATGGTTCTGTAGTACCTGTTAGGCTAATGCAGTCAGCAAGGATAACCAGCACCAATAGGGACAGAAGTGGAAGATACTACCTAGTTCTGCTGCCTCCAGTAGTAATTGTTCCTCTTTGTTTTCATTGAACTCATTTGGTTTCAAACCTCGCAGTATAATTGAGTTCCATTTCAATATGATTATATTAATCCTTTTACAGGTTTACCCCTTTGTACCTCTGTGAGAAGCTGAATTAATTTTAATAAAGCAAAAAATGGAGCTGCTAGACACAAAGTATGGACTATAAAGGAACCAGAGCTCCTTTTCCCATAACCTGCCTTACTTTTAACCAGGAGGTACTTAAGCAAAAACACTGTTCAATTTTCTCCTTTGTAGTCTGGGAGGGAGAAAGCAGTCAAATGCTGCAAGATCTTTGTCAATGACTGTGAGTGTGGATGAGCTGGAGGGGAGTGGCAGTTTCAGACAGCAAGACAGCACTGAAGCATGCTGCTTTTAAGTCCTCTCAATTCTTTGCTTTGGATCAAAGACAAATTCTGTTGCAGTCATCTGAGCCTTGGGAGTAGCTGATATCCTTACTAAATGAAATACATACACCTTTCTGAAGGTCTAACTCTGTGTGCCTGTCATTCTTCTGATTTTATTCATCAGGCAATCACTGTACTCCTGGACCATGATAAACAGCAGCAAAACCCATCCATGACCTTGATAACAGAAGTGGGAAAGCAGAGAATCCTTGAAAAATACTGGGTTTAGAAATCAGTCTGTTTTAGCAATTCAATAATACAATGACTAAATAAAATTAATGAAATGTGTTTATTTTTCAAGTTCTTGCCAAAAAATTAGGAAAATATTCAATTCTCAAGCAAAAAAATGTGTTTTGCCACTCTTGTAATTTTCTTTTGTTTTACTCTTGTATATGTCTTGGATGAAAATGGATTCTTTTCCTCAGCAACTTATAGAACCATTCTTAATATTTTATGTTGAAGGAGGAATCAAATTCATAAATAATAAATCTAAAACTTGTAGGTGGAATACACAAGAATATAATGAGTTTCTGTGAGAAATCACAGATTTAATGCAATAATGCAGTATTTTAATGTCAGCTATACTCGTTTGGTACCACATGAGAATAAATTATCAGTCATTAGTGTATGCATTTAAATGAAGGTAATTACTATATTCTTCACTGATTTTTGCTACATCACTTAACAGGAATGAGAATCTTAGAGATTAAAAAATGAAACCATGTACTGCAGACAGTGGGGTCAAAATGAACAATGTATGAGAAGGAATTTTATATTATTTCATATAATTCATTAGATTATATTTGAAAGCCTTAGCCATAGCCACAGTTAAATAAAGCAAGGGGAATAATTTGATAAGCAACTAAAAAATGGTCTCAGAACAAAATTTTGTTGAGAAGTGAAAATAAAAAAGAACTATCCAAAAACAACCCAGTCACAAAAGAACTAATCTTAGTAAAAGGGTCTCAAAAGACGCTCACATATATAGAACTAGAAATAGATGTTAGCCAGCATATTCAGGCTGGGATTTTCAGAAGACCTGAAACACTCATGTCCTGTGTTAAAGAGGGACAAACAAAACAAAAGCACGGATTTATCTATATAACAGACAGATTGTTCTGCCTGTCTTCCAGACCTTTCAAAAACTATGGACTTGAGTTACTGTAGCCCTGAAGTTCATACTGACATTGTAGGTTCTGTGCCTCACCGATATGAATGTAAGAAACTATAAGAATTTCAGTCAAGAAACAATCTCCAAAGCCAAGAGTATTTGAGCTGGAGAAATCTCATTAGGCTCTTCTGAGTGTGGGAAGAAAACTGTTGTGCCCCAGAAGTTGGACATATATTTGCAGCTGCTAAATTGGAGCCACCTCTTTAGACACTTTAGCTCTCCCCTTCCTTCCTTGAGATGCTGGATAATCTACTCACTTCCCTTACATGGAAAGAACTGTATTCTGGCAAAGTTTAAACAACAAGCAGATGTATTCAACAGTTTTGTCTTTAAAGTTGCTGGGCAAAGATTACTTGACTGAATTAAATATGTAGGTGCTCAAGAATTCACTAAACTTTTACCTCAACATTGATCATTTTACCCTTCAGCTGCCCAGTTGGCTGACTGCTGTTGGGATGTTGATATTCCCAACAATGAAAAGTCTTCCCAACAATAAATGTGCACTAAGCTGCCATTCAAGAAAGGTTTAACGATCACCTGGCTAAAGCCGTTGTCTGTGATTTGTTATCAAAACCATAATGATTTTTCTTCAAGGGGCAGTTTTATAAGATATATACACTCATGCACACAAATGTGCCTAGATAAACAAATATGAATTAATTTGTTGGAAATGTAATTTTTGAGATTTCTACAGATTCAACATTTTGATTTCTAGTCGTACTTAAAAAAAGTAAAGTTAAAATGTTCTGGTTCAAGCTGTTCAGCTATGTTCAGAGTGCAATCTGCTGTATTTAACTTTCATGATGAAAAACCAGTTTCCATGTCCATTGCCATCTGTGATACTCCACATATTCTAAATGTACAGTTCCTCATAACAGACTATCACAGCAAATAAGGGTTTTGAAAGATTCGGTGAAGGATTAGACATTTAATTATATAATAATATTCAAAATTCAAAACATATTAACTTATTAACTTGTAATAGAACTTCAGGGACAAATCTCTGTTTAGATTGAAGTATTGCTCTAGACAGGCCTGTTGTGTCATTTTCCTTTCTCTACCTTCTTAAATCAAAGTCTTCATCATTGTCCTATATGTGCCAAACCCCTCTCCTTCAACTTTTCTCACTGGAATGACAAGGAACTATTATTTATAGTTAAAGACCATTGAACTTCTTGTGATATTGTTCATCAATTATTTAGACATGATAGAAGTAATTTTTCTTTGTTAATTGGATTGAGCAGAATATGAGCACTAGTTATTACTGAAAATGCCAAATTTTCTGGATTATCCAGGTTTTTCTGTAAGGAGTGTTTAATTGTTCAAAAAAGACATTAAAAAAAAAAATCTTACCTTAAATAAATATTGTCTCTAATTCTAGCCCAAATACAGATGGTATTTTTTAAAGTTACAGAAAATAAAGTAGGCTGAAACTACTTTTCTTTTTTTTTCCCTTTTTGATAATATTCTATATCTACAGCTCAAATCTAGCTTCAAAATTTTACAGGCTGAGGTGCTGATCTATTCCTCTGGAGACTACAGTTATGCAATTTTTCATGTTTTGTTGATTTGTCATTGGAAAAAGGCTCCATAAACTCACTGAAACTCATCAAAAGGAGGAACATCTCCCAAGTCTCAGGTCAAGAAATTAAGTTATTCCTAGTTTTCATGTGCACAATAGGTGCTGGTTCTAGCACTGTTGTATAATAATAGCTCTGGCAAAGTTGCAGACTTCTGTACTATGTGAGCACGCTGTGAAACAAAAAAGATCTGACTTTGATGTTTTCTCTTTTGAGTTTGGTGAGGAGTAGAAAGACTAAGACAGGGTTTTAGAACAGCACAAAAATTTTTTTTTTCATTTTTTTTCTTTTTTTCTTTTTTTAATGGAAAAGTTTCCCACCTTGATAGTACAACATTCATGTAAACATCACTGGCTGGTGAGGCAGGTAATTACACAGAGTTTTCTCTTTATCATTTTTAGTATCAGAAGTCAGAGGAAGTATCAAGACATGCCAGGATTGAGGGAATCATTTGTTGCATGAATGAATACCAAGTCTGAACATCTCTCCTCAAACCTCTCATAGAGGGACCCAATCTTTTTCTCCCTTCTTCATATTTACAGATATATATAGTGCAGTATAAATGCCAGTCTGCCTAGCTGTCTGTGAGCAGTCCTTGGCATGCTCCAAAATTCTTCATTTCAGCCACTCATTCCTTCCTGAACATCAAACTGTTTTTTCTTTCCCTTCTTAAATGCTCTTCCAGCTACCCCTTATGTTCAGGAAACCAATACCCATGAATTCAGAGGAGGAATTACACCCCTCTAACGGCAGTCAAAGATGAAATGTTTTAAAAGAGAAAGAAGGAGGTGAACAAGGAAGCAGTTAGAAGAAAAACACAGATTAAACTGAGGTTTAAATACATGTCTAGATGTAGAAATTACAGAAAGAGAGAAAAAGAAAATGTACATATGCTAAGGAATGTTTTGTAAAGATCTAATCTATAAGTGATAGGTACCTATTCCAGATGTTTCTGCACCTTTTGTTTTCACAGCATGGTGTAATTTAGCTTCAAACTTTTGAATTCATGGTCATTTGTCTGGATGTAGTTCAAATATGTCTAACATAATGGCATCTCATTCACTTTGTTGGGTAGGTTCCTTAATGTGCTATAAGATTTAGTTCATTGTTCATTACTGCTCAAGATTTATTTGATTTCAAAATGTGACTTATTTGTCACCATTATCTACGCAGTTACAAATACACTGTTCTGTGCCCACAGATTTCTCTTTTATTCAGTTAACTTTAGAAACAATTTATTTAGTTTACTCAGCTGGGTCTGGCAACACCATCTATGTACCATGGTTGGGAATTTGAATAAGGTTGCTCAGTCATTGAATATTACTTATTTTTTAGTTGAAAATAATAAATGAAGATGACACTTCTATTTCCATGTTTGAGCATACACTTTATCAGTTTCTCAGAATGACTTTTATTTCATTTATTGTGCAATGGTACAGATCTTTTTTATGGCAATGCAGACATTGAAATTCTGGATTATTTTCTTTTGAGCTTGAACTAGACAGCTGTTTTAGAAAAAAAAACTGTTTCTGTGCTTTATAAAGATAAAATGCATGTTTAATCAATGTAGGAAATTATTTATATAATCACAAGCCACATATCTGCATTAACAACAGATATTTAAATCTAGGAATGAAAGGAACCCCCCCGTCCATTATTTTTCTCCTTTTTATAATAATGCACAGAAGACCTTTTTTGTTGTTGTTTAAAGAAGAAAACAGATGACTTTGTCTGTGACCCTAAATACATTAATTAAAATGAGACTAAGAAGAAAAACCAACATATTTTTAGAAAAGTTATGGAAGGATTGTGGGACATTCTTAGTTATTGTGTAACTGAATTTTTAATCCAGAATTACTGTACAATAAATGAAAAGGACTATCTTTGTTAGCCAAATAATACAGTTAAAAATCAAATAAAATTTGAGGATTAATTTCTGCAGATATTCTAAATCTATAGGGAGCTACTGCAAGACTCTTGTCTTTTTTTGTCTGGTAGATTGATGGGTCTCTGCTAATTGATCAGTTGTATTGTTTCAGATTAATAGTTATTGCAAGAAGCATGGTTAAATAGAAGCAGGTGCTGCCATAGTTACCACATGATGGATTACAAAAAATATTTAAGCTTTGTTTACAGGATTCTGTATTTGGTAGAACGACAGTAATGAACAAGAAGGTGAAGATGTTTTTCCATCAGTAGCTTATTCCAGGCTTATGTACTGAATTCAGGCTCTAATATCAACACTGTTAAATGCTGTGCATGTGGTCTGCCAACTTACAAGATTTAATTATAGCAGTTTTGAGGGAATGGGCAGGCTGGAATGGGGAATAGTTTACATTTTCTCCCAAAAGTATCATGAAGGAATTTTCTCATATATAAATTTAAAAGTAAATACTATGGGGGCTGGAAGCAGGGCTTTCTGGAACACCAAAAAGTACTCAAGTTTGTATGACAACAAGCTAGAATCAGATCTTTATATTCATTGACAGGGTGATTGTCCAGTTCCAAGTAGAACCACAGAACAGCCTATAGCACTCAGGTAAATTTGTTACCACTGTGCTTCTTCTGACTGCATCTTCACTGTGCATATTACAGGTGTTTTGCATCTCAAGCACTTTTAAAATAGAACTATAATATTGAACTTGTTGTAATAATGATGAGAAAGTGATCATATGCCAGTGGCTTGTCAGTCTTTTCAACTTGGAAACAGAGGAAGTTTCTCTGTCAAAGGCAGGTAGGTGAAAGAAAAATTAGAAGCAGTTATTACATTCATTAAATAAGATATTTTAGGTATTACTGAGAAGACTTTTATATAAAATGTGAAAAGCATGCATTAGAGAAAAATTCCATTAGTATGTTAAAATGAATTTTTTTTCTGTTATGTTAACATACTGACTTTAAATAACATATGACATATATGCCTCCAAATTCCTGTACTGTGGTACAGGCCAAATTTCACTCCCTACATGCACTGAGTTCAAACTTATTCTATCAAAATTAGAAAGTCTGTCAAATAGAGAGAGAAGTAGGAGCACTGTGCTCCACACTGGTGAAATTTTGTTGCTTTGCAGAAGCTCTTCCTATGGACGTGACTCACAAGACAGTAAACCCACGTTCAGATTGCTTGCTCTGAAGCCAAGGGTGCTGAAGCTATGATAGAAAACACTGAAGAACAAAAGAAATTTGCTGGTTCAGAACTGTTGGGGTTCTTAAACAAAAATCAAGTCCCAGTAAACTTTGCTTGAATTAAGTAGTCTAGCCTCCATGCCATTGGAAAGCAAAATAAAAATATAAGAATGTCAGAAGGTATTAATAATGAGTGTTAGCTAATTGCATGGAAACACCTACTGTTCTTCTGTCTCAGTATTATAGCTGAAAGTGATCCAGAGTGATTGTGGAATGACAGCATAAGATCCAGAGACACTAGGAATTAGGTACAGTTGTTTCATCTGTTAAAAATATACACAGTTCTTCCATAAGTTTCAGAGCTGAATATAGCAAATGCTAATTAAATATGCCTCTGCTTTGCAAGATATTTTTAACAATCCGCCCTGTTTTCATTTTAAGCAGATGTTTTCCAGTGCATTTGTCTATGTCTTTGTTTCTTTGATCAGGCATATGAACCTTTAAATTGAATTTCTGCATTTTTGGGTTTCATTTTAACAGTTTCCTATTAATTAGATCAAATGAAATGAAATCTTATGGCTAGTGTCCCAACATGGAAATCAAGAGCTAGTGTAATTCCATACAATGAAATTCAAGTCATTATTTAATTGCCAATTAGTTGTTTAGACATGGTCATTAATTCATTTGGCATTTACAAAGATGAAAATGGTAATTCTGTAATTAGAGAGAGGCATATTGTTTTAAATTAATCAAGTCTCAATATGTAAATCTCAACCAATACAGGCTTAACTTATATGGAAATATTTTAAATTCCTTTTATTTAATATTTTCTCATAAAGATGGTGATTTTTGCCCAACTGGGAACATTTTGCACATGAAAATATTACTCCAATAACAATTCAGGATTTCTGTTCAAGCACCAATGATTTATTTAAATAAATTTCCATACATGGAAATTGCACATTTTACACATTGTATATTTTACACATATTG
Source organism: Argya squamiceps (assembly GCA_037834095.1). Lineage (NCBI taxonomy): Eukaryota > Metazoa > Chordata > Aves > Passeriformes > Leiothrichidae > Argya > Argya squamiceps. The sequence goes on from JBBMKD010000001.1 coordinate 39,327,968, forward strand.
ATGTGTAAAATAAGTTATAAAGAGGAGGAAGTAAGGCTTGGCACTATTTATTTGGGAGTCAGTTTTTGTAATTTCTATAAAGCTTAGTTAGAAAAAACCCATGAAATTAATTTTTGAAGTCCCTGTCTTTGATCACAAATTTTATTCTTTTCTTCCATATCATCTCATAGAAAGTACTTCAACTTAATGGCCAAACTGTAAATATTTTACACTTTTTATATGACTAGTGATGTAGAATGCTGAATACTAAAAATATTTTTTTAAATATTCTTATCAAAATATGCTATATTTTGTTCAAAGCCTAAGGAATTCTGGAGATCTGGGGGAAAGAAAAATAACATCCTGTAGGAAATTTGAACCTTCCACAACCATGGCTAATTCTATGGAATATTATCAGTCAGAATATTATCCTTAGATTACTTGAATATCCTCTAAACATTAATTATCTCGTACTAAAATATAATCCTAAAATACTGTCCTCTTTTCCATTATGCATATTTTTACATACATGGATAGGCAACCAGTATAATTTGTACTTAAAATACACATTTGAACCATCACAGCTAAGAGTACGGCTTAATACCCGTGTTTCGTCCAAGAATTTTTTGGTGGTCTATATTTTTCTCTTGATTATAAGCCAGTGACTAGTGGGCTACTGAATTCTGATTGAGTTTGAAATTCAGGCAGAACATCAGCCAAAAATTTCTTTTAGAAGGTACCTATTTCCAAAAGGTGAACTTGGACACAAATGTCTCCAGTGGTTTGTTAGGTTTACATGCTGCCTACAACCTGGTTAAGTTTCTACAGAAAAGCAAAAGTAAAGCACAAGGGAAGGTTTTGTCATTATTGTGTTACAGGAAAGACTACTTGCCTTCTGCAAGTATTCTTAGAACTACAACTTTTCATCTTTAAATAGAAAATTATAATTGGATCAAAGACAACTTAGAAAAAGAAAAAAAATAAAAAAAACCTTGAGTGATCATGCAGCTGTAAGAATTAAAGCATAACTGAGCTTAGATAAGATCTCAAACCCTATATCTTCAAACAATCAGATGTGAAACCATATCAGAAAACTGTCTAATGGGATTAAACCTATATCTTGTCTCAAAGCCCCTTGCTTTGTGGTTGTCGTGGTTTCACGTTCGCCAAATCAAGTGTAGTGGTTTATTCTCTGGGAGATAGGATTTTCGGGAGAAA
>JBBMKD010000001.1:39329264-39342881 GCA_037834095.1 Argya squamiceps
GAGACCTTGATTTTTAAGGCTGTGTCTCCAGAGGTGTGACAAATCTGCCATTGGTCAGACAAGCTGTCAGTATTTGCCACTACTTCCCTAAAGACTAAAAAACAAAATAACTACCTGTGCTAAACCATCACAGTGGTGAACTTTGGGCTTTGAGGTTATACTGATGTATAATATCAACAACATAAGCATTCTCATTTTGAGATGAAAATAGCTGTAGAGGATGTGATATTAGCTTGCAGCTATAAGGTCCCTTTATAGTCACAGTGAGCAAAAATCTTTCATCTCACCCTTTGTTTTTGATTTTATTTTTTTACGGCAGCGTAGCCTAAGGGCTTCAGCGTGTAGCATTTTATTCTTTGATTATTTTACACTACCTTGCCTTCTTTACTAATTGTTTTGAATCACAGTGCCCATACTCTAGAGGAGTCCAGAAGAGAGATAGAACTCATTATAAGGGTGCACAGGCTGCAAAAGAACATCCAATATTTTCTTCATCTCAATTTGTCCCTCACCATTCTTCTCATATCTCCTCTCCTTCCTAGGCAAAACTAATGAAAGTGCCTGGCTCTTGCAGGAAATTGGTTAGAAAGTAATGATAAAGTTTTCTTGTACCTTCACTGTTAGTTGTATATCTTTGCAAGGATAAGAATAATAACCCGCTTAATAATTTTCTTTGCTTAACCATCAAGCCTGAGGTAAGATATTCTTAGTAATGTAGATGGTCACTACTTTGTTCATTAAATAAATACCAAATATGGAGAAACAAATTATAAATACAACTAATTCCAGACTGACCAAGAAAATTTTTAGATAGAAATCACAATTAGGTAGAAAGAGTAGTTTGTGAAAGAGCAGTCAACGGACCATGGTTCATAAATGACTCAGAGGTCTAAAACTCTTCACACAGGTATAGTGATCACTAATGACCTCTTTGCAATGATAATTACTGCAAATCCATACTTATTTCATGTTTGGCAGTAGGACAAACTGATTAACCAACTGATTTATCTACTGCTCAAGTCAGCGTTGAACAGCTGAAGAAGTAGGCTGTTCATTTGTTCCGATACAGAATACAGGCATAGAATGTGTCTTCCCTTCTTGGACTACAGAAGGAGCTAAACTCAATTTGCTGAGCATTGGTTCTGCATTCATTGCTTCTACTTTCAGATGAGGCAAAAACCATTACACTAGCATTTATTTTAAGACTATTTTCTTCTTTTCCACCAACTGTTCCTATTTTCATAGAATCATAGAAGAGATTGGGTCAAAATTGACCCCCTAGTGTCCCTTGCAATGAGCAGGGGCACCTTTAGCTAGATTAGGTTCCCCCGAGCTCCATCAAACCTGACCTTGAATGTTTCCAGGGACTGATTATCCACCACCTCTCTAGGCAACTTGTTCCAGTCTTTCACCACCCTCATCATGAAAAATTTCTTCCTTATACACAGTTCTAACCTCCCCTCTTTTGGTTTAAAATCATTGCATGTTGTCCTATCACTACAGGGCCCATTAAAAAATGCGTCCCCATCTTTCTTCTAAGTTTACTTTGAGTATTGAAAGGATGTTTTTCTGAGTGTGATGGACAACAGTGGAAGATTGGTGGTATAGGACTCATAAAGGTAATGTTACTGCATTATAAAAATATACTAATTGAGCTAATTTGATTTAGCTCAGATATCTCACAAGTCATACTATCAGTATTTGAGTATGAATCTCCTTAGATCATATATTTGAAGATATAAATCAAAGTGTCTCCACAATGAAGATAAGCCCATAAGATGGAGTGCTTTATAAATGTCCATAAATAAAAGTCCATCTATGAGCTTGGAACCTGTCAAGCAGCACCTTGAATATACACATATTTCTGGGTATCACTGAGCCTTATCAAGGTCAATCCTCACCCTTCTTTTTAAGGTTTTAAACTATACCCCACTCTGAAAGGGATGTTTTTGTCTGATGCTTGTAGCAAAGAGTCCACCTCACTGTGTTCTCTTCCCCATCTCCTCTGCTAAATGGCAGCTTAGGTTTCCACTCGCAAAAAAAGTAAATAAAATTATGTTATAAAAAAGATCTTTAGTTTGCTGACTATGCATGGAAAAAACTCTGAAATCTTGATTTAAAATGTCAATTGCTCTTTACCTACTACTTTTGCAAAGTTCATAAACAATCCTATAATCATATCCAAGCAACTATGTGAAGAGTGCTGTGAAGAGTCTGAGTTCAAATACTCAAAAAATAAGGGGGAAAAATGATGGATGAGGTTATAAGTGTAATCTCAGTTCAGGAGGAATTCAAGTGTGATAGGAGCATGAGTCAAACAGGGTTCTAAGGATTTTTCTGCAATTTTCATCAAAGTGAGCACGCCTAAAGCACCAAAAATCTTTGAACCACAGGAGCTATGTTTTCTTAGAAGTGAAGTAAAATCAAGGAGCATTTTTTAAATGGAGAGAACTTGGCAACAGAAAGGTGAAAGTATAAACAGGTTATCCTCATTCTCTGTGTCCTTGGAAGGCTCATACTTCCCTTTAGGTTCAGCAATCTTTCATCAGATTTCAATAAACCTGTATATAGTCCTCTCTGTATCCCTAGAAAAGATATCTTTCTCATCATTGCCTCTGATCCATGACTGTGTCTTTTCCCAGACCTCTGAGGAGGGGGAAAGAGGAATGCCAACATAGTGAACTACAAAATTATGGGTAAAACTCGTGCCATCTGTCACTACCTGCTCTAAGGACATATTCACACTGCTGCCTTTAGGTATTTAGCTTAGCCTTGCCAAGTCCCAGGGAAAGTAGTTACCTGGCGAAATAGATTCAGAGTACACAAGTAAAGTTATTAAAAATGTATTAAAAATCTTTTTAATGGCTGGAAAATAATTCTGTGTGTAAAAGTGAGATGTGATTATACAGCATGCAGTAAAGTCTGTTGGTTCAGTACTCCTGCCTGTCATCCTGAGAAGGGAGCTTGCTATAGTACAACTATATAAAATTATAAAATGGGGGAGTTTTCTGATTAGTCTAGCTGTACAATTACAGGACACAACTACATATCTGGCAGCAAGTTATCCCCAGTTGTTGCAGTGCGTGGATGAGGTTTTTGAATTTGTATTTGTATTTTGTTATTTGTCTGTACTTGGTTTGTTCCATTCCAAAATACCCACACCCCTGTACCCCTGATAACACCTGGTATCACCCTGTCCTGGACACACCCCCTTCCTTCCCCGATTGGCCCAGAGTGTGCTTGACCCAGGCTGCAACCTGGTAAGAGGAGGGCACCGGGGCCAAATCGGGGTTCTGGATTGCAGGTCTGGCTGTCTGGGTGTTTTGTCTGGCAGTTCTGGCTCTGTGGCACATGCTCTGCCAAGTGCTCTCCTCGCACATGAAGCTGGGCTGAAATAAACACCTTTTCCAACCCAAGCCAGGCCTCCTCCTTCTTCCAGCCTTAACCACGCTTCAACCAGCAGATTTGGAGGACCCATGGATTGTTTTAGGTTGGTCTGGGGAGCTGCTTTGGCCGGTAAGCAGCCCCACGGAGACACCAATCTTTACCCAGTGAGGCAGTAACTTTTTTATCCTATTTTCTGTGTCCGCAGCTCCATGCCAATGTCATCAATAATGCACTTCATAGGTAAGGTTAGGGAAGAAGCCAGATGCAACAACATCTTGACATCAGTTAAGAATACCATAACACAGTTTTGTGTGGAAAAGAAGATTTAGGGAAGAAAGAATGAGAAGCAAGTAAGTCTGAAGAAAGCAAGTAGAATTTAGGCAAACAAGTGAATTATGTCACTGAAGAAGTATCATGTTCTTGTTTCTATGCTGATGAGAGAAGATGCCTATTTATTGTGCCTGTTGGTATGAAGACAGTAAGCTTGGAGTTGTGTGCCATATGAATGCTCTAATGCTTATTTGACCTTCTGAAATAGGAAACAAGCTCCAGATTTTAACATTTGAGTTTCCCATTACAATTACAACAGCAGATATCTTTGAATGATTCCACAGCTACCATGTCACCAGTCTGTAGGTGTGACATAGCTAATGCCACACAAAAATTCACTTCTGCCTCTAGACCAATATGGACCAATATGAGATTCACTCCAATTTTGTGTGGCACTGCAACCATGACAGTTTATATCTTGAAATTAGGAACCCGCAACTGATCACCTGTATCATGTGGGAGTATGTGGTCTCACCAATGGGATGTAATGTTGTGAACCCAGACTTACCATGATAAATAAATATGAGGGGACATTACCTCTCATCCATCAGAGAACCTGTGGCTGGTAGAAGCAAGAGCAACCCAAGACCCATCCAAATGTTTCATGATGTGGGCGTGCAATAACACAAAATTAGCAGTTGCATCTTCTCTCCAAGCGCTTTCTTGGTTCTTGCTGGCTCCCTAGTCCTCTCCAGAACCTGTGACCACCACAAATTTCCATCCATGCACAAGCAATAAATACACTGAGAGACAGGATGTACAGCTTGTGTGTGGGTAGTTTGTGCATAAAGAAAAACAGAACTTAGCCTGAAGGCACCTTTTTTTTTTTCACATATGACCCAAGGAGGTTTATGACCTCATTGTTCATGATGGGGCACCTGATTCTAAAACAAGAGCTATCTTTGGGAACAGCCTGGTGGAGTAGCACAGATAGAGTCACTGATTTATATTTTTCTTGTTCCATTATTTTTGTCACATGCTTTATTGCACATAACTTATGTCACTGTGCGTATTCCATCTGTTCTCTTCCATGCACAGCAATACAGCTGTAGACAGATATGTCAGTTTTAAACAGAAGCACATTCTACTGAACTGTTATTCCAACCTGTAATCAAAATTTTTGAGTTGTGGCTGAAGTGCAAGATATTCCAAAGTAAACTAAAGCTTCTAAGGTTCAAACAACCCTAATCAATAAATTGTTTGTCAGTAAGAACTTTGTACCCTTTTCACCCTTAGTGGCAATGTGATTCTCTGGAAGGGAACATGTGTCTTTTTAACTGCCTTTTCCAGTTAATAGACTGTATTTCACCTTCTGACATGAAAATAAAATAAATCTTGTTTTACCTAGTTTTCCAGCCATGGTACCTGTTTCCCTCCCAGAATGCAAAATGAACTCATCTGACCAGAAAAATGGAGTCAATAAGATCCTAGTTCATTTTAGTCAAAATCCCATTTACCACTTCTACAGTCTGGAAGTATTTTTGTGCTGACCCGATGCTTTTAAACTGTCTCTCCACTGAGCTGATTGTTTCTCCTTCCTGCAAGATGTCTACATCCACAGGTCAGATTAGTCTTTCCACACAATGTAAGAAAACTAATGTAGCTCTGCCAGCTTTATAGCTTAGACATATATTTTTAACCTCTCATAAAGATTTAAACACTGCAAGACCCTCTAAGTAGGATCATTAACCTGTGGGTTTACTATAAAAAGAAAAAACTAATTAGAGAGAGTTGTCCATTATTAGAGGAAAGTTAGTATTCCAGCAAAGCTGTCTTCCAGAGCAAATATTCCTGTGTCAGCTCATGCATCAGTTTAACTGCTGCTCCTTTACCACCTTGCTTGGAATTAGGGTGTTCAGCTCCCAGTGGTTCTTCAATAGATGATTGTCTATGTGTGCCAGGGACAGAGCACTACAAAGTAGAAAACAGCTTCATTGGAGGGGTCTTAAACAATGCATATTAATTACCTGCACACTGAAATGGTTTGGTTTTTTTGTTTGGTTGGCATTTTTTGTTTGTTAGGTGGTTTTTCTTTGGGGGGAGGGGGTGCTGTCTGCTGTTCTTTATTTTTCTTGAGAGCAAGGGTTTGATGCAAAAGAACATTCATTTGTTCTCTTCTACCCAGCTCTTCTATTCACATGAGGGCAGTAACAGCATATCTGACAAAATAATTTTTCAGAGAGGTGGGAAATATTCAATTTCTTTGCTGTGTTACATAAAAGTACCACTTGCAGTTAATATTCTAGTAGTGTTGCTGTAGAACATGAATCAACACTGGAAAGCGGGTTCCATCTGACTGGCCATCATTACAGAGCTTACAACAATAATGCTTTAGCTAGATGTCTGCTGCCCTGAGCATATGAAAACTTCCCATGTAAACATCTAATTAAAAGTCTTCAATTTACAAGAATATCGTTTTAATGAAATGTCAAGTTTCTGTTCTTCATACTCTATTGCTGAAGTTAATGTTGACACTTCAAGCATAGCATAGTTTGGCTGTTTTGAGATGTGTCTTTATCTAGTATGAGCCATAATAGAACCATGTAGTTGAATGGAATTTTTATTTTACACTTGAAGTTGGTCTTTGTGTGGGCTGCTTACCAGCAAAGCAGTAGTTCCCAGACCAACTAAAACAGTTCGTGGATTCTTCAGTCTCCCGGCTGTGCGTGGTTTAAGGCTTGGAATAATGGAGCGGGCTCTGGCGTGGGTTTGGGAATGTGTTTATTCTAGGGCAGTCCATGTGCCAGAAATCCCTCTGGGCCCTTGTCCTCTCTTTTTCCAGGGTGCCGCCTGGGAGGAGGACACTCTGGACCAATGAGGGAAGGAAGAGGGTGGGGTTCAGGACAGGGTGGTACTATGTGATATTTGGGAACAGGGGGGAAAGGTTTTGGAAGGGGTCAACCAAGACAGGAAATTAAACAAAATACATATACAACTTTGAAAACCTCAGTCATGCACCACAACATACACTGGCTAAAGATCTGCCTCCTTGAGCACCTGGTCTATTTGAATTTTACCTCTTGCATATAAGGTCTCTCTTTGAATATTAATGTTGCTTTTCTGACTACCAAGTGAACATTGGAAATATCTTAGAGTAACTAAAGTTTCCTGTGTATTTTTCTTTTCCTGGGGGGATCATGCAGTCCTTGCAGGTGTTATTATTTCTAAAGCTTCTGAGGAAAATAGAGTAAGTTAATAATTCATTGCTGTCACTTAGAAACATGGAGAAAATTATTGTGATAAGGCTTTTCCTTGAATAGAAGGAACCTTTAAACAGTAGGAGGATATATTTGACATTGAAATAGTGTGCAAAAAAGAGGAATACGTTTAATTATTAAAAATATTTAAATATTAAAATAGATATTAAATTTAAATGGGTAAAGAGTATAATACAGATTTTAAAAAATATGAAAGAACATTTTAATAATTGTAGAGTATTTTCAGCATATTTAGAGATAAATTGTTCTAAACCAATATAAGAGCTTTTAAAAGTAGTCTTGGACTTCAATTCAGGGAAGAAAAGACCTTAAATGGCCTTTCCTAACAATTTATTGAACCAGTGTTTCAGGAACACTTACCCTCATATGTCTTCTGAGTAATACTCCTAGTTCTTTCTTTGCACAAGATGAAACACATTTGAGGGTAAAATATTTGAGGAGCAAGATATAGTACCAATTAGTAAAGTGATATTAAATTTTCAATATGTACCAACACTTACTTGAGCATACCAGTAAAAATGCAGAATAATTTAAATAACTGCTTGTTGTTTAATTTCTCTAGCCAATAGATTACTGATCTGAATTTCTGTTACATTTACAGTTAGGCACTGTTTCAGTTTGTTACCTTAGAAATTTAATTTTTAGCACCTTTCTATTATCCTTGACATTGGTCCTGTTAGTAGAGTCTTTAAGCAAACTATGTCCTTAAGCTTTGGTTGGAATAAAATCATTAATGCAAAGCATCATTTAAACTAATAACGACTAGCAGATTCATGCAAAGAAGAAAGCACACCCAAAGACCCTTCCAATTCTGACATGTCAGTGTTTTCCAGACTTTACTGCACAGAAACACTGCAGAGATCATATTTATTTCCTGTACTTAGAACAGAAGCTACATTTGTTAGCAAAAAAACCCCAAACAAACAAACAAAAAACAAACAAACAAAAAAAACACCTTATAGTGTCATCCATATAAATTATATTTACATACATGGACAACATTTGCACCAGTGAGAGCTGTGTATTTTCATGCACAAATGTTCCTGTGCAGCAAACAGCAAGGACAAAATGAGAGGCCTGACTGTGGCTCCTTTGAAAGAAACTGTCCTAAGACAGTTTGCATAGATTAGCTTAAATAGAGCTGGAAGTAGTTTGTGGTACATTAATAATAAGACTTAGCATATTCCAATGACCTAAGATATCACACACAGGAATTGCACCATTATATGTTTGAAAACATGAAGTGAAGAAAATCCAAATAATTTTGTGCTTTGCCAAGGGACTTTGCCAAATATAGGTTTTTTTCTAATTAAGTCAGCAATATTAAAATTGAAATTACTCTATCTAGGACGATATTATTAAAAATTTTATATAAAGTAGATTTTTTTTTTTGCTTATCTAAGTGGCTTTACTATAGCAATAAGTCACATCCATTTTCTTTAAGCATTAGAGGTTTGTGCATCTATTATGAAGGAGCAAGAGGAAGCAAAGGGGAATGAGATAGCCCAAAGCTATTCATGGAGAAATAAAGGTTTCAGCTATTTACAAATACTTGTTCTGATTCCTTGTAGTCTACATTAAAGGAAACTGACAGATCCCAAACCCAAACTAATGTCAAATGACAGATTGCTCAGATCAGAACACTGTGAGGGGCCACAGGCTAAATGAGTCCGTGCAGCTTCTCTCCATTTGCATCTTTAAAATTCTTATTTCCAACATGCAGACAAACAAATTTCATATTCCTGATTTTTGATCCAAATGAAAAATGCAGGGGATGATTTTCCAACCACCAATAACTTTCTTTTTAATTCCAGTTAGTAGGTGTTAAAGTTTGCAAAGGTTTTAACTAAATGTGATGCATACCTGATTGGTGTGGTTGTATCTCTAATGTACTATAAAAATTTACTTTGGCTTGAAATTCAAGAGATAATACCAAAAGAATTAATTGAAATCAGAGAAAGATACTAGTACCTATAGCCTAACCAAACTACCCATTGCTAATTCTTCCTCCCCACCAAAAATGGCCACACATTTGACTTCTAATTTTTCTTATTCTGTAATTGTTACTTAAAAAATATAAAGCTCCAAGTATAAGCTGCCGAACATTAATTTTTGTTAAGATCCAGACACAGTGTCCCTGTCTGTGCAACAAATCCTCTGTAAAATCCTGAGTTGTCATGTAGCAATTCCAATGTTTGCTGCCTCAACTGCTCAGCTCTTTCAGCATCCAAAAACAATTTCTACCACAGCATCAACACATCTGCTTGTGAGAATCTGCCATGACTGATGCAACAGAATGAAAATTAGAGTTTCCTTTCCTCATTATCTTAATCTTGATGGAAGTCTCTGCTCACTGATTTAGCATGTGATATGGAGAACAAATGCACATTCTGACCCCAGTGGGTCAAGGTAAAACTGTCCCTGGTGATAAGGAAGGCTGAAAATTTCCAGCATCAATTTCCAACATACAATAGTATGTCCTCTACCAGTGGTAAATAATATCTGAGAATTTCTATGGTGGGTGATACCAGATATTAATGAATTAATATTTTTTCAGTAAGATAGTGGAACAGTCAGAGTGTCTGCACTACTAGTACATTTCATTTATACTTCAGAATTAATCAAAGGAAAAATTCTATGGCAGGCAGAATAGATCTCCTTTTTTTTATCCCAAAACAGTGATGTCTGTATTTCCCATTTCTTATTCCTTCCTCTCAACATAAGACCAAAATTTATGGTCAGTCTCAAAAGTTTTCTGTAAACAGAGTAACAGGAAGGAAAAAAATTGCTACATTTTAATCAAAATACTGTAAAAAATAAAACATGCAAAACTTCCTATGCAAGCAACCCTTACATATCCTATCCAACTCAGTCCCATTCTCTCAATCACATAAAACCTAACGGAAGCTGAACTTTGTCATTCACATTTGTCAGGACTTCACACTCTGTTCACCTCCATCAGCATTTTCCCTACCTCTCTGTCAGTCAGCAGTGATTAAGAGAAGGCATTTCAGACTGCCAAATAAAGGAAGTCCAAACACCATCCATAAGAAAGGATCCAGCATTTCTTATGGGCCTGATTTCCATCCATCAGCTTCTTAGCAGAAACTTGGTCTCAGAGAACCTTTCTATTCACATCATCATTGCAAACAGTGTGGAATTCCATTCTTCCAGATAAAGCAGCACTTTCTTTATCATAAAGGCCTTACTCTCCCTGGTCCATACTTCATTGTTGAAAGAAGGATAAAATTGACAAAATTACTGATCTGAGTGAGCTAATGCATTTTTTTAAACAAATGTTCTAAACATCTTTCCCAATCTAAAGTATTAATGGTGAATATAAACTTTGAATAGACTGCAATATTTTTTACAGTGAAAATAATTATTTGAAAATATTATCTGAAAACAATAGTTGCTAAGTATTTTACAGCATTCCACTGTTAATCTAAGTTCAATCCTGAAGACTTAGAGTGGAAAATTCACACTCTCATTCATGTTTCTATGGCTTGTAGCAGTTTTCAAACTAGTTTAATGGATTATGCTGTCATTTACAAAACTGATATTATAGAAATAATACACATATATATGTCCAAACTTGCTGATATTCTGTAGAAGAAAATCACAGGTGCTGCAAGCTGGGCATCCAACAACTGCACTATTTTCTGATACAATCAGAGTGGAAAATTATAATATGCAGAGATATGAGATACACTTTGAAATCACATTCAATTTCAATTTAGCTCCATTAATTATTACTTTGTTTGGGGGTATCAGCTTCATGGGCAGTGAAACTTGTGGCTAATTGATTTCTATGTCTGTGCTTTAAACAGTTACATCCTCTCACAGATCTTCAGTCATGTTTGTCAGCCCAGTCTAATGGCTATTTCTGCATGAGCAGGTAACATGGATCAACAGGAGAAGCAAAAAGTTGATGCTATCCACACTGCCCACTGTCCAAAGTTTCTCTTTGGAATAGCTCTCTATCTCCATTCCACAGATGGATTCCTGTGGGATGCTTTTCATCTGAAAAGCAATTCACTCCTCAGTCACCCCTCCTAGTTTAGCACCAACGGAAGTTCAGGTGCTCAGACTGCTTCATTTCACAAACCAAGCCCACAGCAAGTGGGGACATAATGAGGAAATTAATATCCATGTCTTGCAGCAGCTGGGATTTTGTCCCACAAATTATGTCAGATCATGAAATGTACTTATATCTGGGAAATTGAATTAAGATTTGAGGGTGAGATTCAGTTCCATGTTGAGGTACTGAAGTGTGGAGATCTACAATATGAATTAGACATCTGCACTTTTTTACCTTTAATAGAAGTTCCACTGACTGCTGACAAGATCCATGAATTAACATTTAAAAAAGAAACGCATCTCACATGCAGTTTTAATTTTACAAACAGTTTGTAGAACAAAAGGTTTTCTTTCCTCCCTGGTCATCATGTTGATCCTTCCAAATGTCAGCTTGATTAGAATTAATCTTTCTGAATACTGATGATCAAAATTGTCCTTATTATTTTTCGTCAGCACTTCATGTACTAATACTTCCATAAAGAGAGGCAGTTGCTATCTGATATATTTTAGGGTTGCATTTTCCTTTACTGCATGGTCCTCTTAGTTCAGAGTCACAACTACTGTTTTTCTGTGAATCTGGTTCTCAATTAATGTGTCAAAGAACCATTTATTTAATCAAATTTTTGAGAGCCTTTTTGTATCCTGGTAATTTTGAAAAATAATATCATAGTATAAAAACTAATTTCTCTTTCGAAAAAAAAGTCTTTTCTCCAACCGGTTTCTTAACCATCTTTAATTTTTTGTATTAAACATATTTAACTAGTCATGGGAATTTCAGCATGAAAATCATGCTTGAAACTCATGGAAGATTAAATATGCACTTATTTTCTCTAGAAAATAATTCTTTTTATTAAATATTATAATAATCTCATTCAGTGTACTTAAATTAACCCATGTTCAATTTTTTCTCAAGTCCACTTCCTGTTATATCTTGATTACTCTTTCCTAATAATTACTGCTAAAATCCTTGTTGTAGCTGATTTCAGACAACACACTTTTTGACATCAAGACACCTCATCTCATGACTCTTTAAATCTCATCTCTTTGTCTTCAGGTCATTAGACAGATGAGAACTCTTTTCTACAGAGACACTGATTTTGTGCCACTTTTTTTCTGAAACCTTTTATGGGCAACACCCATCTTCTTTATGTGATTAAAATGATTTTTCTTACACTTAAATACAATAATCTCCAAACTCTCACCTCGACCATCCTTTCTCTATTTGTTCATTTATCATCATCTTTCCCTCAGTTTCTACTTAGTTAATAATTTAGGGTTGCTTCTTTTCCTGAATTATCCTTAATTCTACCCCAGCCCCATTCTCCTCTCTTTGCTTCCCTTCTATTTATAAAATTAAAAAACTTTTTGCTATGATACTTTTTTTTATTAAAATATGTAGACGTGCTATGCAGGTGGTCTCTCGATGACTGAGAGATATTGGCAGGGAAGGAAGAGAAGTCTATGTTCCTGCTGTGTGCAGCAAGTATTGTATGAATAAATAAAGCATTTCAGTTTCCATCATAACAAGACCTCTGGCTTTTTTCCCAAACACACACAAAAAAAGGGAGGACAGATGAGTGCTAGGCACCTTAAGGAAAATATTAGTTTCTGAGCCAAATAATTCACCAGCAATTGTTTGCAATTCCTTTGGGTGAAAGATCCACCCTTTCCCTCATGGATAACTATGCGGAGCTTTTAATTATATAGAAATGTAATTGATAATATCCATAAGATTCATTACATAATCTTCCATATGCATCTAACTTTCTTTTCCTCCAAGGTCAGAATTTCAAAACTGTTTTATACCAGGAGTTAAACTGTGTATAAGCTTCTGTCGTTTGCAAACATTAAAGGAAGAGCGTTTCATTTGTCTGATCCTGTCAGTATGTTGATGAGAATTATTACTATTCTGCAAAGACTATTGCCATACAAATGATGTCGTCAGAGCATTGGAAACTGAGCATGTTGATAGGTTTTTTTTTTAATAACACCAAGAGAAAATGAAGTAAATTTGCATTCCTAAATCAGTGTGTTTCTTCAAAAGTGTGACATATCATAACAAAGTTTCAAGCCTTCTTATTTGTTGGGAAAAAAATCCAAACCCTCAAAACTCTAATAGAGAGTTGTTTGCTTAATACAATAATGTTTTCTATAAAATTAATTTTAGGCAAATAGTGTGACTCAAATACTGGTGAATATTTTCTTTGGAGAAAAATGGGAAATGCATCATCATGTTGTACTGGGGAGCCCTAGAGCTGACATGTCCCTCCTCTGCCCCATTCACTTTTAAAGCTATTATTTTCTTCTGCTGTCTGCTGAGAGCAGTGAGTGGTTTCACATCTGAAGTGAACAGAAGCACATTTTTCACTGGAATGAAATTCTGTTTTCTCCACCATAATGTTTATAAACCTTGGATAATAAACCACCATTTCTCACAGAGTCAGAAAATAGGGGATATTATTATTTTTCTTTTTTCTTGAAGAGAAAAGAAAGAGAGAAAGAGAGAAAGAGAGAGAAAGAAAGAAAACGAAAAGAAAGAAAGAAAGAAAGAAAGAAAGAAAGAAAGAAAGAAAGAAAGAAAGAAAGAAAGAAAGAAAGAAAG
>JBBMKD010000001.1:39344226-39457829 GCA_037834095.1 Argya squamiceps
AGAAAGAAAGAAAGAAAGAAAGAAAGAAAGAAAGAAAGAAAGAAAGAAAGAAAGAAAGAAAGAAAGAAAGGAAGGAAAGAAAGAGAAAGAAAGAAAGAAGACATGAAGTCTCATATTAATTATTTAATTAGTCTATATCTCAGCCTACATCTCCCAAGACCTTTGAGAGAGTTGTAACCACTCCCTAACCTGGGAAATTACACAATATCTGCAAGCAGGGCTTGGCTTAAATGCCATCTAAGAGTTGTCATATTCCTTTTGGACTCCCAGTTCTCTGTCAGGAAAAGAGCCATGATTATTTACTGCTCTTCCAGGGCTGCAACTCTAAGATAGGATTAATTCAGGGTCTTTGTCATTTTTGAAGAGAAAAAAAGTGTTCATTTACACGCTTCTTCGTGGACTTTATGATTAATATTGTGTAAGCAAAACCAAAATTTGAAACTCCTAAATGTGAGCAGCTGAACATTTCTCATGAATACGCTTTAGTGGGGTTACTTACCAAGAGGTATAGTGGAGCTGCAATTATAGACTCAGAGAAAAAAATAAAATCCCATCTACAAAAAGCAAAGATTATTTAAGTCCCTTTGCTACACTGTGCTGTGATGCCATAAATCATGTTTTGACCAGATGTAATTAATTTTATAAGATTTTTTTCCTTCCCTTCTTTTGAATTTTGCTTTCCATTCTTCTCAGATCTGATTTCTAAGGCCATTTTTTCTCTAGATGGAATAGCCTGTGCTTGATATTGAAATGTGATTTGACAATAATATAGTGGTGAAACTTTGAAGACAAATTATGAAGGATTACCTTTTTTACTGTTCTACAAAAGTCTCATTACAATTCACCCTTAATAAGTGTCCTAGGATACTAATCCACTGATGTTTCCGTGAAAATTTTGAATTAAGGAAGGAGTAGTAAAACAGATTTATTAAAACCTTTTTGAAGCAGAAGATAATTCAGTTATCACCTTCATCATCCCTTGCTACAGAGGCAGCAGTCCTTAATCCTATTTATTATCCCTGAAAGATATCATTGTGGAATTCGGCTGGTAGTATAGGAGAGATATTTATACATTTATGGATTTATCCTTTCCAGGATAACTGTTCTTCCACATGGGAGTTTGCGAATCCTGAATGCGTCCAAGTCTGATGAAGGGCGGTATTTATGCCAAGGTGTAAATGTATTTGGATCTGCAGAAATCATTGCATCACTATCTGTTAAAGGTATGAAAAAGTGCTTTGACTGTAATTATGATTTCTTTTGACTAATATTTAAATATTACTTAGAATCCCCAGCCAACCATAAAACAGCATTCTCCAGGCTGAATAAAAAAGCATTTCCAACAAGCTAAGGGGACTACACTCCATCTGGTCAAACACTGAATGAGATTCCATACTCCAGCTGTTATATTTTAGATGTGTCATAAGAATTAGTATATATATTAAATCACTCAAACTATAAATAATTTTATCATTAAAGGAATCAATACCCCTTTTAACATATTTTAATTTATATGTTATATCTTTATAACTCACCCCTAACTTTTTCTGCATGAGAACAAATCTTTAAATTAAAGTAATAATTGTATCTATATAAAATCCAGAGAAGAGTAGTGCCTTAGAAGATTAATAGTAATAATAAAAAACCACAGCATAGCAATCAATTTCTGAATTTTTTTTCATTTTTCTGCTGAATTCATGGGTTTTCTTTGCAGGCGTTCAAGCCTTTTGACTTAATTTTTCAAGTTTCTTCCTATATTTAGTAATCCAGGAAACATCCTTTATTATTTTATGCAACAAAACTGAAATTTTCATGCAGTCACAAGATTCCAGATGCTGCACCCTGAGGGAAAAAAAAAAGTTTCTTTTCCTGAAACTAATAAAATTAATTAATTAATCTATCTCAGATGTCCTATAGATTGTTGTTTAGGATTCTGCCTTATTGACTCCATAAAACTGCCTGTACCTTCTGATCCCCAGCGTCATTCATACTTCAGTGTGCATTATAAAAATATTTCAGTATTTGACTGCTTGCAATTCGTACTAAGAGCAAATGTAAGCTCTGAGTAGACTCAGCAGTACTCAATCCTATTGTTTCGGTCTGGCACTATAAGTAGACTTCCATCTGAATGTTCCTAACTCTCTGTTTCAAGAACCTACAAGAATAGAGCTGACTCCCAAGAAGATTGAGTTAACGGTGGGAGAGAGCATCGTCCTCAGTTGCAAAGCTCTCCATGACAGCTCAATGGATGTCACCTTCTTCTGGACACTCAATGGGCAGCCAATTGACTTTGAGAAAGAAGGCGGACACTTTGAAAGCATCAAGGCAGTAAGTGGCCATGCATTTGTCATCTCCGTGCTGGGAATTATTAGAAGTTTGCATGCTTTTATATGTCTGCCATTTACCAAATTTTGACCAAACTGAGAGACAACTGGTTTCAGTAATATTGGAAAGAAATGTTAGAGGAAGTGCAGACTGCAGATCCCTAGAATTACTCCAGGAAGTTTTCTTCAAAATGATACTAAATTAACTTGTACATCCTGTTATTAGTGATGTACTGATAATCTTTGTGAGGGAACAGAAAGGAGTTTTCATCAAATCTCACTTACATAATTCTACTGATTTTAATATAGAAAAGATGCTGCTATAAGCATTGATGTCTCTCTCACAGATAACATGGCTGTTGAAATGCCCTCACCTCCCAATTCTTTACTTGCCTAGAATAAATTTTAATATCTGAATAGCAAGGGGTATATTTACTAACTCCACTGCATGAGTTACTTCCTAACTATGTAACCATTATTTAAGTCAATAAGAACTATGGACAAACATATGCATACCAATTTCAAATATTGCCAGTTGAGTCAAAAAGAGTTTCATATGATCAAATGGTGTGATAGAGTAATTCAAACCTGTCTCATGTAAAATTATTTGAACAATTCTTAGTAGAAAGAAATTTTTAATGTGAACAAGTTTGGAAATGGAATCTACAGTCATTTAACTGAATCTTCCAACTAATGAAATGTAAATCAAATGTCCATGCTATGTTACCAGAGAAAAATGAAGTTCATAAAGTTGAGGAAATTTTAAAACTTAATGTATCTCATTTAAGTACAATATAGCAAAGTTAACTTTGCATTAAAAACCTTGTCAGTTGCAATCAATTTATTCTTCTTCTTGCCTAAATGGAAGTCATACTCTTTATGAAATTCATATTGATTTGGTGAGGGTTCATGTTTTTAAAATTTTAGTTTACTTAAATAAGCCTTTTAATTGAACAACATTAGTAAGGTATATCTTAGTTGGGAGGTTCTTAGCATAATTATCTTCATCTGAGAAATACAACACTCAAAACAACACTATTTATGTAAGAAGGAAAACTTTCACTCTTTTAAGTTAAAGGCCATTCTTTGATTCAAGAAAACACCCTATGATTACAATTTAACTTCAAGCCATTCCCAAAAAACTGAAATCTAGAACATGCTCCATGGTTCTTTCCATGTATTTCAGCATCTCTCTTCAAAGGAAATTTTTAATCACTGGTAAAAATCCACAAGCTAGGAAATTTCAAAATAATTTCATATCTCATGTCAAAATAAAGCTAATTTAATATCATTTATTATATGAAAAAAACAGGATTCTTTTAGGTCTCTTTCAAGAATTCTTCATTAATGTCATTTCTACAAGAGAAAGCCCTCAAATTGATAGAAATAAGGCTTAGTCAAAGTGATCAAAGACAACATCCAATTTTCAGCCAAATATTCATGTAAATCTCACTAAAATTGTTGATTGCTTTAACTGTCCTGACATGACTAAAATTTGGCCAAAACTTGGTAGATTTAACCAGCTGCTTGAGTTTATTACCTCCTCCTCACTATGCTGCTGGAGTGTCACTGCTACTTTACTAAGTGAAAATAGTGCTACTCACAGAATCATAGAATAAGCTGAGTTGGAAGGGACCCACAAGGGTCATCGAAGTCCAGCTCCTGGCCCTGTACAGGACACCACAAGAATCACACCATGTTCCCAAGAGCATTGTACAAATGCTCCTTGAACCCTGTCAGGGTGCTGCGGTGACCACTTCCCTGGGGAGCCTGTTCCAGTGCCCAACCACCCTTTGGGTGAAGAACCTTTTCCTAATATCCAGCCTAAACCTTCCTTGACTCACCTTCAGGCCATTCCCTTGGGTCTTGTTGCTGGTTACAAGTGTGAAGAGGTCTGTACCTACCCTTTTGCTTCCCCTAAAAAGGAAGTAGATGGCAACAAGCTCTCACCTCAGTCTCCTCCTGGCTGAACAAGTCTTTTATGATGGAGTCAATACTCAGTGTCTAAATGACTAAGTGACTAAGAGGATTTTAAAAAGTATTTTATTAAGTAAAAATCTGAAATTTTTCTTTTCAGAGGCACATAAGTAATTTCTTTTTCCTAAAATGGTTTTTAACAAACAGCAAACTTCAGCTGAACAAAAAATATAATCAGTCTGGAAATAAAGACGTTATATATTTTGCAAAATATTACAGAATTAGATCCTGCCTGGTCACTCTTAAAATCATGTTGAAATAGTGAAATAATATGCAACTCTAAAGAAGTACCAAAATGAAGCATCAAACCCCAATATTTTTAGACTGGACTAGCTCCATTTACCTTTACGAGATGGTAAGGCCATGCTTTCTTTACTTGCATTCCTAATTCATTTAAATGGCAAGACATTTCTAGTTTTCATCCTAAAGAGACAGTGGGAGTGTTGGCTTGGATCCGGTGGAAGGGGGCTGAATAGCTGTTAGCAAGTTACAGGCAGGATGAGGGGTGGGGAACTACATTCCTCCTCAGAACAGAAGTAACAAAACATGGCCCTCGTAGGTCAATCGTCATGGAAATTTTCTGGATGCTGTTGGAAATAAAATGTGACACATCTTTTGACACTCATTTAAAGTAGTGGTTAAAATACCTTGATTTTTCGCATTGTCCTGAAATGAAGCTGGATCAGTTGAGAGATGCAAGTCTTCAAAGTAATGATAGCGACTGTGGTAATAGAGCAATTTTTCTGGTGTTTTGACACAATTCCCATACATACTCATTTATGGAATATTCTCAATTGTACCTCATTATCATTTCTGTTAACTAAATAAAAATGAGAAATTAATAAAAAGGTTAGAAATGGTTTTTTTTATTTCATTAATATCTAAAGCATGACCGGGTACCAGGGACAAAGAAAAATAAAACTCCTTTTTGGTTATCATGTAATCTCCTTTAACCTATCCAGTTTCAAAGTTGAGATACACAATGTGTTAAAGCCACAGGTTTATGAATGAAGAAAACAGGACCTCTAAGTCTGATAGAGTTGTATCTATATCCCTTATTTTGTTCTTCTGAATGAAGCATTTCTAAATCAATTGAGCTGATCCTGAACAAAATGCTTTTTAATGGAGTACATTTAAGAAAAATAATATCTTTTATGTGAATGAAGTCACAGAATTATATGACCATTATTTCTGCATGCACTGATATTTCATCAGATAAAAATATTTTCAGGCCTGCCTGCAGTTTGCTTATTCATTTTAGATATTGACAAATTAAACATTATTTAAATGTGTTTTGCTAATAGGAAAACCGTGCTATACCTCTCATCACTGGTTGCATACTTCCACTGCGGCACACCCAAGTGTTAAGTGTGATGAGCATTTTGATGCTTAATGTAGTGTTATAAAAGCTATCACCAAAGTAACATTTACTTGGGCTGTAGATAAGTTTTCACTTACTAAAATTGAATGATCCCTAGCAATTAAAATTAAAAAGAAAACCTTCTCTTAGCAATAAATATTACTTTGCTTGTTTTGAAATTATATTAGTCCCTTTTGTACCAAAAAAAGTGCTATAATTTTTCATATTGAGAAGTAATTTTTTATACAAGGTATTTTTGCTGTTCTTTACTGGGCTATCAATGATTTAGTACCCATACCAGTTTAGGTATACTTCAAGGATTTGCCTGGCAAAAAGATAAGTGATAAGGATGTCAAATTGTGCATGGAAGGAATAATAAGGAAAATGCACCAGCTGAATTCCACTGGAATGACTGCAGATTGCAGTCTAGGAAAAGAGAATATCTCAGATTTTGTGTATATGTATCTTCACAGTACATTTGGTGGAAGAACAGTAATGGCAAGGGTTATATAAAACCAGAATCCTTTGGCATTGGTATAGTCCTATTTTGTCTAACAAAAGACTTGATAACATTTGAGGTTCTCTGAAGGATAATCTGTGTAATTAATAGAAAAAAAATTACATGGAAGTCTGAATTTCTAAAATTTTCTTGTAGCAAGACAGGATGCAATAAACTGGGAAAGTATAGACCTGCTTGCTTCTATTAGGATAGCTTTGATTTTCTATCCCTTGAGCCAAATCTAGAAGTCCTAGTCAAAATTCTATTCAAAATGTTCTCTCCTAAAATCTCTACTAACCTTAATTTTCTCATAGACATATCCCTTTTTCATCTAGAAATATCCGATTTTTTCAGTAGGTTTACATCCAACTATCATCATTCCAACTTTGTGCTTGAAGGCTGATACTGTTTTTATAGCAGCCAGACAAAATGATTTACTGTGGTTATCCACAGACTGGTGAGTAACAGCACTGCTCTTAATGTCCATCGCCTTGACTTTTCAGACTCAGGAAAGTGATTTGGTCTGAATATGTTCTTGGTCTTTGATCTTAGCTGAAACTGACACCAGGGGAAACAATAAGCACATCTTGTCATGTTGTATTTTACAATGGTTATTTGTTCACATGGAGGTGAATGGGAATCTACTGGTTTTCTTCAAAAAGGACAGTAGGTACAGATTGAACAATGCATTTAATTCCTGCCTACTACTGGAGATATCAATTTGATAACCTAGAATTTTTGCGAGTGCATAAATTTTGCACCTTTCCTTGTATATTTGTCACTCCCTAATTTCTTGTAATACTTTTATCATATTTGAGAAATTAAGATTAAAATTTCCTAAGCATTTCTAAATAGGAAGTGCTAAGTTCTACACTACATGAAATCAATTAAAACAGCAGGCTGTTAATAATAATGTCTTTCCTCTTTATTGTATGTAAACCCAAACAAGATTAATTGAGTAGGGGTTTTACGTAACACCCCTACTGCCTCCCCACATGAGGAAAATAGCAATAGTTGTCAGAAGCCTTGCAGAAGGTGACAAGCTCTATGTACAGTGAATTTCTGTTCAGGGTAAAGCTGCCATATCAGCGTCATTGCTACCAATTTGTTTCACTGTCTGTTGCAATCCATTCCTGCTGCTGGAAGAGGCTGAACACAGCCATTACTGTCAACTCTAATCTCTAGATATTTCAGCCCTATGCTCATTACTAGGTTTTTCCCACTTGTCATGCTACAGCAGTTACCTATTTGAGCAATCAGGAGCAGTTTAATTTCTTTTTTTAAATCTCATCTTTTGGTAATAAATAGTTATTGTAAAATAGGTAGGATACTAAAAGGAATAAGAATTTCTGGATTTTGAATTCTATGACTGGTAACCACAAACCAAAATCCAAACTCAACGAAGACCACAGTGCAATACTGCACTTTATCATTTGTTGCTTCCAGGACATAAACAGTTCTAGTGAACTGATTTAATTTATTTCATGCTGTGTTAGAAAGAGACACTCCAAACATTTCCTAGAATCAAAATATGTATGTAAATTGTTGCACACAAGTGCTTGTGGCTTTGGATATTAGTAGAGAGTAAGGGACAGAGATGATAAGCAACATCTTATATGATTTAGCCTGGAGAAAAGGAGGCTGAGGCTTGTCCTTTACAGGTACTTCAAAGGAGGATGTAGTGAGATGGGGATCTGTTCTCCTATCCCAGGTAACAAGTGACAGGCTGAAGGGAAGTGATCAGGTTGCATGAAGGGAGATTTAGATTAGATGTTAGATAATATTTCTTCACTGAAATGGTGGTCAGGCATTGGAACAGGATGGCAAGGAAGTGGTGAAATCACCAGTCCTGGAAATGTTCAAAAGGAGTGCGGATGTGGCACTTGGGAATATGGTTTAAGGGAGAACATGGCAGTGTTGAGTTAATGGTGGGACTCAGTGATTTTAAAGGTCTTTTCCAGCTTTAACAATTCTCTGAACTCTTTTATTTTATTTTATTTTAGACAAGGGAGATAACCAATAATTTTGGAAAATGTGAGCCTCTTAAAATTCCTGGCAAATTTCTATTTTAAAATTATTGTAGTAAGTCATAAAATACAGTCGGATAATTTTTTACTGATTTGTCCCATTGTGGTATTTTGCACCTTTTCTTGTTTACAGAAAGCATTCTAATACAAAAAATTTTGGGATAAATAAAAGACATTTCATGACAGTTCATTCTTCCCTCTGTTTACTTGGAGCTGATGGATCATTTAACTGCTTGGAACAGTGTTAATCTGGGCTATAACAGCAGAGTCGATTGTTTGAACAACTGATCAATATCAGTTCCTAACGAAGCTTCCATTTAGAGCTTTGCTGCCAATTTTACACTTGCAGCTCTGCAACCTTTCTCCCCAACTGCTGTGGCAGTGCTTTCCAAAGCCTTCCTGGCAATACTTCTCCATTTCAGTTCTTACACTCCCAATCTTCTGGTTTTATTCTTGAAGCCTTGCACCTGCAAGCATAAATTGTGTTGTTACAGAGAAGTGTCATGGGAAAAAGCTAAAACTGAGAGCAAGAAATTCACTTCTACCTCTCTACCTCTTGCCCCCTTTCTTTGTCTCTTGTTTGGTAAACCAAGACACAGCATGCAGAACAGTAGATAATGTTCACATAAATACTTCATAAATGTTATCCAACAATATACATACTAAGAATTTTAACAATCAATCATTGTGTAACAACTGCTCTTAATTAACATTAGCAAACAGGAATTTTAAGTAGGTCCAAAAGAAACTGATATAACACTAGGGGCAAAAAACCCCCAGCAAAACATAATCATAATTTTCATTGTCACCTACTGCACTGGAGGGAGCCTCTAGAGGTATTTTCTTCTTTTTTTCTCATGGTAATAAAATCTCAAATACAGAACATGAATTTAGCAACAGGAGTGTAGTGGGCCTTTCTGTCCTGAAGCTTGCCATTTCATATCCCATCTCTTTTCTCATTCCTTCCCATCCTCACTGCTTTTTCCATGCTTTCATTAATTCCTTGATTTCACAAAACTACCCCAGTGCCTGACATACCAACTGACAGCTGATATTCTTTTAACTTTATCTCTTTTTCTACCTTCTTTCAATGGAATTAACCAAACTCATTTGCAGCAATTCAAGATGCACTTGAGATGCATTCGAAGCATTTCAAACTGATTCCAGTTCTCCCTATCCACTCTCAACACTCCGTCACTCTTTGGCATCCACTCAAAGCCACCAGCACTCACCAAAACAACTCTTTTCATAATTCTTGCCTTGTCTATGCAAACTGTTCATAAGTACTGCCACTCTAAGGGTCTGCACTCCCCCTGGATGATTCTTAAGGATTCACAAGCCTAAAGCCATCTTTTTCACTTCTTATAGGTATGGGATATGCAAGTTGTGTTTTATCAGGTATGCCTAAATCAATCTGCACCAGCCTGGATCCTATTATATTACCATTATTATCCTACCACGTACCAATAGTCACAAAAAAACTGATAACAGTGATTTCATCTTCTTTGTTCCAAATGTGTTTATATGATTAAAAGACAGAGCTCAGAATATAATTTTCCATTATCAATATATGAACCAAGAAATCTGCTGCTTCTTAGAAGATCAAATATTTGCAATTTGTAATCATCACAACCAGGAGACAGATGTAGTTGATATGTTCAAACCTGAGAATTCACATGAAATTATGAACAGGAATCTAAACACAATATGGAGAGAATTTGGCTTCAAGCCAACAATCCATCATAATATACAAATAAATTGTTGCCATTATTTAAAAGAATTTTACTGTATTGCAGGTTCTCATTGCTGATGGTACAAAGATAACACTGCCATAAGGTTATTCTGTATAATCATTAGTTTGCTTCAGATAAACTCACCAAAATAAAAACTCCATTGCCATTCAAATATAGCAAAAATCAACTGTGAAATAATTTTTCAATCTAATCTAACTGAAAATCAACTGTGAAATAATTTTTCAATCTAATCTAACTGAATTTCATTAATAAAGGCTATTTTGCTAAATGAAGTAATATATGAGTCAAGAATTTACCTAACCTGTGTCTTATATGTTAAAACACCCATATATTTTAAATGATCATTTAAATTGAACAAGCTATCTTTAACAACACAGGTCATTCTTGTTTAAGATCAAATCTCAGTCCTTTTTATTCAACACAACATTGTTTTATTGTTCTCAGTTTAAACAGAATAGAATCTTTTTAGGCTTTTGGTACCTCCCAAGCACTCTCTTCTGTATAAAAACTACTTTGTAGGAAAGCATCCTCACCTCTCACTGTCAAGAGATTTAGATGACAGGCAGCAAACCTTGATAAACCCCTGTAGTCATAGTAAAGAAGTGGCCCAAACTCCACATAGGCTTTCATCATAAAAGTTTTCCTGCAATGGCAGTCAGTGTTTGCCTACTCTCTTCTTCCCTTTGATTTAAGCTTTTGTTGAATCATGATCATTTGTAATGCTCATATTACCCATTTGAGACACATTCTTCCCAGGCAAAGAGACAGTCTTCACTGCATGTTGTCCAGGCTGAGTTCCCAGCCTGAATCCTCTGCACATTAAGAGGCAGTCCCCAAGCCCTTGCAGTGCAGAAGTTGAGAGCTGTGGGTCAACACGTCATCTCTACCAACTACTCAGTATTATGAACTTCTTTGGCTTTTTGTCCCTCTTTCCAAGATAAATCAGAGCTACATTCAAAGAACTGCAGCTGGAGTGCAGAAGGGAAGTATGACAATGAACGTGGAAAATGAGCAGCATTAGAAGCAGATTAAATGAAAGCTGGGTTTGATGCAATGACAAAATAATGATATTTCATATATATTTTCCACATATGGTTCTGTAGTTTAAGCATATATGATAAATTATGTAATAATCAACCCAAGTCTAATTCTTTCATGGAAGAGATAGGGAGAAGGGAACAAAAGACTTACTAGATGTTAAGAAAGTGCTCTAGGGTGTAATTGTGAGGTCCGTTTCAAATGCAGGCAGATTAGAAATTGTTCTTGTGCAAAGTCTTCAGAAGAAAAGGTTGGATACACTGAATGGACCAGCTTGGTTTAGAGATAAAAACTCAGCAAATGGACAGATTAACAAAGAGGTTTCCTAGCAACTGGCTCAGGACAATGAATTCACTCTCATGGGTAGAATAAGTTTAATTCTCTTCATTTGAGGGAACAAACATATGTAAAAGTTGTTTATTGCAAAGTAACTCACAACTGTTAAGATTTGGTTATTAAAATTAGAGAGATGTCTGTGCCCAGATTAAGGTGCAAACGAGACCATATGTCAAAGTCATTAGTATGGATTTTCATTTAACAGTAAATGTGAGGGAGAGAGGAGGATTGAGAGAAAGAAATAGGAAAAGAGAGTGGGGGCAGAGAGAGAAAGAGAATGACAGAGAGACAGAAAATATGTCACCATTTCATGGATTCTCTTCTTCTGGTCTTCTCAGTGGTGAGGGTCCCAGTCTAGTCAAAGTGATTGTCTTGAGCTATGATGGGTGGGAGAAACATAAAATCCACTGGGTTTATATTTACTCAGGTTTGGGTGGGCATGCCCAAGTATCTCCCCTGGGGCAGGGAATTTTACACTGCATGATGTAATATTTTGGGACACTTCAGGAATGATCATGGGACGCTTCAGGAGTGTGATGGTCTACGACATATTCTAAGACAAGGACATCACAGCTGCCTCTTATATCAGTGAAACTGAGTCAATTATGGCCTACCAGAAGGGGTGAATTCCTTTGGGCTGTGTGTGAATATCCTGCTACTTCTCTGGAAGGGAATTTCCACAGCTAGTCATTGCTATAAGGACATTGGCATGATAAAAAGTAGGACCCCCAACTTGCAGGATCTGCCTCTTATCAGTCTCTTCCCTTATCCTACAACCAGCTGTAGCCTCTGGTGATGGCGTGCACACCTTCTGAACCTGGGCAATTAAGTGATTGATTGGTTGAGTAATTAGCTAGTATGAGTCCAGGCTCCAACAACAACCTCTTAAGATTTATGAGATGGAAAGAGAAAAAAATCCACACACTCCTCTCTGTGGGTATTTGAGATGGCTGAAGAAGTATTAATTCCCCAACAGTAAATTCTCTGAAAGTTGTCTTTTTTTTTTTTTCCTGAATACCTCGCAACATTAGGACGCGTGCAAAAGACAAATGCAATGATGTCATTACTACTGAGCAAAATATGCATGTTACGTGCTCCTTGGAGCCTTTTTGAATTTGGGGAAGTATTTCCACATCAAAAGCAAATGCTAATACACAGGTGGCACCAGTTTTTGAAAAAAAAACTAGTTTCAGGCAATACTTTACATGTAAACCTAATTAGATACATTGCAGACGTGACTATGACCTCAGACAACATGCCACACTGAAGCGGGAGAGCCATAGTTTGACATATCATTCAGCATTGGAGCTGCCCAGAAATAGATTAATGGGATGCTTGGGAGCATAATATGAATGGTACAATAATTTGTAGTCCTAGAGAGAAACATTAGTCATGATAGATAGCATTCTGAGCTCTCTTATTATTTATTTGCTGCTTAATGAAGATCAACAGTCTACAGCAGGTCTGTAGCTGATGCTGACCTTGAAGGTTACTATTAGCTTTCCTGAAAATCAGTAAAAGATTCTTGTTGAACCTATCAGTTTTGTTTTGTTTTCTTTTAAATTTTAGCTTCAGTAAATTACAATCTACATTTCACACAGTAGAAGTTTATACTGAGATTAAGATACTGATACTTGGTTGAATGGATAATAGATGATGCTCAGAACACCAAGGAATATAGATTTTTCTAATAAAATGCTACTTTGAAATAACACATTTCTAGCAAAATATTCCCTGTCATGAAAGGGCATAAAATCAGTGAAATAAAAGGCAGCCTTTAAAAATATACACTTAAGAGCACCAAAATTTAGACCTAAACAAAGAAATTTAAATGCCACTAACTTCAGCTTTGAATAAAATTGATACCACAAAGTTGCTGATCCACCAGGCTGTCCTTAATCATGTTAGCCCAGGTGAGAGAGACCTTCATACACTGTTTGCATCCATATC
Source organism: Argya squamiceps (assembly GCA_037834095.1). Taxonomy (NCBI): domain Eukaryota; kingdom Metazoa; phylum Chordata; class Aves; order Passeriformes; family Leiothrichidae; genus Argya; species Argya squamiceps. The sequence continues at coordinate 39,357,492 of JBBMKD010000001.1, forward strand.
GCCCAGTTTTTGTCTTCTCCCAAGGGGAAGTGAATGTCTCTGCTTTGCTGAAGCATCACATCTTTTCCCACTGACAGAAGTCTAAAAGCACAAGAAAGTTTCTGACCTTAGATACTTTTCTTAATGGAGTCTCTGCTGCATTCCCACTTAGTAGGTTTTTTCTTTTTAACTAGATTGTAATTGTTCAAGTTTAAGTAGCAGCTACAATGACAAGGTGCAGAAATTTTCTTAAGACTTAGAAAGCCAGCACATCACTTTAACCTCCCCCAGAACTTTTTGTGGCCTAGAGCCTCTCTTTAGAGGGTGAATTAATGAACAAATAATTTGTCTTCCAACACTTGGGAGAGTCTGTAAAATTAATGAACACCACTTTATAAATGCCACTGAACAGCAGTAATGCAGTATTTTTTTTAGAGTCCCTGGTCAAACAAAACTCCTACTTATCTAAATGGAAGTTAAAATGTATCATTATTTTCTTGATTATGATCAAGAATCCAGTGTCTGAGTATATACCTATCTGTATTAAACACAGTGAGTTTAATCCACTCACACATCCTCAGGAATGCTGGCTGCACATCCTGTTATGTTGTAATAAAAGTGTTTCATAGAGATCTATTGTACTGCACTGCTCTCTGCTTACAGCAATGATTCTTTCAATTGATCCTTGTCTGCCCAGTTACACAGGTGTGCAGATGAAATACATATATTTTTCCTGATAAGAATATTAGGATTTACACATTCATGAACCCTCTGGAAGTTAGAGTGACAGCCAAATTTTTTAACAGCTCCTGAGCAATGAAATCAGACAGTTGCTATCCATTACGCTATTCCTCACACTTAACTACAAAATACGCATTAGATGTAAATCACCCTCAAGAGAAGACAAATGTGAACTGGTTCTGGTCTTATCCTTTTAATAACTAAAGCTTTGTACCAAGATCACTAATGATCTTGAGCAACCCATTTCAATAGCTAGTAAATGCTACTGTTACACAACTTAAAAAAATTTATATCCTGAATTTGACTCCTGGTAGCGTGTGCTCTTCTTTTGCATTTTGAGCTGTAGAGTACTGAGATATCTTTTTCCATTGCTGTGATTTCTCATATGCCAGAGCAAAAATATAAGAATTGCATTATGGCCTGACTGGTCTGAGTATCTTCCCTTCAGCAACATCATCCTCTAGGCTACTTCAGAAGGCAAAACACTCCCACGGTAATCACGCTCTTAGATCTACAGGGTTATTAAGCTATAGATCATGCCCATATTCACTCTGGCCTCAGAGGAAGCCTTGATGTCACCACCTCTCTTTTTCGTCTTTGCATTTGAATATTTTGCCTTGATGCTACATGGAATATTACAAGAAGTTAGTTCAAAAAATGTAAATGAAAAGAAGATTGACTGAAGAAGTGTGCCAGGATGTGCTGGAAAGGAACCCTTCTGCCTAAAAAGAAAAAAAACTAAATTATAGAAGATTGGATCTTGAAATGAATCCTATTTCATCTTGTCATTAATGACCTTGGCATAAAAGAAAGAAGTATGCAAATGATGATTGTATGGTACAAAATTGGACATCTTACCAATATAGCAGATGATGAAAATAACAGATGGGAGCAGACAAGAAATGCAATCCTACGAAGAACAAGGTCATGCACATATGAACAACTGGTTATGAAGGGGGAGCTCATAACTTGCTAATGAGTAAGGATAAATATCTGAGTGTGTCTACATGAGCACAGAATAAGTATCTGCCAAAAACAGGCAAATATGAATCTAGGTGAATTCAGTGACAGATTTCCAACACAGCTAGTGAAGGATCAACACTTATATCCCTAGTAAAATTTTATTTTCAATGCAGTGTACAATTCTATTCAATCAGGATCAAAATTACTTAAATTAGAACCACTTCATGGGACAGAAATATATAGTTCAAGGAAAGATTGTCAGTGTTTGCTTGGTTAGCAAAGTAGACCAAATCTGAAAATTAATGTTTCTTAAAGTGAACTTTGGGGAATTGTAATGACTGTTGGATAGAATTCTAAAAAAATGAAAAATTGAACTGGTTCTTCTCTTCATTGTCTCTATATACATTTTGCACTTTTCAGATTTAAATATATACACATTTCATTGGAAAAGGTGAGAGTGTGATCATATTTTCTCAGTCATATTTAGCATTAACTTCCTCTATATTAATAAAAAATCAATCAATATTATCTCTCAAGTTGTCCTAATTTCAGCACAGTAGCAAGACATATTCCAAACATCACTGCATTGCAGTAAAGAGGGAGAAAGTTCTTAATTTCTAAGAGGACTTTTTTAATACCACGGATAGCATCCGAAATATTTCTGTTCATCTCCTTAATGAATTTCTTTATGCTAGTTGGAATAATTCTCTTTGAGCATGCAAATATGCACAATGTGCTTTAAGCAAAGTCAAAGTTATTAAAACCTTGAAATTCTCTTCTTTAATCCCTATTAATAATTGTATAAATGCACTGTTCTGATAATCCTCACAAGAGGGTATTAGGACACATACATTTTGTAGGATGAAAGCTGCATTCAAGAGTTGCTCAAACTGTACAAAAAACATTCTTGTGAACTACCTTGAATACAGATTTACTGAGTTTTAAACTGGCACTTCATCCCTGTTTCAGCAAGCATCCTCTGCAGATTTAATGATCAGGAACATCCTCCTGATGCACGCTGGGCGATATGGTTGCAGGGTCCAGACCGCAGCGGACACCGTGTCAGATGAGACAGAGCTGCTTGTTAGGGGTGAGTATGCCTGTGGTTCACCCCTGAAAACACAGTCACCACACACAGTTCTACCAGGGACTTATTTATAAGTGAGCTTCAGGGACGTCTCTGCCATGAAGTGGTCCAAGGGTCTGTGTTATTGGAGCCATTTGTTATTAACCTGCTGCCTTTGAAAGCAGTTTCACCATAAGCTGACCTGCAGGTACTGCAAAGAGAAACAAAGGACAGTGGGTTAATAGACAGTTTTAAGAGAGGTAACAGCACAAAAGCTATACCAGATTAGCTAAAATGAAGGCAATTAGCCTTCACAGACCTGTGTAAAATAGGTACAATGAGTTCTTTGTTATTTTATGTGATGTTTTGCATTTCATCTTATGGTCAAGCCATTCTTTCAGCTTTAGCAGTTTGGGAACATCCATTCATTTCCTAAGAGGGGTGCCCATGCAGCCTTTTGTAAAATTATAGATAAGAACAATGAAATAGAAGCCCCATAATATAACAAGAATTAGAGTTTTTCACACATGGAATTATTACCACCAATTGTCTACTGCATCTTTGTGCCCAGTCTTATAATCTGTTAAATTGTTTTACCTATCATTGAATGTCCCTGATTATGCACAGGAGCACAGAGTCCTTTTCCTGAAGGAGCTCAAATCATACTAAGGATCCCAAATAGTTTACAGTAAAGTAGGGCACCAGCACCATCTGTGCCTTCCATTAAGCAGAGCCCTTCTGCATTCTGCACTACTTCTGTGTTTGTGTGTGTGTGTGTGCATACACACAAGTGTGTTCAGTGCCTGAGGGGGTCTGAGGATTTAATTCACTTACTGGCATAACAACTGTTATGGTCCTGCAGTGCCAGGAGAGATGGATTCCTGCTGGAGAGCACAGCTGGGCAGCCTTACTGTGGATGACACATTTTTGAAATAATAAATCAAGATAGATATTTTCTTAACATTTGAAAAACTCCAGATTAAAAAAAAAAAATCTAAATTATTTGGGTATTATAATCTTTCAAAAATATTTATTCTACCACATTCCACAATGTCTTTAGACTTGATATGATCCCATCCACCACTTTTAGGGTAAATATAAGTTTAAAATGATAAAGAATGTTTCTGGCTGACTGCAGGGCTCTTCACATTCTCATGAAAGTAATAGTTAAATATTTCCGTAAAGACACTCTGATGACCTTCAGATTTCTATGAGCTATGGCACTATTGGGATGGTTGTATTCAGTTGACTCACCATGTAATACCATTTTAGCTGCCTTATGAAATCTGATTCATCCTTCTAGGTTATGCAAGGCCTTTTGTGTTATCTTTGGCTGTCTCAGACTGGAGCTGGAGGGTCTATGGATAGCGAGGCAATCTCAACTTTAAATTGAACATTTGTCACAAAAAGGTCTAAGTTATTATCTAGGATAGACTGATTACAAAATTATTTTTAAGAATACTGGTTATATAAATTAGTTTATTGAATTTCCTGTAGAAATAAAATTCTTCTCTGAGGAAGAGGTCTGAGATTAAATTTTTAAAAAGGCATTGTAAGAAGTATCAAGAGGCATTTATGTGAGTCTCATCACCATGTCACCATGCTATTGAAATAAAAGTTTATAATTGCTTTGTAGTGGAATTTGAATTCAAATATACTTTGCTTACAATTTTCTCCTTTTCCTGTTTGTGTAACTGGATAATTTTAAGATAGAGCAAGAAATTTTCTTTTGTATTGAAGAAAGTGTTTAAAGCACCTTCAATATAGAATTGTGAATGACTAGTCCTTACAGACCTCAACAGTGCAAAAATCAAAAAAATATTTATGAGAATCTAATCTATCTCTCCTTGTACTTTTACAGGAATTTCATTTTCATTTCAGTATCTCTAATTTTTTTTCTCCCCTATCTCAGCCTGTAGAGTGTGCTTAGTGTGCAATTTGACGCCGATGATCCCAAATTTCAGCACCTTTCAAACTTCTTTATGTTTAGCTTCTGGTGATGCTGGACATGGCTTAGGAGAAGATACCAGCAGAAATAGTTGTTTCAGTAAATATTTCCGTTAACTCTGAAGAATTCCACCTGACAAAATCATCTTCTATGAAAAAAACTCATGCAGTGAAGTTTGTAATCCAAAGCCATATTGTTCTTTATTTCCAGTACAGTTTATAGTTGAAATAATTTCATTTTATGCATATTACAAAGCATCCTTTTCTTTTAAATGTTACAGCCCATAGTCAAACTGAGATAGCAGAAGCTTTGTTATGAACTCTTTTTATGTATAGATATAAGCAAACCTACAGAACACCTTTGCTCTGACCTTACCTTCTCTCCTTTTTCCTCCACAGAAAATGCCAGTGACAATACTGATAATATCATACCAGCATATACCTCCATCTAAATCATTACTTTTATTGTAGAGTTCATGAGGTATTTTAATAAATCATTGTAATTTTTTCTTGAAAAATTGTTCTTCTTACAATGTTTCTACATGTAATAAATTGGACATGGAGAATAAATTAAATTAAGATAATCTCATTCCCCCTCCTTTAGAGATTCATAAATATCACAATTACTGTGACCAACAAATTGATTAAATTTAAACTGAAGTATACATTCAACTGGTTCACTATTTTTAAGTCAAAGGACTTTTTGTCAGAATTTAATTACAAGTGACTTGGAAGAGTACTGTAGCTTGCTGCAGCCTCCTCAGATGGAGGAAGCAGAAACAAATTTTACAGACTTCTGTTGCTTGGACTTAACATCCTGATCTTTAACAGACAGACATTCACCACTGTGTTTTCAAGGAAGTGCAATGTCTCAATATAATTTATTGTGAAAACATAGAATATACTTAATATTTATCTATTTTGAAACCATTTTTACTACTTGATCTACTGAAAGTTCCTTTGAATATGTGCCAAAGAATGTCACTATTTTTGCCCTTGTTCTTCTTCATTCTGCATAATACAATGAAAGTTAAATTCCAAAAGTATCACCAATGAATGACAACACGAAGAAGAGAATTTACAGTGCCAAGTAAATCTCAATTTCTTTGAGTCTAATTACTCATAAGAAGGTAATTAATGGCGCAAGAAGATTCCTGAATTTACTTCATACAAACATGTGTGTGTGTGTGAAAAACAAAGGAAATAAAGACAGCAGCAAGTTTCTATTCTGCAACTTTCTATAATGCATTATACTTTTTTTTAACCTCAAAATTTAAATTTTCAAATTCATTACCTCACAGGTCTTGAATTTAGGTAATTTTCAGTGAAAAACATATCTAGTATTTTTTTCAATAATGATTGTGATATAGTGAATCTTTTTCAGGAACATTTAAAAAAATATATAAAAAGATATCCTCTGTCACGTTTGGACAAAATCAGGATTCAAGTCCCATCCGCACTAACTACTCAAAAAAACCTCCAAATACTTCTCTAAGTGCTTTGAAAATGTGACTAAACTATGCATATTAAAGTAAGAAAAACTTTTTACTGGTCCCTGGCATTTTTTTTCTAATGCTGCCTGTAATGTGGGTTTTATTAGGAAGAGTTGTTCTGCCAGTGGCTGGACCTGTCAGGCAGTACATTAAATTTCCAAATTAAATGTCTTGCATTTTATTCTTGGAGTGGGTTGTGAGTGAGAAGTATTTTGGTAGTGTCATGCTGGTCAACAGTGACCTTCAAGGATGGGATGTCCTGACATACTGGCATCATCTGTTTATATTCAGGTAAGCTACTATCTAACTTGCAAAAGTACTGCCTCTCCAAAATACGGGTCTACAAAATTCTCTTCAATTCATCATCAGGTTGTTCTTTATATTAGGTGCCTAAAAAAAAGTCATGATATTTTACTCATCTGAGATCCACTATCTGCTCTAGATACACTCATTGATTCTGTAGAGGTCCCCAGAGGGTCCTTTACTCTCTGAATATGGGGAGGATGGGAGCAGATTCAGATTAAAGGCCAGAACTGATTTAAGGCAGAAGAGGTAGTGTCAGTCTCAACTTAGATCAGCAGCTGCAGTGCTCATCTATGAGGTAGGATAACTCTTTATATCTGTTTCAGACGACGACTCAAAATCACACTTTCTCCTTAAATGCGTGCTATACCTGCAGATGGCTGTTAGGTGGGATCAAGATATGTTCAAGCCTCTTTCTAAGGCAGAGGAGCCAAGAACACAGAATTCAAGTGACAAACAAATGAGCACCTGGATGTGTAGGGCACAATTTAAGACATCTCCAGTAACCCAAATATTTTCTTCTTTCATGGAATTGACTCCTGCTCTAGAAATGAATAGAAGTTCCCTCAGGTGAATCTCTGTCAATGGCTTAACCCAATGCACTGAACTGTTTATTGGTAAGCAAAAAGCTAAAAAGGTTTATAAAAGCTGAATAACAGGCATGCCGTCCACTAAAACAGGTTGCCCTCCATTGGGGCAATAATGGAGATAGTAGTAAATTTTCTGCAGTGGTTTCTGGAAGACAGTCATCAGAGCCCATAACAGCAGAAGATATATAGGCTGATATACCTCAAGGACATCTGGAAGAGAAAACAGCTTTTCACAGAAGCTGGTAACTATTCTGGCACCAGGCCTGCACAAATGTGGTACTTCAAGTGCCATGTCAATCCCATGACAGAAATTAGGTACATCTGATGATAGAAAGAAATAGTTTTAGAGGAGTGAATGAATGCAACAAAAATCATCATTATGGACTTACATTCCTGACACCCAAGTCATTAAGTGACTTCATTTAATTTATGTCTTCTGTTGTTTGCTCACTCAAGAAGATGCAGAATATCTGTTTGCAGTACAAACAACAATGTTTACAGGATAATATAGATACTCACTACACAGTCAGCAAATGTCTTCCTCAGCACATGAAGTCAAGAGCCATTTAAGAAGTAGAAGTAATTTATGACTTTTATGAATGTCAATCGTCTCCTTGACATCAGTCCAAGAATAGTTTTCCCATGTCATGTGCATTTTCTGGCTACCAGCCTTTACTTATCCACCCAGATCTTCAACTTGCAGCAAATATTAAGTAGCAGAGGAGCAGAACAGCAGAATGCTACAGCTTGGCTGGTTTTCCACCTAACATTGGCACACCAGTAGTTGAGTTGTCTCTGTACTGATTTTTCACAAAGAAGTGATTACCTAAGCAGAAGGCTCTAATACAGGATAAATATGCATGTCATGTTCTGACACTAAGGATATGATCACAAACATGGGTAACAAACACCCAAGTATCAGCCAGGAGGCCTGCCTCTCACAGATGTCTCAGGTGCTCTTGTAGCCAGCAATGTGTCAGCTTTTCTTGAGACAATGCCTGCTTGATGAATTAATTTGTGTTTTAAAGCATGGCTTCCAAAAAGGGCTTATTACATTCTTGTTTTCTATTATGCTCTTGAAATCTGAAGTTATCTGTGCTTTCATGTTTTCACTACAAAGGATATCTAAATGATCCCATGCTTCAACTGTGTTTTGCTGTAGAGATGTTTAGAACAATAAATACTTTTATCATAAAGAGGTCGACACCATGAAACAGTTGACCCTTACTCCCATACATTGGATCCAAATAGCTGCAGTATTTTGTTTACAGTTTGTGTTTATTTAACTCATTTGTGCAAAATCTATTATACAGTGATAGGGAGGCTTTGGAGAGCACAGCAGAAGTCATAGATAAGAGCAAAAGGCTACTTCTTACATTTACTTTAGCAAAAAGTATCCCTTTTCTCTTAAAACACAGTTTCTAATTAACTCATTTGAAGCACTGTTTTGCCTTAGGCTGCAAGAAAACAAAAGCTTGAGTAGAAAAATGTCCTACCAAAGCCATTTATTGTATATTCCTTGCTCTTTCTTCTGCAAGTTTGGAGGGTTGGCTGGAGAAAAGCATCGGTAGTTCAGCAAAGAAAAACAGTGGAAGTTGGGAACAACACACGAGAGTCTAACTCGTTTTCACAGAAGTCATCATGAGGCTTCCCATAGTCAATTACAGGTAGAGAGTCCTTTTACATACACTGAGATGAGCAGTAGTACTGGTTCAGCAGCAGTTTTCAAGAGTACCAGAATTCCTTGCAGATAAGAGGATCCGTGCAAAACCTGCTGTAATACTTTTATGGATGGGGACAGTGCTTCAAACATTTAAAACAGAGTGATTTTTGTTATATAAACCTCCATATTTGTAGAGATGATAGTGACACCCCAGACACCAGAGTAGGTATTTTTCACAGTTATCCATTTCATGCATGACATTCCCTTTTAGAAGCATCATGACTGAGTTAGAAATACAAAGTTGTGAAGCAAAAATATTGGTCTACATCTGTGAAAGATTCAGGGCCTAATCAATGCAACCAAGCTTCCAGGATGTTAATGCTTATTTAACAAATGAAAGTTTTTATCCTAACAAATTACATGTTTCAGTAACATTAAGTTTTCAAATTAATTCCATCAACTCTTACTTGTAAATTAATCTTGCAAAGCTGTTTACAATTCATTATAACCAAAAGAGTAAGTTTATATTGTTTAATATAAACTTACTTAAAAGTAAGTTTATATTGGTTTCAAACAACTCAGACAGGTGCTGGATGCTGCATTATGCACTGGCAGTCTATGGAGCAGCGAGGTCATCTGCAAACTTTCTTTAAAATTTCTCCACCCACTTGCAAAGGAGCAAAGACTACCAGTCCCAAAATTACTTACTCAATGTTTGAATTTCTGCAGTGTAAATAGTGTAAACAGTATATACAAAGGTAGTGAGGGTTGACAGTACAAGGTAACTAAGCCTGGGAGAGTGTAGCTAAGAAGATGACCATTAGGTCTGTGCCTAATGTTTCCTTATTAGGAAATAACAGCAATGCAGCAGCCAGGCAATTTTGCTCAAGTTTTGAATTAGAGGTACTAACTAACGACATGTGCCATTTTCTGAAATTTGAAAAATAAATAAAATGCATAGAAATTATTTAAAACAATCATATAAGAGATCATTTCACCACATTTAGTCCCCTTAATAATTTGTAATTTTATAGATAGATAGAGAGATAGATAGAGAGATAGAAGTAGAGATAGATACATGGATATCAGTCTCTATTATTACCTTAAAGTAAGTTGTAGGGAGGCAGGGGTCCACCCCTTCTCCCATGTAACAAGCATTAGGATGAGAGAAAATGGATTCAGGTTACACCTGGAGAGCTTTATATTAGATATTAGTAAAAAAATTCTTCCCTGAAAGGGTAGCATTGAAATATGCTGCCCAGGGAATTGGTGGAATCACCAATTGTGGAAGTGTTCAAAAATTTCATGGTTGAGGAATTGGTGATGAACGTGATGCGGCTAAGTTAATGGTTGGACTCAATAATCTTAGAGGTCTTTTCCAATCTAAATGATTCTATGAGTTCATAATTTTATAGAAGTACTGTATAAAATATTTTTATATTTTGTTTCTACTATAAAATATACTTTGTGAGAAAAAATGTATTGATGTCAGTTATATTACGTATAGACCTGTACTGTCTAAACATAAATACTGTTAAATTTGTTTACAGTAGTATCTCATTCATCTACACTTAAGGGTTTTAGTAGATTTAGATGACAGCTATTTTCTGGGTATTTTAGTAATAGTTTACTCACGGTTGTTTGCTTTTATTATCCTTTTCACTCCTACTGCTCAAATTGTGCTTTCTATTGTTATGTATGTCAACAGATACTGTGATTTTCTAAGGGTAAAAAAAAATAAGGCCTAGTCCTCTTAATTCTCTGCATCAATGCTGTATACCCCTGGAAACTTATGAACATATACAGAGCTAATTAAAATCCTTTGACCAGTACACATATTAGTACAAAAAACAAAACAAACAAAAAACCAAACCAACAAACAAATAAAACCATGTCAGGAAACTTCTTTAAAATTTGGATGAAAATCAGCTTCCTCCTAGAATATAAAACATATATTTTAACCGACTGTGCCCGGAGAGCTAACCAAATGCACTGTGCATGCCTACTGTAAGTTATATGAGCATTGAGATCAAACATCTACCTGCAAGGTGTAAGATGTTGAAATGAAGCAGAGCACAATCCAGTAGTGTGAAGGGATGAAAGTCTTTGTGACTACAATCTGTGATTTCAGTACACTTTTTGCAGTCTAAAAATAAAATAAAAAGGTTAAAGCTATTCATCTTATACACTGGCAAAACTAGCAGTCTAAGCAACAAATCCACTCTTATCCTTTGTTTTTGAGATGTAATGTTTCCTCTGAACTCCAGTGACCCGGAGCACATATAACGCAGGAACTGCTGGTTAGGTTGACCACCCTGCTCCTTTCTGTTGTGATATTGCCAATAAAACTTAAAGTACTTGGGCTTAAAGGCCTTCAAACACATTATTAAATGGAACGTAAACAAGGTCAGCAGATTCTTGCTGGTCCTTGAAATCACATTTGAGCTGTAGCAAAGGCCAGGAAGATGCCCTGAGCACAGACCCCATTATTTGGATTCACAGAATATGTCCATAATACAGAACTGTTCCCTGAGGCCAGTGGGTACAGAAGAGTTCCAATTCACACACTTACATTCCCAGGCCCCCTCCCGCAGGATGGGCATGCCAAACAGCCTGTAAGGATTTGCCCCAGCCCACAGTTATCCATTAATTGTGCCAAAGCACTGGTTGGAAAAGTCATCATTTCACAGGGCTTGTGGAATTGTGATAGGGTCTGCCTGCCAACGTAACAGCAGGTAAGATCAGGGCTAGAGTTCAGATCTGTTCTTTGGCCCTCTTCAGTGTATCATCTGCCATATTTATAGCATTGCAAGATAGCATATTATTGTAAATGGAGAATCAGCCCTTTAGCCCACAGACTTCACCAAAATATTTCCAGCAATTTGATCTTGTAATAGGGCTTTTAATTTTATTTTTGAATATTTTTAATTATATAAAACAGAAATAGATTCATATCTATAAAAAGCTTTTCTTTCAAGAATTTAAAAATTATCCTTTGTTCTATGAAGCTTTTTTACAAGCATTAGTTAATGCTTATATGTATGAAGTTACTTCAGTCAAAAAGTGTCTAGAAACAAATACTAAATTGGAGATCAGATGTGATGATGTTTATTAATTCTATGCCTGAAAGAGACGTGTATTCCTGGGAGTGCTGGTGCCCACAGTAGGACTGCAGAGAATGAAGGAAACAGCACGGACCAGGGCTGGGGACAGCTGGAAGGGATGCCCTGCAGCACTAAAGGCAGTCAGCAGCCATGCCACTTCCAAAAGTCAGTCTCTTACTCTATTTGGCACCTGCTAGCAATGTCATCCATGATCAATTCCTAGGTTACTAGTGCTTTTACACCTTAGATGAAATTCAGGTTCCCTGCGCTGTCCATACAATTGTGTCAACAACTACCACTACACAAAAATCCAGCTCTGAGGTTCTGGACTGCAGCCTGGAATCTGAGCTCATAAAAATCAGCAGCTCTCAAGGTTACCTCATCTAAATTCACTATTTTTAGGTTTGCACAAGGCAGAAAAGTCATCAGGGCAAAGGGGCACAGCATGATATAGGTACCACTAAAGGACTTCTCAGGCAGGACACCAGGACCCTCATCCCTGAAATGAGTTGAGACTATTCAAACTGAAATAGTCAATCAAAGTCTTCTCTTTCTTACATTCCAGCCCTAAGCCTAACCTTCCTGACATGGGCTGGGTTATGACCTCTCCATCTGCCCACTGTCCTTATGTACCTTACAGAAACCACACATGGAGGGACTGGTGTTATGGATGTATCCACTAAAACCAGAGTGCCTCTAGCATCTATTATACATCCAAATTTCTCTCCATCGCCTTCTGCACCATGTGCAAACACATCGTCTGTAATAGCTGGGTACAGAGAAAGGGATTTCTGCTTCAAGAGTCAAGCTCTTCTTTTATCCATCAATTTTATGTGCCTTTCCCACTATTCTGCAGTTACTGCCTCTTTCTTATCCTCTTTTTCTTGACCTCTCAGCTTCTTAATGACAAGCCAGTGCACCTTGTCATTCAAAAACCAAAAATCTTCAGGTCAAGAAATCTGTGTTTGTGAACTGCTACATATCAGGCTTCTTAGCTGCTTGGTTAAAGTAAGAATTCTCCTGGTCAGACAGCAGTGAAGTAAAGCAGTGTATATTCTGGGATTCACAGGAAAGGGCACTGCCTCACTGAGTAACTACAGCTATTATTGGTAATTGTTTTTCAAGAACTCTCACATTAAGGTTGTATCATGGCAAGCAATCTAATCACCTCTCAGGATGATCATTCCAACAATAAAAAATACATAAAACAAATTTGCCAAAATGAAGTCATGCATGTCCTGAAATGAAGTATCAATCTATGGAATTGCTCTGAAAGGAGATAACTGACTAATATCCTTGACAGTGGGTTCCCAGTGCTCCTAGAGTTGTATTAGAGCCTATCACAGCCCCAAATGTCTTCTTCATGAAGGTCAACTGCGCTATAGTGCATTTACGACCAGTCATTTTCTGTCTAGTTTCCAGATAAGCATGTGAACAGACCATGGATTTTTTCCTTAAATTGGCTCTTCTCAGCTAAAAAATTGTTTTAGAGATGCTGAGCAATAACACAGGCCTTGGGAGAAAAGCCTTTCTGCATTAGCCATCTGACTGACACCATGAATGATTACATCCAAGTATCAAATTTAATGAGATTTCTACGAAAATGAGTGACTTCTGCATAGCACTCGTGTCCTGGCTAACTGTCATACATTTGTCATCACTGAGGCCTTTGTCCTTTATTAATCCACTTTCGAGAATGCCTGCTGTCGGAAATTGAAATGCAGACTGTGTAAGCGCACACATCTCTGAAAGCCTAATGACACATTGTCATGCCTAGGAATGCATTTAAAACATTTAAAAAACATGAGAGAACTCTGACAACAAAATATATTGAGAATTTAGCAGGGGATGTCTGCATAAAATTATTTTACATCCTTTAATTAAGCAAGGTGCATATACTTTTGTATATAGTGGCTAGAAACTCTAACAATATTCAGAGTGCATAGGAGAAATATTGTTATAAAGGAAACGTACTAAAATATTTCCCTTTAATTTTGTTAGTGCTTGGGACCATTATATAATTCTGGGCCTAGGGCTCCAACCCAGTAAAAGCATATGATTGTATCAAAATCCCAGCTTTCCTCTAAACTTTCCCTCATGGCTACAAATAAAAATTTCACTAATATTTTCCTACATCAACAGATAGCCTGAAACAGTAGAGGATGGAGATTGAAGAATCACCCTATTTTATTAAATTAGCCCCAGGACTTTCTCTTCTGAGACAAAGATCTGACCTGGTGCTTCCCAGCAGAGAACAGTAAACATTTGGCAGGAAGGCAGGAGTGCAAAGAACATATTTCTCTGCCATGTTTTCTCCAAGGAAAAAAGCAAGACATTTCCACTGAAAATGAAATGGCACTCTGGAAGGCCAAGAGCTGCAAGGTGTCCAAGGAGAGGAACCATCTTATTCCAGTCATTGTTTGCTGCTCCTTTAAAGGCACTAACAGCAGCAAAGTAAGGCCTGGTGAGCAGGCAGAGCAAGGGGAGAGACTCCCAGCAGTGAAGATGTTCACTGCCCGTGGAAGTGGAAAATTTAGTTCCTTGTTCTTCCTATGGCCCAGAGCCATACTCTGAGCTCCTGAGAAGAATGCAGGGTGTTGTGAAGGCAATATTTTTCCATCATACAGTACTAAAATTTAGTGAATTGAATATCCTGAATTTCAAACATTGGTTTCTCTTTCTTGTCATTATTATTTCTAAATGCCATCTATTTCCAACACTTTATTGTCAATTAGTTGCTTTTCCATCATTGCCAAGCAAATAGAGGCAAGCGAATAGCACAATTTGCTCTCTCATTTATAGGATTCAATGTTTCTTTCACTCTGAAGATATTGAGTCCAACTATTACAAAATTCTGATTCTACTGTTGTCGCAGTTCATGTAACCATATTTTAGTTGAAGGCATATCAGAGGAAACATAAAGCTGTTTGCAGCTGCAAATGACAAAAAAATGACAGTATATACAAATACTTCAATAATGGGGTTTTTTTTAGCCTTTGATGTTCAGATAAATTTGTTTTTACTCTTGGACTAAGAAACTCAGTCAGTAAAAGATTTGATTGCATGGAATAGCACTAAAGTAAAAAAATGCTGAACTCTGCCGTGGAGAAATACTGGGTGCAACTTCCTCTTCAAAGGGACGCACCAGATCCCTGTGTTTGCCACCTTGATCTGCAGGTGCTGAGCATTTCAGCAAGTAGGACCACACCACTCACCAGAGCTCAGAGGAATGGAGGTTTTCAAAGACCTACCCTGCTGCAGTTCATGATATGCTCAAACAGCATTGGCCTCCCTCAAAAGAGTACCATCAATGGCTTTCTATTAATGAAGTTTTGTTCCCTTCCCACAGTTCCATTTTGGGAGAAAGTGTCTATTAGTGCATTTCTGATTTCACAGTCAGGAAGCAGAAATTGTGTAGGAGCAGAAGCAAAACATCAGTCTCCAATAGCAAGAAGATGGAAAACAATTAGACGGGCCTTGGATGCTAATATATATATATATATATTTTTCATAAATAATTATAGCTATTAATAATATGAATAACTTATGAAAGTATCAAGTTCTGTCTGTCCTCCAGGACTTATATATGCTTTTAAGTATAAGAAACCACAAGAAAGAGGTTTGTTTTGCCTTTACACATTACAGAGACACGCATTTTCCCCAAAACATCTGGTTAAAAACAACTACAGAGGAGGATCCTGGACCAGGACAAACTTGCCTCCAATTTACTTCGGCAAGTGTAAATGGTCAATGTTTTCAAATATCAGTCATATTAATCATCAAGAAGAATTAGGTAAAAAAATTATGGATGGGAGTGGGATGTTATAGCCACATATTTCTTTGTAAAGTTATGTTTGTTACCAGAGACCTCACTTAATTGCAGCTGTCTCATGGTCTATACAAATGGTGATTAGCATATTCTCATTTAGAGCAGCTAAATGGAAAAAATAACCCTTTTCTTTTCAAATTAAGAAGTTTTTGTGTGATTTTTGTTGGGTTTTAGTGGCCTCTAAGTAATTTCCAACTTTTAAAATATTAGGGGTTGGGTGCTTTTACTTTTGTTTTAGTAGCTTTCAATCAAACAGTTAATGGACTTCCAGCAGGAATCCAGGGGGCTTTCCTGAGTGAGTGAATTTCAGAAAAAGGATGAATGCTGTATTCTTGATTCAGATATTAGTAATATTATTGTTCTTCATGAAGAACATCTTCCTGTACTTCCTTTTTTTTTTGCTATCTGTCTTTCCCTCTGACAAGTCTCACACAAAGAGAAGAGGTGATTGTGACTGTTCACTCTAGCCTGGATGCTTCCTAAAGTTCCTCTTTTTTTCCTCTACTGTTAGGTTCAGAACAATCATAATGGAGTTTTGGGGGTGTTTTTTAATCTGTTTCTATTTTCAGTCCTTCTGCTGTCATTCTGACAAGCTAATTGATGTTCACTCATGCAGCATCTAAAGAATAGCAACAATCGCCATCACAGATTGTGGAAATGAGGTATCTCCGTGATGTCGTACTGTGTATCTTTGCTCTCGCATTTCGTGGATATTGAACTCCATGGGTCCCTACAGAATGCATCTCCTGTATTAATGCTGCACATCCACAATGATGGTGTAGTCTGTTTGATTATTCCACTTTATTTCTAGGTCCTCCTGGTCCCCCAGGGGTTGTAATAGTGGAGGAAATTACAGACACAACAGCAACACTCTCCTGGAGTCCTGGGGCAGACAATCACAGCCCTATCTCCCTCTACAACCTGCAAGCACGCAGTCCATTTTCTCTTGGCTGGCAGACCGTAAAAACAGGTGAGAAAAATTTTCAAACAGCACAAGTAGACTGTTCAAAACTCCTGATGGTAACAGTAATAATCATTGGCAACTACAGGAACAGACACTCGTAAGAAAACAATGACAAATTAAAATCACTGACTTTTTTTTCTTTTTTTTATTCCTTTTGTGTTACTTAGCAACAGCTCTGAAAGGACAGCACAAAGACACCTGCCACGATGCATCTGTGAATAAGCAGAAAGCTCTCCCTTAAATCCTTCAATCTGTATCTTTTCAGGAATACTACAGTGCCAAAAACCTAGCTGCGATTTCAGACATGTTAGATCCTTGATGTCGATCATTTCTAATGACCATGTTGTACCACAAATTCTGCTTTCTCTTGAGATACTGCACATCAGCTTCATATTTCTGAGTGACTTGTACATTTCTTTACTGTCCACAGTTCCAGATCTGATAAGTGGTGACATGGAGTCTGCTATGGCTGTGGAGCTGAACCCTTGGGTGGAGTATGAGTTCAGAGTAGTAGCAACCAATAAAATTGGGACTGGAGACCCAAGTGCACCATCACGAGTGATCAGAACCAATGAAGCAGGTAAGGAAAGGATAAAAAGGTTATTTTTACAGCACTATCAGAAACAAGAACTGCTTTAATATAATAATAGACCAAATCTCTTTCCACTGGTAAATGTCTGTGTGTCCAATAATCCAAGGTGATATTCCTTGTAGCCAGAGCCATTTTGTTTTAATTACAAGAATATTGTTTAGCTTACAGAAATTTCAAACAAATCTATTCCCTGCTCTTCTACTCCATCTGAGCTGCCCTACATTTTATCTTACACTTAAGCCATTGTGGTCTCCCCTCTGATACTACTGCTGCTCTTAAATTAGGCTGTTTTGCAATCTCCTCAAACTGCTCCTACACAGCCACTTCCCCCAACTTTTTCACAACTTCTCTCACTGTAAGTGAGAGAATGGATATTTTTCAGCAAGTTAGGGAAGTAATAAAAAGCTACTTAATTTAAAATACCTTCTATTCTAATTGTTCCTTTGTCTTGCACACTCTACTGTGAACAGTAACTACATTTTAATAAATTTCATTGTATTTCTAATTAGGATGATATTGTGGGAGATCAGAAAAAATATTCTTTTTGGGTCTCTTGAAAGTTACAATGGACTCATAAGATGTGAAATCATTGACGATAGCTTGGGTAGAATGAAGGAAGATGAAGATAAAGAAGGACTGGGAATCTGAGAAAAATAATTAAGCACTTAGAAATACAATTTTTAAGAAGCAGAAATAGATAGAGATTGGATTTGGACAAAGCCTCAGGTGGGAACTACATGTCAGAATACTTTAAGGTTATTCTTCATTCCTCTTTGCCATTTAGGATGCTTAGACAGATTATTTTGTGTTTTGATATTTCATCGGTTGAATAATTTTTTAAGTAACTTGTTGCAGTTCTGTGAAGACCTCATGCCTGCCTCCTCAGTGATGACTCCACAGGCACTGGGAGCTGCTGTTAGGTCCCCCCAGGACTATCTCTGCTCCAGGCTTAACAAACCCAGCTTCCCCAGCCTCTCCTCATAAGGCAGCTGCTCCACCCCAATGGCCTCCCCCCTGCACTTGTACTAGTTGATCAATGTCTTTCACATTGTTGCACCCAAAACTGGATGCCCTATTTCAGATGAAGTCTAACAAACCTATCTGCAGTTGTAATAAGACATATTTATGTTTTCCTGCTTTAAATAATGGTGTTGTTCCTAGCTGATATTAAATTTCACTGCAATCACAGAACAGCACTGAAGTGATTTGATTCCCATTCATGCATGTTGAAAGATGCTTTCTTTCAAACTCTCCCCCTCACCTTCTTCAAGCTCCCCACACTGTGAAACTCAACTTGGTAACAGAAGCTGCAAATGCTCCTTACTTTGTTCCATTAAGAAAAGGAGGAAATGAAAATGAAATAAAAAGCACAAGGTAGTTTCATCTCAAATTATTTTTTAAAAAAACTCATTTTTTTCACCACAATTATTCTTGCCTTAATTTTGTACCATATTTCATTGGCAGTACACATTCTTCTGAACCCTAAAGTTCGGAAAACTTTTCCATTTATTCAGATTATACATATCAGAAAGGGCAAAAACATTCTGGAAAAAAGTCATCCACTGTACCCCTGGTATTATGCTCTTTCAGACTGAAGAATATTTTCCCTGTTTTTACAAAGATGGTTCAGTATTCTAATAGACCAGTGCAGTTAAACTGTGGGCTTAGGTTTTTCTGACAAACTGAAGTTTGAAAATGTTAGATGTCATCCAGCTGTTGTATTTTTAGGCTCCTTTTCTTCTTGCCCAATGTTTAACAAACTAAGCCTCGATTTGCTAAAACATATTCTTATAACTCAAGTTATAACTCTTCTTAATGCATATTCATTTTCAATATTCTTTGCAACTTTACCTCTGTAAAAATGAATTGATAAATCATAATATTGCTCAGCAAAACCAAAATTATTGGAAAAACAAAGCATGCAATGTGTGATGAATTTTCATCTGGTGCTTGGTATTCATTTCTGGGTAACATTTCACCATTTTTGCCATCAGAACAAACAGAATCTTTAACTCAAGAAACAATCTAGAATCTGCACAGGCTTGTTAAACTGCAACAATAAAACAATGGAATCTGCTTTAAATAACCAAGTAAATAAAAAAAGCCCAAACTGTTACACATATAATTATTTGAAAAATGGCATACTGCACATAATATATATGGCATTCTTGAAATGTCAGAGCCTTCATGGTCAGCTTAATTCAGGCAGTCAGTTTTTCCTGAACTTTAGATATTCCTGAAATTCAGAGTCCATTGCCTCTGAATTCCAAAATGTCTTTCACTGATTTTGGGAATTCTCATTTTGGTATAGTTTTCAGATGCCAAAGAGACAGAAAACCAGTAATAGTTTTTATTGGCTTACAACAGATTTCATATTTCAAATTAGCACATCATTGGTGAACCCATTGATCCATTATTTTTTACAGTCTCTCTCTTACTAATTTTTTTATCTGAAAGCTTCAAGGGAAACTGTCTATTACTATGATACCCAGTTCTAATAACATAGCTCTCAATTCTTAAAGGACATTTATGTGATAGGTCATACTTCAGAATAAACATGGCACGAAGCTCTCTACTCATGACCCAGGCAGAATAACCTGGCTATTTGCACTGATGGTAGACGTGGCCCACAAGTGCAAATGGGCAGGTGGAAATCCAGAAATATTCATCTCCCAGCTGAGAAAGTGACTCTAACTCATGTACAAATAAGGGTTGAGACCCACCACGCTGAATGGTAGCTGTGTAGACAAGCCACAGAGGCAGCAAATGTGTGATTCTGGTTCCATTAATTCACACTTATATGGAAATCTGCATCTGTAGTTTAATGGCACAAGAAAATTCGACTGGGCACAAAAGTCTTTTTTTATCCCCACACCTCACTTATTTTATCACTCCTTATCCAAGATAGTAACAACACCTTATACTTGTCCATTATCTAAAAATGCTTATGAAAATAATTATTCAGATTGTGTAAGGAACCCAACAGAATAATAAACAAGATTCAACTTGCTTTAATTTTTTAATTAAACTCTAATCTTGTTACTTAGCTCATATTTAGTTAACATGATTGCTTTTCATTGCTACTTCCATTGGAACAGATAATACCACAATTTTCTGGCACATCTAACTTACAGCCAGCTGCTGCATTTCTGTCAGTTCTAGCCTTGATACATATTTTACAGGTCCACAAGTTGCAAAGAGCCAATAACATGAATTTAAACATGTCTGGCATTCCACTAAGACAGTCGGGGCATTTGAAGCCTGGGGGCAAAACATCAATTACATTATCTATTCGTGGGGAAACATGGAGAGAGAGAAATTGAGTAGAATCAAAGTTTAACCTGCTAATCATACATGCAAACTTGATTTTATGAGGTGACAATGTAATGCACTCTATTAGTAGCA
The DNA here is from genome assembly GCA_037834095.1 of Argya squamiceps. Classification (NCBI taxonomy): domain Eukaryota; kingdom Metazoa; phylum Chordata; class Aves; order Passeriformes; family Leiothrichidae; genus Argya; species Argya squamiceps. Next base: position 39,378,131 of record JBBMKD010000001.1, read on the forward strand.
GACTATACACTGGCTTTATTTTTAATAAGTCCTTATGTTCCATTAAGTTGCCCTTATTCTCAGATAGAATTCCTTCCCAGCATATAAAGAAATGTCTCTGTCCCAGGAAAAAAGTTGACCATTTTAGACTGATTTTATTTAGAGAGGGTTTTTGTTGTTGGGGGTACTGTTTTATTTGTGATTTGTATAAAAGAAGTTCCAGCTTTTCCCATTATCAAAACTATTTTTGCACTCAAAAAAAAAAAAAAAAAAAACAAACCTGCTATATCTGAGACATTTTGCAGATGATGGCATGGTCTATTACAGCCTTGGTAGAAAATATGCTTTTTCCATGAAGAATAACAAAAGGAGAAAGTAGGATGTAATCACTGACTGGAGGCTACTTAAACTTCAGATTGCAGGCTCAAAATAATATTCAGAAGGAATCCAAATGTGCGTGTGACAGAAGATGTAGCAGAAAAGCACCTGCATTTGTCCCATAGCATATTTGTGTGTCACAGCATTCAAGATTTCAGCCCTATAGGTGGTGATTTGGAGACTATTCAGGCAGAGTCCTGCAGTCACATATTATGAATTCAATCTCAAAATTAATTACAAATATTAATAATACAGAGGAAATTAGAACAATATTTCAGATGCTGAAACCAGTAGGGACATCCTGGTTTTCCAGTAGTTGAATTATGTGTGTTGTCCACTTCTGAGATGCTGGAATGTTGTACATATCATTCCTGGACAGATGACATGTGTCTTGTTGTTCTGGGAGGATGACAGCTTGAGGGCTGATCTTTCAGAGAGTGAAAGCATTTTCACTTAACACCCTCCTGTTTCCTAGATGTGTACTGCAGGAGATATACAGAGATACACACACACATACATACATACATATAGAAGGAGAATGAAAAGCAACTGAGAAGAAAAAACTGGATGTGTTAGAACTTTGGTCTCACATTAAAAAGTTCTGTCATGCTGGTGACAAGCCCTCTTTCCCCCACCCATAACTTTTTTTGCAGTTAAAAGGTGTTGCTTTTCAAAGTACATCTGTATCTTGAGTTATAAAAAGCTTTAACATAAACAACAACAATAGCAACAGTGACCCTTGAGAAAAGGTACAGGTCATTACTTCAGGATTAAAGAAAAGTTTATTTTTCATCCCCCCAAAAAATGTAGCAATATCAACATTTTCCTTACTTTTTCTTTATTCGACAGAAGCTTCACAATTTATATAAAGAATGTCCATCTGGAAAATATCTTTAAAAATACAGGATTCAAGCAGAGTAAGAAAGATGTTGTGAACTAAGTATGGAATTGGGATTTGGGAAATCTGGACTCATTTGTTTATGAGAAACCTCTAAATTTGGGCTGCCCAGATTAGCATCTTTTAGTTTAAAAACAGGAGTTTAGTAAGAGTCTTACTTCCCTTTGTCCTTCCTTTAGCTCATCTGTTTCTTACTAAAGGATAGGGACAGAATCTAGATACAAGTTTCTACTGCAATAATGCAATCAATTATACTCAATTGTAATTAAACAATTGAGTAGAAAAAATTAAAATTTTGGCTGCTAAATACTTTTGTTTTGCCCAAAAATTAAGAGAGACTACAAAATTAAGAATCTGTATTTTTTCTTGGTAATAAACAAAACACATCAAAAAAAGCCGCTAGACATTTCCTTGGGGATAAAAACAAACAAACCAAAACACAAAACAGAAACACTTTTAAATTATTAATAATTCATTCAATAACATTTTTAAAAAATTATTTACAAAACTGAAATGCTAAAAAACATGAACTTACAAATACTTTCAGCTTTTCCAGGTACAGTGTGATATTTTCCTTTCCATTAGGAAAGGAATCTAGAGCTAGTTTAAAACTATTTTTTTTGTTCATTTACTGACATAAAAGCACAGAGTGTAAAACTGCTTTTAAAAAAAATGGTTATGTATTTTCTTTAGCAAATTAGAACGAAAATAATAATTTTGGATTAAAGTTAAAAATCTCTGTCAATTCAAGATGAAATACCCTTTCTAGTTTCAATTTTTCAATTTTTTAAAACTGAAGCAAAATACAAATTATACATTTTTTCAAAGTCAAATTGCTCAGCTTCATTTGTTCATAATGTGAAAATGAAATTCTTAATAAGTACTAGTATTTTTCCCAAAATTGAGTACCAAAAATCTTTGAATCAGCTCATCTTTGCAGTCCACCATTTTCATTTAAAAAATAAGCAAAAAACCTAAACTAAAAAAACCCACAGATAATCCATCAGCCATGAAGATTGAAGAGAAAGAAATTTTTAAAATATAATTAAATCACCATAAAGCGCAGAGCAGTTTTCAAAAACTCTGGCACAGTGGAAGTCTGGAAGGAAAGTGAACATCTGCCCCATAGGTTTGTGGTTTCAAAGCTACGGTATTACCCACCATTCCAAAAGCTTCCCCACTTAAATGTTTTACATTTAAATATAGGTTGAAAATATATCAATGACACTATCAGCATTTTTCAGCACTTTAAAACCAGTGTTCCTATAATAAAAGCTCAGCAATAACAATTCTGTGTGTATATTTCATCCTGAATTAAAACTCTCCATTTTTCATCCATATTTAGCTTGTAATGATAAGATACGCAGGAATTATCAAACAATTGTCATGGCTTCATGTATAAGCTTTATCCTTCCATATCACCTTTTCTCCATTCATATCTCAAGTATCTTATCAAATGCTTTGTAGGACTGCTGAGGGCTACATTCTCCATGCCTGCTCTTCGAAAAAACATTGATGGGTTTTTGTTTGGTTTAGAGGAGATAAGTTTTAATAGAGTCTAATTTGACTTTCATTTGCAGCATATCACAGTAATTTAATGAAATTGGAAAACAGTAAGAAAAAAATCCTGTTGTTTGCATTCAAATCAAACTCCTGGCACATTCATTGCAAGATTTTTGTTTGTTTGCGCTAAGTGCCGGGGTGTATTTATTCAGAAGAAAAAGACCAAACTTCTCAGCTTTGATGAACCCTAAACTTAAAAGGTCCTAATGTCCTTGTTCCCCAGGCATATGTGTCCTATTTCCAAGTTTAGACATCATATTTGCATATCTGGTGCAAGTGCATCTCCATGAGTGTCACTGCTAAGAGTTTACAGCATAAAGATTGGGAAGTCATTAATTGCATGGCAACAAACTTAGGCCATGAACGACTAAATTCAGATGTAGCATTGATATAAAGGGGATGGTGCTGAAAGCGTGGCTGATGTACAGCCTTGGTGCCTGGCAAAAAATGTTTTCTTTTAATAGTTTTCTTCACTTAATAGTTACTCATTTTAAACTGTCTCCCTCTAACTGTGTTTACTCTGCTTTGCTGCAGTGCAGAGGAAATTTATTCTTTTGACACATTTATTCTTTTAATGGTTATTCATTTGAAAGAGTTTCACTGTGTGAGTGTACATTTTAGTTTTGTGCAAAAGAAATTCATCGTTTTGACAGTTTTATTCTTTTAACGTTTATTCATTTAAATACAGCCACAGTCTGCAATGCTGTTAACAAGAAAATTCTAGAAAGAGGGTCCTGCAGGTTCAATAAGTCCATCATATTGGATGCTTCAAAGGAATACAGCATACTCTCTCATTTCTAATGTGGCAGGCACCCACATAAAAACTCCATTTGTCCCTGTAATTTACCCAAAAATACCTTAGAGAGGCAAGAGAAAAATGGGTGCTAAACAAGGTTTAAATATGCTCCATTAGAGATGGCATCATAATTTTTGGATGTTAATTAACTGTTAGACAAGGCTTCATCTGCATCTTTTCATGCTAGAACATTTGTCACACTTGCACATTGATTGTATTCTTTCTACTGCTTTTTTAAAGCCAGAGGGAAATTCTGTTTCTGAAAGGAAAGCTTCATTACCTTTTTGCATGTCAAAGAGAGGGAGGGAGGGAGGGAGGGAGGGAGGCAGAAGGCAGGCAGGAAGGAAGGAATTGCCAGATGAACACAGGTTTATTGGAGAGAAACACATCAGAAATCTCCCCTATCAATCTGATAAGAGCCACAGATAAAATAACACCTGCCTCATTTCCAACAGTATAAATCAGAATCAATGCATACACTTTGTAGGGTTGCATCATTTACGAGGAAAAGCAAAATCGGGCTTCTGTTCTTTCAAGGGGAGTTCAGGGTTCAAAAAGTGACTACCCAAATGAATTCTGAAGTCTTAAGTGGACAGACAGAATCCAATAAAAACTATATTTTCACTGAACTCAAGCTACCAATGGCACAGGAAGCAGAGAGGACTGTGTCCATTTATTTAAATGCATTTTATTTTGTATAGTTCAAAGGCACAGTGCTACTCACTGAACAAGCTAAACAACATGCAATAAGGCCTAATCACTTAAAAGCTCACAGTACATTTCTACCAATGACCTATGTACAGCTGTAAAGAAGAAAACAAAAAGTTTGTATCTTTGGATATATTTAATCAAATAGAGAATGCAGGTATTGCCTCCTCACAGTAAATAAACTCAGGACTCTGGCCATTTGAGGAGTTTCATCAGAGACAATAAACAAAGTAAAAGAATTTATGCAATCAATTCCTACAGAACAATTGACATTTCTGGTTTTGCAAAATATGATAATCCAAATAAAAATGGTGATGATAGTTATAATTTACTTTAAAGAATTTCATCCTTTGCTCATGTGCTTTAAAGCTGCAATGATAAGCTCAGTTTTTCAAGAACTGTGGGTAGTACTGCTTCCAGCATTTTTCAAGAAATAGTGAGGGATCTTTGAGGTTAGTTGCTTTAAAACTTCTGAAAGTTGGCTCCCCAGTAGAGCAATGAAAAACAGATTTACAATAATTAAAATATTCTAAATCACTAACTACCTGAAAAATAGTAGAGAAATTATTAATTATTGTCCTAAGATTTTACCTGAAATCTAAACATATCAGGTTTCCTGGCATTTCAAGTTGTTTGTTAAAAAATGACAAACATTAAAAGATAATTCCTGTTTTATCTCTTAGGTGATCTGTGCATTGAAATTTTTACCAACCTGCAGAAGATCTAGTGCTTAAGAAGTTTTTTATTCCAATATTATTTTCATTCTCAGCTTGTGTTTTGTTTGATTTTTCTAGCTGGTGTGTGCAATTCTCTGAAATGAAGCTTGATCAAATGTTCTTTACTACAGAGTGCTATGTTTTTATTTCTACTCTGATTTAACAGTCTCATGTCTTCTGCAGCAACTTATTACTATGGGGAAAACTTCAGTAACTTGTATATTCTGGTTTGTTTTGTGTTTTGTTTTTCCTTTTTGCACACAGTGCCAAAGACACCTCCAGCTAACGTAAGTGGCAGAAGTGGAAGGCGACATGAATTAGTAATAGCATGGGAGGTAAGGGATTTTTATCTTTAAAAGTTTTGTTCCATGTTAACTTCTTTGAGGCCAAAGTAAAGAGTACTCTACTGGGGCTTCCTTACAATAAATCTTGTCGACACATAAACACAAAATACTACTCTTAAATATGTTTTAAAATTTCAAAGTACTGTGGATTTTCATGAGGTTTGAGTAGAAGACATTACAGCATTAGGTCTGAAGTTCTATTAATTCATCAGGCTTTTCTTCCTGATTTACTGCTTGGATTTATTTGATTTTCCTGGATCTTATGTAAACACCAGATAAAATAATAGCTAAGAGAATTGAAAGAAAGGCTTGCAAATTTTTTTTTGAACATCAATTAAAAAACAATTATTTTTAATTGTTGAAAAAAAAATAAACTAAAGAGAATCCTGAGAATATATTTGTAATGCAAGATGCAACAGAGATGTATGGTCATGCCAGTGAGAAAGTTGATTTCTCAGCTAATCATAAAAAACAGTAGAACAGAGACTCTTCTTAAGGAGTTTCCAAAACTTCTAGATTCATCATGAACAGTTTCAGATTCATAAAAATTCATATATACATACATACATATATATATAAGTATACATACTCAAGAAAAATTCCATGAAATAAAGATATGGAGTTATAATGAAAAAGGTTTTAGCTTAGCCAATTTGAGGAGTGATCCAGATAGCAAGAGACACATCAAATTCTAATTGTTTCAATTGGCAAATTTTAGATCATCTATAGAGAGTGCCTTCTGTCAGTACATCTGCCTTTTTTGACATCAGCTACCAAAGACAGCTGAGACAGGGCTGATTTCAGTTTGCTTTATGTTCTATAAGGGTAAATATCCACATCTCTCTTATTAGGAGAGAATTTGCTGAATCCTGAACAAAAATACCAGGTGGCTAGAACTGTATCTGATGTGAATGGACATAATCCCAGTCCCTAATAAGATATATTAGCATGCAGTATTCATATTAAATGTCTTTATAGCATTACCCAGGTGACTGGGTTGGGGGACTACTGGAGAGTGTTATAATTCCCACTCTGTCAATGGCCAAAGTTTTCTTACCAAAGAAACCAGAGACCCAGGGATGAGAAACTAGGTTACAAAGTCTGTCTTCATTTTGCATTCTCTGCCCATGGAGTCATGATTCTTTTTTTTCCTGGGATGCTCAGTGCACAGCTTCAGAAGGATGGGTAGAAAATTTTGTCTGCAAGTGAAGTTCCAGGTGATGAGACGTTCACTTGAAATGTGGAGGGAAGAGGATTCAGTGTCACCCACCCGTGCCCTGGCTCTGGTTCATTTGCCCATTAGCTGCACATCTCTGATGGGCATTTCAAGAGAGGGAGTTTAGACACCCGTTTTTGGACATTTCACATAGGTTTAATATGCAGACAACTGTTAAATATAACCTAGTCCCTAAACTAGTCCATTGATTTCATAATAAATGTAAGCTACTCCTAATTTACTAATTAGCATGAAAAGTTCAATTCATTGAATTGGACATGTAAGTTTCAGTTTTTGCGGTGCTCAGACTCTAAAACAGATAACTTTTCTAACTGCCTGCTTACGTCTGATGTGTCCCAATTTAAGTGGCTAATTTCGCAGGTCCTCCAAGGAGAGAAAAGAATATGTGGTATTTTTCACCAAAAAAATAAGCAGAAAAAATTTTGAGACTTAAAACAACTTAGATTTATTACAATGTATTCTCAGTATTAAGCTGAACTCTGGAATTGAATCTCTAAGACTTAACACCCCATTTGGAACAGAATTTAGACAGTCTGGAATTTAAAACCCAAACCACAGTAGGTATCACACACATCATCTTACTCTCTTACAAGGTTCCTCTTTGGAAGCAATCGTCCTTATGAGGACAGATATGACAAGTAAAATTCAATAATGGAACTGTGACTTGTTTCTAAATAAGGAAAACTATTTCTGATCATAATTAAGTTTCTGAACTTAATTTTTCAGCCCGTATCAGAAGAGTTTCAGAGTGGAGAAGGATTTGGATATATTGTAGCCTTCAGACCCAATGGAACTCGTGGGTGGAAGGAAAAAATGGTGACATCTTCAGATGCCTCAAAATTCATCTACAGAGATGAAAGTGTGCCACCTCTGACTCCTTTTGAAGTGAAAGTTGGTGTTTACAACAACAAAGGAGATGGTCCCTTCAGCCCTATTGTGGTCATCTGCTCAGCTGAAGGAGGTCAGTTCAACATGAAGTTAAATTGCATATTGTGAATTATAATAAGCCTTTTATATATATGCATCCTCTTATAACACATTTTTTGAACCATAAATTACAAATTTCTTTGCAGAAATGCTAAATAACATTAAACAGGTTTTGCAGAGAAGGAAAGGGAACTAACTTGCCAAGCTTACCTAGAAAGCAAATTACAAAGTTTAGGAATAGACTTATATATGATATAAGACTGATATATGACTATATCAGCCATAATAATAAAAAAAAGCCATGAAGTTTCATGCTTTGTATGAAATCATTAGCCTTAATTTTGGACAGGGTTTCTCGAACACTGAGCAAAGAATGCATGCTATTTTCTAATGTTTCTGAGATTCGTGATCCTTCTTTTGATGGGTTAATCAGATAACAGCTCAAAGAATAAATAAATTCACTTATGCATATTCATTTCCTAGTTAATGAATTCTAAAAGTGCACAGAAATAAATATTGTTTTAATTTTTTTTCATTAGTAGAAAGTTTTGACTTTGCATTAATGTCCCAGTCTTCAATGCAAATTATAGGAATAGCTCCCAAGAACAAAAGAAAAAGAAATCTTGACAATTTCTGTTGAGAATTGCTATAAATTTTAAACAGCATTTTGTGGGGCAGAAAAGCACCAAACCAAAACAACCGATAAGCACTAATTGGTACTAGTAAAAGAAATTGTTCTGTTTTGACAAGACCCAGTGTATGGAAATTTCCATGCACAAAAAAGGCAAATAAATGTTGCCCACAAGAATATTTTCAGCAGCTCCATTACTGAAATTCTTAAACATCAGGTTTTCTTTTACTATACTATCTTGAGTTATTCCACTGTCTCCTATTAAGAGAATAAAATTACCAGAGGCCTAGTGCAGAAGAGAGGAATTTCATACTCTCTTTCTGAAAAAGTAATGTGAAGATAATAATATTTCATGTGAAGATAGAAAACATTAAATGTTATTTCATATTAACCCACAAAAAATCTATAACTTTGGAACCATGATATAGCAAATACTGTCTATTACTATTCTCTCACAGTAATTACAGAGGTTGGAGCTGCTGCTTTTGCTAAAAACAGTCTCAGTAGTTTGGTTTTTTCCACTTTTTGAATCAGGATTACCAAGTAGTTGTATTTTTATAGAAACAATTACATTTTAAAATGTAAAAATTGCACAGTCAAACTTGAAAATTGTACAGTTTATTTCCCCATTCCTCAATGAAAATTGATACCCTGAGGTCAATGTGATGTTTTTATTTTTTAATAATTTAATACTCATTTTCAGAAAGTTCTTTGCAAATCAAGTCTTGCAAAGGAAGGGAGACAAACACTTTAATTTTTAGAAGCAAAAGATATATTAACAAAATCTGAATGGTGAATTGTAATAATGCATCTTTATACCTTTGCTTGTTATTTGGACAAGACAGAAAATAAAATAATTAGTAATATATAAACAATTTTTTCTATCAGTTCTTTTAAAATATGAGCTTTACAAATAGTCCTAATAGACTATTAAAATTAAATGTCTCTAGAAACCAACTTTTCTGATTTTAATTCAGTAACTTTAAGATACCTTTCCATTATAGCTTTGCTAATTCAGTCTCTGTATGTGTCTGTCCACGAGGAATTCTATGGGCCTAAATATTTTACAAGACTCATATTTCAAGAAAAATATGGGATGCTGTGGCATTACAGTACAAAATTAATTTATAAAAAGCTTTCCTCCAGAAAAAAACCAAGGTAATATACTGAGAATTTAAAGGAGTAATGAAACAGTTTATTACAGCTAAATTCTGGGCAATATGAAGATTGAGGACAATAGACATTGCATTTCACTATGAAAATGGGGAACTGCTTTTGAAAGAGGTATGGACTGTCATGCCTAAGGAGCTAAACAACTGAAGGCACAATTTTTCAAGGATTTCTATTGAAGAGTAGATATTAAATAACGATTGACAGTACAATATAATATGGTCCTAGGGCTGATCCAGCAAACCCTTAGCTTACTTGCTTTTCATCACACATCTAATTCATTCTAAAACATCTAGAGAAAGCAATGGGGTAAAATTATTTTAAAAATTAAGGCTTTATGTTACATATTACAAGTGTTCCCACATCTTCAAATGGATCTTCAATTGTTTAATGGCATAACAAATTTGCCTAAGGAAGTCTAAAATGTTTTGCCTCTGCTAAGCCCACTGGAGAAAAACAGTTTTCACAGGACAGATTCTGAACCGTGAAGAAATCTCATATTTATTATAAATGAATGCATCTCCTTCTTCTGTATGACTGTGACAACATGTTGTGTGCTTTCTGATTCAAATTCAGAGCCCTTTTGTAGTGGCTGTGAGTTGTTCTTAAGCAAGCAACTTGGCAGGTGGTGTTGAGTAAGGTGTTCTCTCAGTCAACATGACAGACTGCCCTCTGATTGCATAAAGTGATTCTGTCCAGGGCAAAAGGCTTAAAACATTGCCTTCTAAAAAGAAGAACTAAAAGAAGAACTTCTAAAAAGAAGAAGTAAAAGAACTCAGAAATTTGACCAAAACACTGAGGTCATTTTCAGAAGAAAATAGAGTGGCTAATATTTTTCTGCGTATTAGGTCAGATCATATAATAGAATCCTAGAATGATTTGGGTTGGAAGGGACCTTAAATATCATCAAGCCTTAACACACTCTGCTGTGGACAGAGAATCTTCCACTGTTATCCAAAGTCTCATCCAACCTGGCATTGAACATTCAGGAATGGAGCATTCACATCTTCTCTGGAAAACTTGTTCCAGGGTCTCACTAACCTCACAGTAATTAATTCCTTTCTAAAACTAATCTAAATCTCCCATCTTTTAGTTTAAATCCATTACCCCTTGTCCTGTTACTATGTGCCCGTATAAAGTATCTCTGCCTTATTTATTAGCCTGTTTTAAGTACTGGAAGACTACTAGACTCCCTGGGACCTTCTCTTCTGCAGGTTGAACAACCCCAACTTGTTCAGCCTATCTTCATAGGAGAGATGCCCCAGCCCTCTGATCAACTTCATGTCACTCATCTGGACCTGCTTTAACAGGTCCACATCTTTCTTGTGACAAAGACCCCAGAGCTGGATGCAGCACTGCAGGTGGGGTCCCTCCAGAGCAGAGCAGAACAGAGCAGAGGGACAGAATCCCCTCCCTGGCTCTGCTGCCCTCGGTGCTTTGGATGCAGCCCAGGATGTGGTTGGCTTTCTGGGCTGTGAGTGCACACGGCTGGCTAATGCCCAGCTTTTCATCTGGGACAGCTCACAAGTTCTTCTCTTCATGACTGCTCTCAATTGTTTCTTCTCCCAGTCTGTATTTGTCTTTGAGACAGCTGAAGTGCAGAACCTTGTATTTGGCCTCATGGGGTTCCCACAGGACCACTTCTACAGCTTGTCCAGGTGCCTCTGGATGGCATCCTCTCCTCTATGCGTGTCAGATGCAGCACTCAGCTTGTTGTCATCTGCAAACTTGCTGAGGGTGCCCTTGACCTCACCCCTTGATCTCACCATCCATGTCATTGATAAAGATATGGGAGAGCACTGGTCCCAAGGCAGAGCCCTGATGGATACCATTTGTCATCAGCCTCCACCTGAACACAGACCCAACAGGTATTTAGAAGACAGAACTACACCAATTGCTAAAACATCAATGACAGTGGTGACACAAAGTTGAAGAGGCAAGAAAGTCTACCTGATCGTAGATATTTTAAGACATTTTTCCTCCTTCACCGGTTTTTTGACTTCATAGAAATCATCACCAGAATACAGTTCATGGGAACGACTATCCAGGAGCTAAAAGTGTAGATTAATGTAATGGAAGAATAGAGAACAGAATGGAGAATCAGTTTAAAAGGTTGTGCAAAACTAGATATATAGCCATGGAAAAAAAAAAAAAAAATCAAATATATGTGTGCCTCTCTGGAAAAGGTGTCTTAATTCAGTAGGGAATTTTGAAGGATGAGCCTCCTTTCCTGGAAAACTTAGGAAAGGAGAAAAAGCAAGTAATCAGAGAGAAAAGAAGAAAAATAGAGGTCATATGTAGTGATGTTAATAGGGGTGATGAGACACAGGAAGCAGTTCTGAAGAGGAAATGAGGATGATGCTCAGAAGATGCAGGATAGAAAAAAGATGCACAATTTCCTCAATAAGAAGGCAGGACAGAAGGAGACAGTAGACATTTCCAGCAGCACAGAAGGAGAAACCTGAACCTTACATGAAGGAAAACTTTAATAACAGAAAGAGACATGAGAGCACTGCAAATTAGGCTACCTGCCAGGAGAAAGGTTGCAGTGTGCAGGCCTTAGGCTGAAAAGGACCATGAACAGAACACAGAGAAATCTTCTGACCGTACTTTCTGTCAGGAAAATAAGGTATCAGATTCTTGCTAGAAAGTACTGAAACAGCACTGAAATTCAGTGCAGGTACAGATGATTTTTATCCACAAAAAAAAAAAAAAAAAGTAAAGGTGATAGACATGGGAAACAAAGCAATGAACAAAAGCACTGTTAGCATTGTTTGTCACAACATATACATTTATGCATTCTCTTTTTATTGATGACCACATTCCACTTAAATACTGAGGTGCTAAGAATTCCAAAATTACTAATACAGGCTGTCAGTATCAGGGAAAACCATATGCAATCTCTATGTGTGGCTTTAACTCACTGGAAAATGAAAACTGGGGAGATCACAAATATAGCAATGGAGAAGGAAATATGAGTGTGGAGGTATGATGGCAAAAAGATGGACAAGGATGTGCTGATAACAGTGATGGCCAGGATGGCTTTCTTAAAGAAGCATGGCTATACAAAATATGAGCCACACAGGAAGATAAAATAAAACTAAGTAGTTGGATGTCATAACATGCTGATGATATGATAACATATCAGCCAATACAAAACCAGAGTTTGGATAAAACAGAATAACCTTGGGTTCCATGTAATTTTGGAAAAGGGCAATCTAAAAAGCTGGAAGTCAAGACAGAGGTCAATTACTGATTACCCTGATCAATTTGGATGCTGAGAAAGACCTTTCTAATTGTTGAAAAATATTAAAGAATGCTGTTATTTATGACAGAATTTAACCATTCAGAGTAGTTTGGATAGTAAAAACTAATTAGTAAGGACTAATGACCTTGTGTTCTGGCTGTGCTAATTAGCAGATTCTTTATCCAGTACTGACTAAGTGAGAAGAAATAACAGTACAATAGCCTTGTTCTGATGAATAATTAAGACACTATAGAAAAGTTGATCATACCAAATAACAACGAAACACATCATCATTAAAAAGCAGAAAACTATTTTATTAACTGAAATTAACAGTTGAAACCAAAAATTAGAAGTGTTTTGGAATGTCTCTACGCCAAACATATAAGAGATACTTGGAGTTTATACTGCAAGAAATGGTGCATTTCTGAGACAGGAAATTACATCTGAGGATCTATAGATGTACCCTCTAAAAGATATTCAGAATAAGTAAAAAGCATACATAATACAATTCAAACAATTAAAAAGATAAAAATAACAAAAGCATAGACAAAAAATTAAGGCTATTTTTTTTAAGTTAGGAAAGTATATCAGACATGAAAAATTGAAATAAATAAGGAATTGATGTTAGATATAATCAAGGAATGTACAACAATAATGGAAAACTGTATCATTTATTTAAAATAAATAAGACTATATAGACAGGATAGCTAATAGGAACATGAAAGTGAAAATTTTTACATCTGTACTGAAATACATCTGATATTGTGAATTGTCAGAAATTCAACCCTTTCCAAATTAAACTATGCAGAATTTGCTATTCAAATAAATAAACAATATACCATATAATTTACCATAAATAAATTTTAATCTGTTTTTTGACTCATGGAGATGGGGTAGAAATCACACAAAAGAAAGGTGCAAATATTTTAATTTGCATCAGGGCATTACTCTGATAAAACTGTCACATCCTGGGGCAGCACAAATTGCCCAGAGTCAACACAGATTATGCCAACAGTGTAATGCTACAGATAGCTGTATGTCCATGCTCAGGCAGTTGCCTTTGTCTGTCTGTTCCTATTTAGTGTACAAGTACAGATGCAGCCTAAAAGCACAAGGATAAATATGAATTAAAGTACTCTACAGTATGGAAATAGATGAGAATATAAAAGGAAATAGAAACTAGTTTCTGGGAACCCAACTGGTTTCAAGATGAGTTAGGTTTATATAAAGGGGGTTTTTGTTAATGATTGTCATAATGGGTGATACAGAATCAGTTCTCTTCATTTCAGTACCTAATTTCTCCTTCAGGCATTGACAGAATTACCTTCACAACAACTGAAAGATCTATAATTTTGATAAACAGAGTAGTGAATACTACTAAAAACTTCTATATAGGAAATAGAAAGCCCTTAGCAATACAGGTTAAAGCCTGAAGACTCTCACACTCTCTGTTTAAAACCTCCTGAGGGACCCCAGATGCACTTCTGTAATACATACAAGATGCAATGATACTGAGCTTTTGTTCCTGCACAGAGCTTTTGTTCCTGCTTTGTCCGGCTTTGTGCTAATTCACCAATCCAATGGAGATCCGAAACTCTCAGTTATATAAAAGACAAAGGACTATACAAAAGCCATTGCAATTTTCTTTCTCCATACATATACAAATAAATTACTATTTTCTTCTCATTGAGAGGAAATAATATGTAATTACACATCTTTGAATACAGCCTCCATGTCTTTAATTAAAATCTTAAATTCATGAAGGGAAGTCCTGTGATTCATTTCATAGCTAAAGATGAGCTTCTTGGGGTTTAGGTGAACCTGAAAACTAATTGGTAGATTAGCTGTAAACTACAGAGGGTTATTTCCTGATTCTGCCAGATGATCTGTCTGTAGAGATCCTGTGAAAGCTCAGCTAGAGCTGTCTCCAATGATTTTTTAAGGAATTAAATCACAATCCTGACATGCAGAAGTTTATTAAGCACTCCTCTGATCAATGGCACCAGCCCCATGGGAAGCAGATGTGCAGTCAATATAATGGCCACATCCCCTCCTCATGTGCTGAGGGTGACTCTGTCTGCCATGTCACTGGGTGGAAATGAACTATTTGTATTCATGAAGATTGCAACACTCCTCTGGTAAATTCTTCATGGAATAAGGCAGCTCATTATTCCCAGGTAACATTCTGCTGTGTAATAAATCTGGGTTATTCCATAGGGAAGGGAGAGTTACAGCAGGATTTACACTGTGAGAAAGTATGCAGGGGAGCACCATTACAGGAGAGAAGGCTTCAGAAGTCCTACCCAATAAGTATTTCAGCACTAAATAAAAAATATTCAGGGCAGAGCTCTTCATTTATAGCTCATTCCAGTACTCTTCTAATTTTTCTCTGTTTTAAAGTCTTCTGCAAAGACAATGGTCAGAGAGAAGGTGAAAATAGAAAGGGCTTGTAGGAAAGTGAGAATTCTGAAGGCCTGTCCTGGAAACAGTAATCTCATTTCTGCTATTGTATAAAAAGGATATTTTTCCCCTTTGAGCACAAGATTTTGGAGAAAGTTCTATATCCTGCAGACAGGCTTTTTATTGCAGATCTAATGGATTCCCCCATTTCTTAGGAATGGAAAAAGTTCACTGAAGATTCTCTCATTTGGAAGATAGTCCATGTGGCTATTTCTAGCAAGGAAGCAAATGCTACCACTTTCTTTACCGACAGGTTGACACAAGAGGGATGAATTTTCCTGGTTTTCCTTCTGATATATCTCTTGTGGATTTTTCCACAGACAGGCATTATCACAGGAATAGCTCCTGGCTGAAATCCCAAAATCTCAGCTATGAAGAACTGCCTGCAGTCATAATGAAATTACTCAGACCCAGGTTCTTCACTTCAAACAAGAGCTCGAATTTTGAATGAGACTACTTTGTAAAAATCCTTTTTGGAATCAAAATAAGAACTGAACAGATATGGTGCGATTGGTTGAGTAGTCCTGACTGAGGCTCTGTTGCATAGAAGAATTAGAACAACATAAATTTGAGTAGGCTCTTGGACTTGTTTTTTACGTTAGATCAGGTGGAAACCCTTAAGGATTAATATTTCAGGAAAACAGATCAGCTTATGGTCATAAACAGGTACAACAAAATGAGGGCTAGTAAGTGATTCTTTTCTTTACTTTCCAGTGTCAAAATTCAAGATTTCCTCTCTGAATATTAGCTATGAAAATGTCCGGCCATTTTACAACCATCCCAAATACCTGCATATTGATCATGTTTCTTTAAAGTATGATAACAGCACAGGGAAAGACAGTGTTTCATGGACATTGCATACAGCCTTATAAGAATCTTTTGTACTGCATCTTTAATTCAAACAGGGAATATTAAAGATGGCCTTTTTTTCTTTTTTCAGGAAGTATGACCTTATGTAGACACCTAAAGGTTTAGCATAATGACAAGACCTGAAGAAAATAATGTGAATATAACATCAGTAGCCATAATAGAAAAAGCTAATGAACCTATCAAACTTACCATTAGTTTTAGACACAGAGAATAAAGCATGACATTGGAGTGAACCACAGACTGTATTATATCACCAGAAATTATATGGTCCTCATCGTATCCGAATCAATAAAAAATACTATTTAGTCTCCAAAAACTTTCAGACAGCCATAATATATCTTATTCCCAAATACACAATTTCTATTGTTTTGCTGAACACTATTCTCAGTGCCTAATATCAGGGAAACTGCAGTTTATTATTTCTGAATGTGTGAGAAATACATTTTCTTCATATAAAAAAATTCAAACTATTTCTGCTCCATTTGTTGAAAACAATTTTTAAGAATATCAGAAAATATTCTATGTTTCTATTCAAGTAGTGTATAAACCACTCATAGTGAATGCTATGAAGAGGAAATGATACCTGCATTTATAGAAAATGTAAAGTCTGCCAACGAATATTTTGTGTACATCTCAAATTATTTATCCCACTACAATCTTTTCTGACAACAAGGTAATTGCTTCAATAATATAAAAACTAGAAAATAGCTTTTGCCACACAAATCTTAGTAGGACATAAAATAGAAAGCAGGATGTAACTGTTGAACAGAAAATCATATTATGAGCAATATATTTCTTCATAATGCAATTCTTTCAGTATTGAATTTGAAATATCATTTCTCTTATTCCTGAACATATTTTTTTTATTCTTTATTACCTAAAATGTTAAAAAATATATACTTATTAGTAAGACTCATTGTTGGCAAACACCACTTTGAATTTACATCAGAATTATTTTTTTTCTTGAGATGTGAATTAAAAAAGAGATCAAAAAAGAGTAACAAATATTGAAGGTCTGACATCAAAAAGAATGAAAAATTTGTATGAGCCATGTCAAAAATATTTGTAGGGCAACAGTGCCAGAACAACATTGGCAGAGAAAGGAGGGTAGCTAATGAGTCAAAATTGATATTAGGTATCTTACATATTAGGTGGTTTGATCACTAAGATAAATATATCATTTGATCTGAGGCTGTTCTGGAAGGAAGCTCCTTTTCTGTAATCCTGTTAAACAAGTCCCCAAAACCCATTTTTCAGAAAGTTCTTTGATGTGTCTCCCTATGACATTCAACCAAGACCTCTGCCTGCCCTTCAGGAACAGATCAACACATTAGAAATGTAATGAGGAACATTAGGCCAAGGAAGAAATCACAGGTTCTGTGACTAGAGGGGAATGTGAATTCACATTTTTGCTCAGCAAGTGAACTACCAGAAAGGTGGAGAAATGCCCTATTGTGTGCTGCATAGTATATGTAGAAGCCTTGCCTCCACAGCTTGTCTTTAAGAAAGTTTTCAGTCATATTTAGGAAATAAGGCCAAAGACCCAGGAGATTTCCTTGACTCATGTCTCAGTTTCATACGAGACAATTTCTGGACACTCATCACTCCCAGCATACTGTAACAGGTGACACACCTGAGTGGTGGGGTGCTCAATAGCCTATCATGGCAAATATCTGGGGACATTTACTCAACTTTCCAACCACTGAGAGAAGCTTGGCCTCTGTAAGGCATTCAGCAATGTGAAAGTACACAGGGAAGCATGCCTGTGACAACACTGTTGGGCAAGCATGGTATGTATAGCATCCTGGCCATGCCCCAGCACCACCAAAGAACACTCAGCCAGGCTGGAGGACAGGAAAGATCCTCTGTTCCACATGATCAGGAGGTCAGGACTGCAAAGTGTCTTATGAATAGCCTGGAGATAGAAATCAGAGGGGCAATAGTAACATACACAGGTAATCAGAGAGACCAAACTTAGGTCTTGATGCCTCTATAAAAATGTGTACCCCAGGTCTAAAACAGTAAATGCTTCACAGCAGAGAGAAGGTGGCACATCCCAAACACTGGTGCCTGTGATTTCGAGGTTATAATAATATAGTCCTAAAAAAACCTTTCACATAACATTTCACTACAGCACTGGGTATCACTTCCTACCCAGTATTGCCCCAGGGCAAGACTGACTGAACACCTCAGCAAGGTATTGCTCATCCTGAGCTGACAGAATGGCACTAAGAAGCCACAAATAGAATGAATGCTCCATTTACTGCTGCAGTTAGGGCTATGAAAGGGGTGTGTGAAGGCAGGGGACACATATACAAATATTAAAGCTTTTTAAAAAAATCACAGACAAGAGATTCTTTCACAGTTTGCTGCACCCATCATCAGTGATGAGATATTGATGTAGCATGACACAAATAAAGAAATACAACAATAATAATCTATTCATCTTGTTCAGTTTTTCATGTTCCCCCTAAACGTCACACCTTCTTGTGAGTATTAAGGTAGAATAAAGGAAGTAAATGACAGTTTCAGATGGAGTGTTTTTGATAAATACAAGTTACAGTGAAGGTTTATTATTTCAATTTTTCTTAATACAGAACCCACTGCTGCTCCCATCGATGTCAAAGCTACGAGTTTGTCTGTATCGGAGATTCTTGTTGCATGGAAACATATTAAAGAAAGCCTAGGAAGACCCCAGGGATTCGAGGTATGAACACAGAATATCATAATGAGAAGTCTTGTTGCTTTTGTGAGAGTTGCATTCTGTTAACATGTGCAGTAGCGGAACTTCAATAGGAATTATGCTCATTTTAGTGTACGTACTGCTAGCGGTGGAACAACAGTTACAGCTGTAGCACCGGAACATTTTTTATTTATTTGTACTTGAACACTGTTCAACACCAGTTCTTATAACATCTCTTTGTCACTTCAAACAGAGCTGAAAGAACTGCGAGTGACCCAGCATGCATCATTCACGGGCTGGGGAAAATTAGGTATTGACTGTTTCCTGCTCTAAGCGACCAGTTCAAACTTGTTATTTACTGAGCACAATCAGCACAGAGGAAGGAGAGAGCCTCTGCATCCATGTACTCTCATCCCACAGAGACTGAGGGACATCTGCTGGGCAGACAGTAAAAGCAGGATGTCAGGAGGGAAGCAGCAGCTGCACAGTCCATAAATAAAACTCTGCTTAGAGACAGCCCTTCCTGGCTTGGGAGAGTGAACCAACCCTGGCAAGGGACCTCCTTGCATTTTTGGATACAGTTTACAATCCAAACCTCCAGGAACAGATCAGATCTAGCAGTCTATTCTTTTGGGCCACCACCACAACCCACCCTGACCTTGTGCTGTGCCAATCCTCATTAAATAGTCCAGCTAAACCAAATTAACTGATTTGGGGATGCAGGTTATTTGTCCTTCTTTAAACCTTTAGACAGTGCTGACTTATTCCTGATTTTCTACAGTAACACTGAAAAGAGGGTAAACATGTAGGTCTGAGGTAGACACCAATCATGTGGGTGTCAAAAGATATCCTGTGATCCAGTAGCACAGGGTGTCTCCCGGTAGCATGTCTGGGCACCTCCAGGGGCTGGTGACCATTCATTAGGAAGGAAATGTAGGTGTCTGGGCAGTACCAGAGGCAACACCTTCTGCAGCTCAGCCTTAGGGTGGCCAGCCATGACCAGGACAGTACATTTACCTCAAAGCTCAGACACAGTCAGTTAATATTTTTTTACCTGTTTCTGTAGCCTGTTGATATATTGGATAGCAACATCTCTATTAATATGTAGCACAGTCCAAATGAGCTGTGACTTTGGCATGTTCCCTCAGGTCTAGCATTTGTTCAGGTCTTTTGCCCATCTACGTCTGCATGCTGAACTCTGCTAACCCTCTGCCAGTTTTATTTCATTGTTCTTTTCTCCTGCTTCTTCCCTACATTAAATATGTTTCTATTCCTTTGCTCATAGCTTGCTTCATGCAGCAAAAGTCATAATTGACCATTTTACCTTTAAACCTGCTATTTATAAAGAGAACAAAACTGTATCTCATAGAGAGGCTATTCATCTTGCAAATACTATTCCTCTTCATGTTGAAGTGTTCCACTTGTTACAAACCTGACTTCAATTCTGAGACCAGTCTTTTATCATTTGAAATAACCTACGTGCTGCACCCTGGCTTTTTTTCTTTTCAGAAAGGTGGCTGGCTTGTTATTTTTTTCTCAGATATCTTAACATCTTTTCAAATATACATACTATTTTCACTCTTATCCTCATTCCATCGATCAAAATAATTCTCAAAGTGTTCTATTAAATTTGCATTACATATTTTAAAATTTTTTTAAAAATAGATTTTCTTTCTAAAATTTAAATTTATTTCCCTAGAAACTTATCCTTTCATAATGTGGGTAGATTTTGCATTTATTTGCATTAACACTTCCCTTAGCTCTACAGGTGTGTCCAGTGATGGCTGTTACAGGTAGGACAATGGGCTTGCTTTGTGGCAGAGATATCTTTGCACTTGGAAAATGCTCTGACCCTTGGAGTCTGGCATATTTGCCAGCTCTATGTCTCTCACAGACTTCTCAGGTACAAATCTGAAAATGCCCACTGATACAAGAGACGTAACTAACAGTGAACCTTATTAATAATTTGGCTCCCCACTCTGCTGTACACCAATTATAGGATTATAGCATGAAGACTACAGAGTCAATATTTCAAGCAAAGGACCTACAGGTGACATAACAAAAAAAAAAGAAATATAAAAAAAATCCACTTCTCCCTGGTACCTCCTCCCACGAAGGAAGTAGAGGAGCCTTCTAAATAGCAATACCTTTTAAGGTACTACTTTTGTCTGGGGACATGAAGGTGTTTTTAACTCCCCACCCTATTCTGCCCAAGAAGTCCATCAATTTGTCCTTCCCCCTGGAAGAAATGTATTATTTACCAAACATCAGTCTTTGTTTTTCTTACAATTAGTGAGAAAGCTCCAGTCCAAGAATGAAAACACCTGAAAGCTGAAAAATCAGAACGACAGCCCAGTTTTCCTAACACACTGACAGTTTGCCTTTCAAGCATCCCTACAGTGCAAAAAGGAAAGGAATCGGAGGACTACACATCTATGTAGGATGACACTGGGGCTAAAATCCACTCCCCAGAAAAATACCCCCAAAACACAGAACAGTTTTATGTTTTCCATATTTTTTACTTTCTTAAGAATCTCTTTCACCTGTTGGGAAGACTCTTAATTCCAAAACTGCTTCTGAAAGTTCATCATTTGTACAGTGCAGTGCAAAAGAAAGCCTGTAGTACTCCTTTAATCCACAAACAGCAAATAGATAATGCACAGAAATCCAGTAATTGTGGTAAAAGAATCGTTTTTCAGTTTTTAATCATTTTCTAATGTAAAAATATTGTGGTCCATAGGTAAAAAGTTGCCTTCAGTTCAATCTGAATGCAAAACTATCTGACTAGCCACTCTGTTTGCATGTCTCAATTGGTATTCTGGCTGCAGTCATCATAGCAGTGACAACCTCCTACACAGTCTTCACATCTCTGGCCTTTTGGCAACCGCATTATAAAAGGGACAGCTATTTCCTTAATACTTGAATATTTGGGCTTTAATCAACAAAAGTGACAGAATATTTACTAAATGTGGACAAGTTCACAGTGACCCACTTCCACTCTGGCCCTGGTTGCCCTTTGTCCTAAGGTGTAATGAAAGGCAAAGGAACTTGTCCAATTTCCCGTTGTCATCCTTGAAAGGCAGTGTTAAGTGTTATGTCACATGAGTTTTATGCAAGGTTTGCTGCCCTCATTTGCATCTTCCAAAGGACATATTATTTCTGCCTTCAGTACAGGTTTGTCAGCTGTCCACCCAACCTTACTAAATATGTGCCAGTTACAGTCTGATAAAGTGGAAGTAGCTCAAAAACTTTGTCAAAATCGTGGAAAAACATAGTGTGTTGTTCATACTTATTGTCTGGAATCTTTAAGCTGAAGGTTATAAAATCTATTTGAGCCCGAGGCAATATTTTCATTGTCATTCACTACTGATAAGGAAGGAAAACAAAAAGAATTCTGACTGGAAGAGGAGTTATTTTGGGTTTCTTTTTCCTTTTCCGGAAAGGTTAATACTTAAGTATAAATTAAAAAGCTCATGTCTTTTTTGCTGGAATTCTCCTAAGGGATAGGAGTTTGGCTAATACAATCAAAAGATCAACTTGAAGCAAACAAATAATCCAAAAATAACAAAAAAAGATGAAAAAAAATCTTGAGTAAAAATGAAAAATCATTTTCAGAGAGGATGACTTGACATAATAACTTGGTTTGTTATATTATTCGTTCGATAAAAGCATATTATGGCTTTTCAAAGAGAATTATTCAATATTTTGCTGTTTCTTTGCTGCACTATATTTTTTTTTATAATGGAAGAGATAATTATTTCTACATGAGAACGGGTTTATATTTTCTTTTTATTTAGTGAAGTACACCTTGAGGTAATATAGAAAGAGCATATGGATATTTTAACCACAGCGTGGAAAAGCAAGACAGAAATTCTACTTAATTTAGGCCTTACTTCATATGCTTTATTTGTAGCTTTAATTTTCTGTGATCAACAGAAAGAATATCCAGCCAATAACTCTGACTTTTCTGCATTTAGTGAAGATGATCTGCAATTAGATCAGATTAAGTTATGACAAAGACTAAATATAGTCTTAGAAACCAGCTTTTGGAAAAGAGTGGTATCATTTAAGATACTTTTTAACTTAAAACTTCAAGGAAGTGATCTGCAACTATGTTTTGGTTCAGAAAAGACAGTTGTCTGCCAGGGAAAAGCTGGAGTTTCCCTTGGAATGGAGAATGTAAACCCCCTCCTTCCAAATCATTATAATTTTGCAATTAAGGGCCTTCAGGCAAAGATTTGGGAATAGGCATAACAGTTCTTTACTAGGAATATTAAAAAATACAAATGTAGTAAAGCAAAAAACAATTAAAAAATCCTAGAAACATTGACAGAGTAAAAATATGACCTGACACCCTGTTGGTCGGGGTGTTGGAAGCAGTTCAAATAAATCCTCCTGGAGTGACAGATGTGGCTCTGTTGGAGTAGAGATGGTCCTGTAGAAGGGTCCAATAGTGGCGAGATGGGTCCAGTCTTCCTCTGGCAATCCAGTGGAAAACAGGCTGTCCTGCTGTGCTGAATTACATCTTTAATCTAGGTAGAAATACTTGGCTCCTCCCACTGGGTGGAGCATTTCACAATTTGATGATGTAATATTATCAGTTATCTGGTAAGCCTTAATGGCCCACTAACAGAAGAGATAGATAGATAGATAGATAGATAGATATAGATATAGATATAGATATATAGATATATAGATATATATATAACCCACAGGATGGGTTATAGAAGAGATAAGGAACATTTCTCTACCTAGTATTACAAGCTGGCTCATTAGCAGAAGGCACCCATCCCCTCCCCCCTGGAGTTAAAAGAAAAAGCACCTCTTCAAGTGGTTTCAACAGACTGGGGATAGAATACATGCTTTTGGTTACATATTGCAACCCAAGACAAACTATCAGAAGTAGAAGAATTTTACACAGATTTTTTTTTTTTCCATGATTTACTTTTAACTATTGCTTAACCCATGATCAGAGAGAAGCAGTTTGCTCCTCTCCAGCTCTGGGTCTCTGGAAATCAGGTATCAAAGTTTACTAGTCTTTGGCTAAAAACTACAGAAAGTCCAGAAAAAATGTAAAACCTCACAAACAAGAATGCATTAAACAAACAAAATGCTTTCTTCTCTTTTTCTTTCAGTTTTCAAGTATGGGCTACCTTTTTGTGATTTTCTTCATGCTATTATCAAAATTCAATGTTATCATTAATAAAAACCTGTTCTGTGTTATAGATCCCTTCTGATGAGTTTAAATTAAGGTTACAGAAAATAATATTTTAAAAAGAACCAGCAAATGCAGAGAAGTGCAAATAAACAAACCCTCTATTTTAAGATATATGTCCCTCACTTTTAAACACCAGAAGTACCTTCATTTTAGTTCAAATCAATGTAAATCCCCACACCATCTACCTCAGTCAACAACCATTGGAATTTATTTGTTTTATAACCATTCTTTTATTTCCTTTGGTCATCAACAAATGGATGCATGTGTTACCACAAAAAATTTTTTAAAAAATCAAAGTTAATTGGTGAACATTTCAATAACATGAGACATGATATGTCCTGTGAATGAAAACAGCTACTTGTAGTTTTCCTCCTGGCTTTCTAGAAAAAGGAGCAAAATTTTAGTTGTATTTCCATCTCTGCTACTGTTCACTTGTGTAAGCTTAGTCAACTCACTTTTCCTTTCTGACTCTTTTCTTGTTGGATTCTCAGCAGACTGCACTATCTGGATGCTAGTGTCTCCAGGACATGTGTTCCCTCTCCTTGCCTGTTCATACAGAGCTCAATATTGTGCAGTTGTCACCATTGTAGCATCAAATTTGTAAAGATCCACCACAAGTTAAATGAAAGGAATCTGACTGCCTTAGAGATAATAAGCATTGGAGATTCAATAGTAGGATGTGAATAAGTGGTTATTTATTCATTTTTCTTTTCAAGAAAAGAAAACTGACTTTGAATAGGTGTTACTTCAGATATCGGTAGCTTTAGCCAAATATTCATCCAGCAGAATACCTCAGTGAATCACACTTATTTCAGAACAAGTGGTGACTGCAGCTAGATTTGTGACCTGAGCTATAATTCATCTAAAAATTAAAGCAACAGCATTTTACAATGAGATAATGCAGGCACACACAGGAAAGACAAATACTTGAATTTTACAGTTGAAAGAGCAGACTGCAATACTAATATACCCTCAATCAAAGTTAACAGAGACTCTTTTCTCAAGTGAAGATAGGACCTCAAATGTATATTTTTGCAACCAGGTTGTTTCAGATCTTTATTTCATCGCAGTCCTAGTGCAATTATAAAGGTTCAGCATTGTGCTCATTGGTCTTATTTTCCTGTGAACCCCTTGGGAATTTTTTGCTTTGCCATTTTCTGGGAGACATTCTCAAGAGTTCTCTCATCTGTGACCTTTTTTCTCAGAGGAAAAGGTATCCTGATACAATGTAAATAACTTATTAAGAAATAACCAGCTTCACACAAAAGGTCAAAATGTGGAAGAAATGCAAGTAGGTCTCGGCATGAACAGTAGGTCAAGTATATGTCTTTGAATGGCATGTTAGTGACAGCTCCTGTTAGGCAAAATAGGGCCCCATGAGAATTGCCTTACTCGTGTAGTTCACCTAGATACATTTTCTTCAGTTATGCCCTGAAAATGCTTGGCCCCTGAGGACAGAGACTGGTCAAATTCTCAGCTCAGCTTTATGAGAATCTCTTTGAGAGCATGATAAATTTAAAGATACCAGAGAATAGGAATTAAGAACCACCAAAGGTCATTTAGGAGTTCATTTTATGTCTGAAAATGAAGGGTATAAATATACTATCAAAACTTAATTTATCAGAAACCTGTTTATATCCAAGAACTAAAACAGAATTCATTTCCTTATTTTGCCTCTGTTAAGATCTTACAGATGATCGAAATATTTCTGTCATTGTTCTGTCATTGCCTATTCATTGGACTGATAAGAATCTCCTGGATCTGAGGCCAGGAAGAGAATATTGCTCATAACACATCTTAACTGATGCAGTCAGAGTTTTCCAGAGTGAATGTAGATATTTTGGTGACCTACCAGAGGATGAGTTGTCCTTGGATGGTGTCCTTCAATGATGAGCTCTCCCTCCCAAAGTTCACTCTTCTGTCTTACAGTAACTTTTACTTGTGCCAGTACATGTCTACTCCATGTGCTTCGGGTCACACCACGATATTCCAAGTGTTGCCATTTTGGGGAAGAGAGCACTGCATGGCTTGAGGTCAAGCTGCAAATCCCATATGCTTAAAGGGGTCTGATAATCAGAAAAAGGCATAAATGGCAAAAAAAACCCTCCACAGGATAACAAGCACAAGCATCTGTAAGCATGAGCTTGCCAGGTGCCTATATTAATCCTTCATATGGTTGCTTGTTGGCAGGTTGGTTATTGGAAGGACATGCAGCAGGAAGAAGCAGCAGAAAAGGTCAAAACAGAGGGAAATGAGTCATCCATCCTCCTGACAGGATTAGAAGGAAACACATTATATCACCTAACAGTGAGGGCATACAATGCTGCAGGGTATGGACCACCTAGCACTGCTGTGCATGCAGCAACCAAGAAATCCCGTAAGTAATCTCAGTACCATTTCTAAAAGGAAGAAATCAGGGAGCAACCCCTGTCCCCTTGGGTTTTTATTTATTTTGAGTGTATAATAATCAGAATCATGTATAGATTTGATTCATGGCTTTGCTTTGATGTTTAGACAGGAATTCATATGACTTTGCATTCATAACAAAGGGTAATTTCCTAGGAAAAAAGGCATTTTGTACAAAGGGAGAGAAAGGGGTTCAAGTTCATAAGCTTTGTGAAAATTATGGGGTAGGCAGAATAAATGCACTATTATCTACAGAATTACACTAGTGATAAAAAAAATCATAAGTGGTCCATCTAGAGTTGGAAGCCTGGTAACACCACCAATTTTAAATACAATGAAAGATTAAAATACTTTTCTTTTGTTTCTAAAGAAACTAGCTA
Source organism: Argya squamiceps (assembly GCA_037834095.1). NCBI lineage: Eukaryota > Metazoa > Chordata > Aves > Passeriformes > Leiothrichidae > Argya > Argya squamiceps. The sequence goes on from JBBMKD010000001.1 coordinate 39,404,742, forward strand.
TAAAAATATATATGTGTACATGTTGTTTTTTCTTCTCAGCTCCCAGCCAAGCACCAGGTAATATTATGTGGATACAGGATGGTTCACATGTGTCTCTTGGATGGGAGCCAGTCAGGCCTCTAGCTAATGAATCTGATGTAATGGGATACAAGGTTAGTGCACCCCCTTCCTTGCTCACCTTTCTCTCCTCCAAGCAATTGCTCCTCTTCTTTGTTGACTTTTTTCCCTTTCTTGTTCCTCTGTGCAAGTGAAGCATGCTACAAAGACTGTCTCAAATCAGCTTTCATTGTGAGAAGCAATAAGTAAAATTAAAATGAGAGAAGTGTCCCAACATACTTTTTTGTTGTGATTTTTAAATACTGAACTCTATCTGACTGCCCTCTATCCGAGGGGGTCAGTCCATCATCTCTGAGTCAGCAGTGGCTATTAATATCAGATTGCAATGAAATTCCTAATAACTCTTCAATTCAACTGTGTTTGCAGTAGGATTTAGAGAAATGCAGAATAATGAGATATCTTTAATTTACATTAAAATTAATATTTTTTGAAGCAGAAACACAAGTACTTCAGTTTGTTTTGTGATCATGTTATTGATGTTCCACAGCAGTGATGGTAACATCTGGAATTTAAAGTTTTGAAGTTTTAAAGATTAAAATCCAGATAAACACTTAAATATCTGGTCATATATAATAAGTCATAAAATTAAAAATAAAAATAAACAATAAGTCATAAAAACCAGAATTCACTGCAATATTTTAAATCAAAGTAGAATTATTTCAGTGTTTTTAGAGAAGCGTGGGGTCTGGGTTTTTTTGAAGCCCATATCAAATCATTTCTATAGACTACAATTTTATATCTCCTCTGATACATTAGGAAATATCACCAAGAAAGTATAAAATGGTTCAAATAAACCAGAAACTGTTCTAACCTTTATCAGAATAGCTGATATTCTGAAATAGTTGAGTTGACTTCTTTGGTTTTTCACACCTCTCTGACCTTTTCAATTTTCTCTGGGAACAGGAACTCTTATGCAGAAATACCAAAAGACAGCTACGTGCTGACTTGCTTTCCCCCTGCGTGCCATAAATTTGTATTGAGTTTTGCAGGAAATGCAGGGACAGATCTAAGCTGTTGTCAGTTGATTCAGCCAGCTAAGGTAAACCCAGTAAATACATTACTCAGGCTATTTTCCTTGCATTTGAAGTTGGGTTCTTAAGCCAAAAATGTGAATATCAACATGAACTTCAGGATAAGAATTTGAACTGAAGGGAACTCAAAATACATTTTGATATTTTGGAGATAAAGCTGTGCAACACCAAATGCTGGAGAGGGCAAGTCCTCTGCCTTTGCCCTAGGTCATAATCTATGTCCTTTCACATTCATTAATCTTTATAATAATTTCTATTACTGTTTTGAAGCCACTGCAGGAAGGGAAGACTAAAAGCAGATATCTGTTCAAATGCAACATCAAGAAATCCCTAATGAAAGCATGAAAGTTAACATTGCAGTGACTGTGTTATCTACACAAAATGTCTAGTACAGAGCTTGAATGACCACTGTGACCACTACCTACCTTATCCACCACAGGTGTTATTTCGACAAGAGGGCCAGAGCAACAGCCAAGTTATAGAAACACAGAAAACCTCTGCAGTGGTACTTCTTCCTGATGTTGGGGTCTACATCATTGAGGTCTGTGCAGTCAGTGAAGGAGGGGATGGGACTGCAAGTCCCCAGATCAGAGTTCCATCTTTTTCAGGTAAGGTTACGCTTCTATTTGAAAGCATAGTACTTATAGTAATGCTCATTAACTCTGTTATTCTCTACTAGAAAAACAGTGTTTTCACAATTCTTTAGCTATTAAATAAAATCATTGATCTGAGTCGTTAGTTCTATGCTGAAACAAAGGTATTTAGTGACACATGGGATGCTTAAGAGCATCTGAGGCAACCATGTGAGGCTGATGAATAAAGAAAATTATTTATAGGAAACCTCTCCCTTTTGAGGATAACATCTGAAAACCTGCCTGAGCTATAGATGTTTGTATGTGCACTGGTGTCTCAAATAGTAATGTAGTCAGGTGGGATGCAATTCATAGAGACCAGCAGTGGAGCCTTGACAGCAATTCAGCTAATCTTCTGAATTTTAGTATTAAGACAAGAGCACCTAAGGACATCTACAATGTCCTAAGGTTTCCCAAATGGAGCTGGCAAATGGGATGTGGGACTTAGGAAATACACACCGCATTCTGCGCCACCAGCCAGAGGTGTACCATGTAACCCAGCTAAAGTGGCTTGTATTTAGGTAGCTGACCTCTGTGTACATACTTGCTTGAGAATAAGCTGAATTTCTCTGTAAGTTCCAGTGACTCCCTTGCATAAGTTTAACTTTATTTAATTATTAAATACTAATAGCAGTATTAAATTGTTATTATTAGGTAGATTATGATGTCTAGCTGCTCTTTCCTTAGTTTCTGTGATATGCTGAAAGAATTTAAAGTATCAATATTACAAAGATAAGTGAGGGATGGGAGGATTAGCAGCAAGAACAACAAAGAACATAATTTTTTTCTAAACACAACAAGGCATTTTAATGACAACCTTCTGATGAAACTTTAAAATTTTATTAAATATTGTGTTTTGGTCATTAAGAAGCACTAACCAAAAGCTTGAAACTTCAATCTAGAATTACTATTTCAGCTCTAGTCTGGTCACAAACTGCAATGCTATCATCAGAATGCAGAAGACACCAATCCGTCCTCCATGGAATATTTCTTTCATATATCTTTCAAACCATAATTCTAGGCCACAAAGTCCTCCATCTAATTAGACTATAATTAGACTATTAGACTCCAACTAATACAGACTATCACATTAGTCCCACTTAGGATAATTGTTGTCCAAAGAAACTGGTTCCCTTCCCATCTTGTTGCCACCACCCCAGAGCAGAGCTCCCCTAAGAATGGCCTTTTAAGATACTGCTGTGATCAAAAATCAATGCTGGACTAATGGACCAAAGACCACTTTTTCCTCTGGACAAACAAGGATCAAGGGCTAGCTTTTATTCCTTGTTCTGGGACAAAGATTTGTGACTCAGGGCAGCTTCTGCAGCCGAATGCTTTTTTGAAGATTAAGACACAAAACCACATATCCTTTTTAAATTTCCTATTAATTTGCAGACTGAATATGAGGATCCAGAATGTGAGTTGCTGTAGGTATCATCATAAAATCTCGTCTGTGTAGGGAACCCATTTTGTGACTGCAGTTCTCACACGGTAATCCATTGCCTAAAAATTATATAAATTATATAAAAAATCCATTGCCTATTACCCTTCCACTGAGGGTAATAGAATATAAATTTGGGCAAAATGTAATATCTAATGCACTGAGAACCATTTGCATCATTTGCTTCTTAATTCTTTGCTTTTCATTTCAGGAGGGAAAGTAACAAGTGCTCAGTCCACCTTACATATGTTGTCTCCTTCCTCGTCCTCTGTAACACTGCTTTTGGCACTGATGTTACCTTCGACCTCATGGTGAAGGCTGCAGACTTTGTTGTTGTTGTTATTTGTTTGCTTTAACCTGATGACACCAAGGGATGGAGTTTTTTGTCCATGGAGAAACTGAAAACCCAAGCTAATGCTTAAAGACCCATCGAAATGCCTGTGGTGCACTTAGAGGAGTGTCGGAGACACAGTCAATAATTCATCAGGTTTTTATCTCTTCTTTATTTGTAAAAGTCCTCTGAGGAGGAGACCCTTCTTGGCCCAAAAATATGCAGATTGTATGTAATAAACTTTTGTAAGCAAAGGTAATTTCTGTCAAATATATTTTCCTTTTTTAATATGTTCAAATTTGGTGAACCCAGTCATGCATAATCCGGTGTTTAAAGGATGGTGTCTAGTATAGTGCACCTATATTGTCTGGAGAAAAAAAATCCATTTTTAAATATAGAACAAAGTTTTATACAGCTTTGCTTTTGAATACTTTGCTTGCATCCCTGATAAATGGTTGTTCCTACTGACAAGGAAGAAAAACACAGTTTATATACAAAGATCATCACAAAAGTAAAGAAGAACTTGTTCTGAAAATATATAATATGTATTCAATTATCAAAAAAATTGTCAATGAAAAACTAGACAACTTACCCCAGAATGTAGCAAAATAGAGCAGAAAATCCTTTTATTTTCTTACCAGGTAAATGGAAAATTATTAAACACAGCTTAGGAGGAAACTAGTCAAGATTTCATGTCCAATTAAATTTTTAATAGAAAATTATAAATCAATTCCTGCTGCACATGACAGTGAAAATTCCACTGGGCATTTAAATATGATATACATTAATCTACTAAGTGAAAAATTAAAGCAATGCAAGGAGATAAACCTACTTCTCCCAACCAACTTCTCAGTTTTTTTTTCCTCTGAGTCCAATTTTTGGTAACATTCTATGCTTTCTATAGGTGACACTCAAGTTGAAGTATATATGAAAGTGTATTATGGAGAGAATATTAACATATTTCAGAATGGCATTATCCACATATACAGACTGCAGTAGGATGTATTTTGGAGAATTTTGTTTCTGGGAAAAAATACTTGGAAAAGTGCTACAGAGCATCATTCCAATTATTTATCTAATTGACTCTATTTCTATAGCTCACTGGAGATTATTCTTGTAGGTACTGTGTGCTATCAGTTTTCATCCCCATTTTTTTGCTGTACCAGAAAATTTTTTACTCAACAGACAATTTGGTCAATTTTTCTACTTTGGAAGGCCTTCCCATGTACTGGAACCTGAGGAAAAATTACTCCAGGGAAGGTGATGTGCATGTTTGTACAATCACAGTGTGCATGGTGTTATTATAGGTGGCATTTTGCTATCACATCTGGGGTTAGTGCCTAGAAAAAACATTGCAGTGCCTGGGAAGAATCGAGTCAAAAATGGTTAACATGAAAGTCCTAATAGCATGGTTCTTCTAGTTGTCTATCCTCTAAAAGTTTTGATGAAAACCTATCTTAGCTGATGGGTTCCCAATTCAAAACGCTATCATTTTGACAGTTCACAAGCAAAATAATTTTTGACGTTTAGATAATACACTGCACTGTGCTCTTTCTCAGCTGCTTCAAAACAGTAGCCAAGGAAGAACATCAGAAATAAGAAGGTGAAAAGATGATGATGACTAAATATTTTTGCTTTTGAATATTTTATCAATAAAATTTTTCAGAGAAGGTTCAACTCAAATCATTATTATCCACTAATATTTTAAACAATTTTCTAAAAAATGGTATTTAAAATTACTTAAGTCACCAAGTTTCTCAGAAAACAAAGGCAGGATAGCTAGCTAAGAATTGACTGCAGATATACAGAAAGAGGCCTTCTATACCTCTGCTTCTGGAAAAGTCTTTGAGATCAAAGACAGGAAAGTGTAATGTACCTTGCTGATAGAGCAGACTCATAGAGAATAACTACCTGCTGTCATTTGTAGAACAGTAGCACTGCTACTGTGCAGACAGCCTGCATCAGCAATCCATCATCTGCCAAAATGTTAAAATAAATAGGAATAAAGTGATGAACCAAAAAGTCAAATGGCTATTTTATAAATTAGTTATGCATAATTTCCTCTATTTTTTTATACCGTTGATTGCCAATGCAGCTTATTTCAGAATATTCAAAAAGGCTAAATTCATTGCTGGCATTTGGTTAAACTTTCTGATAACGATAAATGGATATGCTTTATAGGAAGAATAAAAGTCTGATAAGGAGACAGAGCTCCATCTAGACACATCTCCCTCTCTAGTATGAAGATACAAATAGAAATACTGAACATACCATCAGGTAATGTAGTTGTATTGCAGGGACAAAAGGAGGTATGTTTTATATTCAACATGAACAGAATATGTATTTTGCATCTTAAATATATTAATAAACATGTTTTAAATGTTTAAGTACCTATGTATTATCTATTTGTTACTTTGTAGAAGATGTTTCCTTATCATGACATTTTTAGTTGCAAGGGAAAGCATTTTCCTTTTTCATGTAAAAGATTGTAATAGTGGCGTCACTGAGGAGACTGTATTTTTGTATAATGTCACAGGATCTGTTCAGAAAAAAAATAATTAGAAAGAAACCTTGTTACACAGACCAAAAGAAAGTTTCTGTCATGGCCCATATCAAAATGTTAGATATATTGTATACAATCTGTATATATGCTATATATAATGGTATATACAGTGTGGAAGACACAGTAATATAATAGTTTCTGTGTACTGTTCTTGTAACATTAGATCTTTTTAATAAATTATTCTCTTTTTATTGACTTTTATCTTATCTCCTGTCATCTCCTCAGTTATATTCATAGAGTTCAAGGTGACACAATTATTTAGTTTTCAGCTGCAAGAACCTTTAAATTACATGATTTTCAAAAAGAAAATGATGCTCTGCAATGGTGAATGTGGAAAAGGCAACCATTAAAATGAAATAATTTTCAGCATTGTTTTAATTTTACCTAAATTTTGGTTTTCCTGCGTAAATATTTTTTACAGCTAAATAACTGAAAGATAAAAGAAGACCTGAATTCTCAAAATGAAACTATACCTAATAAAAATTGCAACATAAATCTGCAATTCAGCATCAGAGATAAATGTTCTCTGCATTAAAAAAATGATGAACTGAAGAGAGATTTATATTAGATTTTAGGCAAATCTAATTTTTGCTAGGAAGGTGGTGAGACTGGCACAGGTTTCCCACAGAAGCTGTGGAAGCCCCACCCCTGGAAGTGTCTAGGGCCAGATTGGATGGTGCTTTGAGCAACCTGGGATGGTGGAAGTTGTCCCTGCTGATGGCAGGGGGTTGGAACAGGGTGGTCTCCAAGGTCCCTTCCTTCCTTCCAACTTCCAAACCGTTCTATGATTTCCATGAAAAGAAGAGCTTGATAAGGAGGTCACCAAGGTCAATTCTCTATGCACTGAATTATTACATAGTTTCTGGGGCCTCTCTGTAACGTTCTGTCAAGTGTCACTTGTACCCCATGTCTGTGGAGGCTCAAAAGCACAGCGTGGTCATGTCAGGTTCAATTGAAAAGTTCGGTTGCTTTGTCTTATACTTTAAATACTTTGTGTGACTAACTGTAATAGAATAACTTTCACAAATACATTTACCCATTTGAGAAAAAAAATGGAACAATGGATAACCCAAATATAGCAAGAAATTTTCTTTTTGTTAGTTTTATTTGAGCTCTTAATAATCCCCAATCAGTCCTTTATGAAATGCATATTTATAGTAAATTACTTTGCAACACAGTACAAAGTCAAAAAGCCCATACTGAAAATAAAAATACATTGCCAAAGTCATTTGAACTGAGACTTCAATTGGGTCACATACAAAGTGGGTATGGCCTCAATAGCATATTATATCAGGACTTCCATTAAATTAGTTATGAACGTCACAGAAAACTGTAATGACCTGATTTCGCTGACATGGAGAACTATGCATATTGAAAGTCCATGTCCTGTGAGAACCTCTACGAAACTGCAACCCACTCTTGCCCTGTTATGGCTATCATCACAGTTCTTCTGAAGATGAAAGACATTTTACTTCCTAATTACTTCCTATGCTTTTGAGCAAAACAATGTCAAGGATAAGAGAAAATGAGCAGCATTTTATTACAACTGGTTAGTTGGCTTTAGGCTATTACAGATAGCCTCACTAAGTGTGCTTACAAACAGGCTGCTTCCAAAAATACAGGCCCTGAGTTTGCTCTAAGACTTTTCCCTCAATTCCAGTGAAGAGAAGAGAAACCTGACTTTGTCTTTATTGTGGTTCATATTTTTAATACTTTAAACAAGATAATGATAGTGTATATAAATTAAAGCCTCACAAACCTAAAAGAGAAATACATCAATAATTGTACAAATTCAATGTTGACATTGCTTCTTACAGCTATGAGGTCAATTGTAAGGTTCTTATAGGTCAGCTGTTTGAGCAAACTGGCAAAAACATTTAGATATGCAGGGATTTGTTCATCCTGTGCTACTTTTCTGCTGTCAGATTATTAACTAAGCACCCCAGCATGTATAAGAGACCTCTGTCATCAGAAGAAACTGATAAAGAAGTGTGGGATGCTTTGGTTCTTTGGTCTTTTATTATGATTAAATACATATGTAAGGAAAATACCCTCCCTTTTGGTGTGGTTTGATGTTGGCATTTTTTTCACTTTTATGCTCAAACTCATGAATTCTAAAAAAATTATAGAATAAAAACTTGAGAGTGCTCCTGAAAAATACAGTTAGCAAGATGAATAGCAAAGGCAGGCACCCATATATGCTAATCACAAATAAAGTTATTCAGCATATTTTGCTTTTTGTACAGAAAATAAGATGGGAAAATATATCAATTTCCTTTCCATAATATAAAACAAGTGAATAAAAATATACTGAAAGCAACAGAGGCATATCTGGATCAAAGCTTTAGCAAGTACAATTTTACTTGCTGCATTGCTCTGCTCTTTGGCTGAACAAGCATTTCCATTTCATAAGGACTCCATTTCATAATGACACCATTTCTTATCTTCTACAAAAACAACTTTTTAAGGCAAGGTAGTAAAACAGGATAGTTCTCCTGATATTTCTTTAAAAAATTTGTCACGTGAAGTGACTGAATGACTCAGAAAAGAAACCCCAGGTCAATTGCTTACTTTTGTATTAACTCCTTCCCTCATTCTTGAGTGATATACAAACCCAGATCTATCATTTGGGAGAGATTCATTCTACATGATGATGTTTTATATGTATGTTTGTTTCAATTAACAAGTTTCACATGTGCTTTAGACAAAATAACTCAATATCTGTCCTGGTCTGACCACCAGACTGCAGTGCATGGGCTGCGAGATGATCAGTAGAGGTAAGGCTCAAGCCTGGTATTAGTACTTGGACAAGGCTCAAAAGAAAATTGTTAGTTTTTTCTGGATATACTACCTTTATTTCAAATCATATTGGTAAAAGTCAAATTATCCATGGTGCACTGAGTGTCACTTTTGCTCCAGTTACAGATATGAAAAAGCAATACTTCACTCTGTCCTATAAATTTCTGGGCAGCCCCTCCTTCCTTCTCCTGCCCTGTCCTGTAATAAAATGGAAAAGGAGAGGGATGGGGGGAAGGAGAAAAAAAAGAAAGGAGGAGGGAGTCCATGGACGCTGTCTCCCACAAGGACTACATGAATTAAGCCTGCCTCTTGACCTAGCAGTGTTTGCCTTCTAACAATCCATCTGGAATGGTAAGTCTTTTACCTTCCTAACAAGAGAGGAAGCATTTTTACCTGTCTGAGAATGGCTGCACTAGATTATCCAAAGATAAGATAGATTTCCACTGCATTGTGTCGACACTTTCTGACTTTCCTATGGAATAGAAGCAAATCTCACAGCTTTTGAATGGGAAATGAAAGGAGTTTCATCACTACAAATTTTTCATATAAAAAATCTTCTTGGGTGCCCAGGATACATACAATGGGAAATTTAATGCTCTTAACAAAGCTTTGTCCATTTAATGCGGGAGATAAATTCGGCAGATTGCAGACTGAATGTATTATTGCATCATGAGAAACAGGCTTGCAGTGGCAAAAATTTTGTCAGATTTCTACCATCTACACTTGAATGTTGCTGGATCTCTTCAAGTTTGCTTTCCAGAATGGTAGTCCTTCCTTTTTGGCCATTTTTTATTGCACCCAAACATCTCTTGGAAGTTCCTGATGTATGAAGAACTACTACACTGAAAGTCCTCTGTCACAAGAGACTTCCAGCACCTTAAATTTTGGTGTGACAGCATATTGACAAACATACTCTTTGCTCAAGGCATAGCTACTTCCACAGTTCTTCCCTCCACTGAGAAAATATTTACCTTCATAAACTACAGTAAGGTATTTCTGTTCATATATGGCTGCTGAACTCTTTCTTACCTCTCGTCAAAGAGTACAATCTGTTAAGATAGAGTAAGCATCTAAAAAAGGTGTTAAAAACACACACAAATACACAATAGTAAGTCTATTTTTATAGGCTAGCAAACAAACTAAACCAACCCAAAATAAACTATGTTCCATCCAGATTAATGGTGGGGGAGGGAGTGGAGGCTTATCATCCTGCAAACCCAAATTTATTTGTTGAATGTCAGTACAGAAAGATCTGTAGAGCCATAATAGCTTTTCACAAGGTTCCTAGTAGGATGCTGTAGAGGAGGAATGGCAGCCAGGAAAAAGAAAAAACAAGATTTCTGTTCGTTTTGTGGCTGACACTGCCATTTTTACAGAGCTCAGTGGCAAGCTGAGAGATGTCTGGCCATCTTATATCTCCTCTGAAAACATTAATCTCAGCATTATGATGATACAAAGCCCTTTCTCATAATTAATGGACTCATGGACTGCTCAAAACTGATTGAGAGAGGAAAAGGCAGCAGGTATCTTTCAATATCAATAAATGTGAGATGAAGAAAACCTAAACTCTGTGAACAATGCTGAGTGGGGAACTGACAAGTGAAACTCAGGAAAGGTGACCTGAAATAACCTCAAAGGGAGTCAGAAATTCATGGTTCACCACACAGTAACTTCTAGAAAGTATAAGTTGAATTCTGTCAAGAAGGTTATTGAGAGAAAGATTAAAAAAACACTTTTATACAAGACAAAATTTTGGTTTTATCACATTCCTGGTACTGTGTGCACTCGAGATCTTGGGAGCTCAGAAAGGATCATAATAGAAATAACAAAGAGAAAAGACAACTCAAGTGACCAAGGTTATCATCTAGAACATCCACCACCTAGGGAAAGGCTAAAAGGACTGGGGCTCCTCAGTTTGGAGACAACAGGGCAGTGAATAATAAACTATCATACCCCAAAGTACTAAAAAAGCCCGTGAAAGACTGACTCCCAAACTTCCTCTGCTTCCTGTTTGGAAAATGTGCTTTAAATTCAAAGATCCTGCTTTATCTGCCCAATGAATCCTGAACTATTCACAAAGAAAACTCCAACATTGAAAAGATGCTGTTTCAGAATACTCCCTATTCCCAAGACCAGAGTAATCAAATCTACTCCCAGTTGTGATGCAAGTTAGAAAGAAAAGACTTGACATCTGAGAAATCCTCAGCTGGATCTTTAAATACTTTGCAGCAGACAGAAGAAGGAAATGTGTCTTCCTCTGCTTTACAAAGGGACACTCACAAGCATGCATGGAAGATTATTAACGTACCCAGGCTGATGAAACCATCCCTCCCACATGGACATAAAATGTAGGAGTTGAAACTGGGTCTCCAGAATCACAGTCTAGCATTTCCACCAGTGATTGGCTTTAAGACTTTATTGTTATTGCTCTAATTATTGCTGTTTAGGTTATATCCTCATGGTAGCTCTTGCAGACCATCTGTGTTACCTGCTAATAGCTAATCAACTCAAGACTGTAAAAAACCAAACTTTAGTATCTCCCCTCCTTGCACCATTTTTTAAGCTATACACAGAGCTTGGGAGAGTTTTTGGTAAGACAGCAAAGGAAAAGGCAATATCTGTTCCTACTCTTTTATGACTAACAACATCACATTTACTGTCAGATCATCAAATACTGGAGGAAATGAAAATGCAGCATTTTTATTCCCTGTTTTATACTGAATACACTAAGTGGAATGATTTTGATATAATGTAGTAAAGAGGCTTGATTGATGTAAGTTATAATTCTAAAACTTAGTTTTCTGCTTCTGAGTACACACATACTCACTAATTAACTTGAACAGCAGTTTATAAGACCAGTTTTGACTCTGCCCATTTAATGAACAAAATCCAATCAACCACCCTGTTAGCGTAAATGGAAAGTACATGTCTGCAAGAATGATAAATAACTGATTGCCAAAGTGATTAGCATAACAGGCCTTGTGGAAAGCTATTTGACATTCAGCTCTCACTAGCACGTTTCAAGGATTGATACAAGCCTGGGTGTACTTTGCATTGGACGTGCAGCTGATTTAAATAGGAAGACATCTTTCTAGATCTAGTGACTGACATTTTCATTTTAAAGTTTTACATTTCTGTTTATAAGAAAATGAATCATATTTTTCAAACTGCTGTGGGTGTTTTCACATAAAACATATGTTTGCTTCATTCCACTGAAAAAAAACCCCAACCATTCTAAGTGGTCCCAGAGGCTACAAGCATAATTGCTGAGCTGAACTGACCTCAGGAAAGCTGTGCTGAGTCACACTTAAGCAGCCTGTTAACTTTGGATGCTCTGTGCTCTACTCAGAAAGTATTTAGACCCTCTGTATACCTTAACTATCTGGGCTGTAGAGCCATCCAGAAATTGAATACATCAGAAGATCTCCTTGATCAAAATAAAAAAAAATAGATGACATTTTGAATACACTTGAGGTGATTTGAAATGCTGCTAATAGATAACAGAACATCTATACTTGAAAAATGGGTAATTCAGCTACTTTCTTTGGTTATTCACCTTTCATTGTAATTAGGAGGTGTTTTAGTATATTGGTCCGTATTTTTAACGTATTAGATTGTTCAAAATTTCTTCAGATACAAAATAAATTTGGGAACCTTTGCAGAGGTTGCCACATCTGATACAGATTTGGCTTAATTTTGGACCAAAGCTCCTCCTGGACTGCAGGGTCCTGAGTCATCACTTCAGACTGGGTCAATAGAGCTGCCCTGAGTGTTTCTTCCATCTCACAAATGGATGGGTTCACTTAAGCCAAAAAGAGTTGAGTTGCAAATAAATGATATTTTAATTCTGCAAGTTAATATGAAGAGCTTGAAGTAACTGATTACTACAAGCAACTCATATTTTCAAATTACACTGAAAATTTAAAGGAGGCACACCTTCAAGAGGGACATAGTGAAATCCAGGAGGGAGGGAAATAACCTCTCAAGCTACCGTAGATGCAAAAGGGATAAAATAAAAAGGTTTGAACTGTTCCTTGAGCTCCTAAGGACAGGAAGTGAGCTATCATTTCCAGGAAACACACAATATAAATGAAAATATTGGACTCAGTGTTTTCAAAATCTTGCTTATCTCCATAGCAGCACCTAAATACACAGACAAATTGTCAATTCAAGGAATACAGATATGAAACTGGGATCTCACTGATCATACATCTGGTGCAAATAAGAGTGAGAAATGAATGCAGGGAAGTATAATAAAATAAACTTTAAAATCTCCACTCTTCCTAAGTACATAATTTTGAATCTTAGAAATTGCATTATACTAGCTGGAAGAAAAAACTCTAGCAAAACAGGAATTAAATTAAATATCTTTCTCTCAAATTTCAAATGTCTCTTGGACAACTATCCCTTATTAAATATTCATGGAAGACATACCAGATAACTGCAGGATCCTGTGTGCAAACTCTCTTGCCCTTCTTGCCTGTGCATCTCACTCTAAATTGTCAGTCATAGGAAGGAAAAGTCAATAAAAAGATTCCCTCGGTTCATGGCCTCTTTCATGTCTGAAGGGTGAAGACAACCTCACCCACCAGTAATTCTGCACTGACTGAAGACAAAACCCTGACCTTCCTTCTGTCCCTCAATACCAGCACCAACCTGACCAGCTGCTGAAGCAGTGCTTCCATTTGCTGTATTGCTCCTGCAAAGCCTGGCATGATCTGTTTTGGGAAGGAAAATGTCCACTCCACCCTAAAGTGCACTGTGGAGATGGGCTTTAAAGGCTTATGAACATTGAACTTGTTTTGAAGGGTTCAATTTTCATAATTTCTAATACCTTGGAAGGTTTTCCTTTCATCACAACCCTGGTAAACAGCTCCAGATATGTTGCTGGAACAGCAGCTTCCCTGACTCTCCACTCAGAATATCTCAGAATAGTCCATGTGCAGCATAAATGTATTCTTGTTCATATCATGCATATATGCAAAAGAGAAATGTGTAACACTACTCCTCATTTAGCCAAAAAACTGTCCAAAACAGTGAAAACCAGACACTGATTTTTTTTAAAAAAACACCTCTCTGTATATGTATAAAGATATCCCTTACAACTGAAATGCTAGTATATTATAAAGAGATGATTAAAAAAAAAAAAAAAAAGAAAAAAAGAACCCTCCAAAGCACAAAGCGCTATGTTTTCCACTGAAAAAAAGATCACCTCTCTTCAGATTTTCCAAAATTATTCTGTGCAGTTTTCTGAATAATTTGGTATGTTTCATTTCCAAAGCAAGGTTGCAATGGAGACTAAATGCTTGTGACTTACTTTGTTCTTAGTTTGTTTGAAACTGTAGCTTTTATGACCCTCATTGATTGAAATGTAAACTGAAATAATTTCTTTGCTGTGAATCACACTAATAATATCTGCATGTCTCACACCTTCACACTGGTGCTTTTCTCTGGCACTCAAGTTCAAACTGGGCATATTTGCTATTGTATTTGTCAGTTTAAATGGGCATACTGTAGCTAAAAGCAGTTTTCCGTCCAGTTTTCTAGTGTCTGTATTTCAGCCCAAGGTTTCCCCAATATACTCCAGGAACAAAGCAGGAGTCTAAAACTTCTTTTTCTGTGATATAGTGGTTGTATCGATAATTCACATTCATTGTCAAGCACTCATGCAGACGTGTGCACGTCTCATGTACCTAAATAAATATCAGTTGACACTGTCATGATGGTTTCTTATCTCTCCTTGAATTCATTTAAAATAGCATCACTTAATGTGTGATATTACAGTGCCTAATTAAGCAAGAAGTGACTAGGATGGATGGTGACCTTTTCCAAGTGATTTTCCATACATAACACACTGCATGAAATGTGAAACTCTGGCGCCTGAATGAAAGCCATCAAAAAAGGAAGACTGTTCTCTTTTATACTACCATTCTAGAGCACTGTGCAAATGACTAGAATCTTTAAGGCAAGAGCTAAAGCCTAGCATGTGACATTTCATTTTCATAACCTTTTCAATCCATGAAAGTATGTTTTTAATGGTACAATCCTCGTAAATTGTTAATGATTTTCCTGAATGTGACAAAATTTATAAGGCAATATTCTCAGCATCATTTATAAGAATACCTATTATGTGTACTGCAGGTATAAGGAGCCAATCATAGCAAAAAAGTGAAATAGTCAAAAAGATATGTAAAATAAGCTGTGATTTGTGTATCACTGCATTGTATTATTAACTTGAAAAATAGTTCTACTTCAAAGGAAATGTCAGTGAGCTTTGCACAGTTTTCAAGTAAGGCTCAATTTGGAGTAATAATGAACCTATCTTAGGCAGAGATGATTTTTCACACAGAAGAAAATTTTAAATTATCTCTCTTACGCTTCGAGAATCTTTCACCTGGACCTTGTAAAGTTCCTAAATATACATCCTTTAATTGGATGAAAAGGCTTCTAATGCATAGGTAATAACAAACAGGTTTCTAGCTTATAAAGTCAGTTCAGGAGGACAGTTTCTGGTTTTACATAAAATGGTAAGGTTTATTTCCATTTTTTAAAAAATTCTTTTTTGCTAATTATTGGAGCTCTACTGCTTTTTTTTATTGGTGGGAATTTTGAGAGAGTGAAGCGCATTATCAGTGATGATAAGCAAAAATTATTCTGCTTAAGGCATAAGCCTGAAAATTCACCACACAGAGAATTATTTTCTGCATTCTTTGTACCTTTCTACCTCTGCTCTGAATTCTGGAGGCACATGGAGAAGGCGCAGAGTATAGAAATTTTATTAGTCCATAATTTCCATGTGAGATTGCAAATTTATGAAAAATTACTAGAAATTCATCCTGGAATGTCCTTCATTGGTATAGCTCTCTATTTCTGAATGGGTATCATAGGAACAAGGATTTAATTCTTCTCCATGAGTGAAGTGACCATCTCAATGTTGGCCAAGTCAGATAAGCTGTTTCTTATAAGGAAATGAACTGTTATAGTAATATTCTCCACAAGAATAGACATAAGAGTAGAGGAACAGGGAAGGAATTACTTTCAAGTTGTCACAGCAGGATGTAAAAATGCTCCTCAAGAGCTCTTTCATGAAAATGGGGATAAAAACCCAACTTAAATGTGAACTAGCCAAATAGTACTATAATATAGTCTGTGTAAAAGACAGCATTTTACCTTCTAAGACTCTAAGGCATTGGAATCATAATCTATTCTGAGAAATCTCAGAGACAGTATTGACTGAATTAATAATGGTCTGCTTAAAAATAGACATACTTTTCTGTATATCACTTTTGCAAAAAAAAGGAAATATTTATTTGTAATGCAGATCAGGAATTTTCAATTTCTAGTCTAATGTACATTTATTCATTTCCACAGGTATTGCTGACTTGTTAATATTCATATCAGAACCTGATGCTCATTAGATCTTAGATGTCTTGAAATTAGTCCTTCCACTCTCATACTTTTTAATTTAGATGTACAGACATTTCTTCAATTTTTAATTCTATAGCTTTATGTTTATTCAAAATTTTTATTTAACTTTTGTTTAAATTACTTTACAAGTTAAAAAAAAATAGTTCAATTTAGTCCTGAGACAAGGGGTTTTTTTCAAAAACATGGGTCTTTAAAACTTACAGATGCATTATAGTCCTTAAGAAAATTGTTAGGAAAATGTAGCATTTTTAGACCAAGGCAAAGTGAGAATAGTGACTGAGCATTGGCTTGGGTTAGCAGTAGGAGCTCTGAAAGCCAACGAGTCAATTAAAATAATTGTTTGCTCAGGGTGTGGAAAGAGAACAGGGGACAAAAAATAAGACTAAAATAAGACTAACAGGTGAAATTTTCATTCAACTTAAAATCTTTATAAATTTTGAGAGCACATCAACAAGACTGTTCTATTCTTTCACATCAGCACCATCATTAAAGTGGAAAAGAAGCTCGTTATGTTTCAGTTATAATACCAGCAGCAGGTTGCTTAGACCTTTGTGGTCAGTGATCCTTTTCCAAGATGTGCCTCTCATTATGTGGTAAATTCCTTCCTGTGTAATTAAACTCTGCCTTGAGTAAGTGGCTTCTACTCTCCTCTCTGATTTGGAGCTGTGGTACCATGATATTAGAGAATATAGACTTTATAATGAGATTCTTCCTCAGAAAGTTGGATCCTGCCATTTGCCTTGATATGATTGGGCATCTTCCAGAAATTTATTTTACTGATTTTCCCTCCCTTCAAGCACACATTTGGATTCTTCTGTTTCCACGCTTTACTTGTGATTTTCCTCATCTTTGTAAAGTTAAGAAATTCAAATCATGAGGAGATCTGCTTCTGCACGGACATTTTCCCTTCTGATCACCTAGCCAGAATAGGCTGGCATTTGCTTCAAAAGACCCTCTGCATAAAGTGTTTCAAAAGATCCTCTGCATAAATATCTGTGAGCTATTTTTACAAGGGAATTAAGCTACTGGTGCATGACTCTCAATTCTGATAGCTCAGATAGGAAGAATTAAGCCCTAATGTTAGGCGAATAGTCAACAATCTATTAAATCAAGTATTTGCAATAGCAGGAACTGAAACTGATACCCCAGATAATCTAAGCATTTCAGCTCACAATCATTCCTGCTCCCTGACAATTAGGTCACTTCTCTTTGACCTAATCAAATTTTGGTATAACCACTAAAACAGAAGAGCACATCCTCAATAGTAAGTTATGTCTTCAGAACTATGAGGTACAAATTGGTACTGTCCTCGTTAGCTGCAGTAAGTAAAGTACAAGGGGGCCTGAGAGGAAATCCAATTTGTAATATTAGATAAAACAGGCAAGAACATAGAAATACTCAGTGTTTGGAAAGTGAAGTTAAACAAGATCAGTTTAGCAATAAGGTGTGCATTTCTAACTGCAAGAATAAACACCAGAACTTATTGCTGTCTCACGGACTCTCTATTAGACAGGAGCAGCTTGTTTAGAAGCCTACCATTAGGTACTCAGGTCCAGCCAGGCATTAAAGTTTCTATGCAGAAAATTCCTTTCTTCACAGAAAATTAAGGTTGAGCAGCCAGAGTATTCCCATCTGTTATGACCATCCACAATCTGTGTAAATCAAGAGCTGCAACCCCCTGTTTCCATGTGCAGAGCTCTGGGGTGAAAGAGAAGCCCAGCAGGTCTCTCCATGGACCTGCTGGAACAGCAGAGCTGTACTGCACTAGGCAGAGCTTTTGAAAATAAGAGCTTCAACTCTTTCAGCTTATAAGACTAACTTTAACTGTTTTCCAATAAAATTTTACCTCATAAACAGTAGAAGTGTTCCAGTTTTTAGAAGCATTATTTGCTAATTATGTGAAGGCATTTCCCAAAATACTAAAGCATACATTATGTCCAAGATACACTATTTAAAGGATGAAAAAGAAAATTCTAACTAATTAAAACAAGAGAATAACAAAAACTTTATCACAGAACAGAAAGTAAGAGAAAAATAGCCCGGCATTTTACCCTTCAGAAAGATTTGCTTAAGTATTTCAAGCCATTTCAGTGCTAATAGGTCTCATTTCCCTGACGTAATTAGCAAAGGAAACAACAATTACCTGCAGGTTCATTAAATAAATCAGCAGTGTTGCTCATTGTGAAGTTAATGATCAGTAGTGCAGATGATTATTATGGACAGGGTTAGTACAGTGGATATTCAGCAGTCTCTTTACTAAAGCATCTATAACTATGCTCCTAAATTCTGGCATGCAAACATGTTTCCTGTTTCTTCTTTTGATAACTGAAAATTATTCTAACTCGGACTGAGTTTTGCAGCCTAATTAAGAAAAAGATTTTTCAGAGTGAAATAAATTAGCTGTCTTGTATCTGTTTCTATGAAACAGTTTTGTTTACATTCATGTCATGTAACTCAGACCCACCAGCACCATAATGCTGGTACTTATTGTTGTGAAACTCTCAATTTAATATCACTTAAGGACCCATCAGAATAGTAGCTTTCTTTGCCAGGAGGTAGCCTCTCATGCAGCAATTTCCATTCTAAGCTGGCAGGGAGTCTCTGTCTCATCCTGGTTTCCAGCTTTGTGTTGTTCTACCCGGGCTGCCACAAAGCAATATACACAGGCATGAAATCCTCAATCCTTTGAGGAGCTGAACTGTTCTTACAATTCTATATAAGGTTTCCCCAGAATCTCAGGTTCATTTTAATGCTTTTGGTCTTTATCTTCAATATGATCGATCACCCAGGTCCATTGTGTGCATAAATATGTATTTGTATTAAAATAGTAATCCAAGACTTCAGAGGAAAAATTGTGGTGAACGGCTCTATTTCTCAGAATGAAAGAAAAACCCAAATCAAACCTTTCTACCATAAAAGCAGAGCTAGTTGCTTATAACAGTTATGCTCTGAGAATTTCTTGAGAAAGGGACCGCATTTCTACAAAAATCAGAAAAAACATAGTTTCATGATCTCTATTCTGATTTCACATTTCTTACCTGATTCCACAAGAATAAACTCAGGGCAGCTTGGTATATACTGACTTTTATCACATATACCACCTTCAGTTGCTCTAAGGTATCAGCATGCCATATGTTTCTTAATATTCTATTCCAAGGAAAGGTGACATATTATTGTATAATAACTACTGGCCTGAGTTTTATAGAATAGTAGTACTGCCCTTCCAGCAGTCTTCCATCTATCCAAGAAAGATTTCCCAAGAAGTTCCATCTATAAGGGATTTTTTAAAGCATTTTGCAACTCCCTGCAAAATGTTTTAAAAGTTATTTAATATGAAAAATTAATTAGTTGCAGTTACTGCATTGAATAATGAATTTTTGGTCTTTTTTTTCCCTCCAGCCAGAATTTTCCAGGATTTTGTAACACAGGAATAAATGTGCTCCCCGTTGCCTTGGCCACTTTAAATAGGATGCAACAGATAGACTTTGTCTTGCCCTTCCAGGAGACAGAAAGCCAAATGACATCCAGCTGACCAGTCTGGGAGTCAGAGGAAACCTCTTCCCTAAACCGACCCATTTCCTATTTATTTATCTTTGTTCACAAGTGTCAAAGAGCAACCAAAGCCAAGGTTTTATTTCACAAGGCCTTGGTATGAATAGTAGAGTAAGATTCACCCTATGTCCAAAGCGTTTGGAAGCCAAATCAGAGTTTGCTGTCCCAATTACCATGCCTCAAAACATGGAAGTATTTTCTTTTAGACCTGGCCTACAGGTAATGTAAATACCATTTTCATGTAAATTAATAGAAAGTGAGGAAAGATAATAAATCTAGTGTATCTGTGTAATATCAGTAGCTACCTCTGAAGTGAATAGCTTCAGGTATACAGATCTGTTTAAAAATCAAACATAAATCACAAATAAGTGAGAGAAAAAATTAAATTTGCTTTCAGAATTTCTCACAGTATGCTCAACTACAAAGTGGCAGATCACCTCAATCCAAGTAAAAAAATTACAATGCACATCAAAATAATACCATATAATTTTAAAACCCACTTTTTATTCACAGAAGCCCACTTGCTAGATTTATGTACAGGAATATTTCACAAACCCCAGAGGTTCAGCAAATATTAGTTACTCTATTTATTCCCGTTGCAGTTTAAGGTTATTCAGCTGGCAGTTTCTAAGGGAACAGCCTTCAACAACACAAAGTGTTATCAGAACTAGAATTCCCCCCTGCGAGAGATAAATCTGCAAAAAGTAACACCAGATCTAAATAAGTGAGCATAATATGTATGCATTTATTGTATATATGTGCTTACACAAGCTCAGAGGTGAGGAGTAGATGGCATTAGATCAAATGAGATTAAGCTTTTCAAGTTTTGTTTAATTACCAGATTTTCTCATCTGTTTCTTACAGAAAAGATATGAGACTAATCTCAAAGAGTTCTCAAACTTTTCTATAAATATCACGAACTGTCAACAGCTATGTGTTAGGCCATTGCTGGAGTACAGGTTTGTTTTGGTTAAAGTACTTCAAGTTTTGCAGATCAGGAGGTGGTAATGATGTGTCACACACTCAAAAGGCAACTCAGGCTAGCAGGAAAGCTAAGCTTTTGAAGGATGAACTTGCCAACATCAGCAAGAGACTCAAGCCTCCTATGTGTCTCACTGTTGTTAGGCAGAAAAAATGTTATGCCTCAAGTCAGAAAAAAACCAACTTTAAAACGTGTTCAGACAATGTCCTTTCCTTTCCTTCCCTAGCAGCTTGAAATAAATTAAAGTACTTGAAATCTCTCCTCTGGATCTTTTACATTTTTTCCCGAGACCTGGCATCCCAAGAGGCAATGAGGATTACCCCTCCAAGTAGCTCCTATAAGGACTTGTTCTGATGAGTAAACTAAGTAAAAGCATGATTCCTAAAGCCTAAATCATTGTAGAGGAAAATTTCCCTCTTGAAAAGCTAGCTGCCCGTATCTGCAAAGAAGAACAAGAGGCCAGAAAAACCATTTGGATAAACTAAACCCAGCAGGATAAGTGTTAGGACTGGGCTATTCTGCAGCACACTGGTGACTTCTAGTCATTTTATTTCAGGGAAAACTTGTCACAAGCCAAGATGACAGCCATTGCTCTTCTCCCACAGTGTGCAGCATATAAAAATGCTGAAGCTGATACAAAGCAGCCTGTACTACCCATTTGTCCTCTAAATCCCTCTGTCCTTTCCTAAGCTCCAGAAAGAGCAATTTTGCAGCAGGCCCAAGACAGTCCTTTCCTAAGCTCCAAAAAAAAACAATTTTGCAGCAAGCCCAAGACAACCCAGCAGCTAAATGCTGCTAGTATACCCAAAGGTAAGCTGCGTTCTTAGAAACATTTCCCTCAGCTGAATTGCACAGAGCTGCAAGGTTTCTTTTAGACTGTGGGCCAAATCCCAAGATCTTTACTCACAGGTTCTCTGTTTCTGCTAAAATTACATTGGACTTCTGTACAGGTTTCCTGGGGTGAGAATTTGCATAACAATGGAAGATACATAACATATACAAAAATACCCCATTATTATTTGTCTTTCAGGAAAAATGTAAGGATGGAAGTTTTGAGATCCAAAATGCACTTGTAAGAAGTACTCTCCAACAACAATCTCTCATCAGAACCAATCTTATGCTTCTCATTTGGGACTGTAAGTTGTTTTTTTAATAAAAATAAATTGTTGTTTTTAAAATCTTTTTCACACACTTCAGTGCAATTAGTAATTGTTCCTCTCCACTTTCAAAGGACATAAAAGACTAAAGAAAAACCCACCTGCACATCTGTTAGAGCAGTGCCCTATGGAATTGACAGAGGTGAAAATGATTGCAACATCCTGGCACTGTGCTATGCTTGTACTGCACAGAATACTCCATTAATTTTAGAAAATTCTTTCAATTTCACTGAAAGAGTCCCCAGCTGATGTATTGGAAACAAGCTTCCTTTAGTTTTATAAATCCATAAGACCTCTGCCTCCATACATAAGACATCAGGAGGAACACTATGTAGGTACCTTCATATTTATAGTTTATTCTGAGATATTTCCATGCAGTAGGTTGTAGTGAGGAAAGCAACACAAAAAAAACCCCTCTCTAAAAGTCATGAAAAGCAAAATGTGAGAAATAATCTATGTGTGCATAAATAGATCAACGTTAAGGATGGGAGAAAAAATAATTTTGTGGAGTCTGGTATGTATAAACTGTACAAGCCTGAAGCAATTTGCCTAACACTGCGGCAAAATTTACACTGTTTTGTACAATACCATTGCATTACTCATTAAATGGCAGCATTAAATTAACAACCTGAAGCATCAGGGGGCCTTTGCATGCACATGGAATTACTGAATTAACGGCAGCAGAATAAAAGACTTTAATTCTCTACTTTTAAATCGAGCTACCTCCTTGCCTTTTATGAGTGTGATTTATTGAAGGTGCATCAGTGCACAGAAGTTTTGCTTGTATTGCCTTCCATGCTTCATTAGGAAATCCTCTATAGGCAAGACAGGTTTTATTATCACTGACAAGGAACGTGATAGCACAAAGATTGCCAGATAAATTCTAGAGGCATGTAAGATGCTGTATACCTGAAATTCACCATCAAGACAGCTGGGAGGGGTTGTCCATCAGGCACCTGCCCCATCACATCACATCACAGATGTTGTCTATAAATTAAGGCTGTCCATGGCCTTCTCATGGACCAGTGGAAAACTGTGGCACTTTATTGTCCTCTATCAGTCACCTCTGTTGCTGATTCTTCCAGGAACACAGTGAGAGGGCCACAGCTCCAAAGACAGGATATGGTTCAAGGTGCTTTACATACACTGCATTAACACAAAGACAGTCACAAAGACTTGAGCACAACGAAAAATGGCTCTTGTGTCAATGGAATTGGTTTGTGATAGAATAGTTAATTTTCTGCATTGTACCTGGTATGAGGCTGCATTTTGGATTTGTGCTGAACACAGTGTTGATCACATGGGAATGATTTTGTCACTTCTGTGCAGTGCTTACACAGAGTCAAGGCATTTTCTGTTCCTTGTCCAACCCCCAGTGAAGGGGCTGAAGGGACACAGCTGGGCTGGCTGACCCCAACTATGGAACTGTGCTAGGCATATAATACTGTGGGAAGGAGAAGGACATTCAGAGTGATGGCATTTCTCTTCTAAAGCCACCACTGTGCATGATGGAGCCCTGCTGTCCTGGAGATGGCTGAACACCTGCCTGCCCATGAGAAGTGGTGGATGAATTCCTTGTTTACTTTGCTGGCATGTTCAGCTTCTTATTTACCTATTAAACTGCCTTTATCTCAACCTACATGTTTTTCTTTTGTTCTTCCTATTCTCTCCTACATCCCTCTGGGGGACAGGGAGCAAGAGGATGGATGGGGCTGAGCTGCCAACTGGGATTAAACCACAACACCTACAAAAACTTCACAGATTGAGCAAAGTAAACATACACAGAAAAGAGTTTAGCCATTTTTAAATATACAATTTTTTTAATTGCAAGATTTTGAAATATATTTTTAAATTAATATTTATGGAGCTAGGAAAAGCTGAAATTAAATTATTTTTCACTGAAAGCAAAACACTTCAATCTCATCAGGAAGGTAAAAAATAACTCTGCACAGGCCTCCTCAAATTCTTTTATTCAGCTGAAAATATAAAAAACAATTATTGGCATAGCATTCGCTTTTCTTTCCAATCTTAAACATTTATAGTCTTACTAAATATTGTTAAACAGCTTCAGAATATCATGCCAGAGGCTTTAATTTTAGCATAGTTGAAATCACATACCAAGAGTCACCTTTGAGGTATGACAGCTTTAGTGAATTCTATAAATCCTGTTAGTGACACTGCATAGTCTAAGCTGCCCCTCGTTAATACAGTTATTTATACCTACAAAAATGCAATTCTTCTTTTAGTGTAGTTTCCTTAGAGATTAGATATATTGTTTCTACACACAGATTACAGAGACACTTAAATAACAATTGGAAAATATGAAAGTATAAAAGACAAATAGATATTAACAAAGAGGAATTAAATGTTTCATTATTGGTAATTTCAAATGTTAAAAACACATTGAAATGTTCCTCTTATGGGGACATTATTGCATTTATCTTTATATGTGAAAAATTCTAGGAAAGAGTTTATTTAAGAGTTAGAGATAAAATCTGTCCTTGTATTTGAAGTTTGCAGCACCACCCTTCATCATAGAATATATGTTTTCTTACAAAATGGTTGCAGCAAAATAGTCCCTAAAGTTGAAGCTAAAAAGGCTACAAAGCAATATTGACCAGGCAGTAGAATCTTGCCTAGAGAACTAATTTAATTTTTATATAAAGTTAAATTGAGATTCCATCTGGAAGAGAGTCATATATATTTAAAAAATGGTGAATAACTTTGCTTCCTGTTTCTTTACATGTGGCTAACTGTAATTAAATACTTGCCCGTGAGTCACCATGAACCAAGTAAAATTCTGTATTAGTGTTGTAACTGAGAGTTTTACACTGCTTTGTCTGATTCCACTTTTAAATTATATTGTCATTCCTGTAAGTTCTATTACTGCGAACTCCCCTTTTGCTCAGTGGACATCCCAGCTGTGTGTCCCTGTAGGGAGTTCAGCAAAGGAAGTTGAGGGTGTAGAATAAAAATTAAAGGGAAGAATTAGAGAATGTCATTATGACTCTGTTTCACAGCATTAAGACCTGGCTTGGGAAATAAATATTTCTTGTCCCCAGTAATAAGCTATGGTCTAGTTGTGTTCAACTTTTTATACACATTGGAAATTATTTTGGTGTCAGATATTAGCTAGGTCTACTGTCCAAGCAGAAAATCAACTTAAATCACTCATATAAGAAAAATACGTCCCCTACAGTAGTAAAGAGGGAACAAACTAAGGAAAAAACCCCATCATTACAAATATAGACAAAACTTTTCTCACAAAAGCCAGAATTATACTGATTATGTCAAATATGGTCATAATAGTACGCAATGCACTTGCTTTTTACACTGCTGATGTTTCTTTTGTCAATGCAATGCAGTTTCCAGAGAGTAATTCTCTAAAAAGACAAGATGGCAGCATTCACATGCTTTGCTGCAGTAGGTGTTGTACTTGTATACACATATGTACTGTAAAACTTAATTAATTGGTGTTCTGGATCCATTTAAATTGCTCAGATTAATATGCTTTTATCAATCCAGAACTTTCAGGGCAGAACTGAATAAAAATATAAAATACTGAAAAAATATGAAAATACGATTACAGCAATCCATGATATGGAAAAAGCCTTTGAAAACCAGTTTTTTTGGGTATGTGTGGGTTCCTGAGATTCCCTCATTTTACCCATACAAATAAAAATGGTGAATCCAAAAATCCTTTAAGCTAATTCTTTGCCACTTAAAAATTTTGAACAGAACAAATGAGTAACATTGAAGAAGAACTAAAATTGCAGCTTTGTACCATTTCAAAAGCTAAAACAGAAAGTGCACATTTCCTTACTATTGAAATCAATTTGTGTTAAGCTCTGATATGACTGACAGCTTGCCCCATTTTTTTTGCTGTTCTTTGAGTCACAGACCTTTTTTCACTATTAAAAAGATTGAAAATAGCAATTCGAATTCTTCAGGAAGATGAATAAGCAGCATAAGCATAAGCATACAGAAATATGGTGGAATGTAGCATGTTTTGTTTGCAAGGCTGCAGGGGCAATAGTTGATCCACACTTTATAAGTACTAGCTGCTGCTTTGAAGATGTATTTAAGTCTGTATGTAAGGGGAAAAAAGGAAAAGAGATATAAGACTGCAATTGAACTTCTTATAATTAAAGAGAGAGGATCCAATTCATATGTCTCTGAACAACATACACACTACACCTAGAGTCACTTTTCAATTACTCTTCCCAAAACTGTGAATACAGATATAAAATTCAGCTGGTTTTCTGTTTTTTCTAATAGTCCTCTACTGTAGTTTTCTGGTTTCTATCTTAATATTTTCCTGCGTGTTTTCATAGAAAACAACATGAAGCCAAATACTGTCACTGTAAAGAACATTAAACCTTCAGCTTCATTATTGCAGTTTGTGAAGAGACATTTCCAAATCCCATACAACAGCTCCATGGAAATAATTCCTTATCAGATGTAGCAAATTCCACAGGGACTAGATCTGATGATTATAAAAATATTGAGAAAGAGAAAAGAAACTAAGACTCTCTGGGGAGTGGAAAAAGATGAAACAAGGACTGAAACAGTAAATCTTAAAATAAAGTCAACAGGGCAGGCAGAAGCATCCAGGGGGAAGAGCTAGCACACAGGAGTGTTATATGAAAGGCACTGACTTAACAGGTTTTGGAAGAAAATATGAAAAAAAAAAGCAGGTACAGCCTCATGTGTCTGAAACACCAAAGAGTTGACACAGATCAGCTAGACAAAGATAATTATGTGACAGTGAAAAGAAATTCATACTCACAGATGCACACAGACACAGAGACAAAAAGAGCAGAAAGTTATTTTTTCATAGTCAAAGCCAGGATGTCCTTATAACACATTGGTGTTTGCAAAGTCCTGATGTGAATCCTTTGAAAGTGCGATCCCCATGGGATACCACCACCTTACAGATAAGGTGGCATTTATTCTAATATTTGAACATGTCATTTTGAACTGAAGGTCTAGGTTAAATCCTAATAAATAGCTATCACATGAATGCTTCAGCTACTTATGGGTAAAATAATTGAATGTTTAACCTTAGTTCTACATCACAGATGTGCGTTGATCACAGTTGTTCAGATACCAAAGGTCACAATAAATAGCAACATTTTTTCATAAGACTTTTTAGCACAGCATTTGCACAATCATTATCTACTCTCCAACACAAAACATTACATACAGAGTGAAATAAGTTAAACATAAAGGGCAAGGATAGGAGAGGAGGAAATCAGAACAAACTTGTCATCCTTTTAACAGAGTACCAAATGTAACTATGCTTAAAGCAGAAATTAAGAATTACCATTCAGTCACACTGTACCCAAAAATTCATGTAAATCTCAGGCCCAGAATAAGCAAACACGACAAAACATTTAAGAAATATTTAGATTTATATAGCATATTGTGCTGCACAGAATTTTAAGTACATGATCTTATTCCTGTCTTTATCTCCAGGATGGACAAAATACAGACCTGACTGAAGATTAAATGATTTTGCACTCATGATGTTATGTATAATTGTAGCATATTTTCATAGCTTTTGATGAAGTCTGTAAAGAGATATAGCATAGATCCATCATTAGATTAGATCCATCATAGATCAAACATTAGATCCATCACATTTATTCTCAACTCCCCAGCTGTGGAGCATAGGACTCCAGTCTGTTCTTTGCTCAGGAAACCTTTAGTAATTGTTGCAGATAAGACAATCACACATCCAAATTATTTTCTAATTTTTTTCAGACACATGGAAAAGTTGAGTAAACCTTTTTATGGGGTCATCTGTTAGAGATAATCCCAGCATGTGCTGTCTTGCCCTCACACTCAAATTTTCAGAAAAGTCTACCAGAGATTTCATCCTTTGTCTGTCTCACACAACTGGGATCAAAGAAAACAACATCTTGTTCAGTTTTGACATCAGACAGAGGCCTGATTTCTGGTAATATCATCAAGGCAAACCTAAGAGCAGCAACCACACAACTACACTGCAAAACTACACCAAGCAACACAGTTCCAGAGAAAATCTTTCGAAAAACATCTCAATGAGGACTCAGCAGGACAATTTCTCTGGTGAATGGACACTGAGTGAGTATTACAGGCAAGGTGGAGTTCACCGGAGAATAAAACCCAGCTATTTAACCCAGCTATTTAACACTGTGTTACTGTTTCTTTCAGATTTGAGTTTCTAATTGTATTGATCTGCATTCTCTTCTGCAAAGTGGTGTATGCTCAATATCCTATAACAATATAAACAATTACCAGATACAATTAATTATGTAATGAGAAAAAAATCATAAAGAGAGAGGGGGAGCATGCACATGTGCGGACACAAGTGGAAGACTTAAATGTGGGAGAAAACAATGTGAAGACAAAAAGAGGTAATTGAGCTTAAAGGAGACTGAAGGAGAAACAGTGATTCTGTTATACAAAGAAATTACAGTGGCTGTATGAGGATATTACCATGGCATCAGATAAGCTGGAAACAAGAGACATTAACCACTGAGCGAGAATTACTCTCATGAGATCTGTTGCCTAGTATTATGCACAAGCCCTGACAGAGAGCTTGTGCATAAATGAAAGGGCCTTCTGTAACCATAGGTCATATGGTTCTCTGTGGTAAAACCATGCACAAAAGGAGTCAATGTCTAATAGCTGTATCTACTCAGCAGCTTAACTTTCAGCAGCTTGTTACTGTCACCAGAATTTCAGAGGCTGCAGTCCATTTTATTTATTATTTTCAGAATTAAATGTACCCACGTGGCAGGTTAGAAATCCCACAATAACATGATATTGACACTTATGTCAAATAGACATTCCCAGATTTATCTGAGTCACTAGTGATGACAAATACAGTACCTCTACTTCATTCATCTGAAAACCATTTCTCCTCATGTTTTTCCTCATGCATAAACATAGAGGCACTGCAACATCTAAGAAATAAATCACTCAATAAGTGAATCTACTAGCAAGTATAGCGATATCACCCCAGCATAATTTTATTCCTTTCCTTTAAATGTATACAAGTCCCTCAATTCCTCCCACTCTTAATAGCGCGGGATTCAGCCCCCTTCTAACATTTGTGCACCTGCAAAATGAGTCAAGGTGTCTCCTGTTCATTTATTATTATTATTAGAAAATTAAATGAAACAGTATCTTTCTGCAACTTGTAAAGGCCCATTTGACAACACCTTACATCAGGAGAGCAATTTCCTACTTATCACTTGTAACCAGGCCAATCATTTTCACAAACTGAACAGTAAATCTATAAAATACACTTCTATGCTTCACAGTGTTTGCACTAAGTAACTAGCAGTTAAAATTATCGACAGAGAAATAAATTTGCACAAGTCAGACTGCAGAAAATGGCAAATAGCCATTAAAGACATTAACAATCATAAAACAATTCCACAAAATAAAATGTCAAGGGTTTAATGGGGGTTAAAAATTGGGAGCTTTTCCATAAAAATATTTATGACTTGACTTTCATCTTCTTTATCTTAATTTCTCATCTGATTAAATTTTACAGAAGTAAATTCTGTGTACTGGGCTTGTGTGTCAAGATATTGGTAGTGGGAGTCTGCAGGGATGGCCTCTGTGAGAAGACACTGGGATCTGCCTCCATGTCAGGAACAGGCTGCCCACAGGAGCTGTGCATGCCCCATCCTTGGAAGTGTTCAGTCTGATCTAGAGGGGGGCATCCCTGCCCACTGCAAGGGGGTGAGACCTAGATGATCTTCCAACCCAAGCCTTTCTATGATTCTGTGATGCTGTGTCTGACAGAGCCAGTTCCAGCCAGCTCCAAGATAGACCTAGGACTGCCCAAAGCTGAGCCCATCAGCAACAGTGGCAGTTCCTCTGTTACAACACATTTAAGGAAAGGAAAAACTTCTGAGCAGCTGCTAGGAGACAAGAGGGATAATATGTGTGAGCCATGTCGACACCAGTGTGAGGGAAGAATGAGGGGGACGAGGTTCTCCAGCTGCTGGAGCAGAGTTTCCCCTGCAGTAACATGGAGGTCCACACTGGAGCAGATATATCCACACTACAGTCTATGAAGGATCCCATCCTAGAGCAGGTGGACATACCATGAAGCATTTTCACCCTGTGTAGATCCCAGGAAGGAGTGGGTTTTCTGTCAGGAATTGTGGCCCACAGAGAGGAAACCTCACAGGAACAATCCACCACTAAAGGACAGTACTCCATGGAAAAAACCCACTTCTGGAGCATTTTTTAAAGAACTACAGCCCATGAGAAGGACCCGTGTTTAAGAAGTTCATGAAAGTCTTTTCACTGTGGGAGACACCCCATGCTGGTGAAGAGCAGGAGGAGGAAGAGGAGAAAAACTGACCACAAACCACATTCCCCGTTCCTCTGGAGCACACAGGGAGGAGGTAGGAGAGGTGGAGGTGAGGCTGAGCCTGCAAAGATATAGAGGGGTGGTGGGGAGGTGTTCTTAGTTTTGTTGTATTTCTCAATATCCTACTCTGTTAATGGTGATAAATGAAATCAATTCAAGAAAAATCTTCTGTTTTGCCCCTAACTGCAACTGATAAGTGGTTTCCTTGTTCTTTCTTCAAGTCCTGTGCTTTTCCATCACATGTTTTTTCCTTGTGCTATTGAGGAGAGGGAACAATAGACAAGCTTGGTGGACATCTAGCAGCCAGCCGAGTGCTGCTATACCAGCACAAAATCGGGGTAAGTAAAAAAAAAATTGTATTTTTCATTGAAAATAAAACATTTTACGATAGATGTATCTCATCTTTTTATACAGACATTCTATGATTTGAACATCAACACTTTACAAGCTCTAAAACTCTGCTACCAAGGCATACACTCCAAAACACTTCAGTGTTTCTGAAGCTGAACGTTTTCCCTCATTTTTCTTACACGTGTTTGATCAGGACACAGAAAAAAAACCTCTTAATCTGAACAATTTGTTGAGGAACCTGAACTGATGATGTTCCAAAGTTAAAAATATACTGCTAAACATGTAATGTAGATGCCATCTGCATTATTGGAGCAACTCAGCTGTGTAGAAGGGGGCAGACTTATTATATGCCAGACAGATCTGCCAGGGGGAGCAGAGTTCTGTGGCTTCAGAGCCAGCATATTGCCAGGGTGGGAAGGATTTTATATTTTTTTCCACTAAATATAGCAAATTCACTGATGAAGATCAGAATTTTCATAGTTTTCCCCCACAGACTACTAATGTTGTCGCTTTAATGAGTTGCTTCTGAAAGGAAAGAAGCTGCACCATAATTTTCCTATGCTGTGAGCGACTGCAACAACCACTGAGCACTGAGTTCTGCAGAGGATGTGAGTGACTGATGAGAGCACTGCAGCAGGTGCTTAAAACCAGAATACAGAAGTAGCTGTCACACACTTGCCCCCAGCTTCCCTTTTATTGTTTGGTTAGATTAGCTCCATCTCACCTATTACAATGATTTGAAGTAGTTCCCTTAATCTCCTCTACACCTGACTAAACCTGTTTTATATAGAAAGTCCATTTAAGCATTATGAATAAGTGCTATCTGCTTACAGTTACATACCTCTAAACAGAAAACTGAAAAGCTGAAGCCCTTTGAAATTTCAAAGTCCTTTCAAATTTAAATCCAAGGAAGGATTGTCAGTGAGGCTGATGCCCTAATTACAATCACATTTTGTAGCATTGCAGGTTTGCTCCTGCTTCCATTTGTGAAGTTCCACTTATGTCTGGTCAACTTAAAATACTTTACTGATCAACCCTTCCTCTCTCTTTGCCCTCTTGCTGATACATGTGTCTTAGTATTTTTTACATGTTTGATAAAAAAATATTCTCATTCATTTTAAAGTAGTTCTATCAAGGGTTATACTTTATGGCCCAAAACAGCTGACAGGCATTCAAAAAATTGAATTAAATATGCCACATTCACAGTATACCACACTCATATTATATGAAGCTTTCTCAGGGCTACTTTCAGACAAGAAAGAAGTCTTTTCTGAGTAAACCCAGAAATCCAGTGAGATAACCACTTCACACCTGCTGTGTGCCTCTGAACATGTTTTGAGAATTTTCCAAAATCTAAATTCAGCCTTGATGAAAATGCCTGAAGCTCTGCCTCCTTTCGTCTGTTAACACTAAGGTGAATTGTTCAGTGTTTTGAAAACTAAACAAACAAAAATCAGGTTCTTCATCTTTAAAATAATACTGTGGTTTTTAGACAGTAACTGGCATAAAGGTGTAGTAAACCTCTAGTGCCTCGGGCTAAAAGAGATTGCATTGCAGGGAAGCATCCTTTTTCTTCAAACTTGTCTGCAAAAGAGGAAAAAGTGATCTCTGGTATTCTCTACAGGCACTGGTGCCTCCAAACTCTTCTGTCTCCTGAGGAACAGCCTCATAGACAAAAGGAACGGCCTCTCCTGCTGAACAAAGTGAAGACTGTAATAGGTTTTCCCATGAGACCCTGTTCCATATTCTGCACTTCTCAAAAATATGTGGGTGCAAATAAAACCTTTCATGCATCATGTCCAGATATATATCCAGGCAGGCATCTCAGTCTCAGTGATAATACATTGATATGCATTTGCAGCAACTCTAAATCAACTTTTGCAGAAGAAGAATTACTGCCAGAAAAGCACCATCTTCCAGAAAAAGCTATTTGCTAAAAGTCACAAACATAGAGGAAACCAGCCCACAGATTTCCAAATAAAATGCAATACACAGCTCTCATAACTCCGACATCCTCCCAGATACACAGACTGCTGTCTCAAAGTAACAACATGACCTTTGGGGCTTTACCAAACTGCCTCATTTTGCAGAAGTCAAAACTCAAAAGGAAAATTTTGCCTCTTTTCCTGTTGTGTAAGTATATAATGAAATGATGAGGCAAGACTGTTGTTTTCTGCAGAGAGAGAGTTGTTTTGTGTTAAGGTCTAGGGAGTGCAACATTCTTCTGTGGTGCTGTGAAAGGTACACAAAGCTGCTCACAAAGGAGTGTGCACAGAGGCAGACCCTGCATTTTTTTATTGTGGTAGAAGGAGAAATGTAAGTATAGAAGGAATAATGAAGTATGCCTTAGAGCTATTCACACTGTCTCTCTTGTTTCTTCTGCCGTTAAAATTAAAAGTGAGAAAGTAATATTTTTCTCTTTCTGACCCTGATAAAATCTTTGTATTCCAGAGAACAACCTTTAGCCTGAACACATCCCTCAGAGGCTTTTTCAGATGAAAAGAAAGTACATGATACAAAAATGTAGTCAGGATTCACATAAGTTTAATGCTTGCAAACAAGCTGGGTTTACTAGGATTCTGGTTACTAGGTCAGTCCACCACATTCCTGAGAAGTCTAGGAATTTGGATATAAACTGCACTGAGTCATCTGGCACATGATAGAAAGTATTCCAAAATACCATCCTATACTAGTGTTATATTTTCTGAAAAAAATTCTATTAAAACAGAAATTCCACAGCATAAGGTTACTGCAATTAAAATCGAGAATTTGTTATTTAAGGAACAAATTCCTTAGCAATTCTATCTTAAGTTAAACATGACTTTCAATAGTGTGTCTTGAATCAAAGCCTTAATACATATTGCATGCAGCATTAAATGAATTTATACTCACATGCCCTGAAATAAAATACATATTTCCATTAGAAAAACATAGACCTCAAACTTCAGTAATCCAACAATATCAATAAACTTTTTTCCACTGTAAGAAATGTGAAGTTTTTCAGGGAAGCCCTATAAAGAATGAATGGCAAAATATTATTTTAACTTTCTCTTTACCTATGAGAAATTTTAAAAAAGCTTAAGTCACATAAATGCAAAAATGTGACATAGCAGTTCCTATTCTTGGATCTTTAAATATAAATGTCTCCAAAGGATCAATAATTAAGCAACACACTGGGAGATGTTCAAGTTATAAATACTTAGTCAAACAGAGGCTTACTAAATGTGCACAGGGTACTAGGCTTCCTCTTTCATTCTTAATTGAAAGTTAACCACAGCAAATGAGAATTAGGCACCTGGAAAATCAGGCATGGAGACTATGAATAAATCAACTTTGTCTTAAAATGTCTTGGCATACAAAGATTCACATTGCTGCTGAATGACAAGTCCTTTTATTATTAACTTGCAGGTCATACATGTGAAATATGTGGTAACACTTCCTTTACATTAAAAAATGATGGCATGGTGTGAGAAATGATGTTGTGAAAAAGAAATGAAAAATAGATAGCTTTGAGGCAGCAGGATGACATCATGTCTGCCACAGTGTACTAGTACAGATGACATGCTTAAGTGGATCAGTGGCTCCTCAAGTCTGTTCTCAAACTTAACTTTGTGTTTTAAATATAAGTTCATTTTTCTAATCCAGGGCCTTGTCAAAGAAACTGAGGACCACCCAATGGGTTTGATGCTATGAGATAGCAAATACGTCAATTTTCACAAATTTTTGAAATACATGAGAGAAAATCAGTTAAGTATGTCAATCAGCAGGTCATGACAACAGCTGCTGTGCCACCAAAGCCAGCAAATTTCACAATTTGACCACATTTGATAACTTAGAGATATACTTCTCTGTATAACAAGAGTGCTTTTGGTAACTATTCTTGTCAATATAGTTGATCATCTTTCTGAATAATCTCCTTGTATTAAGCAAACCAGCCTGATTAATTAAGCATGACACTGGTTGTCTCCCTGTGACTGCAGCTTCAAGCAAGGACAACAAAGCAAGCATATTATAATTGCTTGTTGCAGACCTGCCTATGAGCCTACGTCTGCCAGCCCATTCATTTGAGAATTTATTACTTGAAAATTACGTATCAATCATACTGTAAAAAAAGTTATAGTATCCAGAGTGTACTTGGAGAGATATTGACAGGTGATTTGTCTGTGGTTAATTTTGAAGGCACTGGCTGAAGAAAATTAAATCATTTGTCTTAATTTCATTTCCCAGAAATAAGAGGATTTAGTACCACATTGTTTGCAGTGTTTTTCACGTTCATTGTAAGCACAGTCATATTACTGCATGAAATCAAAGATATCTCTTTTTTTTTTTACTGTAAGCAATAGTTTAACAATGAATGACTAATTGTCAGATTAGGTTGGTTCAACTCTAGTGCTTAATTTATCTTAGGTACTCCTTAAGATAATGGTCCTTAATGATTTGTGATCACTGATCATGTGACTTTCAACTCTTTCACAAAGCCAAACTGGTGTTGATTTTTTCCTGACACTTAAGGCAAAATTCTCATGCTCTAACTCATAAACTCTAGCAGACTTCAGCAGGTGATATTAGTTAGTGTTCAGATACTAAGAACATGAATTGAAAAAGCTGAATCCATTCAGTTTTATACCCTGCTCTGTAGATAGTCTCCTCTGGCAGAAAAGCAAGGTGGACTACCGTGGTGAGAACATCTTAAATCACCACATGTTTAAAATCAGAGATCGCATTACTGCACTTTTTAAAAAATTGTTCATACAAAAAGGATCTGTGAGTTTATAGAGAATTAGGGTTATGTCTTTAAAATAATATAATTCAGTCTTTATATGAAGGCAGCCACTCTTTC
Source organism: Argya squamiceps (assembly GCA_037834095.1). NCBI lineage: Eukaryota > Metazoa > Chordata > Aves > Passeriformes > Leiothrichidae > Argya > Argya squamiceps. Next base: position 39,440,346 of record JBBMKD010000001.1, read on the forward strand.
TTTCATAGCTCTGGTTTTCTATCCACTAGATGTTCAAGAAAATATTGTTTTCTTTTTTATACAGGTATATCACAGTACCCAAAAATTAACAGCTTAATTTGGGAACTGTAGACTTTTTGGCAGACCTCCTTTCCCCTGGAGGGGAATGACGTGGGTTGGGGTGAAAGGATTAGACTCAACAACACGCTTTGTACCTCTGAAGAGGTCTGGCCAACCTCTTTGCCTGTTGCAGAATGTTAAAAAATCTCTGAATTGCAGTGGAAAAGGAGGACCAACAGAAATTCTGATGGATAATTCCTACCTACAAAACAGGCTGCAAAGTAGAGAGGAGATATTGTTGACCAAAGAAGTAAAGACAAGAGGCTGTTTTAAGGACTGTGTGAGTAGGAGCACTTTAATTGCCCTGGCACAATGGCAGCTGTGTGGGAATGTATGGGAACATACAGAGCTGTAAACATGGAAGTGTGAAACCACAGTGATCTCAGGGACAGACCTTTCATATTGTATTCAAAGTCAAATCTAGCCATGCTTTCTTATTTGTTGGACTGCATAATATTCAAGATACAAGCTCAAACACCGAGGAGACAGACGATGCCTGTTGTTGGTTACTACAGCGCAAAAGGGATCATACAGCAGAGTAAAATAATTGCTTAATTGTTCCTGAAATATCAGTTATATGTAAGAAAAAAGAATAAGAATTTCACTAAAAACCAAGTGGTGATGCGGCTGTGAACTGGTTTTCACATCAACCAAGTCAGTTACCAAAGAGTGGTTTAATAAAATAACATGGTCATTTGGTTTGGAGAACTGCAGCAAATATTTTCTTTAATAAAAACACTGAAATATACTTTACATCTGAAAGTCATGTAGATGCATATTATGGTCCCATTTAAATGATTGGAATAATTCTATGCATGATCAGAACTGTATTTTGGATCTATTGCACACTATGTGTCACTTCACTGTGCACAGTCCTTCAATGAGTTTTAATGGACATAAACTTATAGATAGCCTAAAACTACAAAATCCAAAATTGCTTTCAGGATGATGGCCAGCTGTGCTTCAGAACAGTAAAGTTTTTCAGGTCTATTCTAGTGTTACTCCATTATTTCACTCAAGAGGCTGCTCTAGAAAAGGCAACCATGACCAAGTAAGTGAGATAACCAGGACCAGGCCAGTGGGACAGGTCGGTAATCAGCACCAGGGCAATGGGATAGGTAGGATATGGCACTCTGTTTACCTGTTTTTATATACTTGTTCTATATGATTCAAAACAGTTTAGAACTACTACTGAAAAGCAACTTCATGTTTATATGGTGTTATAAGTATTACCACTTATTTTCACTACCATTACTATGTCTTTTTTCAGCTAATCAAAGTGAAGCACAGAGATGTAAAGCTAATAATTTTAACATGACACACATATAAATATTCAGGAATCATTTAAGTAGTCTTTTCATTTATATTACCAATCTGCCACTGAGGTTGGGAGCACCAAACATCTCAAGGTCAGCCTTTTATTTAGCTACCTACACCAAAGAATTTGGACCAAAAGCTGATTAATAAGGTCACCAGGAAAATTCACAGTAGGGCAAAAAACCCATGTTTTCAAGTGCTGCTCTCTAAATAGAGGATCTAGTCTGCTGCAGCCCACAAGGTAAAAATCTAGGTCCAACAAATGAAGTCAGTGCATAGACAGCTTTTCATCCACACAGAAATATATGCAGATGCTTTAGCAGTGTAGACATTTGACTTTTTCTGCTTCTTTGTATGTATCACAGAAGCAGCACACACAATAGATTGTTTCCTTTATTTATAACACTCAAGAACAGCCAAAGTCCAAAACTCTCATGCTCATGCCCTATCAATCTTGTTGAAAGGTACAGACTGTATGCAAGATACAAGAAAACAATGTTGCAGGGTATTGACTAGTTTGAGATTGTGTGTCTCAAGAGACTTACACCAATCTTTTAGAAACTAAAGATGGAAGAATAATAGCAGTGAGAAGACAAGTTGAACAACCTCCTGCCAGTTCACTGATTAGAAAGAGATAATTAAAATGCTTTTTGCCACCGATTTGGCCTTGTAGGAATGAGCAGACCAAGTGCCAAATTGATCTCAAATCAATGAAGGAAAACGACATTGTGAAGGATTAGGAAACAACTTGAAATTAACTTCCTTTGGCAGAAATTACGTACTATCCATAGTTTAGAGGACAGACAGGACTGGTCTGAATATCTGCTCATATTCAGCAAATTCTGTGATACAAAAAGTTTCTTCAGTTGGTTTAAGCAAACAATCACATTTACAGAATGGTATTGTTTTCATCATAGACTGTTCTTTTCTGTTAAATTCACTCATGGTTTACACTTGGGGATATTTTCCTGCCTGTATCTTTTCTTCTTTTTTTTGCTAGCAACATCTTCCTATCCAGTGTCTCATCTTTGACATAACAATAGGAGTAATCTTCTGTTGTGTCACAATCAATACTTTTCTTTACTCTCACACAATTTTGAACACACTCAAAGCCTAACACAGGTTCTGTGTCTCCTACACCCAGAATACAACATGAACCTTGCACCAAATGAGTTGTTTCCTTTGGCTTATCCACAACATTTCACTTGTTAATTGCTATATCATTTTCAAAGATATAATTGTATCTTCTCTTTGGAGAGATATTTCCAATGCTTCAGGTTAAAATCCTTAATCAATATAGAGGTGTTTAGCTATTAGGTAACTCAATGTCACTAGCTTCTTAACCTCCCCTCTGAGACACTGTGCCCTCTTCTTTCTGTATTCTTAAAATTAACATTACACATCTTCCTACATTGTTCTCCCAAGTGCTCAATTCTCATTACTCAGAAAAATTAGCAAGGGCACATCTAAAGCCAGAAAAATAAAAGGTGCTATTTAAACCAAAATAACACAAAAAAGGGTGAGGATTAGCTCAGTTGTTAGACCATGATGCTAATAACACCAAGGCCATAGGTTCAATCCCTGTACAGGCCATTCACTTAAGAGTTGGACACAATGGTCCCTGTGGATCTCTTCTAACTCAAAATATTCTGTGATTATTCTGTAATATTTAATAACACAGAAAGCAACTGTAGAACATTTGTAATTTTCTTTGATACAGAACACAATCAAATATTATTTCTATAAAGACCTGGGTTTAAGCTGCTTTCTGTGAGAAAATATATAGCATTTTTCATATGTGATGATCAAAATTCATGTCACCAAACTCTGTACTTCTATATCGTTTACACTTAAAGCTCTGAGAATTTTCTAGGCCTCACTTTGTGTCAGTGGAGGAAACAATGGAGAACACAATCATAAAGTTGTTTGTGTTGAAAGGGATCTTAATGATCAACTTATTCCAACCCCTGTGCTGTGGTCAGGGACACCTGTCACTACAACAGACTGGCCTTGAATATTTTCAGGGTGGGACATCCATGTCTTCTCTGGGCAACCTGTTCCAGTGTCCCACCACCCTTACAGCAAAGAATTTCTTTTAACGATCTAACCTAAACCCACCATCTTTCAGTCTAAAGCCATTCCCTCCTGTCCTGTCACTACATCCTCTGCAAAAAGACCCCCTCCAGCTTTCTTGTAGACCCCTTTTAAGTACTGGAAGATTGTTATCTCATGCTATAGCAGACAAGTAAAATTATCCAGGTGCTTTATCTCTTTAGAGACGCTTATAAGTTTCTTTTCAATATAGTATATTGACAACTAGTTCAGATGCAGACGTTTAGACTTTAGATGATTAAATATTTGTGCTGAGCTTACTGGTATGAACTTCTCTGATTCTTCCTCCACAAAATGATACAAAGGTTAGTGGTTACCTCACTAACCATTTGTTAAAATTACAATTCAAGGAAAAGCTAATACATTTTGCTCTGCAAGGAACCGAACAAATCATTTGTGATTAAATAACAAAAGAGTAAGTTAAAGGTGAAAAGAAGGTGAGATCTGATGTTTGACATTCAAATAAAATCAGAGCACCACTAATGTATAGTGTAGCTCCCTAATGGAAGCTAATTCATGTTAGTAGATCTTTGTCCCTAGTTTGAGAGTTACTGCAGCTGAAATAAATGGGCCATGCTAGTTCTTACTCCCTTAAAATTAACCTGGTTCCTTGGGTCAGGTATGAGTGATAAATTCCTAACACTGAACCTGAATGTTCCCATTTTCAAGAAAAGATTTTCTCTGTTCATAGGCTGATCAAGAATAACATACTTTCAGATTCTCAAATAATTTTAAGTGACTTGGGAATATTTATCACGAATCTTCCACTGTATTTATTATAGAAAATATATAACTTGTAAAATCTCTGCATGTGACCTAGGGCTATCCAAACATCAAAGGGAATTCACTTTTTACATCAAGGGAATGTCTTTCTGTCGTGTCTCTTGTATTGTGAAGCTCAGGCTAGAAACATGCATATACCCTTAGAACAGAACTTGTTTGTATAAGTTAAGGTAAAACTATTTTCTGATCAGTCTTAAAACCAGAAAGGTAGCATAGGTGACAGTAAACATTGAATCATCAGTATGATCAAAGTATTGCCATTTTTTTTTCTACCCAAAGAATTTTCTTTCAAGTGGAACTACAACAATTCACATTATAAGCAAAATCATTTTGTGCAAATTTGTCCTCTGTATTTCTAAAATATTTTTTGCAATTACAATTTCACACCATTTAGCAATATGACTTGCTAGAACTGTAATTTTATGAATATCACAAACAAAAGACCATACATCAAGTATCACCATTCAGTTTGTTAGAAACTTATATAAAATTAAATAGTTAATGAATTATTAGTTAAATTTTGCAATTAACTAAAATTAAAAGAACAGAAAAGTTACAGTGTTTTAAAATGCCCAAATTAATATTATATATATATTTAGTAACTTTCACTGCAAAAAAGGAAAAAGCCCTGCAACGGCTGACAATCTACAGAGATCATCCAAAGCAGCTTGTTTCTTCCTTGGAGTATTTCAGTGCCTGAATTCTGTCATCAAACTGTCACTGTGATAGTTCAGAGCTGGTGTCCAAAGGGAGCTGTGCATCCAGGCACATCCCAATAAAGTCACTAACACACTGTGCATCCTCTGACTCTATGAGTGCACATGCCCATACAATCAGACCCTACCCATTTATCTGACACACAATATTGCTACATCTGAGCATTTACCTGACTTTCATGTATCCGTCTTCAATTTATAATCTTGGACAATGCTGTTACTTTATTTTACAGATGAGGAACGGGCAGACATATACAAAGTAGAGCTCACTTCACAGTATCTAACTTAGTCAACCATACCAATTCCAGAGCAGCTTTCAGAGATACATTTTTTTTGCCTTTGTCTTCAGGTTGACATAAAGTTGGAGATGTTGTGAGAAGAATTACTATAGGATGATTGCAAACAAGAAATCCTCCTGCTTTGAATGCTGTTACAAAAAATTTTTGTAAACATCATGCAGGTTATTAAATGGAAAAAATTACTCCTATGTTTAAGCAATAATTTAAAAATATTTTCAGTGAAAGATGGAAGCCTAATTCTATGTTTAAAATTATATTGAAGAAGATACTAGATTAGGTGTTCAGAATAACATATATGGAATAAAGTGATATCATATTGATAGGTATTTCCCATTTCCAGATGTCTCATTTACTATCAAATGTTGCTGTCAGTGTCTTATTTCTTTTCTTTTTTTTCTTCTTTTTCCAGATTTCTCTCTCTTTTCTATTACTATTTCTTAGTAACTTCAGTTACATCTTTCCTCACCCACCATTTAATTTGATCATAAAACCATTGTAGCTGTATTTCTCTCCTAAAAATCTGGATTATAAGAGAAATTTCTGTGCTTGCAATAAATGAAAAGCAAGTATTGTTTGCTGTTATTTCTTTCGTGGGGGGCTGCTATGGCCGGCTAGCAGCAATCCCCTAGACCACCACAACAGTTTGTGGATTCCTCAGCTTAGCTGGCTGGAAGCGTGGATGAGGCTTGGAAGAAGGAATCATGCTCTCTCTGGGTTAGGAAGGTGTTTATTCAGTGCAGCCCATGTGGAAAACGCTTCGCCAGAGCCTCCTCTCAGCATGGAGAGAGGGTGGAGAAAGAGCGGGGCTGGGCCTGTGTCTCCCCTTTTCCCAGCTAGGGGTCTGGGCGGGGAAACACTTTGACCCAATGAGGAAGGGGTGGGGGTGGGGTTACATCGGGAAGAATCCAGGTACATCAGGGACGGGAATGGCGGGGAGAGGAACATACTGTTACAGACAAATAACAAAATACAAATACAAATTCAAAACACCTGAAACTTGCGCTGCTACAATTGTTGCCTTTATCTAAATAGTGTCATTAGCAAAAAAGATAAGAACATCTAAACTTTGCAGATCCTGTTATCTTGTAAGTGTTCAAGGCCAGGTTGTATTGGGTCCTGAGCAAACTGATCCAGTCAGTGGCATCCCTGCTTATGGCAGGAGGGTAGGAACTTGAAGGTCCCTTTCAACCCAAACCATTCTATGATTCTATGACAAAGGCAAGAAACACTACAAATGGCAAAATTTCTTTATTTGAATATCTGTTTGAACCCAAGATCACAGAATATTCTGTGTTGGAAGGGACCCACAAGGATCATTGAGTCCAGCTCTTCAGTGAATAGCCCATATGGGAATCAGACCCATGACCTTGGTGTTACTAGCACTGTTTTCTATCCAATTGAGATAATCTCTCTTCAATTCATGTAATTTATCATCTATTTCATCCTATGAAATATTAGAGATACACTAGTTACTGGGAGCACTAAAATAAGCAAGGACAAAGGCATGGCCAGTTACTGGGGACACCGATGTAAGGAAGGAGAAAGGCAAGTTTCTCTCCTCTGCCCTTATCCATGCTGCTGCCCTTTGGCTACCTTTGTGACCTCTTGGAGCCATCCTAAGTGTTGGATGTACAAAAGAACTTCATGCAGTCTGTCCTATAATTGTCAGGATCCCATTGTATTTTTCTTTCATGCTGTCCCAACCCTTAATAACACAACCCATTTTACTGTTTGTGCCACACGCCCAAACATTGTTAAGACCCAACAGCTAAAAAAATTGCTTTGTGGTTGTTAACCTGAGCTAAGACAATGTTAGCTTGCAAGATTATACAGCAGTCATGTAGAACAGCAATTCAACAGCCCATCTGTGTAGATAGTTAATTGCCCCTGCACAGAATGTGTGAGAGTGTAGGTACTTAACCATTATTATCCTACTATACCACCTATTATCAGAAAACTGAGTGTGCAATCAAGAACACAGCATGCAAAACATATATTTATTCTAACTGCGAGTCACAATGCAGAAAAAAAGCTAATACCAGCCACAACAAAAAGCAATTCACAAGATGCATGTAAACTCAGGAGCTTGTCATTCCAAAAGGAAATTATTTCTCATTCCTGCTTTAATAGGAAGATATGTTACTCGACTATATGCTAATAGTTACTTAAAATATTGGATTTGGTTAGAGCAAGATCATTTGTATGGCTTTCACTCTAACTTAAGTACTCTTCCTAATCAAAATTTTAATAGCTTTGCTCCAGTGGGGCAATTCAGTCTACTGAGAATGGCTTCAGTGATAATTCGCAGAATTTAAAGTTTTTTTCTGAAAACCAATGGGAGATAATCCAGTCTGCCTTAGGTGTTTCTATTTGCCGTCTACTTCTAGACCAAGTTCAACATCTGCTTTCATCTGTGAAAAGTCTAAGGCCCAGGTGCAGGCACTGACAGTAGCATTCCTAGGAGATGCTAGGAAAGCGGCCAAACAGCAGCAATTGTGCAGTGGAAAAAATTATATACCTGAGCTATTTGATCAGCAGACAAACAGGCCACCAAGCAGAACTTCCTTTACCATCAAAGGACTAATGAAGGTCCACACAGGACACCTGTAGTATTGCAGACATGGAAATATCCAGTTGTGAGTTCATCAGAATTTATGACAGTTAAAATTAAAAATAATTTTGGAATTTGGAGGTAGTTAACATACAGGTAAAGTAAGCGTTTCCCAAAGACAAGCAGTAAAGATGTGACAGAAGATAATAATGAAGAGAAAAATTGTAAAAAGATTATATGTGTTTTGGATTCGGAGTGTTTTATTCTGGGCTAGTAAGCACATAACCCCCTAATATGACAGCACTAGTACAGCAGTTTTACAATAACTGCTTGCCATCAACATCAAATAAAGGAACACCCATTACCATTCACATTACAAACCATGTGAATTCCATGGTTAAAGTTCAGTGAGCACATTTTAACTTTGGAGCAATCAACATATTATTGAATAGTAGGTAAACTATTTAGGGCCAACCCTGAAATAAATAACTTAAAGTGCCAATATCCAAATATTTCTGACTTCTTTCAGAGCACCAGTTCAAGGTGTCTGTGTTTGGTGGAGAAGCAGGAGAAATATATTTATACTATTGTCTGAGCATAAGGACATCAGATCACCAGAGATGATGAAACATTAGAAATTTCACACAGATGATGACAATAAAGAAATTATTATGTCTGATGAATTAGTCAGAAGTTCAGTGAGGTGCTTGTCAGACACCAAGCTTTTCCCCCCACACTCTCAGCACTCAGCATATAGCCAGACCAGTCAATAAACTGTTATATGGAATAGGAAAACTGGCAGCCTCTTTCCAACACAGAGACCCAGGTGTGGTCATTTTTTATCTAGTTGTTACCTAACAAAAACTTCCCAAGGCTAAATTTGTCTATACCAGAGTCTGTGGTCTGCCATGCATTCAAAGAAAGGATTAATCCCATAGAAGATACCATGTGAATGTGTCCAAACACTTTTAGCTTGACCTACTTTTAGGTGATAGACTGAGAAACCTTGTCTTAAAACTTACTCCTAGAAAGGCAACCTGTATACTGATTGTTTTCATTATCAGCTCTTCTTTGAGCATTCTTTATGCAAAATAGTTTTTGAACTATGTAATAGAATAGAATCAAAGTCTGCCTCAATGTTAAATCATTTCTAACTAAGAAAACTCTTTTATTATGATTTACATATATTTTTAGAGATTTAAGACTTAATGATGTCATCTCATGTTTGAGTACAGTGCATACTCTGGATGTTTAGTTAGGAAACTCTGATGTGTAATGCATAATCAAGGCCTTCCAAGTGAATAATGCAACAAAGGTTCATGTATATAACCTGCTCTAAAAAGGCAGAGAAATTAGGATTAGATATATATAAAAAAATAACTTCAGTGATTTAGTTACAGATTTACGGGGAAGATGAATACTTTAAAATAAAACTTTAATCTTAATGTTGACAGTAGATAAAATTAAATAGGTGATTCATTTTTACGTCATACCAGTTTCTAACATCTATAAAATGTATGCATTCTTGAACTGCTCTATAAATCCAACCCATTCTTATAGCTCACACATAGTAATGCTTGTTTCAGATTTTTACAACTACCTTCAGATAAGAGAACTATTGTCACAGCACCTACATTTCACTGTCTATTCATGGCCTTTCATAGTCAACAATGTCTGAGTAGGTTCTATTATTTTGCATATAAAAGTCATCATCAGTACTGATTACTCCAGGCTTTATTTCCACTAGTATAGGACTATCATTCTTTTGAAGTACAGTCTAATAAGTTTCATGAGTTGAGGCATGCACACTCAACGAAATTTATATGACATTTCCTCTACACTGAGCCTGAGCAATACAAGACAATAAAAATACTATGGAAAAATACCTGTGCTGCTCTCCAACAAAAGTAGAAGGCACCTGTTTTTTATGGTCTCAAAACCACATTTCTAAATGTTATAGTGGTTAACAATCTGCATTTTAAAATTTGGATATGACATCATTAACATTGTTTTTAGCAGTCCTAATTCAGGCCACTTATATATATGCATTACTTTGGCACAGACTTCCACATAGAGCATTTTTTCTCCCAACCTTTTGATTATTTAATGAATTGTTCTTAAATAATTTGTGTATTTATACTGCCCTGACACATTACTATAGATAATTAAAGCCTTATGTATAAAGAATTGTTTTCAAATGTTTTTATTGTTGTTAATAATAGAGTTTTTATTAATAAATCTACATTTTTATTATGTCATTTGAAGAAAGTAAAAGTTATTACTCTATTTGATAGGTAGAGATATTGGGCACAGACAATGGAGAAGGCCTTGCTTTCAAACTTTTATCACATTACTTATCTATTAAATACATTAAATAATACATTAGACTGAGTTTAAGATGCTCAAGGAACAGCTGTCTATTTGTAGCTATGAGTTTTTGGTCAAATAGTCCTAAAGTACAACAGCTGGGCAGCCAGAAAACAAATAACTCAAGTAGCACTAGGAGTGGATGAAGTACCTTCTAATATCATGTAGAAAAGGCTGGGGAAATAGCCAAAATCAGATGTAAAAGACTGTTGGGGTCCGATCTCTGACCTGCCAGTGGCACAGTCCAGCTATATCACATTTGTCTCCAGGTCCCCTCTGAACCCTTGGAACTCCAGGTGGAGTTCCTGTGACCAGAAGATATTTTTATTGTGGATGACTGGGTGGCAGTGTGTCAATTCCAAACATCTGAAATTATGTGAAGATTGTGTGCCAAGAGATCAAATTACTGTTTTTATAAGGTGCAAGTGAGGCTATGTACTGATTAAAATGGAGTATGACATGAGGGCAGCCAAGTCTAGGAGCATACAGCCTGATCACATTGAGGATTACACGACGTAGAAGGGGCTACACCTGGGTCAGACCTGCACATGATGCTCCCCAGGAGTGATCCCTGGCACACACAGTTTCAATGACTGACTACTCTATCAGTTGTTTCATCTACACTGCTCAGGTTAGGAGTCCAATCTTTATGACCAGGCAGCATCACTGATGAAAAACCTTTTCTACTGTTCCAAAAAGGTCTTTTTTTGAGAGAGATTTTTTTCCCTAAAATTATTATGAACTTCATAAATAAAAGCTATTATGAACTTTTCATAAACTTCATAAGTTACTATGAAATTCATAAACCAGAATCCATATCTGGTTTAGTTTGTAACATCATCTGTCATTACCAAATAAAGTTTGTCAACATTGTAGTTATACTTCCAATACTTGTAGGCAGCTGTTAGATTACTTTTGAACCTCCTTTTCACCACTGTAAAGAGGCACAGATCCTGCAACCTCTTTTTACAGGTGATGCCCTAGGCCCGTGTCACCTTGATAGCTGTCGGCTGAACCTCTCCAGTTTGTCTACCTCCCTTTTGAAACACGAGACAAGAAGTGGACTTGGAACTGGGGATAACTGTATGTGGAATAACATTTTGCTGTTGGCTGAGCTTTTCTAAGTTGGCTATCTTTTTCTAAGACAGCCCAGTAAATTTGCATAATTTGCATTATTTGCAAGGAATGCACCATGCAATTGTGCATGGATCTGTTGCCGTGTGTGTCTACAACTTTCCCATGTCGAGAAAGATCATCCCAGAGAGTGCTAGTCTGAGCAGACTAACATAGTCAATTTACAATTTGATGTCACTTGGGAGATTACCAGTATATAAATGCAATGGGTTGATGTTTTGAAAGTTTAAAATATAACAGAAAAGATTTAGCTTTTACTCTTCATTATTTTCACTATGTTAAAATAGGCTTTTTGCCTTTGTACCATCATAAAAAAAAGAAAAAGTATCTTTTTAGATTAAAACTTACTCTCACACTGTGCTTAATAGAACAATATATCTATTTGTTTCTAGTACCATGAATACATTTTTATGTGTTATGCTGTTATGCATGAAAAATGCTATAACTTCAGACCAGAAAATAGTGCTTACCTCACTGTGTTTTATATTATATAATTGATCCAAACACATAAGCACTGTGGCTTTTGTTGGTTTTGTTTTTCCACAGAAATAGACAAATGATTTAACTTTTTAATTAAACTTTAAAGCTTTTAATTAAATGCCTAAATTGCAAAGAACTCTTTCAGAGTAAACTGTCTTTAGATTGTTGGATATGTATTTTCCTATTGCATCTGCTCTGACCTGGAAAATAACAAAGAGCAATAACTCACATCCTCACTTCTTAATTGGTACAATTAACAATGATTTTATTATCCAGGCAGACAAGCAGTAATTGTGCAAGTGCTGCAGGTAAAACAGAAACTGATGTTTTTAAACCAAATTCTGTCACTAATGAATTTCAAATGCTTTTAGAGTAGCATTTGAGAAGAATAACTCCATTTTCTTGTTTCTTACGCTTTAGTTGTACTATTTTTCCAATGCATTTCCAATGGAAAAATGTGGCCCAGCAGATAAAACACAATTTAAAGTCAGATGGAAAGACTACTGAATTTGTTAAAGTTGAGCTGATAGCAAGTGAGGAGCTTTCAGTCTTTATATTTTGAACACTTCTGTACACGCTATATATAAGGACAGAAGAAATCAATTCTGTAGAAAACAAATAATCAGTAATCAATAATCAAATATCAAAGGTAACCATCCAATTTCTGCTCTGCTTTGAATCTCAGCTATGAAGCACACTATCTTTCCATGGAATATAAATTCTCTTTTTGTTCCTGATGATGTTGCTCCATGCTGTAGACCACGAGAGCTCTGTTAAAAGTGCTGATTGGCATAAACACTATGCCGTGGTGTCAGATGTCAGTCCCCCAGAGAGGGACGGGGTCCATGGTGGTGGCAAGGAGAAGCAATAGCAGGGTTGTTCCCTGAAGGAGAGCCAAGGGTCAGGGCTGTGCTCTCAGTGAGCAGCACACAGTCTCACAAGACCTGAACAGGGCCATGGAGTGATAATAAGAGGTTTCTTCACCAATGCAGCGTGCTTCAGACATGATCAAGAGTAAGTGTGGTCTGGGGTTCATCTGAAAAATCCAATCAACAAAGCAGTAGAGTGAGTTGCTGGGCAGAAGGACAAGGCTGTGACATTTGACCAAGCTCCCAAGAGCAAAAAGGGCTGCAGACAGAGTTCCTGTGTCACAGGACTGAGGTCCATGCTCCCAGCACCAGGCTAAGGTCCCTCCCAAAGAGCAGCCATGCCCTTTGAGGACACACTCCATCCTCACTTCGTAGTTTGTAAAAAAGTAATCTTGTTCTTTCCAAAAGTTTTCCATCATAAATATCTTCTGCAGTGATTCCCAAGTAAAAGCAGGACATCAGGAAAACTGAGGAATGTGTCTAAATTCTCTTCTAATTTGGTAAAGGCTTGACAATGTTGACTGGGCATATTCCTCAGCTACCAGAGACAGGTTTAAGCCAATGCTCTAAATCTTGCATCTCGCAGAATGTCTAGTGCATGTCTGAATCAATCATTGAGGTTCCCTATTTTATGCAATCTCATCCTTTTAATGAAGTGATAAAGATGGCAATCCATTAGACACATAAAATACATTACAAATAAAGACATGCTAATTAATGAAATTAAAATTGGTTTGTTTCCTTTACATGCAACAAAGTGTGACTATAAAGCTAAAAGGGATTTGGTCAAATTTTTTTATGTACAGCACCTGATATAAGGTAAACTTTCCTTGCTTCAAGTACATCCTTGAGGAAACAGTCAGGAAGTGTTACTTGCCAGATTAACAGTAAAGCAAAAGAAATTATTAGTTTCTTATTCCCTTTCTCTGCCATTCATCTATGGAGATTTAAAATTTCTGTCTTTCATCCCTGAACACAAAATGTCAGCTAAGTATAAAAGATGTCAACTTAGTACAGGTCTTACTTCGTATTTAATAAGTCAGTGAAGCTATTTAACCAAAACTTGCCGATAAATCATGGTATCACCTAAAACCCTTGAAAAATATGAATCCTAAAACCCAAGGTTCTGTTACTATAGCAAAATAATTACCATACATCTCTTATCACATTCTCAAGTTTGCATTTTTATTGTGATAACTGCCACTTTATGATATTCTACTATTCATTTGAAAAATAAGAGCAGAATAAAGCTCATTATAAAGTAAAATAAAATCATTCAGATGAGGCAAATGTAAATCCAAGATAAAACTTAGCTTTTTATTCTAGTATTTTAGGGGTGGTTTGTATTTCCCTAACAATTTGACGTTAGATTTAGTCTCCTGAATAATGCCATCACACAGAAAGGGAGAAGAGAACATGGCATGTTTTCAAGCTATGTAAAATCAAACCAGATAATGAACATCTACACTTCACCAGTATTTACTTCCTGATGAAGAGTACCATTCATTCAGACTTGAATTTATAGTTTCAAAAAGCACATTTTTACTCTACCCTAGAAAATGGCAAGCCTTATATAATAACAGAATTGTAATCAGCTTGAGTGATTGATCAGAAATAAAATCAAGGCTTCATGCAACTTTAATTTTATACTTTGGACTCGATTTGCATAAAGTCTGATAAGGAAAGAATGTTGGCCATTGTAACATGCCTGATAAATGGATTAAACTCAAGAAGTTAAAACATTTAGTGAACAGGTTTAAAATAACAGTCCATAATGCTTTGAGAAAAATATTTCTATAACTATTGTTTTTCTGAAGATGTTTCATAAATTCAGCCAATTATGAAAACATGAATTTGCAGCAAATTAAACATATTAATGAAAAAAATAAAAATAAATAGAAAGGTATAGTTTGTGGGAAGAGAAAAATTTTAAAGTAGCTTTTTAATGTGAAATTCTAATTATAGCTTATATCCATTATTACATTTGACTGCACTCTCAGCACATTTGTGTGATGTGGTCAACACACTGGAGGGAAGGGATGCCATCCAGAGGGACCATAACAGACTTGAGAGGTGGGCCTGTGTAAAACTCATGAAGTGCACCAAGGCTGCAAGGTCCTGTCCACAAGTGGGGGCAATCCCCAATATCAACAAAGTCTGGAGAATGAAGGGATTGAGAGCAGCCCTGCAGAAAAGGACTGGAGGCTTTTGGTGGATGAAAAATTGGACATAAGCCAGCAATCTGCTCCTACAGTACAGAAATCCAACCAACCACATCCTGGGCTGCATCAAAAGAGATGTGACCAGCAGATCAAGGGAGGGGATTCTGCTCTGCTAGTCTGCCCTCATAAGGCCCCACCCAAGTGCTGCTCTTGGCCCCTCAATAAAGGAAGGTCATAGACCTATTGGAGAGTGTACAGAGAAGGGCCATGAAGACAATCAGAGAGCTGGAGCACCTCTCCTATGACGACAGGCTGAGAGAGGTTTTTTTGTCAGCTTGGAGAAGAGAAGGCTCCAGGGAGACATTACTGTGGCCTTTCAGTACCTAAAGGGATTACAGGAAAGCTGGAAGGAGATTTTTTTACCAAGGCCAGAAGCAACAAGATAATGTTTTGTACTGCTAATGAAGGCAATGGTTTTAACTGAAAGAGGACAGTTTAAACTGGACCTAAAAATTCATTAGGCGCTGTGAGGCACTGGCACAGGTTGCCCAGAGAATTTGTGGCTGTCCCATCCCTGTAAGTGTTCAAGGCCAGGTTGGATGGGGCTGTGAACATTCTCATTTAGTGAAAAATGTCCCTGTCTAGTTCCTAGGGTTGGAACTAGATGATCTTTAAATGTCTGTTTCAACCCAAACCACTGTATAAGTCTTCATGAAGATAATAAAATAGTAAAAAAACCACAAAAAGAAGAGTTAGATTCAACCCAAGAATATTGTTAAACACATATTAAGAATAATCCCTTTTTAATCAGCTGGGTTTTGTTATTTGTCTTAATATCTGTCATAGTTTTTCAAGAAGATGTCTAGAAAGTACTGAAAACACTGTGGATCATTAAACCAATGAATTCTTATCATGTTTAAAAAAAAAATCTGATGTTAATAAAGAAACAATTGAAGAAGGTGAAAAGGATAACCTAAGTACCAAAAGACAAGATCTTCTTCCAAGCCTACCAGCTTCATGGAAGTCAGATTTAGAAGTCACTGAAGATCAAAGATGTCTCTGAGGAAAATCAGCAAGATTTCCTGGAAGAAAGGACTCACAAAGCAAAACTGATTTCATTCATAGGTGTGATTACAAGAGTGATTTATAAATGTAGTTTTATAGAGCATAACAGACATTTAGAAAGTATTTGACTTAGTATATGCTATCCTGATTAAAAACCAAAAAACTTCAGAATATTTACAGCATTGATAAACACGATGCTATTAAAACACAGATTTTATATCTATATATACATAAGTGCTATGCTTCAAAAACTATTGGAATGCTAATTGAAAGGGGATGGAGAATTTTTTGGTAGTGCACAAGACGGATTATGTTTATCCAAATTCTATAAAATATTTTCAGCAATCATTTTGAAATAAATCATCCTCACCTACATGACTAGGTAGCACACAGTTCACTGAAATTATAATGATGAGGCCATGCACTCACACATCTATGTGCAATCAGTTATTACTCACAAAAGATCTCAGTTCTCAAGCCAAAACAAAATCACAAGTACCATTTATCCATAATATAAATTCAGCTCCATCTCAGAATGTGGAAACAGGTTTCCAAAACAGTGGAGACTAGATTTAGGGGCAGAAGAGCTGGGATGTACTCAACAGGTAACACAGGCAGGATCTTGAGGCAGCTGTTTATACTTTCCTTTTTTTTTCCTGGGTAACCTCTCTAGGCCACACACCTGTTCTCCAGAAATTTCTCTGCATCATGTAAAGTCTTTCTTTCTCTGGGATAAAAAACCAAAAAACCAACCACTTTGAAACACAACCCATTTGCTAATCAAATTCCTGATAAATTTATTTTAAAACAATACCAGTTTTGATCCAATTTAAGTAAGTCTTTAAAAAGGGAGGGATGTAAAGCTGGTAGAAACAGTTTTCAACTTTTCTGGAATATTATCTCTATTATTACTCTCTTTTCCTGATGGAGGAAAGAGAGGTTCAAAAGACCAGTCAGTTTGACCACAGACAGTCAGACCACAAGGCAGTCAATTTGACTTTTATGGTTTCTTGATGGATTTTTATTAATCATTCTATACATGCAAAAGCAAGAAGTAGGACTATAGTTACAAATCTATATAATCTTAGAATAGTGAATATATTCAGATTTTTTGGTAACAATGGTTTTTAAGCCAGTCAAAAAACATGTTTACTTCAAATACAAGGGAACACATACTTGCAAACAGGTCTGGCACACACTGGCATTCTTCCTGGAACATGTAAATCTAAAATACGTGGCAAAGTTATTTGGCAAATCTGATGCTTATGCCATTAGAACTGACCCTGAAGGAATATCTACACCACAGTTTAAAGGATCTTTGAAAGCTGTAATATTTGGAAAAAAAGTGATTGTTATCTAATTAAACATAGGAAAGTAATGCTAACCAAGCCTGACTTGGGGTAAACTCCTCATTCTGATTGGTATTTGTCCTGGGTTGTAGTATAAGATATGTACAAAGTATTCTATCACCATCTTCATGAACTGTTGAATCCAATTGCTGAAGCAGTGTTTTCCCAGGCCCTCTTCTGT
>JBBMKD010000001.1:39457929-39495509 GCA_037834095.1 Argya squamiceps
CCATTGTGAGATGCTCCGCCCAGGGGGAGGAGCCAAGCATTCTCACCTGGATATAATCTGGGATTTGGGACAGTATAGGCAGCCCTTGCCCACTGGATTTCCAGAGGACCAGAGCTACCAGACCTTTCTATGGGATCACTGCTTCAGGAAGACCTCCTCATCTGGACTGCTTCCATCACCCTGCTCAGGTTGTATTTTGACTCTGTCAGTGGTCGTTTGTATTATTGCATTTATTTTATTTTGCTTCACTTTTTTTTCTTATTATTGAATTGTATTTCTGACTTGGATCCTCTCACTTGTTTTGCTTTCAAATCACTACAG
Source organism: Argya squamiceps (assembly GCA_037834095.1). Taxonomy (NCBI): domain Eukaryota; kingdom Metazoa; phylum Chordata; class Aves; order Passeriformes; family Leiothrichidae; genus Argya; species Argya squamiceps. The sequence goes on from JBBMKD010000001.1 coordinate 39,458,251, forward strand.
TATTGGAAAGGCAGGAAATAAATATTTTCTGCAAAAGATAAATTAATTTTTAGAGTTCAGAAGCTGGTAGGCTGCTAGGGAAAAGGGTAGAGAGAGTTTAAAAAGGGAAAAAGGAAAGTCATTCATTCTATAGATTCTATAAAGACTGTCTTCATGTTGTAGGGAATTGGACCACAATATTTGAATTCCCCTATATTGCAATCATGATCCTTTATGTTCCTGCTGTGAGTGTTTTGAAATGTTACCCTTGACAATGCTAATAAAAAGGTCAGTTCTATTTCTGCATTGTTGTGCCTCTGTGCACTGCAGGTGTTTTCATTGTGACAGTAAATATCTTGGTAGTAATCTTTGCATGGGTTCTGATTCCCTTAACCTTTAATGGAACATGACTGCAGATTGAGAACAATTATTTTCTCTTTACAGATTTTGCTAACTTAATCAAAATAACAGACAGAACCAGGACTATGGTATGAATAATATTAGGTCCAGGCAAGCTACCATGAAATCATTCAAACCACTAGGACACAGACCACAAAGTAATTAGGCTGTAGCATAATGGCAAAATTTAAAGGAGGAAGATTAGATACTGAACAACAAATTTGCTGATTTATTAGACCTCAGGATATTTACATTAATCAGGGCCAAATCAGACCTTAGTAATATTGAAGATCCTCAGTCTTGTCTCTCAATACTAGAATGTTGAATGTGATAGAACTGTTTCTTCAACCATACAGCAGCCAGGGTATTCATAGGAAGACAAGTTTAAGAACTCATTCTGTCTGTAGGCTATGCTCAGAGGTATCTACAGTTTATCTGCCTTTGAGGAAGAAGACATTTTTGAAAGGAAAAAGATTTTTAAGGCTTATTTTCTGCAAATCAAATAGGCTTGTTGTTCAGCTGTTGGCAGTAATTAGTAGAGTTCTTTAATTACAAGTACTAGTTAGTTGGAGATTTTGCATGAATTATTCCCATTTCACCTACAATAAATATTTTTCTCCTAAAAAAACAATTATGCAAACTAAATCTGTATTTTTGTTAGTGGTAATTAGAATTCCATCCAAGAAATCTGACTATTGAAGACTACTGTACTATGTCTTGGCAATTTAGTTGTTAAAATTTGTTTCTTCAATGGTATCAGAGTCTGATGAACAGAAAAAAGGATTTGGGTCAGTTCAGTACTTAAGCAAAGCTTTCAAACCCTGTAAACAAAACTTTCAAGCCATGTCCCTGATGAGGACCTTGTATCTCTTCAAGGATCTCTGATGAGAGCTGTCTTTCTAATTTGTCTTGTCATGAGGACTGGTACTGTAACCTCAGCCTTGTCTTCTTTACATCCAGTATGAATCAATTAGAAACACAAGACACAGTACAGAGAATCTTTTCAACGCTGTCTCAGCATGGGTAGATTTTAGAAGCTTACCTAGGAGCAGCAAATTTGCAACGCATCAAGTTATGGTTCCTCATTCAACACAAAACCTACCTTTTTGTAAACAAGAACATTTGTTTGGAAAGCACACATACTATTATTCTTTTCAAATTTAAATACAATCCACTTTTACATCTCTAGATAATTCTCTAGACAATTAAGTCAAGACAGTTACACACATGAGACATTGCATGTTACTAAAGTTCAGCTAGCTACTTCAGCCAGTAGAGTACTTAATATTATTCAAAATAGAATTAGGATAACAAACCACAAATGGATTAAAATGGTGAACATTCTAAGTCAACACCATTCAGAAGGTATATACTTATTCATAGTGTCTTTTCTAGCACTGCTAGCACACAGTTAAATTAATCATGTCAGTAGATGCCCCTAGATCAGAAGTGATTAACCCAGCTAATTGCTGCAGTAAGCAAAGTTTTTCAGGAAGGACGTAATTTATTATAAAATAGGTGGAGCACTCTGTTCCCCACAAGTTTCTCTACTTTCATCTCTTTTTGTTTGTATTCAACTGCAAATGCTACATGCTTAGTCGTTTCAAGTCATATTTCTTCTTAAAAAAACTGTTAAATAGGTAATGGTTATTTCTATTCTCCACAATCACATCATTAACCTAAAATAACAAACAGGAAGATGAGTGCAATGGGTATTTTTCAAAATAACTAAACTAACAGAAACCATTAAAAGTTTATAATGAAATAAATAAAATGCCAAAACTAGCTATCCACCGTTTTATGATCTTACTTACTTTGAAGGGCTTTTATAAGTGCTCTCCTTATTGATTCATTTGTCTGCAAGAACAGAGCAATAAAACTACCTAGCTAGTATGAACATTTTAGCACCACAAAATATAAACCTATGTATCTCATAAGGACTCAGTCTTGTAAAATGTTGACATTTTCATTTCTGTTTCACCATTTGGGTTGTCTAATCTGAAACAGGAACAAGTAAAATGGAAAATACATGTAAAATGGGGTTTCTAAAATGCTGGTGGCCAAGAGGAAAAAGGCTTTATCAAACTCACATTGTACATTATTCTCCAACTGTCAGGGCATGATTTTGCCCTGTGTCAGATATTACAAAAAACTGGTGAGTCAAATAAAATTAATGAATTTAAGATGCATACTTCCATTCTAGGCCTCTTTTTCCTGCAGCTCAAAACAGGAGCTGATTATTTGAGGTTCCCAATGCAATGTGAGGAATTAAAGAAGAAGGATTGTTACTGCAAGGAGTGTGAGCTTTGTGTTGGATCAGGTGACAGATTCATGAGCATGCAGGCAGATGCATCTCATTCTATAAATCCAAATAGCTCGTATGTTAAAGAGAGGCCTGTTTCATGTTACCATGCTTAGCATACAGATACAGCAGGCAAAGTGGGATATTAAAGTTGCACAAAATGTGATCTTTTATATTTATCATACATTAAAAAATGTTATATATTATATACATTGGTGATACGTGAAATCAAAGGGAAAATATGAGCCCTGGTTACCAAGGACTTGGAAGAAGGCACAGGTACTTTTTTACACTAGTCTCCACCAGCAAGTATTCCAACACTGCCCCAGTTGCACAAGGCAAAGGCAGGCACTTGGAAGAGTTGAGAATCACCTGCTCTAAGAGAAGACCAGGACTGAGAACATCTAAGAAACCCAAAGGTGCACAAGTTCATGGCACATGATAAGAAGCATCTGCAGGTCTTGAGGTCACTGGCAGAGAAAGTGAAAGCCAAGCCACTTTCTATCACATTTGAGAAGTCAGGGCACTTGAGCAAAGTTCCCACTGACTGGAAAAGGGGAAACATAACTCCCATTTTTGAAAAGGGGGAAAAAAAACAAAAGACCCAGGGAATTACAGGGCAGTCAGTCTCACCATGGTCCCCAGAAAGGTTTTGGAGCAGGTCTTCCTGGAAACTACTTAAAGACACATGGAAAATAAGGTGGTTTGGTGACAGCCAGCACTGATGTCTTAAGCTTTAGCTTTCATATTTGCAGCTTCTGTGCTGCCTAGATATGGAGTTCTGAGCCTCATATTAAGTGCTAGTAAGTTCTCTTCCCAGAGTAGATAGACAACACAAATCCTTTTCCTGCTGAGGACCAAGGACAACTTTCAGCCCAAAAGCACAAACAACAGTGGACTGAAGAGAGAAAACAAGAAGGGTGGGACCTCACAACCTGAAGCTGTAATTGGAAAATTAAACCCCAATATGCAAATGGACTGAAACTTATAAAAGTGTAAGATCTTATAACCAGTCAGCCATTTTGTGACCATTCTTAGTTCACCCTGGGTGTAGCCCTGGTCAGGCTCCTGCCCTGCTCAAGGTGAATCCTGGAGGCCTTTCAGTAAGTGCTACTTTACTCTCTAGCTCTGTCCAGTCTCTGTTTCAGGTCAGCCTTCCAAGGCATCAACACAACTTCTCTACAGGCATATTGTGTCTGACAGATCTGTTGTCCTTTTACAATGGGGTTACAGTGTTTGTGGATGAGGGAAGAGCAAGTGATATCCTCCAGCTGGACTCAAGCTGACAGCCCACAAAGCCAACCATATCCTGGGCATCAAAAGCAGTGTGGCCAGCAGGTCAAGGGCGGATTTTCTCTGAAGCAGAGTTGCACTACAGCCCATATGAAGAAAAAAAAAAGAAAAAGAAAGGAAGTTACAGAAATGTAACAAGGTGCTCCTTAACAATAATTCATAGCAAGTAATGTACTCTTCTTGGCAAGCGTTGCTGAGTGGAATGCCAGGGCTCTAAAAAGCTCTTTATTAAAGTGTAACAAACTGTGAAAGTCAATTTTTGGAACAGCAACTGTAACTGCAACAATACAATGTTGCTGCTAAAAGAATTGGATGAATGTGAATGCTGTAATAAGTACATGTCAGTGGCTAGGAGCAGACAAAAAGCAATTTAAGAATAAAAACAGTCATAAAATATTCAAGGAGGCCAGAGGATTAGCACTGAAAGCAAGTAGCATTAATTATGACTTCTAAAGCAGAAAAAATTGCTGATAGACCAAACATCAATTAATAGTAATTGCTCTGAGCCAGATTTTAAACACATTACATGAAAATGGTAGTTGTATATGGTTATAAAGTAAGGGATGACACAAAGTTGATATCAAGTTAATTTCACTATTGCCTACAAACTTTGAAAAAAATCCAAGAATATTAAGGCCAGCAATGGGTGACTTTTGTCAAGACAGATAAAGGAACAAACATTTTCAGATATAAAAATAGTAGATTATTCATGAGATTGTGGCTACCATCAGGCTGACAGATAGAACAGCATTCTTCTGACACAGTCACACCAAAATACTCAGGTGTCTCAAAAACAGCAGTATTTTTTTTGACACTTGAAAGAAATTTAAATCTGTCCTTCAGAATATCTGAAGATGTTAATTTATGTGCAATATGATCAAATATCTAAGTCAATAAAAATACATTTTTTACTCTGATAAAAATGTGTAGAAAGCAGAGCAGTTTGCAAAGAAATTAAAGCATCATTCAGAGAACTATAGCATATGGATAGGAAGACCTCACCATTAACACGATGTCTTCTGGTATTATTATATATCACAACAGTTATAAATAGTGTTCTGAAGAAGATCTAAAACTTACATTAGAGAAGAGAACCAAGCATCTTTTATTATTTGTCTTTTAAACTTAATGTTTTAACATAAATGGTGTCAAGAATATATCTTTCCTGACTGATATTACCACTCATTTAATTTTAAGAAAAAAAACTACTTAGACACAAGCACAGAATTGGTTGCTACACAGAAACAGTACACAAGATGTAATTGTGGGTAATAAAATACATCTTGGAAGTAAATCTCCACTAACATAACAAGCAATGAACAAAAATAGTAGACCATCCCAAAACAAAATTAAATGAGAATTTCTTCAAATCCAAACAAACATATCCTTGGAAGACAGGGAACATGTAAATTAATTTACCTATTTTGGCTGTAACATGAACTCATGTAGGGATATCAACAAGAAAATAATTTTAAATCTATAAAATAGAATATTAATAGTTGATATCAGTATTGCTTAAAAAAATCTCAGAGACCAGACTGCATCTTCAATTCAAATTTTATTTTTGCTACTGGAATGTAGATTTGAAAGCTGTAAATATTCCAGAAGAATAAACAGTTGATTAAAAGCCTCTAAAGCAAAACACTTGAGAAAATTTGTGCATATAAATCTAAAAAATTAGGAACTTTCCCAGACAACTTCACTTCATTCTAAAATTCAAAGAAAACAGAAACATGAGAAGATTGAAAACAGCTAAAACAAAATCGTCTTCTGTGGCAGATGTTGGATAATACTGAAGTGTTGGAAAGTTTAGGCAGGGTGACTTGAATAGCATAAATAACCACTAAGGTCATTCAAGGACATAACGGTTTTCCTTCTGCCCATGTTACTTCTGGTGTTCTGGGAAAAGAAAATGTATGTTGTTCTGCAATTAGTTAATAGGATACACAGATTTTTCTCCTTGCAGCTCTTTAAGTTCACCATGACTAACTTTTTCAGTGTTGCTAATCCAGAATTTAATATGAAGGAATTGATTTTTTAGTTAGCATGAGTTTGCTAAACTAGAGAGACTCATTATCTCCTTCCCTTTCTGTATCTATTAAAAAGTCAAGCTGTGTTTCTAAATAGAGTGTGGACTACACAGAAAGTATCAACATCATGCTCAAGCAGTGACAGGTAATGTGGAAAGAGATCCATTCATTTTGACATCAAGTTTAAATCTCAACTAGTCTTGGCAGGTTCCTTCTGTGGGCCACTGAAAGAAACAGACACTTCCAAAGGGTGATTGACACCACAGTGTAAGTCAATTCTCTCTGGTTTCCACAGACCACAGGAGACATTCTCTGAAAGCATCCATTAGTTTTCACTGACTTCAAAAGTAACTAGGGTGACAAGTACTGACTTAAACATAATCTTTCACATATTTAAGGCTGGCTGAGGTATGTCTCTGCACTGCTAGCACTAAAGCCCTCTAAATATTATGATTGGAATTGGCTGGATTAATGGGTATTTGAAGCTGTCTCAACACAAATATAGAAATCCAGATCAAGTCTAATTGAACAAAACCTTCAGATTGTACAGATTTAAACTCTAAATATATTTTCAGCTTATGCCTTTTTCATTCATTTATTTTATATTTGATCTTGAACATTATCAGTTCTTTTTTCCCACAAATCCAAGTATAAGCATGGAAGACTACCATGTTTTAACATCTGCTCTTTAGTCTAGAGGCACTCTGTTTTCAACTACATTTTAGCCTCATGCTTGCTAGAAAGTAGTCAGCAAAATAATTAGTATTAGTTATGAAAGGTTTATTACTCCTCTCTCCTACCCAGGAAAATCTCTATAAGGCATGCACAGTTGTTTAATTTAGGTGTTTTCTCTACTGTAATGTAACATCACTACAATACACCAATTTCCTATGGGAGAAAACAAAAAGAACTATCCAGTACTATTTTCGTTATATAGAGCTTTTAGAAAGATTCTTTTTTATTGATCAGTATTTAAATATATTAAGAGTACTTCAGAAATGAAAAGGAAAAATAATTATTTCTTTATGTACTATATAGAGCATAAAGGGAAGAAAAAAAAAGCATTCGCTCTTTGCACATCAAATGAAAAGAAACGTTTGGACTACTTACCAGTGGCCTTGTTTTTTTGTCTTTGGGTTTATGCAGCACAATACAGAAATCTATGCAGAATATACCACAAGCTGATGAAATTTACTTGCAGTGAGTAGTATGGAAAATAACAAAGCATTAATGCCCTGCACTGATCTCTTGCTTCTGCATGAGTGAAACAATGGAGAGAGAGAACATGATATGAGTTATTTCTATACATTAAAGAAAAACATCTTGTGCCCATGCAAATTTTGATGGGAATTCAGAGAATACAATTTAAAGGGAACTTCATAGTATTAGAAGGCCTGGTGAGAGGTTGTCATCATAGTACAAACTTTGATGATAAATAGATTAGACAGGTAGATATAAAAACTGTATGTGTTTTTATTAGAGAAGAAACAGCTAATGGAATTTACTTCACAAATTGAAGTGCATCTTCACAGTGTTCAGCTACACTCTGAAACAGGAAATGTTAATGGAAATGCTGCTTTTTCATTCTACTGCTTATTTACTAAATATCCCATTAACTCTAGATTATATGTTTGTACACACTGTTTTCCATGAATTATCACAATTTCACTTCTGATGCTTTGCTATTGGAGGGCAAAGAAGAGCTCCCATTGCTGCAAGTTTAAAGCCAGGAAAAAATGAAAATGCAATAAGCAGCTCTATGTACATTTTCCCCCCTGCATTTTAGCTGTTCCCTCTGACTTGTTCTTTGTCTTTTTCTTTTGAAATATAAAATAGTGTAATTGCATTCATGTCACAGGAACTATACCAGAATTGGTGATATATGATGTGCTTTACCAGCTCTGCAATACCAATTTATTAGCAGTCTTTAACTTTACAAATCACCCTATATTTGAATTGATGATTTAAGAACACTAATGTAGGTTTATTTACCCAACAAATTGCTTGTGGACTTAAAAAGGAATTCAAGCAGTTCCCTGGGATTTCCTATTGGGAACTTGTTTTCTCCTATTGTCCCTGAAACAGAGAAAAAGAAAAGTCTCTTGAAGCTCACAGGTATCAACACATACATACTCAATGCCACAATGTAACTTGCCCAATAAAATATCATTAGGGAGTGGTGCAGTGGCCCTAACTGTTCCGCCACGGCACGGGGAAGGAACGATCCCATACATGCAGGACCAGCACAGCCCTCAGGCCAGTGCTGCACAGAATCTGGCTGCAGGGTTTAACAGACGAGCCTGTGGAAGCTCCTACTTCATCCTGGCAGTTCCACTCCCTGACTGGCCTTGCTTTCATCCAACTGGGAAGTTGCAAGCCCCACAAAAACCTCTCTCCAGTCTGAGAGGAGAAAATATGACTAGAGCTCTTTCCATGTAGGAACACAAGGAGTAGCTCAAAGGATCCCAAGGGGAGGGTGTGTTCTATGGATGGGGTCTGCACAGTGTGCTGCACAGGGGCTAAAGAGCCATTCAGTGCTATACCACCTAAAGGGATGTAAAGATTACCTACACTGTTCTCTTCTTGTAGTGCTGACTCTGTGAAATACCTTTTTTATTGATAATTTACACAGCATCAGTGGTTTTCTTATTGAGGTTATGGTGGGCTGGCAAGCATTTCCAGGTACAAACCATTTATCTTGACTTGAAGATATACTTCCTCATCTCTGAATGAGAAACTTACTTGGATAATGCAAAGGTTAAAATTAATAGAGATGCCTCATTTGCTAATTAAATGCCCATTGTAAAATTTCACCTTGAAATAATGAAAATGCATTAAATTGAGGGGGTCAAGAGCAGAATTGAACACAATTTTTTCTTGTATTTTAAGAATTAAATAAAGGGACATGTAAGAATAAGACCCAAGAACCAAGAGAAATAAAGATGACATACCTAGTCCTGCTAGGTATGTCTTCAAGTTTAACCCCGACTTTAGTTAAATCAGTGGACTCAAATACAAGTCTTCAAAGTATATCTTTACTTTGAATGATAATAGCACAAAAAAACCCATTCAAGTAAAGGACAACATATAACCTTCCTGATTATTGTCATGTGCAAATCCTTGAGAAAGGAAGGCCTCTAAACCCACATACATAAATTTGAAAGCTGCATCCATAAAATCTCAGAATTGCATATTTCATCTTCAAAGGACCTAATTAGCATAATTACTCCTAATTAGGATAATTAGTGAATGCAATAATTTATAGGTGGAAAAAGCACTTGTCGTCCTCCCCCAGTTTGACAGGGAGCAAGGCAGGAACACTAAGACCCCCACAAAAAGTTTCTATTGCCAGTTTTATTTTTAAGTGTTCAGTGCAATTTTGCTTGTTGAGATCTCTAAAGAACAATAGAACACAGTGAAAGTGGTCCACAGAAGGGCTTCTATATTTGTTTTTTGGTAGAGGCAGTCTGTCCTTTCAGTAATCTGTGGTAGAGGGACGCACAGTCTCGAGACCTGCTTTGTTTATTCTTTTGCCTGTTTGCATAGTGTGTAGAGTATCCCTTAACAGAAGAAGGACTTGCCATTATTTTTACAATTGAAGCAAGCATCTTTCCTGATGAAAGAAAAACATTACAAAGCAAAGATCATGAAGGGGAGGGTGGAACAACTGAGGTAATCCTCCTGCTGTCTCCCTTTTCTAACCTGCTAAGGGATACTTCTAGCTGAGGGTGGATTTACTTTAAATGCAAAGAACATGCAGGGGAAAGACGAGGAAAGTTCATCTTTCCTGTTAAAAGGAATAATACAATTGTAACTAGCTGCTTATACTGGCTCAGAGCCCAGCATGATTAATGATGCTTTCAAAATGGTTTTAGAGGACCACTTAAACTTGCTCTTATGAATTTCAAGCCTGTCAGTTTTCCAGTGCTTAGCCTGTTTATTTGACTGCCCCATTGCTCAGAGCAAACCATCAGGCTAAACCAGAGGAATTTTCAATTTATTAGTTTATATGCTGTTAGATGGAAAATATTCTGCAAAAGCTCATAGAAATATGGACCTTGGACTGGGAAATTAGTGTCAGTAGTGATAAAATAGGTTTTATTTGGTGTCTGATTATTAGCTACGTTGATCAACATGTTCCTGGTGTACACAAAGTCTGTAAATGAAACTTCCTTGTTTTCCTTGTGTAGTGGAAGAACTGGAAATTGTGGAAAGGTGGGTCAACCAGGAAATAAGTCATCGTATGTGCTTATGTTTCAGTGTGAATTGATCCATGCTTTTAAAAAACAAACTGTAGTATGATGTTTAATTCTGTAACTGATATAGGGCACAGTATTGACAGTCCTACAAAAATTACCATTTGAAATAGGGCAAAATTATTTGAAATTATTAATTCTTCACACAGAGAGGAGGCAGATAAAAGAATACTGTACATTTTATTTTACATCTTTAAAAGACAATTTTCCCTGTGCTTAGGAGGACATTAGCTAGCACCAGAATAACTTTTCACTTCCACATCTATCCATCTTTGCCCAATATACAGAATACTGATTAGAACATTGTTAGAAACCCCAGAGCGAAATACTTTTTCTTTTTTTTTTTTTTTTTTTTTTTGTAAACTATCTTAGTTTCAGTATGTTGAAAATGTTCCCAAATATGTCTGAGATGCACAAATTTTATTTTAAATTGAGAAGCAAGCTTGTTCTTGGTCTGTATTTCCACAATTCTTGATCATTATAATAGCATTTTTCCTACCAGTTCTTTTAATTATATAGGAAAGAGACCTGATAAATTCTTCATTATTTCAGACTGGGATGCAGAGATCATGCTATGCAATAAGTATATTTCAAGGAGAAAAAGAGGAAAAAAAACAGAACCAATAAATAATTGCAATTATAATTCTCTATAAAATTTCCTTACTTTAATTTGGTAAAAATAATTTCTTAGCAGAAAAATTAAAACATTTTATTATTGATACTTCATACACATAATTCAAGAAATAAAATAATTTCAAGTGAAAACCCAAAATATTATTGTGCCATAACATTCTTAATGGACATCTCCACTTCTTCTTTTTTCTTAATATTTCAAAATTTTCTCTTCTAACAAAAAATTCTAATCTTCATAAGACCCAGGTACATTATTACAGGAAAATAATTACCTGAAAATGTTCAACAAGCTTAGCTGCATTAAAAATACTATTCAGCAGTGACATAGTTTAGCTTGAACAACTTGTTCCCTCAACTATCAAAGCAGAGGATATATATGCTGGCAGAAAACATTTATCAATCATTAACAGCTAATTAACAAATTCCTTAATTTGCTCCAGTTCTATTGGGATTTATCTAGAAAATTTATATTGAAAGAAAATCTTGTTTGGCTGATTTGTGTTCTCAAGTTTTGGAAGTAATAACTTGCTGTTTCTGGGGGGAAAAGGAAAAGAAAAGAAAACAATAGATAAGAGAGATACTTTTCTTTAACTGACAGTGAAATATCCACTAATCTACTGACATATTTCTGTCAGATATTTCAGCATCGGAGAGAGGCAAACATCAACTCTAGTATCCCCATACCCCAAAGAAAGGATTGCAAATGGACAGCATTAAGCCCAGCATTTTATTTGCAAATTCTTATATAAAAATGAGGCCATAAATCAGGAAAGCAAACAAAATCATGGCTTCATTGCAGAAAAAAAATATTAAAAGCTAATTTTAAGGGCGAAAAACTCAGTACTAATAATAGACTTGTGGAAAAAATAAGTCAGAAATCTTTCATATGTAAGGTCTTTCCTCAGGCATAAAAATTGAGAGGAAAAATGCAGAAGTATGAAAAACTAAAACAACGTATCAAAGTATTAATCCCTCATACTTACACTAAGAGCATAAGATGAAATTATCCCTAAAGATCTTGCTTTGGGAAGGAAGTGTTAACTTCCTTTGCAGCATGAAGGATTTGGGAAAAAAAGGGCACAATTTCTGAAAATGTGAACTTTGCAAGATGAATCCAAGAATACAATGTTTAAAAGCAGTAATGCCCATAAATTCACTACCAGCTGCAGAGTTTATAAATCAAGTTGAAAATTAGATGTCTATGTCTCCCAACTGGCAAAAGACAGATGTAGTGGAAGAACCATGCATTGCTTTTAGGCTTCTGCTGGAGAATATATATCCAAGGGAAGAGAACCAATTCTGACAGAAAAAAAAAAGTAAGCAGTGACAAAAACATTTTATTAGATGTGTCACATAAAGATGAGGCAGGATTCCAATGTATAAAGCAAAAATATATAAGTTATATTAAAAACTAAAGAACATGCAGAAAATAAACCAGCTGCCAGTAATAGATGGAATGCATTAAAGGAAAAAGAGTTGCCCTTTCCAGAGAGAAACACTACGGAAATAATAAGGAGGATTTCCTACCTTTACAGTCCTTGTTTTCAAAAGTTCAAACATGCGAAGAAAGTTGTTAAAAATATTAACAGTTTGGGTTTTTTTAAAAAAAAGGCCAGGGACTTGCTAAACAAGTCCATTTGGCAGACACTAATATGAGAGTTTTCAGTTACAGTTAAAGAGAGAAAAAGATCATGATGACTATGGGTTAGAGCTTTTCCTGTGCGCCACAAGAGGCTGTGGCCATCCACAGGGGTTATATGCATCACAATAAGGCATTGTCTTCCCTATAAAATATCTCCTGATGACATATTGACAGGGCAGTGTTTTAGCAAAATCTGTTATTGAAATAAAGGGAACTTTCTAAAGTCATCTGAACAAGGGGAATGGGTGTGCAAGCACAGAGTAGTTTTTCTATTTGCCTGGATTGGAGTCCTAGTTAAGGAAGATTCCAAAACGTTCACCATTTCAAGTGAAAACAGAACTCTAACCCAACTTTTAAATATATATATATGAGAAGAGATATGAAAAAAAGTAATTTTAATGTGGAAGATAAAGTGGTAAAATCAATTATTTTCAGCTACACAAAAAATCATTCCTAGTCTTATCATTATTTATATGATGCATATTCTTCTTTCAGTGAACACAGGCAATATTATCTTCATTAGAAAGAGTATTTCTGAGGATAAAATAAGTAGCACCTTCTTAAAACAATAAACATTGAAGAAGAAGCATGAGATGGCTCTGTATAAACATTTAGAAGGAATTAGAAGGAATTTCTTTCCTTTAAAGAAGATGCAAGATGCACTGGGTTTATGCAAGGTTTTGTTGGGGGGGAACTGCAGGGGTGGCCTCTGTGAAGAGACAGCAGGAGATGCCCAAATGTCTGACAGAGCCAGTTCCAGTCAACTCAACATCCTTCCACTGATGCTGGTGGCACCTCTGTGACAACATATTTAAGAAAGGGTAAAAACTGCTGTGCAGGAGCTGGGATGACAGGAGTGAGAAACTGTGAGAGGATCACCCTGCAGACACCTCCAGGTCAGTGGAGAAGGAGAGGCAGGAGGTGCTGGTGCTTGTGCTGAGATTCCCCTGCAGACCATGGTGCAGACCATGGTGAGGCAGCTGTGGCCTAGCAGCCCAGGGAGGTAAAAAATGGAGCAGAGATCCATCTGCAGCCCCAGGAAAACCCCATGCCAGAGAACACTGATGTACCTGAAGAAGGCTGCAGCATGTGGAGAGAAGCCTACACAGGAGCAGTTTTTTCTGGCAGGAGCTGTGGCTCGTGGTGGGCCCACAATGAAACAGTCCATTTGGGAAGACCTGCACCCCAGAGAGGACCCATGACAGAACTGTTCTTGAAGAACTCCAGTCCATGTGAAGTACCCAGGCTGAAGAAACTCATGAAGGACTGTATCCTATAGAACTGACCCAAACCTGCAGCAGAGGAAGACTGTGAGGAGGACTGAGCAGCAGCAATGAAGCGTTAGGAACTGGCCACAATCCCATTTCCTATCCCCCATGCTGCTCAGAGAGGAGGAGGTGAAATAATCACAAATGGAGTAAAGGTGAGCTTGGGAGAAGGGAAAGGTGAAGGGAAGATGTTCTTATCTTTGTCTTTTATTTCCACTATCCCACCTAAATTTTAACTGGCAATGATTTAAAGATGAACAGAAGATGTCCTGGCAGCCACTGTAATTTTACTGCAAATATCACAATACCAGATGTTTTCTAAATCTCAGACGTCAGGCCAGAAGGTATATTCCTTATCCTATGAATTTTTTTTTTTCTAATTATTGCTTACAAAACAACAGAATTCACTATTATCCTGTCAAAATGCCAGATATTACCTATCATAAGTTTGGCAGTTCTTAACGTAAGTTTGCCAGGTTTTCTTCTTATCAGAAGAAAAACAGTCATTATGAGGTATGGGGTAGACTGAGGGCTGGTATAAAAATACTAAAAGGAGGAAAAAAATACCAAAAAAACCTTAAGACATTTAAAAACTGCTCCTGTTACATAAATTTGACATGTGCCTTTGCATCTTTCTTCCCTGCAGGTTATTCTGTTTCGATTGTGGAGAGATTTAATTTTGCTCCTTGCTGGCTTTATAAAAATAATTATTTTTCTTTTCTTTTTCTAACATGAAGTAGCATATTGTAACAAACAAGACAAAAAATGGCATTGTGTAACATGGTGACAACAATATTTTTTAACACAGATTTCAAAATTTAGGAAAAGGCAAGGCAAATACTTTGGACAGAAAAGTCCTGCTAGTTTTACAAAAACCCTAGTACATCAGTGAGTCTGGCTTGTTTAATGAGTGTAACAGCACTCTTTGTTCAGTTATGCTGTAATATTTCAATTAAACTCTGACGCTTTATTGTGATTACTTTTACATGAAATAGACTGAAATTTTCAGATGGATTATCAACATATGTTGCACAATTGCAGTTAAACTAACAAAGTGTAGTACACTATAATTTTAACTCCATTTAATTAAAATGCCTTTCTTACTGATCCATGTCCATCTGGACAAAAAAATGCTTCTGATCCTGATAAGAGTCAGAAACCAAGATGTAAAAATGTGAGTCAGATAATTTGCTGCACAGAGAAAGCATGCATGTAATACACACAGAATTACAAATTCGTTTTTCATGTACCAACACGCCAAAATCCTGGTTGCTTTTT
The DNA here is from genome assembly GCA_037834095.1 of Argya squamiceps. Lineage (NCBI taxonomy): Eukaryota > Metazoa > Chordata > Aves > Passeriformes > Leiothrichidae > Argya > Argya squamiceps. The sequence goes on from JBBMKD010000001.1 coordinate 39,473,331, forward strand.
TACCTATTAAAAAAATACATTTAGGCTCCAGAAAAAGGAAAAACCTCAGGTTCAAAGTAGGTATACAGTAGTCCAGGACTTGTATCTGAAGAGATTTGAGATAAGTTACTTGATCTTAAAGAAAAACAATACAAATAATAAAATTTATTGTAAAATCTTGTTAAGCAGTTCAATCAGATTTCTACACCAACTTATACAAAACACAAAGAGTTCCAATTTTGATTAGTACATTGAGAAAATATAAAGCCATAATGTGTGGAGGCTTCTGTCCTATATTGACAGCACTAGACAAGGTTATCACAAAACATATTAGTTAGTGACAAAATGACATTATTAGACTACCAGTTCAACAACATCATGAGGACTTACATTCAATCAAAATATTTTACATCTGTCAATGCAAAGATAAACCCCAAGTAGGATAACTCCTAGTTTACCTTTTACTAAGCAGGACACCATCCCTATAGGTATATTCCAGAGCCACAGTTAACTGACTTGATCACATTATTATCCTTTACTCTCTGGGGCCATTTATCCATCAGATTATGTTTAACAACAGAAAGCAATGGAGATCTCCCCCTCCAAATTATACATTATCATCACATTGGGTAGGGGAAAGAAGCTCTGACAGATCAGTGAACACCAGTGATGAAACTCTCTATTCTCTCATAGCTCCAATTTTATGTAACATATGTGGCTTCTCCTGGCTCCACAATTTTAGAATATCAATATGTTAGGGTTTTTTTTCCCAAATACCTATTAGTTTCTGTAACATAGCACTCTTTGTGTCCAGAAGTGGAGAGAAAAAGAGGTGATGTCAACAAAAAGCTGTTTAATCCCAGTAAAAGACTATTTTTTTCTTTAGAAACGTATCTAACTAAAAGTAGTTAATTTTTCCCATTTAAAATGTTCCATATTACACAGTCTTAAACTTTAAATAATTTTAATAAGACATCCCTTCAAAATTTAGATGCTCTGCTGAATGATGTAAGTCATGTTATCAGCTTTCCCAACCTTAAATGCTCTTGCTTCCCTGGCTGCTGCCAGTGCCCAGCAGAGGGCATTTTAGGACTGAGCTATGTGAATATAAAATGAAGAGACCGAAATTTCTATCCCAGCAGTTTGCTCACATTGCAGAAGTACAAGTTTGAGAAGATTGATAAATATTTGAGTATAAACTGCAGTGTTTTCCACACAAATATCAGATCCCTAATATTTAAATAAACTGCCACATGTGACATTTACTTTATTTAGAGCTATGTTTTCAAACTTGCACTTGTTTATACTGCATACACTGAAGTACTGTAAAACTGACATTTAGACAGTTAAATGTAGGGGCACATTAAAACTTTATGTAAAATACACTTACAAATCAGGGAGAACAAGCTGCACAGAAGTCAATGGCTGAAAAATTTTATTTTAGAGAGCAAAATCCTAATTGCAGCAATATTACTATTGAGTTACATGTTTAATTACATTATATAAATAAACTCACAATTTAAGTATCAGGTTAAAACTAGCTTTATGTGTTGGCTGATGAAAACCACATCATAAGTTTATAATACAGTTCTTCAATAAAACTGCTTGACTTTCAGATGTGGTTCTTCAAGATCAGCTGAAAATCTGAATTGAATATTACAATGTTTAATTGCCAAGTTCCTACAAGTTAGCACAAATTGGCTGTTAAAAGTGCAGCCTGACTGGATGGTTTCAAAAGATGTACACACAAATAATCTGTTTGCCTAAGTACGTGCTCAGGTACACCAGCTGGGCTTTTCAGGCACAGATATTCATGCCTTGATTTCAGCTGCTAGTTCTACTTAAGGTGCTTGTGCAACTTTATACAGCCGGGTTGGGGTCTCAGGCTACAGCCTCAGCAGAGACAACCACAACCCTGCCCTAATTAACATCTCCCTAAGGTTACAGAGTTTCAGTTTGTAAGGCTGACAGAGCTTCCACTGCAGTTTCCACAAGCTCAGAATGATGACAAAGGAGGGATGTAGTACTAATGTGACACAATGCTTCCAGTGTCCAAAAATGTTGTCTACTTGGCCACTGGACAAGGTTTAGGCATGGCAGAAGGGATTCATTGAATCTCTTCTTCAGCCTTCTTAAGATGTGGAAATTATAATATGACCTACATCTCTGAGATTGTCACCTTCTCCTGCATAACAAGCCTCCCTGTCAGAAGCACGTATTCAGGGTCATTCACAGTTTAAGCACTGGTACTGAACACAAATTCCTACACACAAAGTATTACTTCAGGGAAGAACACAATTCAGATTGCAAACCTTTGTAGTTACAATAAAACTGCCAGGTTTTCCCCCCAGTCCCCATCTATTTTTTGGAAACGAAGAAGTATTTCAAGTTCAATCATAGCAGTAATTTAAACAATTATTTAATATCAGATATACAGTGCTGATATTAAAAGGGTAAAACACTCTGGAACCATAAGGACTATGTGCTGGCTACAATCCTTGGTTGCATTGCTGACTGGAAATTATTTGGGGAGCTGAAAGAAGCTATACAAAGCAAGAAAAGTTTGTGACCTTGATGAAGTTTTCTACAGAAACGTGCAGTTTTCCAGTCTACATATTTCCAAACAGTTTACCACTACAAACTTGAAAAACCTGCTCTCATGTACATCTGTCATAAAATAATACCACTTTTGGCAAGGCACACTCCTGGGGGAAATTCCCAGTCAAATGAGCAGAGCGATAATGATCTAATGAAAAGAAAATGCCTAACTTTGGGGGAGAGGTGAAAAAAGGGGGGGAACCTCGCACAAATACACCAAAAAATCCATCAGGCTTTTCTCCCACTGTGATCTGATTAAATGAGGAACCTGCTTAGGGTTACCTCCAAACACCACCTAAATATGTGCCAACATTTTCAAAGCTATGCATACACCACACCCTTAAATCACTAGCACAGGAGCTCTTAGTCACTTCAAGCGACAAAGTTCAAAGCGCGGGATGGAATACCAGTTTTCTGAAGTTAAACCCTAGAAAAGTGGTTGTGGATGGTGAAAGATCTTTCAGGCATAAGTGTACCTCACATCCAATGCAGCTTAATTCCTGCCTGTCAGTCAGAGAAGGACTGTCTCACTCTCCTGCCCACACTTGACTGTTCTTCCTTTAGATCTGCCTGGTGATGATGCCAGGGAGTGATGACCACTGTGGTCACCCCTCTCTAGCATGGAGCAGAAGGAAAATGCTGTCCCATGAGGAAGGGCAAATAAGAGCCAAACACAACCCTAGTAGCAACAGTGTCCCCATCAAGCAGGGCATAGTGCCTGCACAACAGTCCCACAGACAGCATGACCCATCCGGAGAGCAGAGGCAGAAGCACCAGGGTGGAGACAAACCTCAAAAGTAGGACTGAAGTCTATCCAGAAAGCAGCACTGAAGACAATCGACATTAAACATAGGTTTGAATTCACCCAGGAGGCAAGATCACAACCTGCAGCACAGCTCACAGGAGAACAGGTTTCCCAGGCATGAGCTTAAGATGAGCCCTGACCAATGGGCTGCAGCTATGGGTGAAGGTCCCAGATCGTCAGGGTAGTTAAAGTACATTACTTCTCTAAAGGAACTGCCATTTGTATCATGGAAAAATAAAGCACTAAGGAAAGCTGCACTATTACCAGGAACATTTGAAGATATAATGACAGGTTACTTGTGCCTAGTCTCTTCAGTGTATGCACCAAATACAATTCTGATTTATAAATTAAAATATCATTAAAAGAACTAAATTGATGAGCTTATTCAAGTTTTCCACTGTGGAAAACAGTAGCTAGTATTGATACCTTGACTTCCTCCCACTCAGCCTTTAGGCAATGATATTTTAGAGGAATAATGGCAATATGCAGAGATTTATATCCTCTTATCTGCTGACAGATCTTGCCAACTAGAATTGTGCACTGGTGTCTCACGTCAGTAGTTAGAAAACATGATGAGGCATTTAGAGTTGACCTTTACCCCATGGTTAGTAAAAGAATAACAGATGCCTGCTTTGTTAAACCTGAGGCATATGAGACTGTTTGAGAGGATCTGAGTAACTACCATAAAGTCAGGAGTTCAAAACAATACAGGCAGAGGACTTCATGGCATAAAGCCCTTCTGGGAGAGTGAATCTATGTGTCTGCCTGTCTGTGTTGAGGGGAAGAGAAGTTTTTCTAAACTGAGACGGGAACAGTAACATTTTTTAGGAAGACAGGGTAAAGGTAGAAGAATAGAGGGATTTGCAAAATCATATCCAGGCTAATGAACTGGAGTTTCACTGTCTCCTGATTTTCAGCCAGACAACTTTAGGAAGGAGACTGGGATCTATGAATCAAGAATCTGGAATCTGAACCAAGAAAAAAATGAGTCAAAACAATTTCTACAGGGATGAAAAAGGAGGTATAAAGAGTTCAAGGTATGTCATAGGCACAACATAAAGGGACATCTTGAAATGGTGACAACTATTCCAAGTTGGATGGCTAATTTTCTCCAGGTAATGGATAGGGCATGTTTTTGAAGGGCATTCACAGTAATCTGTATCCTGGCTATAGCAGGCTACGCCAGGAATGGATACAAGAATTTAATCAAAGATCCATTTTCTTACTTTGTTTCCTCCAGCATTTTACCACAGAGAGGGAAAAAGACTGAAATTTGAGAATAAAGCAAGCAGGCACTTTGTGTCCCTGCTGGAGATTGGCACCTACCCAGTTGCTGAATCTTTAACTACCCCACAGGCATCCAAAGGGTTGCAATTCTTTTTTCAAGCTGTGGGGCCAGAAGGATGCTACAAGTCCTACCAAACCCCCCTGCTGCATTTCAGGATAGATTTTTTTCTACTGCTAGTGTAAATACTTTACTACCAGAACGTACCAGTTCTGCCAGCAAGCACCTGTCTTCCTTGGAAATTTGGATCCTCACAAGGCTCTAGTCCTGGAGACAGATTTTATCAAAACCTGTGTGTACCGAAGTACAGGGACAGGACAGATATCTATGCACAGTGCACGTCCTCAGAGAAATTAGACCATCACTTCCTGTGAGAAATCCAGCACAGCTTCCAAATGATACCACTTTTTAACCCACATCTGGATGGAAAAGATTGAGTTACTGCCCTTTAGATCACATCTGCATTTTGTTTCAAAAGTCTCCTAGCTCACAGCTCTAATAACATATCAGGTCTCTTCACAGACTACCTACTGCTAGTCAGAGTCATCCTTCCTGGCTTTATAAATACAGACTGTGGGAGGACTTGGACTTCATAGCAGCCTTCAGAGTGCTTTGGTGTGAGAGCAGAGGTATGTCTTCCCATCAGCTCAAAGGTCAGGGGATGTGAGGAAGTTGTACACCAAGCTCTTGCTTTGACTATATATAAGAAAGAGGGAAATCAGCCATTAGGGACATGTGGCAAAAATAATTGGAGCTGGAGATATTAGATTCAGCAAGGCACGTGGCCTGCCTGACCCTGCAGTGTTGGGAGATGTGGGATGAACTCTGGGCTGTCAGGGCACTTTAGTACAGTTGTGCATTGAAATCCTTTGGGAACTGAACTGCAAAAGATACTTAATTGTTATGTAAAATGTATCTAATAAAACAAAATACAATACAAGCGGAAAACTCTAAATCATCCAAGATGCAATAACAAGGTGCAAACTTTGTTTACCCTAAGAGGGTGCATTCAAATAAATCAATGCTAAGGAATAAATGGTAAGGGTTTCTTACCACAAGGTGCTAAATTCTAACACTTTCAGCAGAGAATTAAGACACCATCTATTTCATGAGGAAATTCAAGCCATATTGTTTTGATCTACCAACATTTTGTCTACCATACCACAGAGACAGAGGAGCAAAGCAAAAGAGGAACATCAACTCCTTGTTTGTTGTGGGGAAATACATAAATTGAAAAATTAAAACTAGTGAGTCTGAAGACATTACAATAACAGAGATCATAAGTAAACAATCTAAAAAAGTCTTGCATTTCTTAAATGAGTCAGATTTCTTGGCAGCCTCCCATGTGAGTGGCGATGCCCAAGACTGTTTACCTCATAAGATAGCAAGCAGATAAGAGTGTGTAAGTGATGATTAAAGATATAAAATGTCCAAGATGAGGTGGGAACAAGGGAGAGTCAAAAGCAGCTAGTCTCAGTTTAAAGAAAATATAAAGCAAATAGCCTACGCAGACACTGAATACACAGAGCTTCAAGGACTGAGAGTGTACCAAACTGGCAGTGATACCTCAGGTCTGCACAAATGCAGAGACGTCTTGCTGGAATGTGCTTCTCAATGCAGGAATACTTTGTATTAAACACAGCATTGAGATACCAAAGAAAACAGAAAATGTTAAGCCTGTAAACCAAAAGCAGCAAAGTCATGCCAGCACAGCAGCAATTTCATATACAATTACTGTAGCATATTACAGGTTTGGTAGCTGAATCAGCAGAGCCTTCAGAATGGAAGCCCATGAAATGTAAATCTGTGTAAGGCTTATTTGCTATCCCACATCCCTTATTTTCTAGAACTACAAAAAACTGTTGATGAAGACATCTGAAAGAAATGTTGTTAGACACAGGGTTTTGATTCACCATGTGCTTTGATTTTATGGTTCTAAGTTTTTGGTTTTCCATGGTAAATATCACAAGAGGCATACACCATGAAAATTTCTTTCTTTGGACTATTTTTCCTGAATCATCTGATATTTCTCAGAAATGAGAAAGACATGTATTTTTCTGATAAGTGGTATCAATTTCCATGAAAAAAATCATGTTGTTCACATCCCAAGAAAGTATGACATTCACTATATTAATGTAGCTTTTATAATATTCCAAAATCATTCACAAATGTCCATTTTAAAATCAAACAAATACTGTAATTTTTTATTATAAAGACCAGAGAATACTTACCAGCACACAGAGAATTTTCTCCTCAATATAAACTATTATTTGTTCATAGACTTTATTTGAATAAGCCAAAGAATACATGCTCAAACTAATTAATATGAAATTGTTTGGGGTCTAATACAAAAAGAAATCAATCTGAATCCATTAGAAACAGAATCTGAAGATTTATTACTGAAATAATGTAAACAAAGCAAACAAAAACCTCTACAACAAAACACCAAAAATGGAAAAAAACAAACATGAATTTAGCTTTAGCTAAGCAGCTTCAGATGTTATGGTTTTGTTTTCATTTCAATAGAAATAACATATCATTGCAGCTGATACATGTAAGGCTCAAACGAACAAGGTTCCTTAAGATAGCAGTAGAAGCAGTAATGTTCCTTGTTTATCTTGGCCAACGGTCATCTTTTATATTTTCTTGTGTCAAAAATTTCCTTCCACGTGGTATGAAGTGCTGTCTGTATTTACCTGCTACATTTTTCTGTTGACATTCACTGGTTTGATACATGCTGATCAAGCTGGTTCACTTTTAGGATTGTCTCATTTGATTTAAGGAAATTGAGAAAATACCAACCACTGTAAGAAAGGGATTACCTGAAACACTGAATCTAATTTAGCAGAATTATTTGCCCCCTGAATTTCACAGATAACTGTCAAAATAGCAATGGCACTAAAGCTAGTTTCAGGCCTGACAGTTTTTATGGTTGTACTTGATTTTTACGGAAAAAAAAGAGCAAACTTCCCAGAGTTTTAAAAGCACATGATTCTTCAGAAGCAGCCTCCAGTTTTTACTAAAGTAATATTTTTCACTTAATATAAGCCCAAACTAACTTTACTTTTCCATGTAATCTATCCTTGGTGTATATTAATCATATTTTCCATTTTTGCTGTTTGTTTGTTATTTTGCTGGGCTTTTTATATAGCAAAAAACAATATAGAATCTGACATAAATCACATGGGTTTAGGATACATTATATGAATTATAAACAATAAAACCATAAAGACATTTTAAGTAAGCTTTCTTAAAAGTGCCTAAAAATGAGAGCAAACGATTGTAGTCACTGCAAAGGCAACACGTCCCCCAGAAAGTGGAGGAATCCTTACAAGTGTTCACAAGGCACATAGATTTGGCATTTCGGGATATGGTTTAGTGGTGGACACTGTGGTGCCAGGTAAATGATTTGACTTGATGATCTTAGAAGTTTTTACAACCTTAGTGAGTCTATGATTTGACCATGAAAGGAGCGCTCATTACCATAGCCTAATTTCCAGAAGTTGCAAGTAGCAGGGTAAAAATTGAGATACATATAGAAGACACTTTAGAAAACCTTAAAGCTTAAATAATTCCTACTGCAAGAAGCACACACATTTCACCAGTGATGTTCCCTATGGTCCTAAACTACAAGACACCAAACCTAGTATTCTGAGGTACAAATCCAGTAACACAGTCCTCAAGTCTTTTCCCTAAATAACCAGTAAAGTTTCTTTCAATCAAATTTTCCACATCTCTCTGGATTGGTTTCTGCACAGATCCAGACTATTGATCAGCATGGTGTCGTGGTTTAACCCCGGTTAACTGTGGTTCTTCACTTGCCACTGTGAAGAAGATAATTCTACCCCATCCAAAACAAGCACACATGCCAGTGCAGGCCTGTAGCTGCTTTTGTGCTTACCCTCGTGGAAATAATCAGCCACGGGCTTTTCAACAACACAGGTAGATGGTTTCACTAAGCCAGTGCAACAGAGTAGCACAACTTCATTTCATTTGTGGCATTTCCTGACACTGTTAACATTTTTGTAGGCTTACCTCTGCACTGGTATGTTTGATGCCCTGAGGTCAGTCAAAGGGAAGGGCAAAAGAAAGGGCAGAATCATGCAGCAGTGAGCAGGGAAGAGCACTGAACCACTCACTGAACTGTATTTCAGCTTAGAAACTGTGTATTCACTCTGGAGCTGTGTAACAGTTACACACCAAAACAAGTGCTGTACCAACACACTAAAACAAATACTTCCATTAATGAAAATAAACTATATTTTGGGGTGGTTTATTTTTTTTTTTTTTTTAATTTCTAAGGCAATATCAATCCAGACTGACAAAGTATTTTCTGAAAAATAAAGTTAACCACACTTTTAAGCCCTTCTCAGCTTAAAAGAGCTTTAAACTTTTAACCTCCTGTCTCCCTAATGCAATTCTCTCATATTCCTGAATCTGCACATACACAGACATCCTGCACAAGGAGACTTGAGTTTGACCTACACTCCATTGTGTTCTGTATGTTGCCTTCAGGGCCACTGCATGAAGCTTTTCTTTTTCTTTGGTTTTTTTTTTGTTTGTTTGTTTTTGCTTTGTTTTTGTTTGTTTGTTTGTTTGTTTGCTTTTAATATCCCATGCATGAAGAAGTCTGAAGAACAGCCTAAAAACTTCATATAGGAGAAATACTTAAATTGCTTGGTTGTTCACTTTAACCCAAGAATGTCTGAGGGTCTTTTTTTTCAGTATGATGACTTTAGAAAAAATGATCTAGGGACATTTGTGTCCATTTACTCTTCAGAATTTTTATAGAAAATGCTACACAAGTAGATATATTTAAATTTTAAATGCTAAATGCAGTTGGAATCCGAACAAAATTTATCCTTCATGGGATGAACACTAGCATGATCAAAGCAGCTCCAGGAGTTGTTTTGTAAATATATGATAAAGGAGATGAGTTAGATCCAGGATTGTTGCTGTATTGTTGGAGATTTTACAACCCGTCTCTTGTAACAGACATCCCACACATATTTTGCAACAAGGAGAAAACCCATGACTGAAACAGTTTACAGCAATTTTTAAATTGGAGAAATGAGAATAAAAATATTACAGGCAAGTGATAAAAAGACATTCAGAAACAGAAGTCTATGTTATTTACTCCAAAGTAAAAGTAGATATCATCATTCTAAATGTTCTAGATGTAAATGAAACCAGTCTTATAGCACAAATCCTGCTGGAATAAGAATACCCACCAAATTTAAAGACCCAGTAGTGAAATTAAGTTAATAGTAGAGAAGAAGTGGGATGAGAAAGGTAATAGCTTGAAAGCAAGAGATCTGCAGGTGTGTAAAGATACTGCTGACTCAGCATTCTGATCCTGTCACACTTGAGGCCTCCTATCCAGCATGAATCTGAACAAAATCTATGACATGATAGAGATCACCTCAGGCAAGGATGTATAAGTACAAGAAAAACAGCTGTTTGTGGGAGGGGAAGAATAGTTTTCATCAGGAAGTAATGTACCTTTTTTTTAATGACTTTCTTGTTTAATAAGTAGACCATGTGACCTACATCTGCTTACAAAGTTTCCAATCAACATTTTCTGTTCCACATCACCTATCACCAGAGACCGAATTCAGGCATCTCATCACTGCAAGAACCCCCAGACAGGCCGTCTCTTTAGATTAAGTGAAGAAGACAGCCTGTTGCCAAAAGCACTTCAGATTGGCACACTTCCTCTTGATCTTTGGATGAGAAATACTGTTGCTTTGGCCTATGTCCATCTCTGGCTCTGTTTAGACTCTGTTTTGCCTCTTTGCCTCAGCCATCTGAAGCCATAAGGCTTGTCTTGCCTTTGAGAAGACCTAAGTTATATGGTTGAAAGGTTCCACTATTGCCTGGAGGATGTTGTTTCATTATGGGCACTTACTGTTTCACTTAGTCCACAAACTGGTTTTCCACGTTTCTGTTATCACGATATGTATGATTATGGTTCTTTTAATTGGCTTCAAGCAATCATATATTTTTATAAAATAGAACTTCTTCTCCACTAAAAGGGGCTTACATCAGTGTATTTAAAGAGATGAGTGAGAATTGTACATTTTATCCTTAATACTAATCTCTTGACACAGAATCATGTTCATACAATCACTATCTTTACTTAAATGCCCATCAGAGCAAGAGAAAATCAGGATCATAAAGCTGTGACTCTACTTCTGAGCTCAAAAGACATGAATTAGTTTCATGCTTTGTCACAGGCTTCCAGTGAGACCATGAACAAGTCATTTAATTCGGCTGCCTCAGGTTTCTCCCAGAATGGTACCTTATTTCCTCATAGCACTAAGGCAAAGTGGTGTTTGTAGCCTGACTATCTACGACAGTCACTCTGCTTTTTTTCTAATATCCAGCATGAGAGATATTATAAAGGCACAGTAGTCCAAAATAGTCTTTCAAAATAGAATCTCTAAAATTGTACAATCTTCATAAACGACATCTGAACTTGTTACACATTAGCTGCCATGTAATTCCCAGACATAAGTCTAGGATAAAAGAACCATTAAAAATATTTGTGCTGTGAAGGTCAAAGACACACTGCTAATTACATTACAAGTTTGTGAGTGCTCAGGGTAAAAAACTGAATTATTAAAATGATTTAAAATCTCTACTGCTAGATATATGCACAAAAGTACACTTACATATGTGATTGTAGCTTTAAAATTTCCCAATCTTTCAAATATGTAGATATTGTTATTGCTTCAAAATGTTTTCTTGAAAAGACAGACTAATTCACCATTGTGAAATTCCCTGGTTGCATGAAATCCTACAACTCTTCTCATGAAGTGTGAATACAACTCTAAGCTCAGCAGGATTTCTTCTAAATCTGAGATCCCTCTCCTTTCCATCAGATTGAGATGTAGAAATCAAGAAAAACTCAACAGCATTTTTTTCCAAGCACAGAGACATCACTTTGAAGTGGCAAGGGTGTAGGAAGTGTAAACATACTTGTTTGTTCTAAAGACAGATGGGTAAATGCTCATTTTGAGAAATCAGTGAAAAGCTCCCTTCTGTCACAGCAAGGAACCACCCATACAGAGTTGCAAGAAAATTCTTTATCTACAGCAAGTTAAATACTGGGATGAAAGTGTTTGAGGTATTGGCTCAACAGAAACTTAAATGCTTGAAGGAAATATTGGAACAATCTTAATATGTGGGGGAAAACCCCCACTTTTTATTCCAGTTAACCTGTGACATCAGAAAAAAATGGCAAACTAAACCATCTTTGGACAAGGAGAGGTTACTTGAGTATTACGGGTTAGAATGACAAAACCAAAGTAAGACATTTTTAATAAAGCTGATTTTTTTAGACTAAAAGCCCATTGAAAACAGTCAGGACTTCTCTTGATTTCAGAAATCTTTCAACAAGTCCTAATTAAGCTTAGTCTTTGTAAAGATAGATTAAAATGAGAATGGCCAAGGCTTCATAGCCTTGCAAGACAAATGTGTTGGGATTTCAATCATGTTTTCTGTTTTCAGTGAATCTGATCAGTTCCCCACGTGTGGGACCTATCAGGAGGAGACAAAATAGGGCAATTCTGAGAGATTATACAATCTAGAGATGTCATAACCTGAAAACCAGGAGATAAGCAGAACCTTGAGAGATTTTCTATTTTACAGGAAACTACTTCAGAACAAGGATGAGCTAGAAAGTTTTCTTTGAAAATTTTCTATTTCCATTATGATTCATAGATTTCATGAATAAACAGGACTATTCCAAAATTTAAATATCCTTATCACCAGCCATTTTTTCAAGTATAACTCAAATCTCTCACACTGCAATTAAAATCAAATTCCTTCTGTTTGAGCATGTAAACCAGATACCCCCTTCTCTTTGAAGGGGGTATCATATCACTTAGTATACTCTTAGTATTCTCTCTGCATAAAACACACATTATGTTCTTTCAGCATTTCTTCTTGTTTCCTAGACCTCTGATCACTATTACTTCTGCCTGCTTATCCCTCACCACCTAGTCCACATCTTCGAACTACCACATGCAAGAAGAGGACAAAGTTGTCCAGCCCAGAGCTTATTTCATAATGAAGTTGATAGAAAATATGCCCTTTTGCAATGATATAACACTATTAATTCCATTTCAGCTTGTTCATCTGCTATAACCTCAACATATATAAAATACATGAAACTTCTATTGAAACAGTTACTCAAGGCATCATAAGGAGCAACTGTTATTTAAACTGTTTATTTAGAGAGCAGTTCCTTCTTTCATAGCAGTATTTCTCCAAGATATGGTTCTGACTCCTGGGAAAGCGCAAAGAATTATCTCTAGAGGGTTATAATTAAAGGACAAATGTTATTGCTCTACTGAAACAAAGATGGCAAAAGTAGTTGAATGTGGCATGAGTTTTCAGAAAAGGGGATTTCAGAAAACAGAGAGATGGTAAATAGAGTCATTTTCTGAAAGAATTTGAAGGAATACAGGTAGGACTACAGAAAGTTTATTTTGTAAGCCAAACAGTTAAACAGGAAAAGCCACACATTAGGAGTAGCAGAGACAATTATGTCTGTACTGAAAGCTCTTCAGTAACTTGGACCAGTGAAAAATTAATCATACAAAAACCAAAAGTGAAGATGAACATAAGAAACCAAGAATACATCAATAAAAGCAAAGATTTGAGTGGACGTAATGTAACATAAAGAGTTAGGCAAAAAAAGTTTTAGCAGTAAGAAGTAACTGGAATACAAAGGGAATAGTGAGCATATTTTTGAGAAACAAAAGATGTTGAGGAAGTGAAAATACCTAGTAATACCCTGTCTCCTGCTGAGTGCCCTGTCCTGCTGAGATCTCCCAAAGAGATCTAAGTTCAGATTTTCGTTTATCAAGACTAGTCATGGTGAAATAGAAAATACTGTTGGTGAAAGTATCAGAATTAAAAATAATTTTGACACATCTGTAAGACAACTAGCTTTATCTTACTGGCTTTGGAACAAATAACAAAACAGGGTGCAATGGTGAAAAGAGAAAATAAAATTCAGAATACAGAAAATATGCAAAATACAGAGTGAGAAATATTTAGCTAGATGGTGGGGACAGAATTGTGCTAGGGTTACAATGACTTATACAGTGATGTCCTTCCAAAGAGCCATCTCCTTATAGAATGCAATAAAAAGAAGGATAATGAATCCTACAAATTCAGCTTTTGTGAGTCCTCAGAGGTGATTCTATGTCTGGTTTCAGAACTTCATGTCTAGCAAGAAAGTGGACAGAATTCTGATTTTTAATTTTTTTTTTTTAAAGAGTAGGAGTTTTTAAGAGGAGGATGGGTTTTTGCAGAAAAAAAATAAGAACAAAAGGCAGTGAGATTTTTGGTCCAGAAAGCAAGATGAAAGAAACATGGTAAAAATGTTAGAAGAACACAATCATTGCTCTTCCATGTACAAGAGAGAAGAAAAAGCAGAAATACTATTGACAGCAAAGGTTAGAGCTGGAGAAGCTTTTCAGCAGGGTGGTAAAACAACAGAGGACACTATTTGAACAAACTAAGAAAATATCATATTGAGAACAAGAGAGAATCAAGTTCTTTCTCATGGATGATTTAGGAGACGAAATTCATACTCTATGTCTCCTTTGATTCTCTCTTAAATTTCTATATTTTCAGAAATGGAGGGAAGAGGGGGGAGAGTAATTACAATAAACATATTACACGATATTCTTTTTCCAATACAAGGAGGAGAGAGCTTCAAAATGTGCAATTTTTGGCAACATCTAATTTAATTTTAGAATTCCAGATTAGGAGCGTTTGTTTTCTAAGGTATCTGTCTTCAGCCAGTATCATTTGCATAATTATAGTGCTAGACAAGGACCACACAGAAGCAACTCTATATTCAATAGCAAAACAGACTAACAGCAATTTGAATCACAGCTTGATTTCCCATGCCTCTGAGAAACATCAGATAGTTTTGCTGGCCACGTGTAAAATAGGCTGAGGACAATCTCTTCCTCTTCTCCCAAATATGGGTTCATCATTAAGCAATACTCAATTTTTTAAATTACCAATAGGAAAAATGAAATCTTAATTGGTTTACATCATAGAAAACATAATTTCAACACTTGCAGACTATCTGCTACTTGAGTCTTTGCAATTACATGAAAAATTACCCAGATTGGCTATAACAGCCCAATTTAATAGCTTTTTAGATGCGTAATTTGTTTATTTTTAAATATATTTGTAATATATCTGACACGACTATCAATACATTTCTAGTTTCTCTATGAAACTCAAAACCAAGAGGGCTTTGACTCAAATAAAAGAAATTACCCTGAGGATTAAAGTGTAAGGACAGACAGCTATTCTACTATCTACAGGAGGGATATCCTGTTGTTCCCTTAATGTAATGAAAACATTATTAATTAAACAAAAAAATTAAACACTGAGAAGAGAGTTCAAAGAAAGCACATATTTCCCTTGTTCACGTGAAGATCTATTGTGCATTCATAGATGAAGCCACAAAAAACAGATTTCACTTTCTGTTTGATTTGGTTTTTACCAAAACAAGAAGCATTTTCCTACTTTTGGCATTAAACGCTTCAATATCTCGGAAATTACAATGTAAGTCACATATTTTAGAGGATGAAGAGAAAAATCCATGCCAAAGCAGTTATCAATTACACAGTAAATGGGAAAAAAACCCCTAAAAAACTGAGCTCCCATATAAAGAAAGAATAAGAACATGCTTAGCTAAAATATTCTTGAGAAGTTTAATGTTGCACTATATTTCTTTTATTCATTTTGAGATTCACTGGGATAGTTATCCCTAATTGATTCTAGGATGATCATTTTGCTGTAAATCCTCAAGGGGACACTACTATTCTACAATAGGTATTTTAGCAAACTTCCAAGTGTAGACAAGTTTATGGAAGTAACTTGCTCCTGCATTATTAATCTGTCTCCATTTCCCTACCTGTAAAAAGAAAAATATATTTCATTGCATGTATTCTGTTCTAAGTCTGACCCAAACATCCAGAATCATAGCCTGTGTCTTTCACCCTAAGATTGTTACTCAGTGATTCTCACATAAATCACTTGACTAGTTTTCAGAGAAGAACAGGATTAGAAAACATCCTTGTAGGCTTTAACAAGCAGGCACATAAATTATTCTTTCCTTATATGCCATAAAGAATACCTTTTTTCAGGATTCAGGCAGAACTCATAAGCTCAGAGTTTCTTATTCCTATCAAGACCTAGGCACTTCTGACCATGCACAAAAGCAGAGCTTTAGGTAACACAGAGAATTAGAAAAATGTTCAGGTACAGAAATTACTAATTTAGTTTCTGGTTTATGTACCTCTGTAAACACATAATTAGATCAGTGAAAAAAATACTTAAAGATTAACTTCAAAATAGCATTTGTTTAGTATTTTCACTGGAATTGCATATTAAAATTTTCTGCAATTAAATTTAGTTTTTAGAGTAGGGCTTGCTTTTGAGAAACTGGTAATCCATGTGTCATCCAACATTTCTATCGCTGTGTTTAACTTGGCCTAGTCCGGATTTATCTTTCTGAACTGAATCCAGCCTTTTACTCAGCAAAATGCTTTCACTGCTTTATGGCTGCCAAGTGGCTTGCAAGATTTGCCCTTTGGATGGGCATTTCAACTGCGTTCTTCCTGCACAGGGGAGAACTAGCAATAGGCTGACCCTGCTGGTTACCAGTGCCCGCTGTCAAGAGCTGCTAATGGAGTCCCCTCGACGCCCACAGGTTCTCTGCTAGGACAGAGCTAGCAGATATCAACATACCCAAAAAAGATGATGCTGTATCATGAAAAGCCTTCCCAGTTATCTGCTGAGTCAACCTAAATGCAAATTATGTGCTGAAGAGTACTGACTGCCAAGGACATCAGTCTCCTGGTGAACAGTAACTAATGTGAGCATGCAAGAGTTCTTGGCCCTACTGACATTTGTGTCATATCTTACAGACACAGCAGAGATAAAACTAGCATCTTCTTCCACTGCACAGGATGCAGGTTACAATTACTACTCCAAATTTACAGAGGCTGGTATGAAGATAAGTCAGAAAATAATAATGACCTTTCCTTTAAAGAGCTTACATTCCTGCAAATCATACTATTAAACTACCAGCTGGTGAAAATGATGCCATCTCACTGCCCTGTATTCAGAGATCTGATTTGGTTCCTGAAAACCCAGGAAGCACAGCAAAGACTATGTGTGACACCAGTTGCTGTCTCCTGAGGTCTGTTTCCCCTACCCAGTATGGCTGCAATTGGCATCCATCTAGTTTCCAGGCAGTAGAGGTACACATGATAAAGCAAACAGCAGAGATATCTGTCCAATTTCCTTCTCTTGCTAAGCTTTCTGTGACATCCTTTCTACAACAATCTTCCAAAGTGACTGACCTTCCTTCAGGTACCTTCTGTAATTCCTGTTTCTTGATACCTAAACAGTCTGCAATCACTTCAGACACCCACTTTGACCCAAATATTGTGCAAAGGTGTATCACAGGACTGAGCCAAACATACCCTGCCTTCTAGATGCTCATCAAGATCATGTAATCACCCAGTTCTTATCTGGCACTAACTTGCAGTCTGCTGACTAAGGGCAGGACCAGAATTTGCTTGCATCTGCCATAGCCTGTTTCTTCTTTCATGTTCAAAGTGATACAAGTGACAAAGCTAGTAAGGAAGGTAGCCACTTAGGGAACTGGATCCTGGATGTGCAAGAATAATTCTGGATAATGATGTGAAAATTTAATTTCTTGGTGTTCACCTTGATGATTTTCATAGTCCTGTTGTTTACTTACTTAAATAAACTATAATCAATAATGTACCAAAGTTACTTTCAGAAAAATACAGGCAAGTGGCTATAACAGAATCTCACCAAAGAATACATGAATCAAATTTGAATTAAGATGCTACATCTACTACCTCTCAGATGCTTTGCTTCCAAAGTGAAAATTAAAGAATGGAGGTGGAGGACTCCTCTACTGTATATAGACATCAGAGTGATCCAAAAATTTTTCATGCTGAGTGTAACTCCCAAAACCTTCAAGAAGAAATGCAAGGCAAAATGTGATCTGAAGTCTCCCCCTTCTAGAGATAACTCTGTGAACCAAGACTGCATTTAGCTTTCCTACTCTATAGGCTAATACTTTAAGTACTAGAGTACATAAAGCAACCCTCATTACCTTGCTGTGATTTTTAAGCTGCCACATCCACTACTTCCCATAGAATGCTGAATAGCCTTCATCTGCTCAGTCATGGGTACTGTGCCCATCCCATCTGGAAGCTGGGAGCTGCTTGTTTCAAGTGTCTGTAACTCATGTGGTATCAGCCACCTACTTCTTGAGGTAAATGCTATTTTGAGCATACCAGAAGGCAGAACCACAGCCAGTTAGGCAATATTCAGATTCAACCCAGAAGCACCCAGGAGGCTTAAGCAAACACAACATAAGAGTTACTAAACATGATTTTTAATTTCAGCTTTGAACTTCACTGTTTGAAGCTTCTCCAAACCACTTGGAGCTAGCTCATGTATTAAAAACACTACATTTTTTTTTGAGAAAGTTTACCAATCTGTAATTATTTATGACAATCTGAAACACTGATAGGAATGCACATGTGAGTTGACCTTTGTGCAGAGACTAATATTTCAGGATAATATGGTCTGTACACACTAAATTACAAGGCGTGGTTTCCAAACTATTGATTTTGTCTAGCTACTCTCCTCCTCTGACAATGTTAACTTGCAGTGAAAATACCCAAACCAACAAAACAAACAGAACACATTGGCAGCTCTGTCATTTAACAGTCAGCTAACAACATGAGACTGTATTCCAGACAGAGTAGGATTACTTTCAGTTTATACATGCAAGAAAATAAAACACTTAGATGTACTTTCCTCATGAATTTTCTTTTTTTTTTTAATTTAACACTCTTCACCAATGTAAGCTTAGCATGTAATATCTTAAATTAATAAGGAGAAACTGAAAACTTTTAATAGAATTTATCCTAGCAAGTTCTTGGGAATCTTGGCAATTCCCAAGAAGAAGCCTATGGGAAACTTAAGTAAAACAAGTTCTTTAGAGAGCTAAAACAAATCCAAATACTATGTAAAAAATTGCTTGAGCAGAGTTTTCTATTCTATTAATATTTTCTATGCTATATAGGTACAGAGTTAATCTTGTACACTTGAGCAGCTCAAGAGGACTTACAAGCATCAGTGTCCTTGTATTTTTCTGCCTATAATCCCAGTCTCTCAAGGGAAAGCAGCAATTTTCAGAAGATGGAGCAATGCCACACAGCTCTGTAAGTAATTTTCCCATAATTGTGTACATTGAGGCAGAAGAAATAACAAGGAAGTTGGCAGACTCTCTATTGAAAAAAACGTCCCCAATAGATAAGAAACACTCACGGTCCTTTTCTGCGTTAAGTGCCTCGATTAATAGCATGCAACAGAGGAGGAGAGAGCCATAAGTGTTGGGGACTGCACGTGCAGCCCTCTCCTCACACTGTGAGTAGGGAATAGGTGCTGCTGTAGGCAGTACTGAGACACACCTCTCCTCTCTTCTTCTCAGGCTGCCTAGAAATAGGCCTGAGGTAGCCTCTAGAGTCAGACTAGGGCCACTGTTTGGAAATTACAGCTCACTGTTTACATCTAAGATGAAGGAGAAATCCACAGTAATTGATCTGACCTCATTAGCATGTAAGATATTAGAATGGGCTTAGAATAACAAACATAGAAATTGATAGAACAGGACAAATCTCCCTGGGGATCAGAAAAAAAAAGTGTCCCATTTTTCATTCATCTCTTCAACAGCTAGTAATAACACCAGGCTAACTCATTTACTAGAGCCTCCTACTTGAAGGACTGGTGCTTCTACCTTGTTAGGTGTCTAAATTGTATTTCAGTATAGTTCACTCTCTTCTAGCATACTATTACTTTACAAGAAAGATGCTGTTTCAAAATGTTTAGCCTTCTCCCCAGTTTCTCCCCTTTTCAAGTTATGAAACCTACTGCTTCTACCAGTGCGAGAATCTTCTAAGGGAAAGAAAAGAAAAAAGAAACCACACCAAATACAGATCTATACTGCTCACTATAAAGTTTGGGCCTCTCTATTTCTCAAATACATCTTCAAATACCTTATTTTCTTTAGAAAGTAGCAAATTGCAAGGTCCCACCTAAATCTAACACAAAACACACCCTAGGACTTATCTTTGCATCAAGAGATTTTTGTTAGTTGAACTCTGCAAGTGTGTGAAATCCCTCATTTACCAGATCCTCCTCCAGATGCAGCCATAAATGCTCATTAAGCTCACAGGTTAACTATAAAACTTTTCTCTGCCAGTGGAAGATAATGCAGGATTGGGTGTTCATTTGGCCACATATTGCCTTACGGCAGATAAGTCTTTGCCCAGAAGCAAAGACAATTCTTAGCAAATCTACCTCCTTAAAAAGAAAGGTTTTTGCTGAGAAAAGGGAACAGTAGTACACGTGAACCAGTAGAATTTGTACATGAACTTTGATACACTGTATGCTGAGAAATTCTCAGTTTGGCTGAGAAAGATATGGATTGTTCTGAGAAACATGAAACCAGTTAAATGGATAATGATAAGTTACTTGGACGGAATATGCTATTAATATTGGTCTCATTAATATTTCCACTCATAATCTTGATACCAAAAGCAGCACTGTGCTTATGGAATTTCTTAAGTTGAGAACATTGTATAGTAAAAAAAGTCAGTCATCCTGATTACCACTATAACTACTTTGAACTAAAATGCTTAGTACATGTTTTTGGTACCAACAAATGTTTGTTTTCACTTTGGAATCTGCTAGTTGAAGACAGGAAAAGAAAGATCTAAGAGACTTAGTGAAGCACAGCAGCAATTTTGCTGTGAAATAGACAAATGCAATTTTCATCTAAGGTGTTTAGTTCAATAACATAGTCATTAATGTGACTGAACAAGGTCTTGCATATAATTTCAGTAAACTATGATGAAATAAGATCAAATCAAACGTAGAGATCTAGACAAGAACAAGAATAAAGAAGGAAATCAATATTTTATTATATGACAGAAAGCTTTGATTTATTTCAGGTATTGTATGGAAGAGTTAAGAGATGACATTATTGCATTCTAAAACTACATCAAAGAATAAACATGGTAGAAGACAAAGAATGTTTTCAGTTACAGATGACATTGAAGAGAGAACAACTGTGTCTAAAATGACTGTGAATATATGTAGACTGAAAATTAAGTTTTTAATAGTCAGAAAAATGATCCATTTGGAACATCCTTCCAGTAGTTCAACTGGATTCTACATAGAGTTTATTGTTTTACAAGTGAAATTACATGCTACTGCCTGCAAAAGCATGGAAATAAGCACTTCTCTTCAGTTTTATTCCTCCTATTACTAGAAAAATAGGAAACATGTTAATGAGCAGAGTTTTGTGATCACTATGAATCAAAAGAGACTTCAATGGGTCTACTACTATCAACACTGACAGCTAAATCTGATACTGTCCTGAGAAAGTCTCAACCCAGTAAAACCTGACAATAATTATTTTTTCACTTCAACAAATTCTGCAGGCTGTATTAGTAGAAATGCAGTAGCTCTTCCACATTTTTGACACTTACAAAAATCTATTGTGAATACAAAGAGGTAAGTTTTGATCAACAGTTAAGAAGTGTGAAAAACACAAATTATATTAAAGAATTAGAGCATGTAGGAGTTTTGTGCCTTCCCGAACTTTCATATTCAACTGTGTAAACATGGAGACAATGATTTGGTAGGAGTGTCTGCATGGTTGTCTTCTTGAAAGCCGATTTTGGCAAGGGGCTGTTTGTCTTGAAGTACAATTACTTTTATGTCCATGCCTTGATGGTTGTTTCCAATTGAGTTGTTGCTGACTTGAAGATGTGTTTACAGAGAGCTCTCCTTAAATCCAGTATGTGCATTTGTATACATATTTACATACTGACATGGTATGTCTGGATAAACTACTCCAGATAAACATACAAGAATCAACCAAAGTGTTTCTGTTTACTGTGATAAGCCCACTCACATACTTGTAAAAACCCAACTGCTGCAGAAACCAGCCTTGCAGTTTCCTGATGGATTTGGCTCAGCTCTATCCCCCTTCATAGCAACCAAGTGCCATGGCCGAACACGCATGTTCCCATCTTTTGTCTCTGCCCCGCCGCTGGCCGAACACGCACACGGGGCAGGCTGGCCAGGGCCGTGCTGGCTGCCCGCAGGATCCCCTGCCACAGCAGCCCCGTTCGGCCCGGCAGCGCGGCTGCTGCCCCGCTTCACAAACCGGCCTCCTCCACGCGCACCCCTGGCAATGCCCCTGTGCCTCCGTGCCCCGGTGGTGGATCCTCCTTCCCGACTTTGCTCTGGGCGTCCCAAAGCCCTGGTAAAGGAGGAGGCGGGCGCCAGACCCCGTACAGCCGCGCAGACCCTCCGCCTCACCCCCGGCCGTAGCGGCCCGAGCCGCGCC
>JBBMKD010000001.1:39496416-39523886 GCA_037834095.1 Argya squamiceps
GAGGAAACACCGCCACTAGCAGCAACAACCTTCCCCCTCCCAAAAAAAAAAAAAAAAAAAAAAGGAAAATCCTCTACCCTGTGCTCCCCTCCCCTTCCCTTCGCTTCCTCCAGCTCCTCCTTCTTCCTCTGCGCCCCTCGGGCCTCCAGGACCCCGATCGTCCTCTGTTGCCTGACTCAGATGCAGAGCCGGAGGACAGCGGGGATCGGGGCCGGGGCTGGGGCGGAAAGTCGCCGTGTAGATCGCTGTGCGGTACAGACCAGGCGTGGAGTGTTGCGGCGGGGTCTCTTTTCGGCACGCTGGCTGCTAGTTGCATGTCTTCAGATAACTAAGATGTTCGTAATAAGTGGGCAAAGCAAGATAATGAAGTGAACTTCCAGGAGAGTTTATATATTCCCCCCTCTCGCGAGTACTCTCGCGTCTTCATGTGGTAGATTTATATATTTTGAAAGGAACACGGACATTGTAGTGCTTTTAGAAGTCTGTAAGTTGAGCAGTGACAGCTTTCTGGGGCATGAAAACAGCAGTCATGCTCTGAAGATCATAAAATGAGAGCTAGGAATTGCCCAGGAGTGTCACTGGACTCAATTTGTCCTCCCGTCCTGTAAACCTTGCCACCTACTTCTTGTCTTTCGGTCTCTTTGGATCTCTCACCTGTTGCCCAAAGTTTTCCAACACGTAGAAGTTGGAAAGTAGTAACTTACAGCATCTCTTTTTGCAACATGAGACAGTCAGAGGAAAGAATCACTTTAATTCTTAAAAATATCTGCCACATTGACATGATATGCTGGTTTTTGTAGGGTTAGGGATAGCGGTACTGCTCGTTATATGGGCAGGGAACAGGTGTTGCTCTGAGGTCTGTAGCTCTTAAGACCTGTTTCTAACACAGAGTGTAAACTCAAAGTTTGCGTCCTTACCTTGGAGGTAAAATTTGTGAGAGTTTTATTTGCCCAACCTTAGGATTGAATTGTACTCATTCATACATCAACTGTATATTTACAGCATTGCATTCACATAAAGCAGCAGTCTTTTTGGTGGTTTTTTTCATATAAATGCATGTATTTCTGGACATATCTAAGTTTTAGTAAATAACTAGGTACAAGTCTTACATCTTATATGAATTTACATTAAATTTAATAAATTCCTGAACACATACCCACAGGATGTGAGATGACCAATTACGCAGACATAGTGCTTATTTGTGTGTATATATATGTGTGCGTGTTTGCATCAGTCTATCTGTACCTCTAAAAACTCATTGGTAGTTTTCTTTACAGGCAAAAAAAGTTTATTTGTACTTCAAGCCTTTCCTGTTGTTAAAAAGCTTTCTTCATGTAACAGAAAGTCTGAGCTTGTTTTAAGTAGCTTTAAGTAGTTTAAAGCTTGTTTTAAGTAGTAAAAACTTACTATTACAGACCTGGTCCTCTAAATAGTAAATACAGATTAGGATACCACACTACCACATGAGTACTTCTTTGACCTGGACTAGCACTGAGAACTGACTGCTTTTGGTTCCAGATCAAATGTGAACAAACACAACTTTCTTCTTAGGCTGTCTGAAGACAGGCTGAGAGGTTGAGGCTGTTGAGCCTGGAGGAGAGAAGGCTCTGGGAAAACCTTCCTTCAGCTCTCCAGTAACTAAAGAGAGGCATGCAAGAGCTGGAGAGAGACTTTTTACAAGGATATGCAGTGAATAGGCCGAGGGATAATGTAGTGGGTAGGTTTCAATTGGATATTAAGAAGAAATTCTTCACTGTGAGGGTAGTAACAGGTTGCCCAGAGAAGCTGTGGATGCCCACTTCATGGAAAAGTTCAAGGCCAGGCTGGGTGGCCTTGAGAACCTGGTCTAGTGGGAGGTGTCCCTGCCCATAGCAGGGGGTTTGGAACTTGGTGATCTTTGAGGTCCCTTCCACCACAAGCCATTTTCTGATTGCCAAAGACAGATTGCAGTAGAACAAATATTGAGAAGTAATTTGAACCCTGATTCTGAAGTGAGTAATCCTAGTTTTGGGGAGTACACTTACAAATTCTTGCAGAATTTAGAACAATATTTCTATCTCAAGTAATGACTACTTAATTTGTAAATTCTCATGATTTTTAGAACCTTTTAGTTCAAATGCCATTCTGTTTGACACAATGTTTATTGTATCCTATATACAGATCTAGAATGTTGTGTGTCTTTTAGCCTTAGAAAAATAAAGTTTGTTTTGGTATAGTAAGAAATGTTTGTCCTTTTGTTAATTTCAAATCCCTTAATTTCGTGACTGTATCATTCTATAGAATATTGCTTTAATTCGTGTATTAGGGCTGCTGAGGAAGTGGGATTTTTCTCAACCAGTTAGAAATCCTGGACTTATGCTCTGAAGACTGTTGTAGATGCTACAAGAACAGTGTACCTGTTACAGCAAGTAGCACTATTGTATATTTCTAGAGCACAGAAATTTGACTTGTTTAAACAAATTAGTACTTCTGCTCACCTTTAAAATTAGTGAAGTGTAAAATATTTATGCAAGCCTTTTATTTTTTTCAAATTTCTTAAAATGTGTTTGACAATTAAACTGTGAAGTAGCTGAGTTCAGTGATAACTCTTTTATTTGATTTTTGAATATTTAATAACCAATAAGCCCAGAAACAAAACAGGAATTATTTACCAAGTTTTATCTCTAGGTGATCTAGGGTTTTTTATTTACACATCGTTTTGTCAGATCAGTTCTGATGGGGTAAAAAAAATCTAGACTGTGCTGTAGAGCTTCAATGGAAATGAGTTTTGGAAGATGTCATCTCTGACCATGCTTAGAGAAGAGACAGTGAAACTGACTTAATGCAGTTAGAAAACACAATAGTAGTTTAAAGTTTGCTAAATGTAAGTTTTATTACATGAAATGACAGCATGTCCATGGCTGTTCAGGTAAAATTAAACTTCTGTATTACAGATGTTACAAAGTTTTATTATTTTCACAATCAAGTATTCAAGTTACTATAAGAATGCAATGCTCATAAACACCTGGCAGATTCCGCATAAACTGAAGGTAGAACAAATACGCTCAATGTCGTATGCAAATATTTTGCATTTTATTTGGAGTGGTCCCAAAATGAGTCAGACTTTATTTTAATGTGGTTTTGCTACATTAATTCTGGAGAGTGCTGCTTTCCAAGGTGACATGCAGAGCTGCAATAGTGTGTTCCATGAAACAGCAGTTGACCATTGTGAATGCAGTGGGAACTAATAAAGCTAGAATTGATCTCAAATCCTCAGCAACTTTTTCCTAGCATTTTTTGCACTGTTTCATTGTCTTTCTAAATAAGCAGGACTCTGTGAGTAACCCAAAACACAAATTATATGTTTCAGTTGAGGTGTTAGCACCCCATCTGCATGGATTTTGTGCCTACTTCAGCCTTGTCCTACAGTTAGTACCCATGGACTACACTTCCTTTTTCAAATCAGCTGAGGTACTAAATGCATTACTGTCTCTTGAAAGATTTAGTGTAGGCAAAAGAAAGAAAGAAAGAAAGAAAGAGACTTGCCTATTATATTAAAAATTTCTTTTTGACAGAGGTTTTGCCCTGTGTATAGGCACACTTAAGTAGAAGCATGTAGTTTTTAGTGCACCCACAACAGGGTTTTTTTGTTGCTAACTTAGGAATTAAGAGGGTAAAAAATGTTTTAGGAAAAATTTTTTCCTGTAACAACTGATGTTAATTATTTGGTAACTGTTGATTTCATAATTTCTTCTGTCACCTGATTTAATAGATCTTTCAGGTGCATGTTGAAAGTGCATATGCCTAAATGCTTCACATTGTGAGGCCCAGCTGTTGAATGAGTCCCAAGACAGAATTGATATTTTTCCTTTTTATTCATTCTAGGTTGTTTTGAATTAAAGCATCAAGTCTGTTTTTCCCTGTACTTTTTGCCAGTCATGTACTTTGAAATTTCTTTGTAGTTATCTTCTGGAAAAGCAACCTAGTCTAGGGTGTTGTCCTATAGATTATATAGGAAATGCCATTATAGAATTACTGATATGCTTTTAATTTCCATAATAGACCTACTGACTTGCCAAAGTTAATGAATGTTGTATTTAACAATCCAGAAAAGTGATATTCATCCTATACAGGTGATCTTACAGCTCACTGTGTGCAGAAGCCTCCTGTTTCTCCCTCTGATTTTTGGGGCCCTCTCCATCTTAAGTCCAATCAAATTCACATATTCAAAGATGAGAACTGCCTAAGTTTTGGGTTAAGTGGTTGAACTTTCAGTATATTTAGAGCTGTTTTAATACTGTACTTTTTCAAGTGTCTTAGTATGATGCAAATAGTAATGCAGAGCTGTGGTGTTATATATACATGTAATGTAAGATTTAGCAGATATCTTTAGGATCTTGCAATTTAGTAGCAGTCATTACTTTTATTTCACTATTTGACACAAGGAGAAACAGAGACACAAGATGGAAATACTATCTTTTGTAAGGGGTGCAAGGGGATGGTTATTTACTAGGGTTTTATGGAAATTTCACACGAAGAAAGACTGTCTTAAATTGCTTGGCATATTTCAGGGTTTTCAGGGATGATTCTCTTCTCTACTAAACCTAATTATAAAAATACAGCGATGAACCTCTTTATACATAAGGAAATTTTGGGGATTAGCTGCCTGGGGAAAAAAGGACAAAATTACAGCGTAAGAACTTATAATCTTTTTATCTCTTTGGAGATTTATTTTTCATGTAAAAAACCAAAATCTTTGTATCTTTCCAGAGAGATGCATTTTTCCAGATACCTTTGCCTCACATATTTTCATAAGATTATGTCATTGCAAAGTCTTTTCCAGATTCTAAGTGAAACAAGACTGTGTTCAGTCTAACTAACTGCTGAATTTTGATAGCAGTCATTCTCCTTTATTTATGTAGCTGTAGCTTACATTTCTTAGTCCCTAAGTATATTATTTCCGACTTAAAAAAATATTTTCCTCTTCGTATGGCCATACATAAAGATGTGATGCTAACTAAGCTAGACCATATGATGATCTGTGTTGTTCTGGGATATTCCCAGAGTCACACTTAATAAGACATAGTCACACTAAGTAACACATAGTCAACAGCAGCTTCATGGAGCACACATGTGGTCATCATGCCTACTTCAGCCATGTCCTACAACTAGTATTTACAGGGAGAGAATAAATTTTCTTTTTTCCCACTAAAAGGAAATTGAAACTTATTCTTTGCCATTAGGGTTTGTTGTTTTTTTTTTTTTTTTTTAAGTTATCTGTTCCATTGCTGTCCTGTTACTTCTGATAGGCATTTGTAGGGTCCTGTGCAATCTCTGCTGGTGTCTGCATTATCTATGGATTATGGATGTAACTTTCAAAAACATTTCTAAGAGTGTTCTGCCTTTCATGCAGAGATACCAACAGTAAGCTGGTTGGTGGCCAGAGAAGGATCTTAATTACTTCCTCTAGTGCTTAAAGCAGCTGCAGTCTGTATCATATTATCCTTAGCCAAATATACATGAAGAAAACAAATACCAGGATGTAGTGGGCTGTTACAGGGTGCATTATTTTCTGACCATCACATGGTGTTTTCATTTTGAACCAGTAGTACCTGCAAGTACTACTGAGTTTCCATACTTTCAGTAATGATTATTACAAATTATTAACAAAGACCTTGAACGACTCAGCATGGGTGTTCTTAAGCCTTAATATTGCAACTGGTATTCTTTAGAGAAACTTGGTAATTGGATTATGTCAAGCTACCAAAGGAGCAGTTTTGAGTTTCAAATGCCACTTGAAATGATGTCTCTGCTTGAAGAAAATATTGTGGATTTTTTTTTTTAAATTAAGATTTTTAAACTGATTTCTTTAAAAGGTCAAATGTAATCTGTTTCTTAATGGGCCAGTTGGCTTGTCTATTTGTGTTTCATTTGCTATGAATAAGATAAATGAATTCTATTAATAAGAGACCAGCTGCTTCAGGAATATTGTTTTTACTACAATGGAAAATATGATGCTGTGGTCACTGAACTTGTCCAGATCTCTTGGGTTTTTGTGGGCAGAAGTGCTACAGCAATTTGCAGTTTCCTGTAATAGTAAATGACTTCGTATTCATCCTCTAAAAAAAAAAAAAAAGATACAGAGGACAATACAGTCCTTCTTCCTACTGAATAATAAGTAAGCCTGTGCTATATCTTCGCCTTTCTATTTTTCCTATATTGTCTAAACTGTAATTATAAGTAAATCTGGAATATAGGGAAAATTGGTACCATGGATTTACTTTATTAAATCCAGTCTCCTGCTAGTATTACATAATGCAATCACTATTTGTCAAGCTTAATTTTAAAAAGAATTTTTATCCTTTCTGTTTCTGGTAGAATGCTGTTCTAGAACCTTGTTATTCTGAGAGTTGGATAACTCAT
Organism: Argya squamiceps; assembly: GCA_037834095.1. Classification (NCBI taxonomy): domain Eukaryota; kingdom Metazoa; phylum Chordata; class Aves; order Passeriformes; family Leiothrichidae; genus Argya; species Argya squamiceps. The sequence continues at coordinate 39,502,819 of JBBMKD010000001.1, forward strand.
TAAAAATAAATTTAATCTGGAAATTCAAACTTGTTTATGCTAATTTTCCTTTCACTCAACATTTCTGCACTGTTGTTTACTTGGATTTGCTTGGTGAATAATCACATCCTTTTGCTGGACTGAACAAGCTGTTCACATCTTCTAAGAGGTTCTCTGGTTTCTTGGTCATTTTAGTATCTCTTTTCTATGCCTTTTTAAATTCACTTTTAAGTTTTCAAGAGCTCTAAAAGTAGGGAAAATAAAGCCAGTAAAATATTCTTCATAAGTTTTATCTTTCCATATTCTGTAAGAACATAAATCAAATCAATGCTTATAGTCTTCTTTTGACTGTGTGGTGCTATGGATTCCTCAGGTGTATGATTAAAGGTGAAAAAGTCTCAGAATCTTGCTGGCAGTAGCAATGAAGTATGTATTTAAACTGAAGAAAAATAACTTGACTTCCATTAATATGGAATTGAGGTACTGTTGGGCAGTGATGTAACCTCCCATTGGCACCGTGTGAAGTGCAAATAGCTTGCATTAGAAAGATATATTTCACAGCACTTTACAAACTCCAGGCTGTGTTACAGTGTAGTTTTTCAGATTAGTTAGGAGTTATCAATTTAAATCACTTCCCTCTCCTGAATTATGCAAACTTGTAGTTCACAGGACACAAAAGCGTAAACATGTTACTGCACTCTGGTGTTTTGCTTAATATAGTTCAGACATGGCAAAACAGTATGGAAATGCTGTTTGCCTTAAGAAGTCTTATTCTCTTTTAGCTCAATATTCAAAGAAGGATACAAGGTGCTGCAATGCCTCATTCATATAGTTTGTTCTACTGCTGATGTTAGTTGATTTGCAAGTTGATTAAAGAGAGGTTTGCATGCCAGATGTGGGTTGTAGTGTTTGTTTACAAAGATACTCTTGGCCTCGGAAAGATATTATTTAAATTAAAGTAGGTATCACCATTAGGATTAATTTTCTACTATAATAGCCTTTAAGTAAAGTAAACATCATGAAAAATAAAACAGGTAACAATAAGAAGAATCTATTTGTGATTTTGCCAAGAGTTTGGACCAGTTGACTCTTGAGGTGCCTTCCAGCCTGGTGTCTCTATGATTCTGTAATTTGATCCTGTAGAACCATCTGTCTGACATGAGATCAGCTTCTGGTGTCTTCTCAGAGAAACCACCTCTGCAGTGCTCCTCTGCCTCTACCTTGCCATGTAAACCCAGTAAAGCTCTTCTCCAAGTACTTTCTCAAAGACTTTCTGTCTTTGGAAGAGAAACATTTTGGCTCCTCCTCTGACAAGCAGCTGCTGTCTAGGCATTTGATGACTGAGAATTGTTTTGTTCATGGGGACAGATCAACTTAGGAAAAGAACAGGGAAATGAATTATTAAAAAGCTGCAAAGGCTTTTAATTCTTTTACAGTAGATCTTAGGTGATGTGATCATTCAGTTGATGTGTTTAGGCTTCTGTTAAGGATGTAATTTTTTATGATGACCTCTTCCTACTGCTTTCTGCACAAAAATACCTGGGCAAGAACCTGGTTGCTTCTAGAAAACTATCAAATACAAAAATCATCTTTGTTCTTTTTCCCCAAGTCCTCACCCTTGCCACTGTTGCACCACCATGCACAGAAAAACCCCACAAATCCTTGGTAAGACAACCAATACAGTGGGTAGAGTTTCATAGTAAAGACATTTCCTTTTGAATTGAGTTCTTTCTTTGCTAATTGAAAGTGCGCAAGAAAGGATAACTCTATTTAAACTTTTTTTTCTTCTGCTGTAATAATTAGATTAATTTTAAGAAGTGGCCAAATGTCAGCGTAAATATGTGCAGATCTGTTCTTAAAAGCCACAGTTCTTAACAGTGCAGGTCATATTTTAATGGAAGAGCAGAGAGATTTGCGATGTTGTGGTCGTATGTGTTGATGTTCAAAAGCCTTCCTAGATTATCAGTATTGTTGTGGCCTTTGGAGCACTGGGACCATACTATTCAGAAAGTTTACATGCCTCTGTAAAGTCCTTTCCTTCCATCTTCTCGTCCTTTGCTGTCTTGTCTTTAACCTCTGTTTACCTTTAACCTTTGTTTACAAAGGATGAGGAGGAGTTGAGACAGGTGGAAGTAGAGAGAACACAAGAACTCATCTTCTGTGGAATCTACTATTTGTATAAACTGTTACTTTAATCCATGAATATTATAGAGGAGTGATTTTCCTCTACGCCTAAAATTACTTACAAGTTACAGGGATCATGCAGAAGAAACTTACTGCTTTGAAAAACATTGCTCTGAGCCTGAGGTTATCAATTAAAAAAATTGTTCCCTTTTTGAACCTTTTCATGTTTAGAACTACCACTGCCATTAAATAATAAGCTGTATAATGATACTTCAAGAAAAACATTAAATACTTCTCCATGCTCCTCTTGTGAGTTACCAGTTAGCCTACATACACGGGGAAGCTACGGAGCCATGTCACTTACCTTCTGGGAAACCTTGAAATTAGTAAGACTTGAGCTTTACTGTAGGAATGGTAAAATCCCCTTATTCTGGGGAAAAGCAGAAATTATGAGAACATTTGAGACACTGATACTGCTAAAACATGTATATGTAAAAATACATCTGTTCAGAAAATGTTGTCAAGTATTTTCCGTTCTAGGGTAAATAAAAAGTATTTATAAAACATTTTACCTTAAGAGTGGGTATTAGGAAAAATTTTTTCAGAGCTTGGTTGTGCACTGGAACAGGCTCCCCATTGGAGTGATTATGGTAGCAAGCTTGCAAGAGTTCAAGAAGTGCTTGGGCAATGCTCTCAGGCACATGTTGGGATTCTTGGACTTGTCCTGTGCAGGACCAAGAATTGGACTCGATGACCCTTGTGGGTCTCTTCCAACTCAGGATAGTCTATGAAGCTGTACTAACTTGCATACTTCTATGAAGAATCTGTTTTAGTACAGAAGAAGAAAAAAGATGAACTAATGGCTTCTTAATGAAAAGTAATAGTTAGCTTATAATAAAAATTCTAGTTTGCTTTGTGTAATCAACGATGCTTTTGTGAATCTCATCTCATGGTAAGTGTTATTTGCATGAAAGTCAGTGCCATCAATGCCAAAGAGTTGGGCTTTGGCATTCTCAGCATTTGGTAGGTTGGTTTCTCCATCTGAGTTGTGCTTTGAAGAGCCAGAGTAGGAACAAGGCTGAGGTCCAATAATACAAAACAGACCCAAGGAAAAGAATTGCTGCTTTCAATTGGTTTTAGATCTGGTTAAACAGGAGTTGGTTTAAGCCACAACAAAGTAGGTGGGGTTGAAATAATCTTTGGGAATATTAATTTTGATTAACTGTGTGCAGATACTGAAATATAATGTGGCTAGTGCTACTTCTTTCCCTCTCCTGGTTTTTGTTGGTTTTTTTTTCTCCTCTCCCAGTTTCAGCATGTTATTGACCAAGCCTGATGGTTAAAACTAAGGAAAAATAGTGCAGTTTGGTTAAGCATCGTGAATGCCTGATGAGATGTTTTTTGACTCATGATCTTTGTCTAGGAATTACTGACTGGTTGTTTTTGTACAGATTGGATATAGGAACTTGTTACCTTAATTTGATAAAGTTATTAATGTAAGACAGTTCTACTAAAGTAGCTGTAAATGAATGCACTGTAGGTTCTCAGCATATTTTCTCAACATTTTTTGGCAATGGCTGGTGCTTCACTCTGGTTTTTAGTGGGAATTCCCTTGCATTTTGTTTTTAAAAAGTGTGGTGAGACTTCCATGTTGGAAAACATGCTTTTCTTTTTTGGGAGTTGAAAATTGTTAGAATTGCAGGAATTCGCTCTTTGTTATCCTTGCATAATCTGTTTGGGGACATTTTCAGCAAGTCAAGAAACAGTAAATGTGGCATGCCTACAGGGCAGCTAACACTATGGAAAGTAGTTGGCTGGTGGTGGGGAAGGATGAGTACATTTAATAAGGTGAACATGAGCTTACAGACTGACAGATGCCAGAAGTATGTCTGCAAATATCAGATAAAGGGATTTATGGATGTTGAGTCCGGTCCTGCTGCTTGTTTTCTGGAGAAAGCTGAAAAATTGTGAAGGCACAAAGACTCTTTTGAACATTTGAAGAGCATATAGACGTGCCTCAGCTTCTTGAAGACCATGAACACCATGTAGCATATGTTTTCAAAAGCTAAAGATTTATTTATAGCAAAGGAAAAATTCTTGATGGGAGTCTTGTTCTCTTATACCTGTTGGACTTGAAGTGTTAAATCTTGAAACTCCTGGTCAGGGTAGCAGGGCTTGTTGATCACTTTTTTTTTCGTTGCCTTTAAAAGAAATGTTTTCAGTCTGCTTGCAAGTTGTGAAGTTACATTCCTTGAATGTACACATGTGAGTGAAACTTTGAAATCTGTGAAGAATACATCCTTAAGCCATTTTACTGTTTAATGTTTTTCATGTTTAAGATACCTGCAAGGCCTCTGACAGTTCCTTCTGGTACTCCTTACTTTGGTATCAGTGTTGTGATTCAAAATGGAGGTGCTATGCTATAGTAACAGTCTTGGGGGAATGCTTTTGGTATCTGGTTTTGTTGTTTTGGTTTTTTATTTCTTTTCCCTTTCTTAGTTTTGAACACTAGACTGTATTATTTTAGTGTATCTATGAGCCTGTGGAAATATACATTGAAACAAAACCAAATAGTTGAAGATGGTAATACTATATTTATTTTCATATAAAATAGACACTAAATAAATATGTTCAGTTCAAGTTGGTGTCTTACAGATATGTAAAGATGGCAAATTTATCATTTTTCAAAGATCCTTGATGTCAGGAAAGTAGGTTTAATAGCTTAGCTTTGTTATCATGTTGAGATAGATAGATAGATGATAGATAGATAGTCTGAACTACTTCAAAAACCATAAAATTATCACAGTTCTTGTATATACAGTGTTTTGTCATCTACTACCATGACTGCTTTAATTGGAAACTGACATAATGCAGAGGTGCGTCTAACCAGATTCTTGTAGGCATAAATGTAGTTTTCTCACAAATACAGTCAGTATGGTTGGCTTTTTGCTACATGAGCTTAGAACTGCTGCATCTTCATGCTGTTTGCAAGCCTAAGGTCAAATGAGAAATCTAAAATATTTCATTTTATGAAGAGGCGTTTAGGCACAGCAGGACATTTCCTGTTTACATAGCCAAATCTTCTTTGTATGCTGACAGATTTCCTGATACACTCATACAGAATTTTTGAGTTTGCCCTTTAAGTTGTAGCTTCTCTTGCTTAGCTGGTTGAAGATACCATCATCTGCACCCTAGCCAGCGTGACACAACTCATTTTCCCGTGAACTGATGGGATGTTTGTCTAAGTCTTACCATCTTTTGTTTATTACCAGATTGCAGGATGAAAGATGAAAATGTTAAGGTCATGTTCAAGAAATTTGTTTAGCATTTATTTTTTCAGGTCTAATTGAGAAGTGAAAAATTACAAGTTTTGAAAAAGTACAGTTTTTTGCCATTCTTTTTCCTCTGTAATCTGAGAGACACATTGATCTCTGGTCTCAGTAAATTAAACCCACAAATTCACAGGATCCACTGACTTCCTTTAGTCCCATGCCTGAGAACTTCTGTTTTTTATATTCTCGCACAATATTGAAAACTATACATAGTGCTATCTTTTCTCTTTAGTGCTTTCTTTGTGTAGTTGAAATACAGTGGGTTAAAATGTGTTTTTTCTTGTTCTGTTCGCACTGCTACAGCACAGCAACAATGAAATTCTTTATTTTGTTGATTAATTTAGTTTTACTCATGTCTCTTAATGTAGCATATCCCAAATCTCTGTGGGAATGGTAATCATCGTAAATTTACTAAAATGACATTGCAGATCATGTGGGTTTTTTTTTCTCCACCAGCTTTCTGACAGCTTCCAAATCATTTGTCAGTGAAATATGCATTATGCCATCACAACTCCTCCTCACTGACACTCCAGAGCCTCTCTGACGCTCTCTATGAGAAGCCAGAGTTGTCAATGCACCTTGAGACTTCAAGACTGTTTTACAATAAAAACTCCCTCACATGCCTACTTTTGTCACTTCTCTAGAGGAGTCATTATGGAGCTTTGAGTACTGTGTTGCTGGGTTGAGCGTCAATTTTGCAATGTTTTCTTGAACATTTAATGTTCCCAAAGGAATCTGTGATATTTTGACAAACACTTCTCATGTCCCTTTCTAAATCAAAATGGCACTTGAACAACAGTGCATTTGTACAGATGGAATAAAACACAAGACAGCAGTGTTACTCTTACTAGTGAATGGGTTGGGGGGGATGATGTTTTAGTGGCTTTATATTTACTTGGTTGGTTGGTTGGTCTGGTTCTTCTTTTTAAAGCATATTGAGTGATATAAATCTTGATCTCCTTCCCCCTTTGTGGGATATGCAAGAGGGGCTGAGGACAGTGAAAATGGGCAGAGACACTGAGGTCCTGCACCAGTGGCAGTTGGAGTTTCTGTTTATCAATCCCACATCTGGATTCTTGGCAGGTATCAAAGTTAAAGCAGTTGTATGCCAAGTTCTTGCCTGTCTTCTTATCACAGTTGTCCCACAGTAAAATAAACCCTGTGATTTGGGGAGAGTTATCTTTAACTTGTACATCTTTCTATTAACTAATACATTGTTTTTCACTGTATATAAGCAGGTGTTGAGTAATTTAAATGTCTGTTAAGTGTTATGGGGGCATTTTGCTTTCATCTCAGTTTCTACATAAGCCTTTAGGTGGAAATTTTAAAAAAGGTTATTATCTATAAAAGCATTAAATGCCATTTTTAACATTTAAATTACTATTTGAATTTGTTTGATTTGGGTACTTATAAAACAAGCACCTTTTAGTGTAGGAGTGGGATCTTAAAACAGTTGATTAGTATATTTTATTAAAATAGTGTAGGCGTTCATTTTCTTCTGAAGCTAAACAGATTGTTCAGGTAATCCCTACTATCAGTGCAGTAGAATTTTTTATGCTGCTCTACATCATACTGCCAGCAGAAATTTTGTCATACTGTTTTGTTAAATTCCATTAAAAGTATGTTGGCTGTTTAAATATGAAATCTTATACTTCTGTAACTCCTCATTCCGGTGTAAGGATTGTATTTGTGCTTTTCGGAGAAACCTAGGAGGGAGGATTTGTGGTGAGATCCAGATCTACAACATGGAATTTCTTTTCTCAGAAATTTGCTTCTGCTTCTAAAGGGATGTCAAGTATATGTAAAGTTTGGTTGTTTTTTTAAACAAACAAAACCCCATAAATTGATAAGACACTTCTGCAAAAGCTGATTGTTTCCCCATGAAACAAATTAATATAGTCAGTCATTAAGCCCTGTTATTACTGAAATGCAAGTTTCAGATTTTATGAGGATGCTTAGGTTTAGAGTTGTGTCAGCATCAGTGCAGTCTCAGCAGAGCCATGCACTGTGCCTTCAGACCTCAGAATTAAACTGAGGCCAGTTGGTTACCCTCACAGAAGTACTGAGCTTCTGTAAGTCAGAGAAGGAGAACCTCTGAATTGTGTAGCCTTCTTCTAAAGTTTCCCCAGGTGTCCTCAAATAATCCCTTTTCAGAAAGGGATTTATCTTACCTGGGTTGAAATCCAGGTGTCCTGTTAGGCTTCACACAAGTCTGTGACAGCAGGCGAGGAGTTTCATGATTTAAGTGTGTACTACAGGAGCAAAAATGTTTCCTTTGTCATTTCCTTTGCTGCTTGGCTGTTTTATCTGATAATGGCAATTTTTGTTCCATGAAAAATAGTAACTGTTGTCTGTATACATTGCCCTGTTCATCTGGGTTTGGATTAGCTTTTTTTTTTTTTTTTTTTTTTTTAAGGTCTTTCTTTTCTTTCTTTGTTCTTTCAGGTTTTGTTTCCCAGCTGCTTTGAAAAGTTCCAGTTTAGTTAGCTTCTGCTTTTAAGTTAGCAAATCTGTCCTCTGGTTGTCCTCTGTACTTTCTTTATGGTAACTATGCCCATTCTGAGTTAAATTGCAAGAGACTTCATGGAATATTCAAGGCAAGAATGCGTCAAATAGTGATAGTTTCTGCTTTTGGCATTCTTTCTCTACTAGGCCCTAATATTTGTGGCTCTTGCTGATTGTTGGGTTGATATTATAAAATAACTGCCTGCAGTGACTCCCAAGATCTTTCAAGGAGTATTAAAGCTAATGTAAATAGCATCACTATGTGGATATATGTATTTTTTTCTATGTGCATTATAATTTTCCTATATCACCTTACCTCCTTGGCATTTAAGATTCTGACATCCTTCTCCTGCTTTTCAAGAAAGGAAAAAAATGAAAGCCAATTATGAATACGTGTTTCAGCAGCAAAGTATGTTACTCAGTGTTAACACCCTTTTTCCAATTTGATCTCCAGATTTTATGATGGCTCTGATAAATAGTAAGACTCCTTGGAGATTCAAAAAGGAATTATTTGGCAGGAAAAAGAAGTGTTAATACAGAAAAATCTACTGAAGTTTGATTCCGTTAGAAGCTGCGGCAACTGAGTTAAGTACTTGTTGCTGCCTTCATGCCCTGGCAGTTGTGAAACCAGTTTGGTTGGTCTATCCTGTGATATTCCAGGGGACTGAGTATTTTACTGGCTTAAAGCCCACATCCTCTTGTGTTTCTTTCAAGATAAATACTTTACACAGCTGGAATATGCACTTTGCTGAGTTCAGTACTTAGCAAAATTAAAGCTAAAATAAGAGTCTTCTGCTACCTTTCTTACAGCTTTACTACTGCCTTACCTTGATCTTTAAATGAAAATATTTGTTTGGAATGTAAAATATTATGATTATGTAGGTTGCTAATGATATTTTGAGAAGTATAAAAGAGTGAGAGCTAAAAGCTCTTGAATTCTCAATGGAATGTGATTTTTTCAGAAATACATCTCTCTTCACTCGAAAAGCTGTTGTGCAAGCACCTTAAGGTATTGCTTATTTGTGGAGAGATTATAAAAACCAGAATCTATTATGCACATCCAGAAACATGTTCTGTTTTTTCAGTAGTAGGACAAACCCACAAATTATAAAATTATTTTTTAGGTATATTTATTGGGAAGCTATATACCAACTAGTGAAATTAGCAGCTGTATAATCTTTTGGCCACTTGGGTAATTCAGTTCAAGGAGACTTCTTAAGCTGAAACCTTTACTAAATGTTGTTGCTAAAACTGAACTTTTAAGGGGTATTATTGGATTTTGTTTTTCTTTGAGGGAAGAGAAGTTTCATTTTTCATGTTAGAAACAGGAGGATGAAGGATTAGCACAAAAAAAAAATAGGCACCTTGAGTGTCATTACTGAAAAACTGGCACAGTAAGTCCTCGTTTTTGTTTGACTTGGTTGGTGTTCTATTTCCAAGTAACTGTGTGCATATTTTGGTGACCTCCAAATCCAATAGGAAAATAATTCTCAATGAGGCTATTTATGTCAAACTTCATGTTGATTCTCTCATCCATATTTATAGTTACTGCTTCCCACACTAGTTTTGAGAGCAGTCTTTACTTGTCTTTACTCAGTTTATAATTAATATTCCACAGTGATGATTTTATTTTCAGTCATTATGGGAATTACCAGCAGAATAGACAGGATTAATTTATATATTTAGCTTGAGGGTATGATACCAAAGTTAAATTTGCCAGCTCTTTGGCCACTAATTAATGAGTGTGACCGGCTAGCATAGAGGTAGCTCTGATTATATCAGTGTTCCGGGCTCTTGTCTGTGCAGAGTGGATCCCAGGAGTATTGTTTTATGTTGGAAGGTGCTTGTAAAAGGATTTAGCCAGCCTGTCTTTGTGAATAATTGGCTTGATAAGAGATGCTATTGTATGTTTAGGGAGCCAGAGGATCAGAATCCTTAATAGGTGAGCTATTGCAACAGTCAGCAGGAGTCATTATGATCTCTTTTAATGTATAGATTGGGCTTCCTTAATTCAGATACAATTCACAAAATATAATTGACTTTGGAGAAACTATGTATTGCCCTGCATGTTAGACCCAAAGACTTTTGCAAAACCATCTGCTTATTGGTGGCTGTAACTTAAAATAAAAGAATTAAAAATAACAAACACTATCCGTAACCCCTCCCCCAGCTAGTTAGTGCTATGTTTTCCTCCTCTTGCAGCCAGTATTTTAATGTGCTCTGTTTGCTTATGTCAAGGAAGCTAACATGAATGTTTTGGGAAGAAGGTGTTTTGCTTGGCTGTTAAATTAGTTCTCTCGAGTAATTCAGAGACTCTTCATTGATTCATGTTTATGTACGTGTTCAACTGCAGATGAAAAAGAATTACAGTCAACAGACATGGAGCTCTGAAAGGACCATCCATTGCAGTTAAGCATTTTACATGCTCACAGAAAGAAGAAAAATTCTACATTAGGGAGACAGTGTCCAAAATCCAGACTGCCATACTTGCGCTGTTTGTTGGGTTTGTATTGCTCATTGTAAATAGCAAGTGTTGTCCAGACTGAAACTTTTCACTTTACAGAGAATTCCAGTTCCATTTTAAAAGGAATTGATGATTTCAGAACTGTGTCTTGTTACAGAACTTGTTTGTTTTTAAGCTTGCTAAGAATTCCCATGGTTTTTGAAAAGTATATTTTCATGGAAAAGTTCCCACTTGTATTAAATTGAGTCTAAGGAAGCTATATGTTAAGTGCTGCTGGGCATTTGAAATAAGTCTACAACTCCTTTAAGCCACTTTTCATTGAGAAAAGAGAGAGAAGGACACTGTGATGGAATGGAAATCCAGCTAGCCAACAAACTGTGAAATGCAGTTGGTGAAGTGCAAAACTGGTCCTCCAAGTGCAACTTCTTCCAGCATACTTGAGGGAAAATGATGTTATGGTGAGGTCAGGGACATTCGCAGTTCAATCTTTGGATAAAAATACAATTCAAGGGTTAAACACCAAGTTTTTCTTTATGAGTAATACAAAATAACTGGTTCAGGCTCAAAGTATTTCTATTTTTTTTTCTTCTTTCTCTTAGTGAATTATTTATTCATTTGCTTGTTATTGACTTTTCCATTGTGTGTGGAGGCAAGATGGATGGGTATTTTCCAAAATCTTTGTTATCCGCTATTTCAATGTTGTTTTTTATCTTTAAAGAAGGAATTTTTTTCCCGTTTCTCTTGGTGAAAACTTCTGTAGGCTTCTTCTAGGACTTCTGTGCAAAGAAACGCTGTCTTTCCTGTCTCTTCAATATTCCTTCAGATACTGATTCCTGAGATGGACCTGTGATGAAGTTAGATTGAAATCTTAGTTGAAATTAATTTTATTTAGTTGGTATATTTTTTGAGAAAGAGAAATAACATCTTGCAGCACCTGAAAATTGATGGAAACATTGTATATGCAAAAATCCTATATGAAACTTAAATGTAACATCTTCTGATTTAGAAACATCGGAGTTTAATTGTGCAAAACTTAATACTTCTGTCACAATTTTGTTTCATCTTTTTCCTTCCTTTCTTTATTTTTTTTTAAGATGCTTGAACTAAAGTTTAGCAAATGTCTGCTAAGGAAGTGGACATATTTGTGTGTTGGGTTCATTTTCATGGAGACAGAGCTGAAACAGAGAGCAGTAACTGCTGTAGCTGAAGTAGCCAGGCCTTCCGTAGGGGCTGCATTAAGTGAATCAACACAATGTTGTGCTGCTTATTTTTTTTTCTATTACTTACTTTAATGAAATTAGGATTTTCTTCACCCCTTTTAATATAAAACTGTTTTTCAAAATTGTGGAAGAAAGAAGTTGCAAATTTTGTGGTGACAGGGAAGTGTGAGAAGTTGTGTTGTTTGCAGCTCTGGTTAACATCTCCTGATCTGACAGAATGGCATCTGGAATAATGGGCAAGGACTAGCAAACTGAAAGGCCTGCCTAATCACCAATTTGGGGTGTGTGGCCTTAGGCAGTCTTGCTTTCAGCATTTCCATCTGTAAATAGGGTAATGGAGCTGGATATGACAAAAATGTACTTTTATTTTTTCTAGACTTGGCCTGCTTGAAGGCTGAAATAATTCTGTGTTCATTACTCGACTTGGATGCTAGGCAGTGAGCAATAATGGGTGGAGGAAAGAGCAATACTGAACTCTGACAGAAAAAAGAGTCATGTTATAGTTGTCCACATAGTGACTGCCCTCATGCTAAGAATAAGTTAGGAAAATTTTTGCAGGAGAAGGGTGAAGATAATATACGTGTGCAAGGAATTAAGCTTTATAATCAAGTCTTCATTGAAGCTGTTTCGGCTTGGTAATCAAAATCAACTTTTTGACAGCTATTTATTTATTAAGGCAGTTATTTTTACTGTAAAAAGTTATACTTAGTTTACCTCATAGTACAAATCACTAAACAAGTCCTTGCTGGAAGAATTACAGCCTTGTAATAGAAGTAAAGGTGTAATGGCCCACATCCTCTAGCTATGGAGCAGTTGGAGATAATACAGCTTTCATCTACCTGTCATTGTTCATACACTGGAGAATTTCTCCTTGTGGTTCAGCCGGGAAGATAGAACGTTTTCATGATTCTTACTTTTTCAGTGTGAATTCAGCTCCTTTTCTCCTATTGTTGCCTGTTGCTCAAAGAGATGACCCTGGATAGGTGGCTAAAGAGAATTTACCCCTGGTGGTGCATCAGCTCATCCATGGGAGCAATAACCTCCTACTAGCAGGTGGTAGTGATCAGCTAATGGTGTCTTGAGGCATTGAAGCAATTACAAAATACATGTCCAAATCTTCCTAAAAAGAGCATAAGCACAACTGTACAGGGACATGAAGCTTATCTGGTGTTACATCCTGTCTCTAGATGGGGGTGAGTGCTGTGCTGTGGGTTCTGTTTTTCTCTCACGCATGGCACTGACTGTCTAAGGCAGAGAAAAACAGCAGTTAGAATGTGGTGAGTCTTTCACTGCCTCCAGTGATTTGGGGCTTGAAGATTTCCTGAGCAAGGGATTAGTTATGTCTTTAATACCTCTCAGTGGATTTTTCTTCTGCAAACTTGTCTAGTCCTTTTTTGAACCCACATAAATTTTTAATACCCAAAGTATCCGGTTATAGTGAGATTCATTATTTAACAACGAATGTTAAGAAAAAGCATCTTCTTGCTTTGTTTTGAGCTTGCTTCTTGCTCTGTTAGATAGCCTTTCTCTTTCACTTGAGAAACAACCATCATTTCTGTAGTGTTTTTGTCATTTTGTAGAACTCTTGTGGCTCCCCAGTTGCCCCTTTCAGGCAGTTTGCTATGTGTGCAGTTCTTTAAACAAGGTGTTCTTGCCGTTTGCATGCCATTTACCTTTGCCTCAATTCCCTGTACTTTTGATATCGAGAGACAGTGTCAAGGAGTGAGACAAAATCTGTGTATAGTTTTTAAGTGCAGGTCTCTCATGGCTTGATGGAGTAGCATTAATGATGTTTCTCTTTTCCCGCAGTTCCAAATAATTACTAGTATTTAATGTGTTTCTTGACCATGTCTGAGTGTAGAGTAATAAAACAACCCAGTTATTTTATATCTACTTTAATGACAAGTTGTCATTTGTTTTTGATAGTAGTTAGTTCAGAACTCATTACACATGCCATAGTATAAACACTACTAGTACTAATGGATGGTAAGGTTATTAATTAAAGGATATCGCTCTGGCAGGAAGATAACAAGAGGATGTTTTCATATGTTCCTAAATCTTTTTGTGACAGGAAAGTAGAACAAAATTCCAGAGAATTAAAATTTGAAAAAAATGGTACAGGAACTATGTAGAATGCTAGTAGGTCCTTCGTACAAGTTAGTTGACTTAAGAAAAACTAGACAGACATCTTCTGAAAGTCATTCAATTTCCTTATTTTTGTCTGAGAAGTTAAGAAAAAATCTAGGGAAATGAATATGAGGGATATTTCTCTCTCTCATTTTTTATATTAATACAAAGATCCTGTTTTTGAAGTAGCTTTATACGTAGAAAGAAACATCATATGAATAGTGGTTATTTCTTATTCTCTCTGGCTGAATACGATAGATCTGCAAAGTAAAATGCAAAAGCTATAAGTGTTAAGGAAATAGTCTCACGGAAATTGGAGTTAACCCCAAACTCCTTGGGAATGCTTAATTCTGACTTGTCTTAACCAGGAGCTCATCTGGTGAAACTGATTTGTAGTTGTGCATTTCATTAGTTAATGCAGCATATTTCATTTGCCTGATATTTTCCCCCCCTATTATTAGAATATAAGTATTTTGATAAGAGTTTTTTGAATTTATTGTACTGCAAGTGATTTAGTTTAAACCCTCAAAAATGTATCTTTAAAAGGCTTTTAAGTGTATTCATGGCTCTGCATTTTGTGAATCTCATCTCTGCATTTTGTGAATTACTTTCATATTTTTAAGAGGACAGTTTAAACTAACATATTAAGTTTGTTTGCTGTGTGAAACTGATGTGTTTAGTATCCATTCTCTCTAAGTAGTGAGAAGTAGCCAAGCAGTGTGTAATAGTGCACTGGCTGTATGGTAGACTGAATGGAAAAAACTGCCTTTGGGCCAAATTTGGTCAAGACATTTAGTGACATTTAACGTCACTGAACAAAATCCTTGATTAGGAATCTCAGTTCTGTCCTCCATATGTGGAAGTGCATATCTGACTCTCTAAACAAAAGTTACATCTGTTGTGTACGTGTGTTAGAACTCTCACACCCCCACGCTGTTAAATGCAGTACTGATGTACATGTGACTGTGCTATTACTTGTCTGATCAAAAGAGTCTAATCAAGCATTGTATTCCTGAGCTTTAAGAGTCTGAAAGAATTTCATGTGGAAAGTGTTTCATTTCCTTTAAAGCCAAGTGGTAGTATTTTCTTCTTTTTTAAATTAGCTAAATATACACATTTTAATTTTTTCCCCTCTCCTCCTCCTTCTGGTCTTACAACACATTTTACTTTGTTGCCCAAGTGCAGAAAACTTTGCCAGGAAGAAGGGTGAGCAATGCTTCTGTTTCCCATGACCCTCAACTCTAATGTTGTTCCAAGAGCTCACTACTTACAAATGCCTTGATAACTGCTTTCATTCCTTTCATCCCTCCCCCGCCATCCAGCACAGGCCAGTGGGACTGATCCTCCTTTGAGCAGCTCTCTTCACAGAACAGGAGAATCTACTTAATATAAAAATCATGGAACATAAAAGCAGTGAAAGATATATTGCAGAATTTTTTACAGCTGAGGATCTGCATGATAATTGCTGCAGTGATTTATTCTTGGTTTCCTAGAAGCAGAGATCTCCCTGCTTTCTTAGAGCTCCCCGTTCATACCAGAAATAATCCTGGTTTTTATTTTTTCCTCTGGAGAGATGTTTGGGAAGAGGTAGTAGTGGGGACACTGCATCTCATTCTACACATGCAGAGCACTGAACTGGCAGAACTGATCTTTGTCAGATAGTCAGAACTCTGGCTCATTAAGAATGTGTTGCAGCACAGGCTTTAATTATATTCTGATATTATGTCATATATTTCTTTGTCTGCATATGCAAATAGGTGCATATATTTTTAAAATTTCTTTGGGTTTATGGTAAGATTAAGAACAGAGAAAAATGTCTTTTCAAGTACTATTGTAAGATCATTTGATGCACCAATACCTTACATTGCACTAGAAATCTGGGAATTCCCATGTTTTTTCTGGCAACTCCCTAGTTGCCAGACAGGAAATCACTCTCTGGTTTTTCAACCTCTGGCAGCATCTGCTCTTAGTTTCTTTGTCCTCCTTTTTGTGGTGCTTCTCTGTCTGCTCAGTGTTGTTGGGATGTGCCAGGAGGAGAGAGAAATGACGTAGCATGCCTGATAAACCATGTTTCATTGGAAGAGTCTGGGGGGAGAATACTGAAATATGGACCCAGCTCCCTAGAAAAGTCTGACACTGTTCTGGGAAATTAACATCCATGGGGTGGGAGAAGAATGTGGAAGATCATGAAATAGCATTTAAAATCCCCAGAAGGAGAAGAGAAAGTATGTTGAGGGTCAAAGCAACTTTGCAGGGATGAAAGTTTAGGAATCTTTGAAACCTTCCTGATAGAGAACTATGGAGTAGTTTTATCAACAGACAGGGAAAATACTGAGAGTGAAGATGAGTTGGTAATGATACTCAATTATTTGAGAACAGGAAAAAAAGCAGGGAAATAAGCTTGTTTTCTAAGATTTATTTTTCTCTGAGACAGAAGAAATGTTGGAATTTTCAGGCCTTTACAGTGGATCTTGGTGAAAAAGCATACTGGATGAAAATAAGCATATCTGCAAAACTGTCATTTGTATAGAAATGTTTTGGTTGAATGTAATTTAGAAAAATATAATAATACGCTAGAAATAGTACTAGGTTATACCCTACAGCCAATCTTTACAATTTTAGAACTAAAAGGAAATTAAATGCTTTCTGAAAATTCTAGCCATATTTGTGGAAAAATACTGTAAGAAGTTGCAGTGGTGGCAAAGGAAAATTTTCTGTTCTGTCTTGTACCATGTGATTAGTCACTTGTAAAGTGTAATTCTGTGAATATGGTTAGATGATTGAAAGGTTTAAACCATGGTAATTCCCTGCAAAGTCAGTTTGTTTTCTAATCAAATGCAGCAGTATTGTTAAACAGTCTTATAGACTAAAATGCTGAGAAAAGATTTTGTAAGAATGAGGTAATAAGAAATAAAATGTAAGAATGTGAGAGTAATGAAACAAAATGACATCACTTAATATGAGAGAGAGCTATGAAGTTACATACATGCTTTAACTTCAGAGAAACAGATGAGCAGTATGTGTTGTATTGTGTCCTCTACATTAAGGGTTGCAGGACATACATTTTTAGGTGCATTTGTATTATTTAATGTATTTATAATTAGGTAAAGTCAAAACAAGTTAGTAATTTTATAGACTTTACAGCTTTTGCATACTAAACTAAAGTTCATTTCTTTGTGTTCTGATTATGTGAATAAGATTAGGTTTCCACATCTACACATGAAGTGAGTGGGGGTAAGGGGACAAATAGTGAAAAAAGGGATGGAATATTATCAATACTGTCTTTTGTCTGTATAATATTACTTGGTTCAACAGTTCTTTTTCAGGGAAGTTTTGGTATGTTTTTTTATCTAAAAAGCATGCAAATGTGGCGTAAAAATTCCCCTCTCATCAAAGAGCAGTGTTGTGTTCTTGGAGTGTTCTCAAGACTGTATTAGACTCAGTTCCTAACTGTAGAGAAGTACTAAGAATATCCAAAGTACTGCACAAGTGTCTAACATAAGGAAGTTGTGACTGAACAGTGTTGGTATGAATAGCTATGAAGTTTATAGACCATACAGAGTTTCCAGTGGTTCTTGCCTCACAGTGTTAAGAAAGCGGGGATTTTGTTGCATTTGATCAAGGGGATTTCTCAGTGCTTTCTAGAATGGGAAAGTAAATTGTGCGTTTTTCTCATGGAAATATTCATGAGTAAGAGAACGACACTGAAAAATTTCAGTGCCTTATGTAACCCCAGAGGAATGCAGCAATGCATGGGCTACATGTTGACATATTCTCCTGATGTCCTTTCCCTGGAGATTGTGGGAAGAAATTAGCTTCCCTGAAATTAAGAGCAAAGCATAGAGCCTAAGGTAAAAAAAGTAATGTGGGATTGTAGGGGTAGGGAGTTGGTAGAAGAGCTGTTTGTTTTAGTTGCTTATTATTGTTCCATGAATAGCAAGTTGGCAAAAAATATGCACCGATGAAGCTGGCAAATAAAGAGGGTAAAGAGTGCATTGAGAGCAACAATGAAAGACTGTGTCAATACACAGCAGTGGCCCTAGAGCTGCAAAATCTCTGGCACTGGGCACAGGATTCTCTATGCCCTTGTGATGTTTTCTTGTGGATTCTTTAAAAAGCATTGTGGCAAGTGGCCACCACTAGCTCCATCAGCCCTTGCAGATAGTCTCTACTCTGTGCCAGCCTGCCCTGTGTTTTGCCAGATTAAATTCTTCTGCAGAAGTTTGGATAAAATGTGGTCAAATCATAAGAGGAGAGAGGTTTTTTCATACTTTTTTTTTTTTTTTTTCTTATGACAATCAGAAAAGTTAATAAAATCCGGAAATTAACTCAGCTGAGAAGTAAAGAATAATGAATGTGTGTAAATCATTTCATCAAGTACACTTCTAAAAATAGAAATACCATGGAAAATCTTCCATGCAAAGGATTGAAAGCCATGAAACCAAAGAGATCAGAAGCTGCATCTGCTGACTCTAGAGATCTTTTTGTCAGCATTTAGAAATCATGTTAACGTGCCCTGTAAATTGCTCTCTAACTATAGGTGATCTGGACATGTTATCGCAGTGATGTTTTATTAAATTGGGATTACCTGTTCTGGCAGCAAATCCCAGAATTCTTTTCATATGGAGTTAAAGGAACTAATAACATTACCAGCATATATGTCAACATTCCCAGGCTCAGGATTGCTGCTTTGGGCTGATTTGTAAGACATTTTCAGGTGTTTATTAAGATGCATCCTTTATTTGTGCTAACCTGCTACAGTATATGTTATGAGTAGGAAGATTTTTCTAAATGTGATAATTACCTAAAACCATTGATAATCATTTATTTTTCTTTTTAAATTAGTAGTGAGCAGTGAAGAGTGGAAAGGCAAAAATAGCAAAGAAAATGCATTTTGGTGTCCTGTTCTGAATTAGAACCTACTACTGTGAAACTGGAAGTTGTAATGAGAAAGCCCTTAAGTCAGGAAGAAATTTGAAATATAGTAGTGATATATGCAGTCCTGTATGACCACTGCTTTTAACTGCTTAATCATTCATGTTGCTTAAATATAATTGTACTGCCAGCTTCTGTGTTTACAGTCTATGGTGTGGAAAAAGATATCCCACTGTGACATGTTCTACTTACAATCAAATTGACTGTAGCAAACACAGAAGCTGTTGAAGTTCAGTGCTTCTCAGTGGGGTGTTCTTGTTCCCCCAGCTTATTTTCTGGCTGTTGATATAGCTCACATCCTTGAAGCTCGTTCCCTCATAAAATAACAAAACCAAAGAAGTTCCCTGTTCATCTTCACTGTAGAAGGGCATGTCACGAACTGTTTAAGGAGACAGGTATCTCACAAACATTTTCCTGAATAACTAGTGTTTTACAGATTTGTATTTGTAATAATGAAAGCCCTTTTTTCGCTTTTATGAATTTTTAAATGCTTCCTTGCTTCTGTCATTTAGTGTGGTAAAAATACTGCAAATCATGCTCATAGCTGCTATTTCACAATAATAATGTCTCTCATATAAAAACTACTTCTTCAAGTGTTTAGATAATTTAGCCTGAACAATTGTTTATAGAATGAGAGTTGCTTAAGAAATAAATCTAGAAAATAAAGCTATTTGTAAAGCAATTAAAAAACAACCATAATAATGACTCATTTTCAGGTATTGAGGAGTAGATGTTGACAAACTAGATAAATGTTTCTCTGCATTGTAGCGTGCTGATTTATCAAGTACTCTGGCAATACTGTTCAGTGTCTGCTGTGTTTTATTCACATATTACAATGCCTTAATGCTGAGTTTTTCTGACTAGCTTGGGTTTTAATAAACTTGTTTGTCACTGCATGACCAAATAGGGTGTCTCATCAAGCAGAGTACCACAATGCATCTAGTCATATCTGGTAGTGGACTCTGCTTCCTAGAAGTTTTGAAACAGCAAAGGTGACTGTAGCTGGTCTCCTTTCCAGTCTTCAGCTATACTGAAATTCAGCTGACTGAAGGATTGTCTCTAATATCCTGCTAGGTCAATCATCACCCCTTTGCTTCTGCTGTCTTTGAAGCCATGGAATAATAACTAGCTTTGTGTCAGATAGCCAGATATGTTGCTGTTACTGTATTAGCCACAGTGTCTGTTGTTTGAAGTCCCATTTACTGCATTCCAGCTGTTGCTCAGGAGTTCATTTAGGCATGTTTAATCTTCTCACTAGGTTTCAACCGCTGTTTTTCTTTATTAACCCAGTGAATGATTCCAAGCTTTCCCAGGATGATTGACATCAGTCAGGGAGAACATTGGTTATTGGAACTCCATTTGCTAATGAAGTCATCTTTGTAAGCAAACAAGTGAAAAGACTGTGGCTTTGATGTGTTTGCTGAGAACACTTTCTTGCAGGCTGCTACTAGGGTAGGGATATGAGTCCTCTGCAAGTGCTCCAAAGTTTCTGCTTTTGGAGATTGATTCATCCCTATCAAAAGTTTGGACTTTCTGCTGTTCTTCCAGATACCAGACGGGCAAAACCAAACAAATGACAACCTTCCCAACCCAATAAAAAAATTCATTGTGCTTACCAGCTTGTGGAAATCTTTGCAGGTGTCCTTATCTGTAGGACTTTGTCCTTGTTGTGACAGGCTGTGCCATGCCAAAGCATACACTTGTTTTTTCATACTTCGGGAAATAATGTCTGTCATTTCATCACATTGTTGCCATGTATTGTTCTCTCCTCCTGCCCAAGACTCTATATAAGAAATTATTTTGCGATCTGTTTAAAAAAACTAGGACAAGAAAGTGGGAGAACAATTCTGGTGTTACAAGGGGTCTGGATCATAGTTTTATTGTCCTATATTCAGCTGTAAGGCCCTGATACCTAAAATAAATTAATTCAATTAAAATAAACTACAGTTCATATTGTATACTTCTCTTTGGTGATTTCAAAGAAAGTGAGTCTTAAATAAACCTGCCTTCTAGAATAATCCAGAGGGTTTTTTTGCAATTTTTATTGAAAAACGTGTGTTACGTAGATTAATCAAATATATAAAACTTCAGGGAGAAGTACATTTCGTTATTCCTCAGTGACCTTCCTGAATGGATGATGACTTTTATTATTCTTTCATCAGCATTTTGATATTGATGGTTGGTATCGTATGAATCCATATGCAATACTGGTGTTGTATTACTTTGTTGTGGCTAAGCTTTGTTGTAGTTATCCTTTTATTATTTCCGGTCACAGTCTGGTAGCTTCTTTAGTACTTCTTTTGTCAGCTCCACAAAAAAAAAAAAAAAAAAAAAAAAAAAACACAAAAAAAAAAAAAAACCTCTTTCCCAGTTGGTTTTCTG
>JBBMKD010000001.1:39523896-39576797 GCA_037834095.1 Argya squamiceps
TTTTTTGGTACTTCTTTTGTAACCTCCAAAAAAAAAAAAAAAAAAAAAAAAACAAAAAAAACCCCAAAAAACAACAAAAACTTCTTTCCCAGTTGGCTTGCTGCAGCCCTGACTAAAACAGACAACTCTGTCACAGTTATTTCCTTGCACTGGCAGAATGTAGTATGTAGATGGCTACTCTTGGCTATGTGCCTCACTGTAAAATGGAACCGAATCCTTCTTGGGAATTGGAGAAAGCAGGGAACAAATGGTAGAAGTGAGTACTCTCAGAAAATACATATTAACTGCCCCTCTGGCAGATGAGGGTTATGAGATTGCATTTTCATTCTTTTGCTGGAACCCAGAGAGATTGCTTCATTTGGGTGCTTGTAGAAGAGCAGGGGCAACAACATTTATGAGTTCATTGAGACTTTGGAGCAGCCATCGTTCCCTGGTTGACAGACTTGTACTGCCAGTCAATAAAACTGGTGAGGTTTTTCTAGTAACTTAAAAGATCAGTTGTCTCTACTTGAAGGAAAATTTCTGCCCTGAGCTAAGTGAATGTCCTAGTTCATGTGGATTCAATGAAAAGAGGGACATGACTTTACAATGTACTTGCTGAGTAAGAGCAACTCCGAATAATGCCACAGATTCTAAAAAGGTGATTTGTGTGGTGAATACCTTCCTTCTGGAAGCAGCAGTATGCTTTGAGGACTCTCAGTGGCATTAAGACTTTGGGATATACACTGATAAATGACATCTTGTAAAACTGGGTGAGGTCTCTGCTCTATCTGCTCTTTTCATTTTTTTGTCCATCATTTGCCTCTTCTTGATTGGAGACAGTTGCTCTTAAATTTGTTTTAATTCAGTCTTGAATCTTGGTATGTTTCAGAAAAGATATGCTTACTGCACAGCTGCTCCTTTTCTGTGACTGGTTTATGATTTTATGGTTAATTAAAGTGATGATGTTCCTAAGAAAGTGATAAATTCAACCAAGTAGCACCGTTTGGTACGATGTTGGTGATTCACCTGCAGTGTCACAGTCTTAGAGAGTAACTCCTATGTCAGCCTTTAGGAAGCTGTCCAAGTCAGCTGGAATTTTCTGCAGAAGAATTTTTTTTTTAATCTTTTCAGGTTAGATTAATGAACCTTCTACATATGCCAGTAATGTTAGAATCCCTACCCTTGTAAATGAGTGTTACGGGAAACATCTGACCTTGGAACTTCATTTTATTCTTTGCTACATTAAACAGCTTTAATCTTATTATAGTATTGTCTAATACTCTCAAGGTATTAGAAAAGGCCTCATATAGAGGCAGATATCTCCAAATGGTATCTAGCTGCATGACTTTATCAGGTTATCTAATAAGCGCCTTAATTCTTCATATCCACTATTTCTGAACTAGGTTAAACATAACTCCTTCAAGCTCAAAATGTATAAGCTGTGTCTGATTTGCTGACGAAGTGAAAGAAAGATTGGCATCATAAATCAGTAATCAGGATATGAAATGGAGACTCTAGCTTTGGTATTTTTTAACATTTATTTTCCATTACTTTGATATTTGTTCCACCAAACCCTGTGTATGTGGGAGAACAATAGGGGAGAACCAATGTTCCCTCATTTCCTTTCACATTCACAGAGATGCTGTTCATCATGGACAGTTATTAGGTTGTCCAAAGGAAATAAATCTGCATTCCTATTATTACCAAGAGTTAATTTTTACATTCCAGTGTACTTGCAATATAGAAACCTTTTTTCTTTCAATTACCTTAAGTCCATGTAATTCCTTTTGGTATCAGTTACTATACAGTGATTTTGTAGAAGGGTTTGGGACTCAGTGTAGTAACTTGGTGAAAGAGTGAATAATAAAACTCTGCTTCTTCCCCTTAAACTTAAAATATACTGCTGTGAACAAATACAAGTTTAGATCTAAGAAATGTAGAACAATCATTTACTTAGCTATAAAAGATGCTGTATTTGCATAAAACGCAGTGCTTCATCTTACAGAGATTATTTTGTTTTCATCTATACAAACAGTAGGAAACACTTTTTCTTTAGCATTCAATTTGTTAATACACTTAATAATATAATCTTCATCTACAGCACAGTAGGAAATGTACAGTAAGAATGCAGTAAATCTGGGTAGCATTCTTTCCTGTTTTCCATGTGCTTTATCAAAAAAATACAGAATTGGTTGACCCAGTTCTTTACATCTTAGTTATTAATCAAATATGCATACAGAATTCCCTACTAATAGAAGAAAAAAAATCTGTTCATGTCTGTATTGTCAAAAGATGATGGATCTCTTTTTGGGCTGATGTCCTCTGTAGCTGCCTATAAAAATACAAAAGGAACAGGCATTGGGGCAAAATTCTGGGCAGTGCAAAATCCAGGAAGGGATTTTCTTGCTTAACAGTGATTACCTTTAATTAGAATAAAATAAATCAATCATCTTATTTTGGGTATTTTTGTTCGGAGGTATTTGAAGTCTTTATTTCAATCATTTTTCAATTCTTATTTCATTTAGTATAGTGGAATGGTTCTTACTGTTGGAGATCATTCAAATTTAAATGATTCTTTGTGTGTATGGTGGTTATTTGCGTGTTGATTTAGGATATTAGGCCAATTTGTATATTTTTGTGTTATATTTTATTCCTTCCTTGAAGAAGGTTAGCTCTCTTAATTTTGTGTCTGTCATTGAGTGAATGAGTATTTATGGCTTTGCCATAACAGAGGGTAAAGAAATCACAGAATCACAAAATGACCGAGGCTGGAAGGGACCCATAGAAGTCATCTGGTGCAACCACCTTGCTCAAGCAGGGCCAGTTGCCCAGGACCATGTCCAGACAGCTTTTGAACATCCCCAATGATGGAGGCAGATATGTGATGCTTTTAAAACAAAATTTATGACTTTGATTTCATTCATAATTTATCCTTACCATGAATCTTCCTAAGATTTAGCAGATGTCAGTGTCTTAATTGTCAATTTTCCTGGCATCAAAACAGATACTACAGATACAGCCTCCAGGACACAGAATATTATTGTTGGTTTCCTGGGTTCATCTGGACTGGTGGTGGTGGTGTTTTTAAGTCTTGACCAACTCCATTCATTATCACGTTCCTCTCTGCATTTGCATTAGGATATCGTAAAAAAAGAAAAGATAACAGATTTATGTGGTTGATATTCTGTATTTTTTTCATCATACAATTATAATGAAATTTTGTGCTATAAAATTTGGATTGCTTTGTGAAATTTAATGAAAATAGTGCTCATAATCCATGGATTACCTTGTTGATTGGCAAGCATTTGTGGGACTTTTTTCTCTTCAATTGATTTTTAGAAAGGTTTTGCACTAAAACATTTTACAGTGTGGTGTATCAGAATAATTAGATTGTAATTTGATAAAAGTAAAGAAAAAATGTTATGATCTTTATTTTAATCTGCAAACTAATATATTTTAAAGAGTAGTCTACTGACATATGCAATTTATCTCTAGACATTAGTTTCTTATACTAATTTTTTGTTTTTCAAGATGTATAAAAGTTCTTTAATTGTCAATGATATGCATATTAACATTTGAAATCTTGCATCAGCCTGTTTCATAGGTGTCTAGGATAACTCAGGTATTAGATTTTGATATGGTGATGGTGATTTTAAAATGAGGTTAATTTCCAAAAAAGATACTAGTAAGGAAAATTTGTAAGCAGAAAAAATACTTAATGCAGAAATGTGTGATGCCTTGCTCCAGTGAAGTTCTAGTGGAATAATTCTGATTTTTTGTTTTTGAATTCTAGATTTATCCATGGCAGTACAAAAATTTTCACAGTCTTTACAAGATTTTCAGTTTGAGTGCATTGGAGATGCTGAAACTGATGATGAAATTAACATTGGTAAGTACTCTCATAGCTTTGCTGGCAGTAATATTTTTTATAGTTTCTTACATTATTCTTACATTCTTACAGCATGTCATCAGAAATACAGTGGGGCAGTTCACAGTTGTTTTTTAATGTGTCATGCCACAAAAATAGAAAAAAATTCAATAAATAGAAACCATGCAAGACTTTAAAAATACATGTCAAAAAACTATGTCTTCATGGCATAACTTGATTTATTGTAGCAGAAAGTATTCAACAGTACTTTTGTCAGCTGAATCAACTGTGAATCCTCTAAATTCTGCTGCTACTTATATGTTTCAGTCAGTTTTCAGTGGGTTACTAAAAAGTACACAAGTTTTCTATGATGTAACATCCGTCTGCAAAAATCCACTTAAGTGCCTAGTAAGACACAGGAAGTATTTAAAAGGTCTAAAAAGAGGAATATGTTCATTACAACTTGTGCATTCCTAAGTATATGGTTGTCTGAACTTCTGCCAGTAAAATTCACTAGCTGCTTATTGTTCTGTCTTTGTACACACACAGAAATTCTGCATTTGCAGAACTGAACAGCTCAACTTGTCTTTAATGTAAGCCTCTTTAATGTCATCAAAATACTCTTCCCTCAGCAGACTAATCCTGGAAATGTTTTCAGCGTTCAGAAATTCAACCACTCTTTACTGCAATGCACTGCTGCAGTTGTAGTGATGCTTTTACATGGTAGCACAGCAGCTGGAGTGCTTTAACCCCCATTGGTAAGGAATTTGGATTATAATCCATCTTCAGAATGGCTAAATTCAGTATCATGAGTCTTACATACCACATGGCCCCCATGTGTCTCCTAAAACATCTGAGAGGAAGTAAGATGGTTCATAAAGAGTAGTGGCTTCTAAAAATAAATAATTTGGCAGTGCAAGAGGGAACAACATAGGACTTGTTGGTATTTTTTGAAGAAGTTCTATGTAATGCAGAGAGGAAACTTGGATTTAATCTTTTCCAAGTGTATCTGTTACTGTGATCTATTTTCAAGTCTCCTCTCCCTTCAATTTTTCCTTTTCCTGATTGAGTCATTGGACAGAAGGTCTGAACTGCTCATTTTCACTCGTAAGGTTTGCTTCATCCTCACCCTACAACATTGTGCTAATCAGAAAACTATCATCAAAGATGACTGGTCACTGTCTTCCACTAACTCCTGGCAAGGGGTGGGAGATTTAATTTTACTGACAATTAAAAGTAGGGGGGTGAAATCACTGACCTGCTACTACTCAGGTATAAAACCACATGCATTCTTCAGGTGTGTCCAGCTTGGAAAGAAAAGTGGTGTGCATGTACACTTTGGCGTCCTACATATTATTTCTTGGCTGGTAAAATTATATTGTATATATGTATATTTTAACTAAATCTGCAGTATCTCAGTTACATGTCTTATATTTGGTCAGTAATTTTTTTAAAGACATACAGCTTTGCATTTAAAATCAGGTGAAAAAAAGACAACATTCATTTTACTTGTAACCTAAATGTAGCAGAGAAAAGACATTTTATTGTTTGGACATTAAACATTTAAAACTATTTAGGAAAAAAACACAATTCATGATGCTTGACAGATGATTTATTTCACTTGAAGCTTCAAAGAAGGGATTTCTAGCTTCTAAAGGACCAATTGCCTGATGGATTGTCGTATACATCAAAGAAGCTTGTAAGAGTAAAGGGTAAACTGTGACAGGAATCAAATTCAAGTCTAACAGAGCTTGAGTGATACTGTGTACTTTTATAGGGTAAGGCTCAATTTTTGATCTCCCTAGAGCAGTGACCTAGAATTTATCCATATCTTTAACATGCCCCAACAAGATAAATGTTTGCTTATCATCAAAGACAGCTCTGTATAGATGAATCCAGCTCTGTACCTCCTTCTGCTTTCACCTCCTTTTTCTAAAAATGTCTACAACTGTGCAGGCCAGTGAGAAGTTCTACTTCAGTCTGCATTGATGTTCTGACTTGATAAGATTTCTAAAACCCTACCATATGCATAGGGGCTTATTGTAAAGACTACATTTCTATTTCAAGCTTAGCATTGAAAATCTATCCTAATATACCTTAGCATTGGGAATTCACCTCTGAACAAGACTTCTTCTGTTGGATGTGAGTATTTTTTTAAAAAAAAGGTTCCGGTTCTTTCAGTATTAAATATGAGTGATTTACGTGATTTTTTCTTTTTTTTTTTCTTACCAATAAAAAATATTTG
The DNA here is from genome assembly GCA_037834095.1 of Argya squamiceps. Classification (NCBI taxonomy): domain Eukaryota; kingdom Metazoa; phylum Chordata; class Aves; order Passeriformes; family Leiothrichidae; genus Argya; species Argya squamiceps. The sequence goes on from JBBMKD010000001.1 coordinate 39,529,992, forward strand.
GAATTGTGTTGATAGCTCCATTAACATTTTTTTGCAGCAATACTAGAGTTGAGGGTCTCTCTTTAGTAACTCAGCACAACTTTCTTTTTTTTTTGGCCTCCTTTTATTTTTTCCAGTCTGAGATCTAATAAGGGCAGTTTTATTTGCATTTCGTATAACCTGTGCATTTTTAGTTGCTCTTTTAATATAATTTATTTATTCCAGTAAGCCCATTACATAAAATGCATAAGAAGTAATTTTAGTTAACTTTTGTGACACACTCCACATAAACAGAATTATGGTGGTGTTCTTCATACTTATTTTCATCCTTCTCTTATATAATCCAGTGATTTATTTGTTTAGGTTGTTTTTGTTTTTATTTAATTCCTATCTTTGATTTCTAATTTTGATGATTTCTTATCTTTTATTTACAAGAATTTAATTCTTGCACAGAAGGGATGTTCTTCTTTGACAAAAAAATCTTACCTATGTTTGTGGCTATATAATGCATTTGAGGTAATTTTTTCATGTTGCTGCAAGTCAGCCAGATTTATCTTCATAGTCACTTTCAGATATACCATGCCTAGTTTAGAGTCATTTTGTGCATGAGTTGTAAGGAATTTCTCTGACTTTCTTGGATAAGCAGGCTGTCTTGTTCCTCAAGTCATCTCCAGCTCTTATGTTTTGGGTTGGTTTTCTAACTGTGAACATCAAAGGATTAAAGCTATAAAAACCTTTTCAGTTTTTAATCTTTTTGCCAGCAAATTTGGTCTGGGAAACAGTGGTCCCCATCTTTACTAGTTTTTCTCATTGAAAAAGAAAACAAGCTAGCAACAATTGCTGGTTTTGTCTCTTTCTCTGGTTTGGAATGTTTGTGGAAGCATGTGATCTGCAGCAATGCCTGGGCTGCACTATTTGATGGCAGAACGTGGTTATTAGCTCCAGTTGCATGTGATTCAGCAAACCTATGATTGTTTTTTGTGCAACTGAAAAGTTTTGCAGAAGATAACATTTTCATGCAAAAATAAGAAGATGACTGTCAGCGAATTAGTAATACTAAAAAGCCATAGTAATGAAGGTTTGATGTAACTTGCCCTTAGGTGTTGCTTTCCTAATCTAACAACTGTGTTTTCCTCAGAAATACCAACACTTGGATGACACTTTGCCATTTGCTTTTTAGACATATCAGCCTGCTCTCAGCTCTCTTTGTAAATATTTTGCACAAAAATTAAATACTTAAGATTGACGATGAATGTAAAGGAGGTCGGTCATTTGTCTTGCCCAGTGGGAGTTTTGTGTCAAATGGATGCATGATTTTTACATGTTTCAGACCTTATAGGTAACATAGAACTTTACATGGATGGGGCAGCTGCAAAACCTGTGTTTTTAATGATCATCTGTCTTTTTTCTCAGTGTACACTGCAGACATAAATTTTGCAGGGAGAAGGTTTGCCTAGCTCCTCCTAGTATTATCCAACTTGTGTCACCTGCATGTCTCCCTAGAAATTTCAATGTTTTGATCCTCTTTTATTCTTTTTGTGTTATCTGGTTTACGGCTGCTAGAGGTGAAAATAATAAACATTGTTAACTCAATGGAAGGTCTTGTGCCTTTAACAAGTTTGTGTCTATTTTGTATTATGGCTGATTATATATCTGTGAGGTCTAATATCTGCAGTGTAAGACCAGTATAAGCTCTTCATAGCTAAAAAAACCAAAAAAGACAAATAGATAAATTCTGATATTCTGGCATTTTATTTTAGTATCTGTGTTTTATTAGCATGTGCTGTTTAGGAAAGTGCACTGAAAAGCATATGTCTTTCACTCTGTGACTGCTGATTTTGAAGTTTGGGGTTTTCTTCCCTGAAGAGAATTATATTGTGACAGATGTTTCAGGTAGCATCAGATGCTTGATTTAAGAATGCAGTAGGGTTATGATGATCTATGAAATCATTATTAATTGAGCCACAAAGAATAGGTCAAAAGTTCTAAAATGCGGTATCTTTTCTTGTGGGCACTGAATTCTTCTCTTGCTGCTAGCAGTTGGGGCTCGTGATCTTTGCTGACTCACATCTCAAGTCATTCATGGGATTGTTAAATTGCTTGCAACTAACCATCTACAGAACTGTTAGCTCATACCTGGCAGTTATGTTGTTTACAGCAGTTAGTTTCAAGCTGAACTTGGAAAAATCGAACTCAAATGTACCAGAGAGAAAGAACTCAAAACCAACCAAACAAATACAGAATGCTAATAGTAGCTGTTTGTTAGAGTCCACTGCTTTCTTGTTTTGGTTGAGCAATGGGGCCAGAAGCTCAGTCTTTTTTTTTCTCATACTGGGCATCCACATACGCAATGCTTTTCAGTTAGCATTTGCTCTACGCTCTTGGAGAGCTTGTCATAGGACAAGTATCCTGTAATTCAAAGCAGCAAATAGAGCTGCACTGGGAAATTTGTATATAAAACTACACAAAAAAGGGGGGAAAAAATAATGTTGTTTCCTTTTCCCCCCTACTTTTCTAACAGTATAAAAGTTTAATTGACTTTAAGAGGTACCAAATTCCATTTTTAATGGTACATGCTGTGGATACAATGGTCTATTGAAAGAAATAAATTTAAAACAACAAAAAAATTGCATAGGAGCTTTATGCATGCCTAACTGTGTATAGACAAATCTTAACAATCAGTCTATGGACTTGGCAATCTCCAGGTTAGGACTCTGTCTTTTGGAGGTTCATCAGGAATCTGAGAAGGTAGATGTCAGGTTAATCATGATTTCAACCCACAAGTTGCTTGTGGTGTGTAATGGCTTCTTGAATTTGCTTTGTGCTTCCTGAATTATTTATTAAATGCAGTTGAGCCACCTACAGTCTGAATCACTTGGATATTTTACAGGTCATCTCCTTAATTACTTGAGGTTAAGCTTTCATGTTCAAGAAAGTTCTTTTTGGGGTTAATATTCAACCTACTTTGCACTGAATTCCCATTTATAACCAGACTTCCGAATGGAATTACCAAATTCCAAATATGTCTAGAATTATTTGCAGCATCTCAGGTCTACTAGTGCCTCATCCAAAGCAAAGGAAGAACAGTATCTTGCCACCACCTTGCGGGCAGAGTTCTGGGGGTGGATTTTTTTGGTGTAGACATCATCCCAACAGCTATTCTGGTGCTTGAGTTTGTTGACCTTGTGGAACACCTTAGAGAAAAGTATATTTACAAAAGGTGGTTTTATTTTACATGGGTGGGGAAGGGTTGAGTCCTGAATTAGACTAGAAAGCTATTTGCAATGGAGAGTGAATTTGCATAGAAAGATTGCATGCTGTTTTTCCACAGTAATTACCCGCTTAGATTTGCCAGCTCTTTTTCCTCCAGATGAAATAATGAATTTTAAAATTTAACTTTTTAGATTACTTTCAAAGCAACTTTACTTCAGGTATTTGTAATATCACAGGACAGGGTTCTTTGGTACTTGTATTGGATTATTTTTATCTACAGAAGTTCAGTGGTAACAATTTATAGGAGGAACTCAACACAATCAGGGTGTGAAATGCCTAAAGTATTTGTTACAAATCTGTTGATTCTGTTCCTACCTTTTTTTTTTTAATCCCTGTTGCATATTTGACAATTTAAACAAATGCCACCTGTTTCCAGAACTCTGTTGTTTCTTGACTTCAAGAAATGAGTGATTTTATGCTAGTACTGAGATCCTATCTCAAGAAAGTGAAGGTTGGCATTCTGTTGGTCGAGACCAGAGCTCTTGTCCTTTCTGTGGAAGGGCAGAGGAGGCTGACAAATCAGGAAACAAAAAAATGGTGCAGTACATTTTTACCTGTCCAAGAGGAAAAGGTAAAATAAGATCAACAACACAGTCCTTGTTGTTTCTTTTTTCTTGGATACCTGTCCGAAGATTGTTGGAATTTGCATGCTCCATTCTCTCTTGACCTTAAAATGAGTATTCAAATAAAAAACTAAATTAGGGTGGAGATGCAGTTACTGCCATTTCTGTTTGTCATTTCTTCTGCATCAGGAGCAGTTGACAGTAGGAGCTCTCCTGAGTCCCTGCAGTTTGCATCCTGGTATACTAACAGAAGCTAAAATTCATGTTAGTTCATTTTACTGTATTGAAATGCAGACTGTGGTGTCTCAGATACTGCTTGCCTTGGAGCTCCTACTGTGCACAGAAAGAGGTTGAGGCAGGCCATCAACAACAACAACAACTTAGTTTTCCTGGTGCATTCTGCTAAGGAGTTAAGATGAGTCAATGTTTGATCTGAGCAACTGAACAGATAAAAGAAAGTCCATGCCACTCACAGAGCAAGATGAAGTAGATTTTGTGTCTCTCATTTCAATCTTCTGGATTCTCAAAGGTGTAGTCTACTTTACTGTCCTCATTCCATGCCTTCAACATACCTCTTTTCCCTTCCTTTGTCACATAACTTCATTATTTCTAGATTTGGACATCCCAGTGGAAGTATGAATGCCTGTGGGGAGACAATTTGAGGATTAGAGTGTTGCTTTATAGACTTGTTTTGAAAATAATGAGTATGTACTGTTGATGCATATAATACACTTCTGGTGAAATGGCATAACATTTTAGAGTTGTCAGGCTAGCATACCTCTTGAGAAACAGGAACTCATTTTCAAAAACTGATAGTAGTTTGATCAACTCAGCTTTGAGATATTCATCTTCAGCTTTGAGCAAGTAAGGTAAGGGATTTGTACTTTCTGAAAGCAAAATGCTTAGCAGAGTTTAGAATTTTAAGCACAGGAACCTTTTGATCCCTTTGTAGGCCTACATTCAATTAAGCAATTATGGCAAACCTAACATCTGTTGAAGTATTTGGTGATATTTTTTCTAAACTCTTTCACTATTCAAGCAATAACTGCACAAAACTTTGAAAATCAGAAAAACAGTATTAATGATTCTCAGTTGCATTCTGAATATATTGCTTTTGATTTTACTTCCATTATTTCAGCACTCATAAAAAGCCACACACAAATAAGGTTTGTACAGCTGGGATGATTAAAATATCAGGACTTTTTCCTTCACTTAAAGTATAGATGGGTCTCTGAAGAATTGGGGATTGGCAAGCCTGAAATGTAGTCATAATTACTTCTAATTCCTTTGTTTATGGAATGCTATGATTGAATATTACTTTTGCAGCTTAACGTTTCTACAAACAATATTGTACATTGCTCAGTGGTGGTTTCCTATGTTGTCTTGTTAATCAGCTCAAAAAAACTTGAGCTTGAAGCAGCAATTCTTATCTTAGAACAAAAGATTTGTACTCATAGTACAAATATATCACAACTCTTTCTAGTGGGATGGGGGAGGGAGAGTAAGAGAGAATTGTAATCTGATTGCATCAGAATCCATCTTTGAAGTTAGCTATTTCTGAATATTCCATGGTTTTTAGAGCTGTTCTTCCTCTGATATGTGATAGGGTATCAGTCAACTCTGGTGAAGCCAGGTCTGTCAAGTCAAAGGTTAATGGTCAGTTTAGTTGAGGTAAAGATTAATTGAATTAAATGAATTTCTGAAGTATGCTGTTAGTTTTTAATAGGGGCCGATTTTCAAAGTAGGTCTCTAGCAGCACTTTAAGATCATTTTGTACCTGTTAGACAGAGTTTGATGTATTGTATATTGTTCCCCACCACACCCTGCTGAGTTCTGCAGCTGTGGAGCACAGCCCCAGTGCTGTGCCTGGGGCTCCATCAGGTGAAAAGAGAGGCTGATTTCTCTTTGACAGGTACAATAATGTAAAACCCCATTTTGTAGAGAGGTGTAGAGATGCAGTATTTCTTAATGATCACTTATATAAACGCTTATATCTTTATTCTGTGAGAACATGGCAGAAACAGTGTATTTGTTGTGAATCATCCCAAAAGTCTACACCTCTTCACGGAACTGTAGAAGAAAGGGGAGAGACAAGAAAAGAGTTAGTCATTTGTGAACAGATTTTGATACAGTGCTCTCTGCAAGCACATGACTGCTTGAGAGATCCTTTTCATGTTCCTAAGAAAATGGAAGAAATTATTTAGGTAATTTAAAAGGTTTTTGCTGGCACTCCAAGATGCCATATTTCAGGAGAGGTGCTATAGACTAGTAGAATCTAGAATGAGCTTTTTCTACCACATCTCTGCCATGTTGAAGAATTCATGCTACACAAGATAGGTAAATTTTCCAAATTGAATGATCTATTTTCAAAATCTGTGCTGCTTTTATAAATAGAGTAGAACACTAGCACAGGTTAGACGTGCATCTGTATTTTTAATAAAGTGTTGAAAATGTAATGCTGGTAGTGGAATTATTCTTTGGTGTGGGTTTGTTTTTGTTTTGTTTTTACAAATATGCTGTGGGATAGACAGCCATTATGAACTTTAAAAAAATTTTCAGGACTTTCTGAAGTGTTTTGCCCTTGCTTGATCTATTTAGAATTTTCTACTTGTATTTGCTTTGTAAGGTTCTGCATGAGTAGGGTTTGGGAAATTACTGATATTAAGTCAAGTAATTGGATTTGTTTAAAATGTGTAACATTGCATGTCATCAGGTTATCTCTCCAAGTATTGTGTTTGACAAGTGCTGACAGTAAACCTGGGAATTCTGGATAACCTGACTTTCTTGCAAATCTTCTTAGTTTGTATATAAATATGTAGCTTTCTGTTGAAAAGTAGTGGAGCAGAAAGTGTAAATGTATTGGCTCAAAGAATTGTTTTAGCTTTTGTACAAGGCTTGGATTTGCATGTTTAAATATTTGTAACATGATGGCTACTTTTTATAGCAAAGAATCTTCAAATATGATACTGTTTGTAACTGAGTTTAGATGGTTACCCTGACAGAGGTTTGTTTCTGTAATGAGGAGAGGATTTTTACTTCTAATAGCAGCCCTGCACTTTATGTTTTGAATATATTTAGAAAAAAACTTAAGAAAACACCTTGCTATATTTGCTCATTAAGTTTTGCAAAGTGAAAATACTTTTCAGTTGAAATTGCCTCATATGGTATGTACATGTTATACTGTCCTGCCAAAGACGTCTTGCAGTGCTTTGGGCTTCAGTTAAGTTCAGATCTTGATTTGGTGCCTTTTATGGTTCTCCTGTTGCCCTGCAGTGTGAGGTACATGTGTGTGTCGCTCAGGCAGGAGGTTCCATTCTTACTGTGGAATCACTGGCCTCTTCTGCTGATTTGGCTCACCTTTATAGTGTGACAAAACCCAAATGCTTGTGCCTGGTGTATGGCTTGCCATTGAAGGGCTTTGAAACTTTGTGGGGAACACTGCCTGGAAACATACAGGGATCAAATGCTATAAACCAGGGAGGGTCAAATGGGGAGACTGTTGCTGAATATCTGATAGTTTCATTTCATGGGGATTTTGCAGCACTTTACTATCATCTCTCTGTCCTAATAATGTGAAGAGCCACAATGCTCCTCATTATGATTTGGAGAAAACATTACTGCTGAATTTACTCTTGAGTTTACAATATCATAACTCAAATGAAGTAGAGAGAACCCTTGGGGTTTCTTTACTTTTAGTTACATGTATTTGAGTAGCTGTGCCCTGATGAAATTTTCTGCTTGCTGGCATGTAGTGGAACATATGATCATATTTGGAGAACAATAACATAGACCTTGAAGCATAAATTTGGGCATAAAAGACTTAATTTTGTCATTTTTCTTGCTTATTAATTTGTGTAATTTCTTTGCAGAAGCTTTAAAACTGGCATTTTTCATCTCTACCTCTTTGCTGTTACATACTTTTTCTTTCTGATCTATAATTAATTTTTTGGCAAATTTGGATTTCCTTATATGAGGTAGCACGCTGGTTTTCAATAATTAAAAAAAGTTGGGCGAAATACCTTTGCTCACAGTTCAAGGCAGTAATTGCCACAGGAAACAAAGTTACCACTGAAACTTGTGCTCCCTGGGAGATGCTTCAAAATCTGAAAGATCAGGGTAGTATTTGATAAAAAAGCATTGGATTAAGGCCTTGCAGAGTAATTATAGGGCAAATAGTAAGAATGTTCATGTATTGAGTCTGAAATAGCTTCACATTGTCTACTCTAAGAATGTCTTGATTCTATCACAAGAACAGTACAGACCAGACAGGTTTGTCTGTTCCTTAGTGTGCCTTCCCAGGGTGGAAGTCTTCAAGGAAATTTGTACTTATTTTGACTGTAAATTTAAACCACTGTCTTCTGGCAGAAGTCATTGCCACTTTGAGAGTGTATTTCCATGCTGAGGTATGTTGATGTAATCTTAAACCTCTACACTTGAATTTTTGTGTCATCCTTCTTTTACTTCTTTTGCTACTAGAAGTGCATTTCATTGTATTATAGGAAGGTCCAAATTGCTTTTTTTAGTGTTCTTGTGGAGGCTGTGGTAAGTGTAAACACAGACAACAGGAATGCATAAGGTCCTTATTACAGATCCATAAAACCTGATACCTAGATTAGGAAGGTAAAAGAAACCAAATGGAGAGGATAAGGCAGCACATACAATAATAATTTTCCAAATTTAAAATGAGATTGAAACCCCATGAAGAAATGAACCATTATCTTGATATTCCAACTTCTTTTTTCATGATGGAAGCTTCTAACATAATTCATCTCTTGACACCAATGCTCAGCTTAAAGTTAAAGCATATCTGAGATGCCGCAAGCTTGCAAAATGGAATTTACATGAATACCTAACTGATGTTATCTTAAACCTTAACAAAAGAAAGCAGTTGCTGCATTTCCTCTATTATCTTGGGAATGATACTCAGAAAGGGACAGAATAACTAAGATAAACATTGATTTCAAACGCCGTACTCCTCTCCTATTTTGCCATTTTTCCTGCTTTCCCAGTAATTATTACTTACAGTACAGAGCTCAGTCTTCCAACCTGAAGTTTCTCCAAAAATATTGCCATTTGGAAAGTGAGGTAAGATGACCTAGGGTAGAAATAGCGGAAGAAATAACAGTAGGTAAAGAACATAGAAAACCTGAGCAATAATTGGGAAGATTTATCAGACATAAGTCTTCTTGTCCAAATACAGCTTTTCTGAAAATGTGTTTTAAAAATAAAACCAACAGCTGTTTTCTGTAAGTCATCTTGGAATACTGTTTTTTAAATTATGGTACAGTGGTGCTCCAGCCCAGTCAATATTTGTTATAAAATGCTTTGACACCAATACTCCGCTTAAAGTTCAAGGATATTTGATGTTTTTCACAATTGGCATAAATTATTCATTATTTCTGTTTATAAACTAAAGTGTTTATCCCTTCAGCTTGTCCCCAGCTTGTTGGGTTCAACTGTAATTCCCTTTAAAGCTTTAGGTAATGGTACACTTTTTATGTTTTATAGGCTTAATTCAACAGGAAAAATAGGGGGAAAAAAGGATCCGTAACAAATCAGTCCAGGTTGTGACAGTGGTAAAGGAAACCTCTGTTGTATAAAATAAGGCTCCATTTAAATTTGTAGCCAATGTATTGAAAGACCAAGAAAATGACAGGCTTTGGGAGTCTTTTTTTTTTTGAGACAGTCCTCCTCTGCATTCCATTTTGCAATGTGAAAACTTGCCATAGTGGTGATATTTAACAACATCCAATTTAGTTACCTACTGACAGACATTGCATATCTTCTGTGGCTTTATGGACATCCACAACTCTTGTTAAGTAGAAATTACTGAGAAAGCAGATGATTGTCTTTTCATACTTGTTGTGGCCTGTCAGTGTTACTCTGATGTGTTGGCCTTTTCTGTGTGAAAGGAAGCCTTCTATGGCTACTCTTGTCCTACCTACTGTACCTCCCCATCACCACCACCTCACATACTTTTTCAATATGTCTTAAAGCCATAGAAAGAAGGATGGAAATTTTATTTGCTATTGTGATTTGTTGAAAAACTACTTGTTGTGGCTGCAGTTAATGCTAATCATTAAGAGCTCTGGAAATACAACTGTGAATTAGCAACTACTTGATAATATATTTATTTTAATTTTAGACTTGGAAAAGAAAGTCTCTTCTCCCAGCCTTCATGGATCTTACATTTATTCTGCTTTCTCATGGAAGTCTAGTAAACAAGTGTAAATCCTTAGGAAAATTTCCTTATGGGCCATTGGTCTGTCTTGAATCCTGTTTCAGTGGTATTTTATTTACAGGGAAAAACACCCTTCTAGACTTTAGCTGAAGTTCATGCTCAAGCATGAATTGGGGCCTGCTATAGCAAGTCTGTGCTAGGTATGACCAGTTCTGGAGGATGTACTGGACTGACCTTCCTGCCAAAGAGTACTGGAAGCAATACAGCAGTACACCACAGTCCTGGCAGATCCTCAGTCAGATCAGGAAGACATTAGTAAATCTCTGACAGTCTTGCTAATTTTTGCCTTCGTGCAGCAAGGTGTCATAAGAACAGCTGACATCTATCTGTATGTATGTGTATTATTTTTTCCAGGCTGGCATTCACATATCTGAAGGTGATGGTGATATTTGCTCATAATGCTATAAAATCTTGTTTTGTCTACTTTAGAGTATGTAGAAATTGTCTATACGTTGTTTAAGACTGAATGTATAAGTGGAGATTAAAGCAACAGTCCACAGAAAAGAACATTCAGTTGTACTGTCTTCCACTGTAGCTTTTAATTTCTGTCTTGGGTTGAACATTACCTTCTGAACTTGGCTTTATGTCTTTCAGTTCAGTATTGGTCATGTAAAACTATTATATGTGTCATACACTTTGTCAGCCTTTTCTCATTAACTGTAGACGATGGAATATTTATTGCATGTGACATTTAGTGGTGCAGTGTAACACTGTGCTAAGGTTGATAGAGTAGCTTCAGTAATTTCCACAGACATGCTCTTTTAAGTGATACATTCTCTACACAAGTATATAGCAAAAACTTAATAAGATTTATTATGTGCATTTTTTTCCCTATGAGCAACTGGGTTGATTTCAATGCAGTAAACCAGATTTGTAGGGTGTAAATGCATCATATTTTTAATAAAGAATTCTATAAATTCACATGAATTCATTTTTATCCCTTTTTTCTTCTCCCTCATTCACTCAATTCTACATCAAACTTCAGTTTCTTTTTAATTATGTGAGTGTAGTTGTTTGTGGAGCTGTACCATATATTTGAAATGATAGGGATTTTGGAAGAAAAAAGAATGTTATCAATCTACAGCATTAACGTTTAAGCTGTTGGTACTATAATTTGTTTCTTTGTGAAGAAAATATATTAAAAAAAAAAAAGACTTTTCAATTAAGAGTAAAGATATTAGCTTTTTTTTTTTTCTTTTTTTTTTTGGTAAATAAAAGAATAGGAGCCCTTTCTCCTGAGCAAGGGAAATTTTGCAGCACATTGTTGTTGAGTTGGGAACACTCCAGAGAGAGCAACTGTCAACCTGTTGTGATTGTGATGAATGAGACCACAAGTGTACATCTGGGTACACACTCAATTGTTTTTACTTCTTGGGTGTTGCTTTTCACAGGCATCATTTCCATCATGATACCAAATGTATCTTACAAGTCCTTTCAAGTAGCCCTTAAATAAAAACCAGACTGTAAAACTGTTGGGATTTTAAAGTTAATATCGCCTAATGACTTAGAATAAAATATTGAGTCAGCAGTTAATTTTTCTTTAAATGGCCTACAAATAACAATAATTCTTTATGGAAATAACTAAAAATACCTTTATATTTAGGCTGCATATTGTACTTCTTGTTATTGGTGTGTTTTCAGAATTTATTTCTTATCAGCACTTTCCCATGACATTTCCTCTTGCAAAATACTTGACTCTTCTTCCTCCCACCCCCTTTTGTGTTTACAAAGTTCACTTTAATTCTTCTGTATCTATCCTGATTAAAAAGAAGTGGATTTAAAAAATTAGCATTATTAAGAAAAGATTATGAGGCTGTTGTGTAATGCCTGGGTGTCCTGACAGACAATGGGCTGCATCTGACATGGATGGGTCTGATTTCTAAATCTTGTAGTTTTCAACTACACCAAAGCACCTCAAATTATTATTGTTGAAATATCTGTTTGTTTCTCGTTGAGAGCTGTAAATCCAGAGTTAGATGTATGTACCCTGTGCCCAGGGTTTGTGCTGAGATCCTGATGAGGGTACTAGTTGAGGAAGGGAAGGATGCCCCTGCCCAGATCTCCAAGGTGCCCAGTGCCCTGTGGGTGAATTGCCTGGGGGGTCTCACCCGCCTTGGTGACTTCTGCCCTCAGCATCCCTCTGTCTGCCCAGCCCCAAACTGAGGTGAGGCAGAGCTGTTGCCTCTCTGCAACCAGAGGGCTCTGTGGGTGAGGGGAGGAGAAAGAAGGAAAAAGTGTACACTGGGAATAGAGGAGCAAGAACTCTTTTTCCTTCCCTTCCCCCTTACCACTGCAGCTTCCAGCACAGTAAAACTTCTCTAGGGACAGATCCTGGCTTTTAATGAGGCTGCACTGTGTGGGGGTTGTATGGGAAGAAGGGTGTAATAGCATGAAAGATCAGTACTGCAGTACTCAGGGCTGTTGTAGGAGAGCTGGCGTGGGTAAAGCCTTTCTCGAGGTATGTGGTGGCATTGCCACCAAGGACAGAAGAATCACTGGGGTCACCAGAGACATCTCTGTGTACTGATTGTGCATCCTTCCCTATGCTCTGAATAACACAATGCACGAGTTCTCCCTGTGCACCTCCTGAGCTGGGGCAGGACACCCCAGGGCTGGATGTAGGGATGGATGTGGATGTTGGGCAGAGAGCATCAGACGTGTAGTCAGTTTCGATGAGAAGGTATCTCTGCAATCAAAGTCTTATAAGATCAGGGGGATGCTTTGTCTTAGTGCTGCTGAAGAGTGTAGATTCTGTGTCCTTAGTGAAACTTTGACCTTTATAATTCCCCCAAAGGTGAGCCTGTGGGGAGGAAAAGATGGAGACAGTTTCTCGGTGTTTAACTGAGGCACTGTACAGGTGACAGATTACTACCTTTGTGTTAGTGTTAAATATTGAAGTGTGCAAATCTTGATTTGCACACTTACAGAACATGTTTTATATGATTTTTTTCCTGTGGCTGACCTGAATTTATTTAAATCCTAAGCAAATGTTTCAACTTTGAAACTAAAAAACTGTCTGGTTCTGCCTTGAAATTTGAAAGATTAATCAAAAGCTTCCCATACTGTTTTTGTTTGGGGTGTCTTTTACACTCCCCTTCTTTCTCCCCTCCTCACCCCCCCCACCCCTCCACATCCTCATAGTTTAGCCATGTGTCTGGCTAATTGTTTATTTAGTTTTTAGCATTTCATATTGGGTACTTAGATATTCTTGAGTGTAACACTCTACAGATTCCTAGTCAGGTATAACCAGTCAGTTCATCATCTTATTTCTTTACCTCTTTTAGGGTGTTTGTTTTTTTTTTTGTTTGGTTGGTTGGTTGGTTGGTTTTGGTTTTTTGTGTTTTGTTTGTTTGGTTGGTTTTTTTTTCTTCATGGGATATTGTGAGCTGACTAAGAGATTGAGTTGATTGGATATCAAACTAAAATTCCTGATATCAACATAACTGACAAAATCTGGTGCTTGTGTTCTCAGGGAAAAAGTATTAAAGGAAAAGACTCAAGGCCCCAATAGATGGACATTTTACTTACTAGGTGTATTTGCACTAAACCAAGAACTCATAATGGAATAAAAAGGATTTGTTAGCAAACAATGGCTTAGAGGTCAAGATATGCAAGTATAATGTCATAGTTGTGAAAAAAATGAGCTATGTAATTTCTTGCAGAAGAAATTGGAACAAACAGCAAAGCATTCTTCAACTGTAAAAGTTAACAGAGAAAGGAGAATGCAAGGGTGACCTCTGCAAGATCCAGATGGTATAAAGGATAGACATTATTTGTGAATGGTCCAAAAACTAAGTGGCAGTTCATGCATGCAGACAAGGCAGTTAAGGCAAGCCAGATACTAGTTCCTTCTTAAAGGATTTGTTCCAGTACTTTCTAGAAAATGTGCTTATTTCCTAAAATCTGTTAGAGAAGTTGGGAAGGGATAAAGCCATATTATTGGAGACTGACACAGAAAAACTTTAAGAAGATGAAAAAGTAAGTAAGAGGTGGAGTTCCATTAGCATACCATCAGCATTATATGTTGGTTAACTGTGAAGAATTTTTCAGTCCTGTTCTTTTGAGAAAATCTGAGGGAAACATTTGTTTCAATGTTTGGTTTTTTACCTCTTTCAAAATGATTGAGATTGCCTCAAGTTTATTATGAGAAACTGTACTATTTAGCAGTCTGTATTCTGAGTTCAGAGCTTTAAACCACAAAACGTAGCATCCTGTCAGTGCTAGCCATTACTGCTAGTTGCATCAGGAGAAAGTCAAAAGAGATACTTAGCTCTCTTCACATGATTGTCCTCTGAGATTGTCACCTATGGGATTGTTATGCTGAATCCGAGTAACCCCTATGCCCTTGAGAAAGTAATACAAGTAAAAAGATTTTCTAGACAGGTTTATACTACATGCTTACACGAGAATGAAGTCTTAAGAGTTTTCAGAATGTTTTCCTCTTTCTTGCCCTCTTTTAGGGGTTAATTCTTGTATTATGTTTCCATTGACTCTGCTTCAGCCCTTTGACTTCTATTTGAAAACAGTTTTGAACAAAGACTATGTCATAGTTGTAACAGAATTCAAAGCTTATAAATCAATCATCTGTTTGGGTCACCTCAGACCTTGTCCTTGTAAAACATAAAGGCAAAGAGCAGTTAAATCTAAACACTTGGCATTTCTTATAAAGTGTTGGGTTTCAAATATTTACCCAAATATTTTTCATAGTTCTTGCAAATACTTGTTCTCCCACCTTAGTGGGAGAAACTCAATTCTTTTCATGGCATTTTCTTTCTGTCCCTTGTATGCTAAAATGAATTTTGTGGCTGAAAGCAGAATTCTTCTGTTTTGAGGCTGATCTTTCCATGTTTCAGGAAATTCAGTTTGCCATATTCCATTAAAAAAAAAATTAAAATACATATGACTCTTAAAACTCAGGTTCTTTTGCTTTGCTCTTGACCTGCCCCCTGCTTCAATCTGTCTTGTTTAAGGCTACTGATTACATTGCAGTGTGGGAGCAATATTTTATCACTGTAGCTTCAATCCAGGTAACGGACTCTGCTGGTCTTAAAATCTGATTTTAAGCAGAACATTCTTTTTCTTTGTTTTCCTTTCAGCCCAGTCATTGAAGGAGTTTGCTCGGCTCCTGATTGCTGTTGAAGAGGAGAGAAGACGACTGGTAAGTTTGCTGGCAGTAAACTAGTATTCGCCTTGAGTAAAATAGTACACTTTTTTCTATTCTCTCTGAAGTAATTTTTTTTTTTAATTTTATTTGTGTAGTAGAGGTTAAGTATATCATAAGAATTATTTGGAATTCTTATGCAAAGACAGAAATGTACTAGCACAAACTACAGCAATTTTTAATAAACTGTTCAACCAAAGACTTTCGCATGAATTTAAAAATCTCTCAATATCCTACTTCCCCGCTCCCTGACCCAAAATAAGCTTTGAATGCTGGTGTACCTTTCCCATTCTGCAAAAAGCTTGTATTGGAGACATAGATCTGTATTTATATGCAATTAAATACTCTTGAGTGTTGTCCAGTGAATGTATGCTAGTAATCCAAGAATATGATTAGTGATAAGAAGAGAAAGCAAATTCATCGCCTTAGAGAAACTCTTGTAGGATACATTATGGATCAGACTTGCCAGAGTCATCCCTTGATGTGGTGTCTTTATGCCATTTGAATCTGCTGTTTGCTTTGATTTTTACATTTCTATTCAAATAGAGATTTGTTAAAGGAGTTTTAAGTGTGTTTTTATGCAACTATTTAAAAAAAATCCAGGTAAGCAGAGAAGCTATTTTTGTCCTTCCTTGGGAGTCAGTCATGAATAAAGGAGTGAGCTAAGAATTAACATCAGTAGGGGGATTTTTAAATATTGTGAAAGTTTGACTAGCTCTAATCCATCCAAAGGTTATGTCTGTCCTGATTTTCCTTCCTCTTATGGGTACTTAGAACATTGAGGTAAGGCTTTTATGACTCAGATTGGAACAAATTTACTAATTCAGGAAGAAGTTTATATAAAGTTGTCTTATCCTAGAAGTAAATAGCCATAGAATTGCTATCCCACTATTTCTGCTTAGATAAATATTTTAAAATGGCAAAGTCATAACATTTATTTAGTACAGTTGCATAGCTAATATCAGTATAAAAGTATAATTTTTTTTTGCTTCATGCTAAATATTGTTTTCCTGGGTAGCTGAAAGAGTTGAGGTGACTGTTCTATACTTACCACCTTAAAAGTTGTTTAGCAGAACACTCATTAGTCCCTTATTTAAACAATACTTTTAAATTAATAGGTTTCCATTTTAAGTTAAAGATTGTTATGAGCTAACTATTAGGGAAAAAAAAGCAATGAATAGGTGAGGGGTTTATTTTTCAAACTCATTAGCCTTTCATAATATGTACAAATAATTTTCCTATTATTTTATTTTTATTCCTGTTTTTTTTTACTCTCAGAGGAGTCACTACCATTTTCACTTTTAGAAATTTATGGCCTATCTTTGGTTTATAATTTGATCTTGCCATAGAGTGTTTTTGTAAAAGATGTAGGAAGGCCTTTAGCATAAAAGAAGGAAAAAAGTATTAATATTATTAAGTGAAAGAAGACCAGTCAGATGGAATGATAGGTTTTGTTCTATATCAATATGATTTCCATGGGAATGCATGGATCATATAGCTGAGTGTGGTGGGTTGACCCTGGTTGGATTAGCAGTGCCCACCAAAGCTGCTCTGTCACTGCCCTCCTCCTCTGGGCAGGGGAGAGAAAATACAAGGGAAGGCTTATGGGCTGAGATAAGGGCAGGGAGACATGACTTGGCAATCACTGTCATGAGCAAAACACACTCAGCTTGGGAAAATCTGCTTAATTTAATGACAATCAAATCAGAGTCAGGTAATAAGAAATGAAACCCAAATCTTAAAGAAACTTCTGCCCCTCCCTTCTTTTGAGGCTTTACTTCAATCCTAGTTCTCTACTTCCTCCCTGCCAGTGGCACAGGAGGGCAGGGAATGAGGGCTGCACCTCCTTCCTCCTCATGAGGAGGACTCCTCACGCTCTTCCCTCGCTCCAGTACCAGTCCTTCCCCTGGAGGACAGTCTCCACAAACTTCTCCAACATGAGAGCTTCCCATGGGCTGCAGTTCTTCATGTCCTGTTCCACTGTGGATCTTTTCCACAGGATTGAGTTCTTCAAGAACAGGCTGCTCCAGCGTGGGTCCCTGTAGGGTCGTCATGGAGGGAGAAGCTGCTCTTGGTGGGAAATCTTTTGTAACCAGCTTTTTGCTTAGTTTGGAATTATCTCATTCAGTTCTCATTCTCTGTCCAGAATGAGAACACTGAGGACACACAGTTTTCATGGTAGTTATGTTTGCATAGTTGCATCTAAATGATCAAACTTAGAATTTCTCTAGGTTTAAAAAGTTTGAGCTGCCTGTTGGTGGAATTGCCTTAATTATTACTGGAGGGTTTTTTATTCCCCAATCTCTTACTGCAGTTTTCTACATGTTGTCATAGAATCCAGAAGTCCCTGTGAGGATCAGTGTGTCAAACAGATTGCTAGTATAAGTTTTTTGCTTGAAAAACTTGTAATTTACCTGTGGAATCTTCAGAGCACGTTTGCTTGTTTCTGAGGAAGTTTGGACCACTATGCATACACTTGATTTCTCTGCTGGAAGCAGTTAAAGTCAGCCAATTTGCAGCTTAGTGACAATATTAAACAAAGTTCTCAGCTGATGGGAAAGCTTGAGACATGGCATATGTTTAAGAATTTGATTTCCTTCTGCATAAAAGAAAACATGCAAAAGTTATTTTAAAAAACCTTGTTTTTGACATTTTGTAGAAGGCTAGAGAAAAACAGCTAGACAATGTTATGGCTGTTTATGGATACACTTCATCATACTACTTTCAACTTTTTTTAATTCTTGTAGCATGTGATAGTAAAAGACACTATTGTATCAGTGAATGCAGGATGTATGAGAGTATGGAATGACAGATAGTAATTTTGCATGCCAGCTAATGGCCTTGTTTCTCTGCCTTGAACTTTATTTTATTAAATTTTGAGCATATATATAAGTGCATTAATCAGATTTGAATATGAAAAGTATATATTCATATAACCAATTCATTTCTCATCTGATGACTATTAAATTCTTCATAAGTCAAATTATATTTTTGTCTTGGTGAGCACAATATTGGAGTCCATTTCCACTGAATGTATAAATGAAGTGTTTCCAATGGTCAAGGAAATAGTTTGAGAGATGTTTAGCAAGTCTTCTGTCCTTCTTGCATAAAGAACCAGAAGGAACTATTTTTTTTTTTTAATTTAGAAGAAGCTAATGAAACAAGACATTATGAACAGTAATATTGGGAAAAACACTGAAGTATAAAGTTAAATGAAACTGTGTATCACATAAATACTCTGTTTTTTGAGACTTTGTAGCCATTATTACTGGCAGCTGTAATAATATGGTGATTATTGCAAGTCAGTTTCTTTTATCTTTTATTTCTTGATGCTAGAAAATTGACTAATAGTCAGACAAACCAGAGGCCATGTGCCACACATTTCCCCTTAAAAAGAAAATAAAGAAAATGTAACTCATAAGATACCTTCCTTTATGGTATACAACCTTAGGTTTGATATCTGTCATTTTGTGGTGGTGTTAATTTAATGATGCTGTTAAAAAAAACAGGATTAAAAAAACCCCAACCAAACAGCACTGCTCTTGGGCTTCACATCTACTGTAAACAGGATAAAAAGTCAGATTCATCCCCATTGCATTTCCAATTACTTCAGCAGCAAGCCATCAGAGATGTAGAATAATGACCTGTGTTTCCTAGTGTTTTTTAGGGAACAATAGAGGAGCTATAATTTAATCCCATGTGAATATTTGAATCATTATCAAGGGAACTTAGTTAAAATAATTTCCTTCCTCTTTCACAGAATTTGAATTCTTTCTGTTAAATAAGTAATATATTTTATTTTAGAGATTCATATTTTGTTTTTGCTTCCTATTAATTTGATAGTGTTAGTAAAATTAATAACAAACAGAAATGATCTGGGAGTAAAACAAAATGTTACTTCCTTTTCCTTTTGTAGGATTTTTCTGTGTTGACGTAAGTATAGGTGAACTGGTTCATGCTACTGGTCCTAGAGATCCCCTATGAGTTTGAAGCATTGACTGAGTTGAGTGTCAGTGTTATCTCACTGGAGCTCCTTGGTTATTTCTGAGAGTTTACAAAATCCAAGACTGAAATAGGCTTTTAATTCTTACATTCCTTGCTATTTATCCAAGTTTCTTTGGGTTGTTGGCTTGTGATGAATGGCCCCAGAGCTTTTTCTCTCTGGCATCATGAATCAGTGAGATTCCTGACCAATATTAAATACTCCAGGGGATAGTATAAAAATTCTGAAGTGGATAGTTTTGTACTATGCCTCTATGAATATTTTTCTTTAGAAAGTCTGCCTTTTTATATCTAATAATCTTCATGCTTCAGACAGGATCTCATTTTTGTGGACTTTTTTTGTATTAACTGGATGTTCTCATTGTGGTTCTGTATTTGCCCTCACACAAGGGGTCTGATGCTATCTGCTTCCAGAGAAAGCATCAAAATATTCAGTTTCAAAAGATGAACTTGAAGAAAAATAAATGAGCTGTTAAAACCAGCTATCCATGGAATGGTACATAAAATCAGATACTGAAGGACACAGCATGTTGTTGAGCAGAATTAACCTTTTCCTTATAATGCAAAGTGCATTACAGCTCCATCAGAAGAGTAAGCAGTCTCCTATCCACAGGGTCAGCTTATTTCTGAGTTTAAACTGGGGAAAAAATAATATTGCATATACTAGCACCCTGAGACCGCAGAAGAATTTTGCTTTTCATGGTGTTTCTCTCAAATTGCAAAAAAATAGTGTTTGATGGTATTTTGATATACTTGGTAACTGATTTCAGTGTTTTTCAGTTCTTATGAAAGATTTGGCATTTAAATTAATCTCCTTGGTAGGAGTCTGCTGGGAAGATCACTGAAAGCATGTTACTGTAAGTGAAGGAAAACCACAAATGAAAGGACTTCTTTGAAGTTACTTTTTTTTGTTTGTTTCTTTATTTTTGCTGTTTCTCCTACTCCCTCTCCCCTCACCATTTTTGCTGTTTAAAATTAATTCAGAGCACCTGGGTTTAGTGAGTTCGAGTTTGTTCCTTATACTTAAGATGGCTGTACTTCCTGTTGAGTCATTAAGGCAGTGTGGACTGTATTGTTAACTAACCTCTTTGGAAAGACTTTCTGAATTTGTGCATCAGATTACTAATTTGGAAATATCTCTTTGAGGTTTCTATTGAAGAAGGATCAGTAAATCAGTATTGAATTTTTAAATTTTCTTATAAAAATTACTTTTACCTACATCTATCTATTTATTTTTTTGCCTTTTCTTCCTCCTATTTCATACCAGGTATGGCAGACAACAATATTAATTACAGAAAAAAATCATGTCTTCAGTAAGGGAAATTCTGCAAGATAGGAAAATACTGATTTTGGTGGTCTTGTTAAATTTTTTTATTATTATTTTTTTTTTACCATCAGTTTACTGTCCTCTGACACTCAGGCTAAGTTTTAGGAATCATTGGGAAAATTACTAAAAACAAGTCATGTGCCTTGATAAAACTTTTGGAGAGGTCCCATTTTGAGTACTTGTTATATGCATTTCTGGCCAGAAAGTATTATGTAGATTACAAAAGATACAGAGAAAGGCAACAAGGAAGGTTTAACACCCACAAGCTGAGAATGAGAAGAGACTGCAAGGATGTCTCTTTGATTAACTTTAGTTCAGACAAATTAGATCAATGTTATTTGGAGGCCTGTGACTCATTAATTGAAATTACATCTTTCAGCACACTTGAACTAGTCCTCAGCAGTAGGTCAACACTTCATCCCTTGAATTGAGATTTTTCTTCCTTTTTTTTCCTTGCTGATACAGTTGTCAGTCTTACTTTGTAAGAATAAACCATAACAAACATTGCTAAATTACTGGGAGACTTTTGCAGAAGTGAGAGTGTACTCAGTAGCATTGCATGTTTTTCTGCTGTGTTTTAGCTCTGGAATGACTGGAGGAAATGTACTACAGAGTGTTTTATCTAATTAGCAGTTTGCAGAACCAGCTTTGCCCCAGATCTCAGTCAGCCTTGTGTTCCATCTTCTTTCTCTGTCAAAACTGGAAGGTTACGTAGAGGGCATTCAGCAACACTTAGAAGAATGTTTTTCTATTCATATTAATTGCATATCCGTAGAATGTTTCTTGAACCTTTTGAGAAAAGGTCTTCCCTTTTGTGCTGGTACAAATGTTTGTGTGACTGTGTGGTGTACATAATTGGAGAAGTGGTACAGCTGGAAAAATAATTCCTCTCGCACTAACTTTCTACTACTTCCTTCCCATCACTTTAGTGCACACAAGGAAAATGAAGACAGTAATTTCTTTGGTATAATTGCAATCAAAAAGATACTAGAACTGTACCTTCATTTCCCTGCAGATGTTATCTGTGACCATTATAACTCATATATGAAATCAGGACGTGATAGGTATATTTCTGTCATGCAGACTTCCTAGAGAGTAAATCTGCAACACAATTGTTTGGTGGATTCTTGTCAAAAGTGAACTCTTAATGCAGCTTTCCCCTTGCCCTATTTTGGGCTAGAAGGAATCCTGTTTGCTGTCTTTCTGTGCACCACTTAAGTATGAAAATACACGTGTTCAGTGGATGTTTCTTAGCATTTGTGCTCAGTTCAAAAAACAAAACAGAGTAATAAAAGTAAACAGTTCATGTTCTGTTATCATTAAGGTAGTTTAACATATAACATCTGTAGGTATTTCTGAACTTTTCTAAGATAAAGAACACATACTAGGCCAGACAATTTGGAGATAAAATTGTGGGTGCTATTAGTACAGAGCATTAGCTGCCTCTTCTAGATAACATTGCATCAGTTTCCATAATTATACACTTAGTACATTCCTAATTTGTTTAAATCTAGTTCTAATTTCTCCAATAATTTTCATGATTTAAACTAATTTCTTCCATTATTTTTTGTTGAAATGAAGAAAAATCAGTCATGCTGTGACATTTGAGTATGATAATTTCTAAAAGATCCAACTGATCTCAATAGAGACCAGTTGCAACTAGTCCCTCTCACATCCCTGTATCCTCTGGCAGTTCCATGCAGGTCCATGTTTTCTTTAACCTTTGCGGAAGGTACATCTGGGATCATCGTGCTGTGACAGAACAATGCTATTAACTCAGAATGTGTTCAGAGTTTAATGATCATTAAGTCAACAGAGAACCTACTGTTCATGTTTTGCTCTGTATTTCTTAGCAGTCTTCTATGTTTCTCTTTTTCTTTTGAAAATGTGCATTGTTTCCTGTTGATATGAATGTCCAGAGTGCAGAACCATATCATATGCAGAGCCTTTTGCACCCTGTCCTCCTCAGCTAGGGCCTAGATAATTTCATCGCCTTCATCTACCTCTTGAGGGGGAAAGCAATTTGACTATTTTTAGACACAGTCTTCACTGTTTTTCAAGATAGTTGTCATAGAGTTGATTTCTGACAAAGTTATTTTCTTGTAGTAAACAACTTTGTACAAGGTGTGAATATGTAGATCTCTCGTGTTCTCTGCTGTTGTTTTGACTGGTTAGTTAGCATCATATAGGGAGCACTTGTCTTGATGGAGCTAAGAAGCTGTAAGACAGGAGAGTGGGAATAGGATAATTGTTCAAGAGGAAAGGGGAACAGAGACAAAGGGATTTATAGATTAATGTACATTCCTTTACCATTTTGTATCAACAGTGTTCCAAGCCTTAGTAAGAAGGCTTTGATAATTTAGTATCTGTATAACATTTGCTCTTCAGTTTTCTGCTGAGAATGCAAATTAAGAAAATCTATTTTTTAAAAAAACAATGTGTTTTGCAGGAGATTAGTGTAATTTGTTGTTAGCAATTACAGTTTCTCCTGCTTTCTGTAATTGAGGTGTGCGTATTTGTATTTGTGGTAGATGCAATTTTAGTTTGTCGATTCTTTTGCTTCTACCAGGATCACTAAGTGTCTTTTCAGATGACTATTGACAGAGAAAAGAGAAAGAAAGATGTTTGCACTTTTCATTGAGTATTTTAATGGAACATAAGTTCTGGATCAGCCAGCCTTACAGCCTTTTAGTTTTATGTATTTATTTTATGACTACAGAGGGAGGGAATGGAGTTGGCCATAGATGAGGATATGTGGTGTGCCCATTACTGGCTTGTAATCATGTCAGAACATGCTGCTACCTGACATGCTACCACTTTCTAAAATTTTTAATGGATTCTGAATTTATCTGCAATTCTTCTGAAAGTATGAGAAAAGGTGCTTCATTCCTACAAACTATTTTTTTAAACTTTCCTTCATTTTGTCTGATTTCCGGAATGAAACCGCTGTATTTGTTGTGCTTATTTAATGTCTTGGGAAATGTGATTAAAAACAGAAAACAACACAAGCACTTTATGTACCAAAGGGTGTGTAGAAACAAATATGCCTTTATTTAAAACAAACAAATACTAGCCAAAGCCCCCACCTTTTCACCAGGAAGCAAAATATTCTCCCTTGAGCAATCTGTGTAATCTGCATGGGCTCATAGCTGTGTTACATACAAGGGTGTTTTTTATAAGTATTCCTTGTTAGGATGTTGTGCTAAAATTTGCAGAACACTTAGGCTGCCTTTATTATACTTTTCAAATGTCTGCAGAGGCTTCAGTTATTGTTATTTTGTGAAGCTTTCTTGGATGTATCTCCCAGAGCAAGTGCTTCTGCTTTGAGCTAAGACTGAAACAGATTAACGGTTTTGCCTGGTTTTTTGGCAGCTGTGCTAGTTTACTATGTACCCACTTCACAAAACTGACCTGGCTAAAAGCAAAACAAACAAGATATTTACTGGTTATTTTTCAACCATGTTGCGACAGACTGTTTCAGTGTCACAGCGCAGAGGACAGAAGCAGTCAAAAACAGGATGAAGGGGCATTTCAAGATCAGCAAACTGCTTAAGCTAGTGTGACCACTGAAATGAATGACTACAAATCTACCTCTTGGTGCAATATTTGTTGCATCCCTGCTATTACAAGTAGTTGTGGTCAAGGAAAGAGATTATTTTTCTAGTGTTAAAAAGAAATTAGAGTAGAAACCTGAAAACCATGGTCACATGGTCCTGAGGAAAGTTTTGAAGCATGGGGCGGCTACAGTCTGGTAGCCTTAAGGATTAAAATATTGTGAGAGCTGCTTCTTTGGATAGCTGTTCTTCAACAACAATACTGAGTTACATTTCCTTTCTGGGTTAAGTGAAGGTGGCCCATCCACCTTGGCAAAAATCAGTCAAATGTTCAGTCTAATTTTCTGTCATGTGACATGTCATGACATGATCTCATGGAGTTGATGTAAAATTCCCAGTGAAGTCCAAGAGTCACAGTCGGTACGGAGTGTGCTACGGGCAGCCAAAGCCTGAAGTGGGGTCTGGCATTGACCTGAGTCTCCACGTGTCCCACGGTCCCGGACTGGGGCCAGCTGGAGCCGTGAGGTGGCCGCACGCAGAGGTCAGCCCAGGCCTGCCTGTCCAACACTGCTCCTGTGGTGTCCCGTCAGTCCTGACAGCACTACCCCCCCAGCATTCCCACCCTGTGGGTAAAGGCCATTTTTTCAATAGGGATACTACCAAGGGGGCGGGGGAGCTGGCTGATAGGATGAGACTATCCATAATTCCCACACTGAGGTAAAGGTCAACTAGGTTTCCCTGATGGGCATCCAGCAGGACCATGGAGAGGTTTTACCTCTGCAGCTGAGCCCACTTAGCAATACACAATCCCATCTTAGTACAGTCACAGTTTAAAGAAACCAGGCTAGCCCTTTCTCTCCCCTAAGCTGCCTCTTACACTATATTGAGACCTTTTTACAAGCTAGATGAGAGCTTTCTAAATTGACTTATTTTGTTAGTTGTATTTGCATGAGAGCAGAAATAAAAAGGCTAAAAAATCTGAATCTGATACTATTTCTAGAGCTTTTGCTCTAAATGTCTTGTCATGGCATGTGTCATGCCGTGTCCTGTATTCCTTTCTTAATTTAGTATGCTGTTCCAAACATATTCATTTTGAATTTTCACCACTGACAACTGTCAGAACCTTCTAATTTATAATTATTCTGCATTTGAGCTTTAAATAACATATGAACATTCTTCAGTGTGTCAGTTACCAGTAAAACTTTGTATGCCAATAGCATGGCAAAATGGAAAGGTTTTCTATGGATCCTACATCTGTAAAAGTTCCCTTACCTTTGAGTAGTTTGTGTCTGTGGCTAACCTATATTTCTTCAGAATATATCTTAAATGTTCGTACACGTGCTTTTGTTTCCTGAAAGGATACAT
Source organism: Argya squamiceps (assembly GCA_037834095.1). NCBI lineage: Eukaryota > Metazoa > Chordata > Aves > Passeriformes > Leiothrichidae > Argya > Argya squamiceps. The sequence continues at coordinate 39,555,457 of JBBMKD010000001.1, forward strand.
ACTTCCAGTTTCAACATTAACAGTTCCTGGGCATAGTACCATTACAAACAGCTAAGCTGATTTTGGCTTTATGCCTGGATGTGTCCATTCACGAAGTAGTTGTTAAAGCAAAATTACAACTTCTAATTACATTAATCTCTTTGAATAGCTAATTTCCTCAGCACCAGCTTCTTGGTTTTTTGGTTTTTTTGATTTTTTTTAACAATGCTTTTTGGGGTTTGGTTTTGTTGGTACTGAAGAGATAACAAATAGTAGATAGAAAAACCATGGCAGTATCCAAACTATCAAGAACGTGTCACAGAAGTAAAGGATTGAACTGTCAGGCTGCTTTTCTCAGTGTTTTATTTCACAGCAGCTGTGCAATATAATGCAAAGGGATTCCTAATAGTAACAGATAGTAGACCTATTAACTCCTCTTGGGCAGTTGGTAGCATTGACCCATGAAGACCTACAGTATCTCTAAAGGTGCAAATTAATTTTCATATTGGAAGGCAGCACATGATGATCACAAATAGTGCAGGGCCAGCTATAAACCAGCACAACTTGGCCTGGCTGTTTGATTTCTCACCTTCACTAAGAGCAGCAGACAGGTATTATGTCACTGCTTACACAACTGCTTAGTTCCCATAGCCACCACTTAGCCACAGATAAGGCATTTTTTTCTTCACACAGAGGTGATTGCATTGATTGCTGAAAAGGTAGGTAGATCAGTACTTAAGACTTCTTGCAGTTTGAACTGTTCACCTTCTCAAGCTCTCACTCTGATTTGAAATTTTTATTTCTTTGTCTGGGAAATGTGAATGCTGCTTACATCATCTAGCTAAGAAGAGACAATCATCTGACAGGAAGAATTTGGGAGAGAATTTAGGCTGAATGTCAGGAAAACTTCCTCATGATGAGCTGCATTGTGAAATACTTTGCCAAAGAAAATAGACTTTGCCGAGGAGAATGTCTAAGGCACAAACTGAGATTAGGCCAAGTGTTGAAAAATGTAATATAGAAACAGAGTAAGTATTTTGTATTGCTCAGTGACCATGCATCCCTCTTAGCCTGGAGCATGGTTAATCAGATTGTCATCAAGTATTGTTTAGTAAGTTATTTCAAGGGTGCCTGTCATGATAATGGGCTAAAGTATGCTGTATTTCTCAAAAGGACTTCCACACTCTTTATCAAGGTAGGGATTATGGGGAGAATGGAAAACAGGCATAAGTTGGACAACATCTAACAAATCTGCTTTTCTGGTTGAATTTAAGAGTAACATCCTCACCCATGACATTATCCCATGAGCATTTTGCGTGAGGCTCTAAATAAATTGATTTCAGTATTTAGGATCCTAAATTTCTGTGGAGAGTTCTGTAGCTGGCCATTTTTATTGCTTGCTTGTTTGCAGAAAATCAGAGTCACTATGTCAAATATAACCCTTTCTGGCAATTTGAGATAGTTATTGATATTCTCTGATAGATTCTGTAGTATGAAAAGTTTAAAAGAAAATCCTAGCTGCAGAAAACATTCCTGCTGACATCTTGGCTTCCTTGTTGGGTTAGCCATTTACTTATTTTTATCTCTCACTGCTAAACTTCCATTTTGTTTATTTATTTGTTTTAAACTTTAAATTTTGAGGTGTTTGTTCTTGCTTCGGACTCAGAAGTTGTTGCTTAGGTCATCCAGGCAATCAAACTCTTGATCTCCCAAGAGGTCTGTCACTAAAGAACAGCTTGTCTATCTGCTTTAGTGTGTTCAGCTTCGGTCTAGGAAGGAGGAATCTGCACTCTGACTTTCTGTTTTTTTAAGGAAAGAATATTTAAAGGCAGTTTCAGGAATTTTGACAAATGAAGCTTTTCAACATAAATGTTGTGATGAGTCTGGCAGCTCAACATCCCTTAAGGAATAATCTGCACTCATTAAATAACATTTGTTTTACTTTTCATGGTAAGTTAGAAACTCCTCACTTTGATTAGTTAAATGTTTATTTATTCTTTTATTGATTTCCAACTTTCCCTTCACATCCTAATGGACCTCACAAGGAGGCCTGTTCAGGGTAAGTTTACTCAACTCAGGAGAGGTTTTCTTGACATCTTGCACAGTGAGGGAAGCAGGCCTGGCCACAAAATTTACAGATCAGGATTTGGAAAAGCAAAGAGACAAAGTAATAAACATACGGAACTGATTTGGCGTAACTGTTAAGTAGGTCTAGCAGCCAGATTAAAAATGTCTTGGAAGGTTTAAAATAAGCTTTTTGTAGAGTAAAGCTCTTTGCTTATTTGCTAGGATTTATCTTAATCAGATAATTTCTGTAAATGTTAATACATTGACAAAAATGTTAAAAAAGCCACACAACTCCCCACAAAAGCAGAGATTCCTTCACTTTCTGCACTTCTTAAATTGAAGATTTCTCCCTGTAGAGGACAATTTGGATATTTTTTTTTACTTGTTCTTTATGGGAAAAAATGCTTCACGTGATAAATGTTTAAGAAGGTAAAGATACTTGTAATATCCTAAGATATCTACATTTACCAGAGTACTTAGTAGAATAATGTACTGTTAAAAATGTTGTGAAGTGTGGTATACTTGAATTCTGGATCGGATTTTTTTTTCTTTTTCTTAATTAGTTCTGTGTTCCAATTATGCTGTTTCCTGTTTATGTAGCCATTTCCCACTTGATAATATGTAATGTAAATGTTCAAGCTGAGAAATTCTTTGGTTTGTTTGGAAAGCCATTAAGGGGGGTAAAACCAGAAAAATTTTCTTCTACTGACCATCTGAAACTACATTCTCAAGCTCTTTTCCTTTCAGTATGATTCGAACTCTCAGCCTAGTCAAGAGACATGCACTGTTTGTGTTAATGGTAGTGATAAAAGATAAATGCCCAGACTTGCAAGTACACTACTGAACTGTTTTTCCTTCAGTGTGGTTGTGTTTGTCGTTGCTTTATCTTTTACAGTTTTTGCTGAGTTACAGTCCATGGAGTAAACTGTAAAAAGAAATGGTATCTCTTACTGGATGATTAGGTACCTACCATGGTCATATCCATTGCTAATATTTTCTAAATATTTTCAGGAGGTTGCTAAAGAAAAAAGGGGCAAAAAACCCAAAATACTGTTTTGGTTTGTTTTTGTGGGTTTTTGTTTATTTGTTCTTAATTGGTTGGTTGGTTAGTTCATTCATTATTTTGGGGGTTTTTTTCCTTTCATTTATCACCAGGTAGGTTTTTTCCTCCAAAAGGAGGAAATCTCCAGCTTCAGTCACCTTTGTAACCGTGCATATATGAGAAAAAATTAAATACATTACTTAACACTTTATAAAGTGTTCCCATCTATGTAGAAAATCTGCTAATGCAACTAAGCAGCAAGTCTAAGAGACAGGAGAGGCTGTGAGTGAGAGGAGGCAGAAGGGGCACATAACAGTTTCCAGCTCAAGTTGTTAGTGCCAATAGCGACATAAACCCCACTGAGCTCTTGCCTGCTGAAGAAAAAACAGGAATATGGGACACAGAGCAATCAGATCTTTGAAGTGTGTCCTTGTGCAATGAAAGAGTAGGTGGCATGCATGGTCTTTGTTATGTGAAAGGATTTTGAGGGAAAAAGAAGGCACTGGCATATCCTGAAAAGAAATGCCCAGGAGGAGATACAAAATGGAGCCAAGGTGCAGCGAATTTGTCCTAATATATTATCTTCTTGTGGGCTTTTACCATAAATTACATGGTATAAAAGTCAGTTGGGTCTTTCCCCTTTCCTTTTTAACTTACTGGCCACTGTTTTCTCTTAATCCATGTAAAAACTTCTGTAGGGACAAGATGTGAGTATTTTTTCACATAAATGAAAAATACTGGAGCACATGCCTTGATGTACAGTGCTTCTGCGTTTGAATTTTACCTTACAGTGGTCAATGCATGTAGTGTGTGGGCACTCATAAGCAGCCAGGTTCTCTGTAGCATCTTCCCACTGCTCTTGCTCTCTTGGGAAGTTGGTGGGTGTCATTGTGCTCAGTGCCTGCTCAGGAAAATGTGTTTGGTAATGACTAACATTAAGAGTAAGTCAATCTACTTAAACCTACACATCGAGGAAGTGAGTGAAGAAGAACCACTTGATGCCTGTTGGCATCTAGTTTCTGAACACACTGAAGATGAAGCACTTCCTATGACATTGTGTTATTTATTGTCAATACCTAGAACAGGAATTTTTCAAAATATATTCATGTTAGAGTTTTGCAGTGGGTCAAAACATCTTAGTGTCAAAAACTTGAAGGGCAAGACATTTAAATCTGATCAACTGGGAGGATGGACTCCAATACTGTTACATTTAATACACTGAAGAAAGAGAGCACTTGACAACAGAAAAAACTTGGCCAACCTGAAGGTAAAATACGTTTACAATCAGACTCTGACTTTTGTAACTGAGCTGAAGGAGTGATGGCAAGTCCTTCAGTAGGCACTGCTCGGGTACCTTTGGTATTTTCATAATGAATTCAAGTGTCCCAGTTTTGGTATTAGTTTTGAATGCTAGGAATCTTAAGTTCTGCTTTTTGCCTTTAGCACACAGCGGGAGCTATGTTATTTACAAGAAGGGTAGTCCATGCTGTATGAACCCTCCAGCTGTTAAAGACTACTAAATCATGGAGCTAGGACTGTAGCTTGTTTGTTCAAAACTCCGTGTTTAGAACTGTTCTGTAATGAAAATTTCTTAAAGTCGATCTAGGCACCCTATTCTAGATATGCAGCTGTGGCCTGAAAACATGAATTAAAGATTGCTTAATAAAGGTAATGTTACAGGAATTTAGTTTACAATTCTGTTGATCCATAAGGTGCTTGAGATATGACATACTTTGTTTTCAGATTGGTTCAGTGATGCTGTCAGTAGTAAAACTTAAATATTTTATGCTGTCACTGAGGTAGTAATCCTCTCAGTACCAGCAAAGTTTTCTGAGCAGCTCTGAATAATTTTGATACTTTTCTGCACATAACCACTGCATTTAAGAATCACCAACACCTTAAATTTTACTCAGAAGCTAACAGGGTAAAAAGGATTTGACCATTAATACTCTTTAATAGTTCTGTCAGCTTTTATGTACCATCTCCAAAAACACATTGCAGAGCCTTGCTAGGAGTTAAGGAAGTCTGAATAGTCACTGTGAGCTCCACAGTTGGTAGAGAAGGATGACATCCTAACCTTCCCTATCAGGATGATACATGTATGGATGCTACAATTTTATTCCTTTGTTGCTGTTGAAGTGCCAGGGAGCAGCGGCAGACACAGTAGGACCAGCAGGCTGGGACTGGCTTGTGCAGACACTTAGTAATTCAGCAAAGTACTTTTCCTTGTGTGCACTTCAGCAAAGCAAATTTCAGCAGCACTTCCCTCCAAAGTTTTATTGCTAATGAGGGCCCTTTATTCAAATCCATTTCTTGGCAAGGTACATTGTGAGAGGAATGAAGTCAATTTTGTTAAAAGTTACTGTGGGAGGGCAGGAGCAGCATTGTTAAACCCATGTCTGGACAATTCCCTTGGTATCATTCTTTGCATCTTAATTTCCCCATGAAGCCTAATTTACAACATGACAGTATTTACATCTTTATTCAGTACTTGTAATACTTGATACAGAGTTTGACATTTGGAATAGAGACTTGACATATGAGAAGAGCTGTGGAATTACTTTTGTTATTTTATTCAGGCTACCAAAGGGAAGGGCAGAAGTTAAAATTTAAAATTATTTTTTTTTGTATGATAATAATGTTTGAATTTTTACCTTTACCACTTCAACTACGTTATAAAGAATAACTTTTCTGAGTTTGTTTGGGCCCCTTTTGTACACAGATGTTTCTTCTGGGGACTGTCCAATGTTTCAACAAACACAGGACTCCTTTGCCATTTTGTATGCAATGAGTGGAAGATGAGAGACAAGTTACGTGCTTGGTCTGAATGCTTTAAAATCTAAGATCTGATTTCCTTCAATTTAACATGTGCAACAGTGTGTGTTTATTTATGCTCATAAAACCAGCCATGCCCCTTTATAATTCAACTGGATTTTTTTGTCTTGATACTGACCTCTGGCATTCAATTTCTTGAGACAATTATGAAATACTAGCACACTCCCCTTTTTATTTCTCCTATCAACTGGTTTTAATTTCTCCATTTCCATGTTTGTCTTTTTTTGTGTTGCTTTTCCAGAAGGCTGTTTGCATTTACATTGGTACTATTTGTAGATCATAGCATCTAAAAGTATTGCAATTTTTTATGTAATCTCCTATTTTAAAAGATGCTATAAATGTAATTTTTGTGTGATTATTTTTATTAAAAAATGAATATATTTTAAACATCTGATAAAAATTTAAAGACATTTTTGAAGGTTACCATCACATAGTTTTCCTATGTTATAATCTAAGTTTATAAAAGTCTGCTAAGTATGATGGTAGAAGGAAAAGACACAGTTTGGTCTTATTTGGGTCAAATAATTGAAGCATTTAACTTGTTTCTTCATTCACCTACCTAAAGAAAATTAAATATAGTAGTCTTCTGAAATTTAAAGTAAAATAAAGAATTATAAGAGAATATCTGCCGTTTCACATGGAGCATGTATGTGGAACATGACTATTTTCAATAATCCATTTTTTCCTAAGCCGTTGTTTCATGTATCTTGAAGATGTAAATCAGAATTAACATAAAGGTATTTGTAGCAATTTCACTTCAGCAGTTCCCAATGCTTGAAAGGCTTCTAATATTCCTCTTTGAACAAATCTGCTTTCTCTAGGCAGATGACATGGTATTATATGCTGTAAATAATTTTTAAGGCTGTCCATGAAATATATGAGATGTCTCATTGCCTCTACGTGTTATCAAAGGCAGTTTTTTCACTGGGCCTGTGGCAGGTTTGTAGCCTCTGACTTTACTCCTGCTTGGAGTGATTGATAGTGTAGGTCTGCTGCACTTTCTTAATTCAGCAGGAAACTGAGCATCAGCTTTTAAAATGTAAGGTAAATTTGGTTTACCAAACCAATTAGTGGAGGATGATTATAAATGCAATATCTGTCCACATACAAATGGTAGGAATTGAGTAGCTTCATCTTGGTGCTGTTTAAAGTAGTGCTTAAAGTATTAGTGGTCTGACAATGCCCAAGAATTTTGTGTTTATGACCGAAACAGATTAGCACAAAAACATTAAAACTTAACTGCTGTAAAATAACAACAATTCTGTGAGTTTAAACATAATGATATTTTCTCTTCATAAGGCAAGAAAGATATATTAAGCTAACTGAAAATTCTCAAATGGGAAATTTAAAACAGATCGAATGAATATTTAGCTTTTCCTTCCAGAGGAATCACAGACAATGAATGCATTAGGTGAACAAAATAATTCAAAGGAACTAGCATTAAAAAGAAGTATTAAATGAATGTATTGATAATATACTTTATCTAAACATGCCAAACACCATTTTTACATCTTTAAAAACTTTTAATGTATGGAAATCTTGTTGCAACCTTTACTTTCTTTTGCCTGCAATGGTGACTTCAGTCATAAACAACCTACCTTATTATCCAAAACAAGAACTATTGAAACACATTTGAAGCTTTCTGCTGTAAATTCATGGTGCAAGTATTCTCATCTTAAGTTTGTTTTTACCCTTTTTTACATGTCTTGTCACTCACTGAGCAATATCTACAGAGTCCAGACTTGAAGTCATTGAGAATTGTTTCTAATGGTTGCAGTTCATCTAGAGATGAACAAAACACTAAGAAAAATAATTGTAAGATGCTTGAAGTAATTGTAAGACATGCTGCATCTTGTATAGTTTTGTTAAATATTTGTTCCTTTGGGAATTTCCGGTGCCCTTCTATAAGATATTGCCACTGGGTAGCATAAGATGGTTCTGGAGCAGCACTTAGTGACTAGAGTCAGATGGTAGGAACTTTTGGTTAGAAATGATCCTATTTTTTCTGTTGGTTTCAATGCTCAGCTTCAGTGAACTCCCTGTGTGAGCCCTGTCTCTGTCAGACACCAATTAGCTGCCACATTCCAGAGTCAACTGGTGAACCTGGTGTCTTAATACCCGTGAATGACAGAAAGTGTGAGTAGAGGAGGCAGCATGCTGCCAGGAGATGGAGGGCAGAATGGTTATTTCTGAGGCTGAATGGTGACCCTTCTCAAAGAGAAGTGATATGCAATGACCAGTTTGGATTTAGACAGAAAAAGTAGCCCAGATCAGATGGGAAGTTTCGATTATGTACCTGTTTCAGCACTGCACATGTAATCAGTTGGTGATAAATGTAATAACTATGCTAGAAATTAATTCAATAAAAGGAAATCAGGAGGTATAAAAAAATTACTTCATGTTGGGATTAGACTAAGCCATATTTAATATGACCTAATGGATTAAAATCTAACTCATCTGATCCCTATTTAGTATGATGATAGAGTTAAAATTTGACTGTTTTTTCTTTTAACTCTGAAGTAAGTGATTTGTTACACTATTTCATTGGTTGCAATGCTTTGATAATTTATTCTTCATCTATTTGGGAGTATGACTATATTTGTAGTTCATCTGTTTGGTTACTTTAGAGGTGCCATAGACTTTAGTAAGTGTGACTTTAGACTGTGAAGGTAATGTGACAGTAACCTTTACTGAATCCTGTAATGTTTATAATGTTTTTGCTGTCTTTGTTGAATCCAGGTGCTTTCTGCTGAATGAAAAGCAAATCTTCCCCAGTCCCAGATTTCTTTGGCTTTTCACGAAAAACTTTAAATGGATTTGCAATATCTCTGAGGGAAAGCAGACTTCAAGCCAAGTGGCCCAGATGTTCATTTGCTTTCTTTTGAAAACTTCTAAATACTGTTGTATTAAGCCTTTATACATCTACGCAGCATTACCTTCATGTAAGCAGAGTAGCAAACTTGAGTTTGATTGCAGACAACCTTGTAATTTCATGATGTGATATATCTTCTCTGAATGGATCACAGGCATCCTGTACTTGTTTCTCCCTGTTGATTGGGAAGGGAAGCTTATGTTGCTGTATCAAGTTCAGAGACTGTGGATATCTAATGATGAGTGACTGAGTTAATGGCCCAGTAAGTCCCTGAGACTCTTTGTCTTGGTGTTGTTACTGAGATGATAATGTCCTCTGTCAGATCTTGCTGTTGGCAGTGCATGAACTGATTTATTACGGGACACCTGAAGTTCCAGATTTTGTGTGGTAGCTGTTACTTGAACTCAAAAATACATTTTCTCTCTATTGTCTTGATGCCAATCCTTAGAGTTAATATTTCTCCGTTGTTCCTTGAACCTAAAGCAAGTTAACCAGTGTCAGTAGAGCATGGTCTTAAAAGCCCAGGCTTTCAGGGTCATTCATAAGGCTTGGCTTCCTGGGAGGAAGAAAACTTCTACTCCACAGCCATTGCAGATATGAAGAATATTGGTGCCTCCTTCCAAGAGAATAAAGTTAATGTTTTAATGAAAGGTTGTACTGGACCTTGGGATCTCTGAGTGCTAAAGTACCATAAATACTGTCTTTTGCCATAAAGATTGAGCTACCACAAAAAAAGGTAAGATTCTTGAAGGTGATTGGGTTGTATTTGGTAGGTACTTGCTATGTTGTACCCTCATCTAAGATAGCAGAGGTCATCATAACCCTGTTCAGGGGTGGAAACAGGCCAGAAAGCATATGCCTCAACTTTGAGACTACTGGGGTATAAAGTTAATTAAATGTGGCTTATAAAAACACTTCATTCATGTGCTGATGTAATGAAAGCATTTTAAACTTAATTCTTTTTAGTTACATACTGTGCTTAGTAGGATAGTGGGTAGTTGAAAAATAGAAAAGAAAAAAGAAAATAGTTCAAGGGAGTATTTCTAAAATAATGTCAACTCACTCATTCCTGCCAATGAGCTCCCAAAATATATTGCTTACAAACTATAACTATTTTCTTCCTTGGCTGATACTTGTGAGGAACAAAGAAAACTGCCAAATGGACAGAGAGAGAGCCAGAGAAGACCTCCTGGTATTTGATATTCTCCCCAACTTACAAGACAAAATTACATCTGGTTAATGACCACAAAGATAGTCGCAGTACTCTCTGCAAGGTTTGCTTGTTTTTATAATGTGTTTAGCAGTCATATTAACTTAAGAGGGACTGTTTGTTCTTTGATTTTGTTTGTTTATTTTCTTTAATTTTATTTCTTTTTTCCCTTCAATTGGAATTCTGGGAGTAATTCTTGAATTGGTTTCCCTCTTTGTTTTTCTTTGTACCATTAGCACACAAAAGGGTACAAGTATAGTCCTTATGCTTAGTGTGGTTTCAAGAATGATGAAATGTTTCTTTTCCTTCTCAGCTCAAAGATGTAATTTCTGTTGGTACTAGTCTCAGTTACAGCTGGTCTGATACTCTATGCATAACTTGCCCTGTAACTTACCTGCACAGAAGACTGGTGGAGAAAAACGCAGAGTTCAAATTAAAGTTGGTAGGCTGTTAAATTTGTGAAGGGTCTTATTCATCTGGAAGAGGAAAGTGAAAAAAACTATGAAAATATGCGGGTCTATTTGTGTGAAAGATGTGCTGTCTTACAGATTGTTCAGTAATACAAATTACTGCAATAGCTTGCTTGAATGGAAGGGTGTAACAGAACTGAACTTCTGATTTCAAAAGTAGCTTTTAATTACTTTTTTCTCTTGTCCTTCAGTTTCTAGTTCAACAGCTTGCACCTCTTGGAGTTTTCTTTTTTGTCTTTTTCCTTTGGAATTCCTGGAGTGTCACCACAGTTAAGCCTAAAGTCACAGAAAGGACAGTGGATCACATGAAATGCTTGGGTAATTGTTTTTGGGATTTGAATATATCAGGGAAATAAACTTTAGAGTTGGAGGTCTCTTGCAACCATGGAATTCAAAGTATCCTGAAGAAGGAAAGCATCACGGGCAGAGGGGTAGAATGAAGCACAGGAGCAGTGAGCCAGTGTCTCCAGCAAAGGAGTCCTGGAGTCCTGCATGGACTTAAAGCAAAACTGATCATGGAAGTAGAGAGCTCTGGCAGTGATAGGATCACTCTCTCTTGCCCTACCCTCTGTAAGTTTTCTGTGCCAGGAAGTTTTGAGCTCCACTGGAAGATTTGGGTTTCATTAGGATATGAATAGGATTGTCAAAATTCCATCAAAAAGTATGCTAAAGTAGCTCAGATCTTAAGGTCTTACCAGCAGTCTACAAGATCAAGTATAGTTCTCGACAAATGAGGATGTGTGCTTTCTAGTAGATCTTTCCTCTGTCCAAGGGTTGTTCAGCCTGAAGAAGAGAAGGCTTTGGGGGGGTCTTCTAGAAACCAACCTTGCAGTAGAGACAGGACAAGGGGGAATGGATTTAAACTGAAAGAGGGTAGAATTTAGATTAGATATTAGAAGGAAATTCTTTACTGTGAAGGTGGCGAGGCACTGGAACAACTTGCCCAGGGAAGCTGTGGATGTCCCATTCCTGGAAGTTTTCAAGGCCAGGTTGGACAGAGCTTTGAGCAACCTGGCTCTAGTGGGTGCTGTCCCTGCCCATGGCAGATGGGGAACTAGATGATCATTGAGGTCCCTTCCAGCACAAACCATTCTATGATTGTCATTCAAAAAAAATGGGTATGGAACCTGTTTCTTTTCAGATGAACCTTAAAGAATATAATTTCCCAGACAAAGGGGAAGTTCAGGATCTTCTCCTGATTCACACAGAAGTGGATACAGCATCTGTACTTGTCTAACCTTGTCAGTTTTCCATAGCGTGGAAATCGAAAGAAACATTAATAGGAGGCGGCTTGCAGTTAGTATTCAAGCATTAAGGTTCTATGTCCTCATTAGAGGATACAAAGATAAAAAGATTGACTCTTATTTCTCTGAGACATTTGTTTCTGAAATACGGGTTCTTCAAATGAAATCCCTATCTTACTTAATTTCTCTGTAATTTACTACTTCTGGAATAGTAAATCCTTCTGAAAGCAGAAAAAAAAATCCGATGGCATATACTTGGAAAGAGGAAGCTTTCAAATCTAGTTTTTCCACTCACCCATAATTAGATGTTCTGATAGAAAAATGTATCAGTAAGCCTTCATTTACCAAGACCTCTACAAAGTAATTGCAAAGTCAAGATACACAAGACCCTGAAGATTGGCTCAGTTGGTCAGAGCTTGGTGCTGATACCACCAAGATTGTGGGTTAAGTCCCTGGGTGGGTCATTCTCTAAAGATTTGATGATTCTTGTGGCTCCCTTCTGACTCAGAGTATCAGTGATCTAAAATTATGTTTTCAATGTTAATTTTAAAATATTATATGTACATATATTTTTTCTACGTATATTTACACAGCGTATCAGTGTGTACTTTTTAGAATATCAATGTTATGTTTAAAAAGCAGATGGGAGATCTGAGTCAGATTCTTCACGAAGACTGACTTTTTTGAAGGTTGGCTGCTTTATTATCTGCTTGGTCTGTAATCAGTAAAAAAGAAAAAGCTCCTGAGGACACGCAACATCTGAAATTCTTCAGTTGTTCTTCAGATGAGTTCTGTTCTTCCTCTAATGTTTTGTGAGGACTCCATAAGGATACTGGCCTTTCTGTGTTAAAGGCAGCCTGTGTGCATATTCTCTTGTGTAATTTTTTATTATATTAACAAACAATCACTTCAGGTTTGACACTGCAGTAATGTATTTTTAAACATAAACTATGCAATATAGAAAATTGAAGTTCACTTGAAAACATTTGATGATCTTTAAGGTCTCTTCAAACCCAAACCATTCTTTGATTCATATCTATAACTACTCCCAGACTTGACTAGCATGTGATTTATAAGCATCCCCTTGTGGCAATGTATTAATACCACTTGATACAGCTTTAGATTTTGGTAAGAAGCTGAATGTTGCATTACACATTGTACTGGAAGTGTCCAGCCTATGTTATTAATTGTCTGTAGTTAAAATTTTGTAGTCTTCTCAATCTCCTTTAACATCAACTTTCTTTAAATAAGTGGCAGTGGTAGTGATATTTTTAGGAAATTAACACAAGCTTGGATATTGCTTGATGTCATCCTTTTTTTTCTTTCTTTGTAAAGGTGAGAGGTATTAAGATAAACTTCAAGTATATTATTTAAGTATGTGATTTGTCTGTGTAGTTTTCTGTACAAAGCTGTAAAAATATTTGTCTTGCTAAATTCAAGTAGTTACAGACATTGAAATTCACATTATTAACTTTGTGTAATATTTACACTTTTTAACTTCTAAAACAGAAACTGTGCACTTAAATACATAACTAGTGTTTTATCATGGCATATTTTTATTCTTTGTAGCATGAAATTTGATACATAAATTATGATAAAAGTTATGTATAATGAAAGCCTGGTTGTCTGTATTTGGTCTCAACTGTTGTATTTGAAGTTGTAACAATTAGGAGCTGTTGATACAGGCCTCAGACTGAAAGAAGACATATTTTGACCACCAGATGTTAGGAATTGGGGGAAAGATTTAAAATTAAATTATATCTTTTTGTCTAGTAGGGAAATACTTTTCTAGATTAGAAATGCGTTATTATGCATATATTAGCTGTGAGATTTGTTGCCCCATTTGAATGAATTTCATTTGTGTTTTCTAGAAGTCTTATACTGACATGAAAAATGTTAGTATTTGTCAGCATTCAGAATTTGCGAGTCATTGAGTATTTCAGGGAAATGAGTTCTGTTTACTATGTGCTAGTGTGGTCATTCTGTGTTGCCATGAGAAGTAGTCTTAGCAGATTCTGGAACAAAAAAATGTTTTTCCAAGATACACTATATAAACCCAAAATCTTTTCATAGTTAAAATGTTTGCCATCATTCAGATAAGTTTAATATATTTCTTAATTCTGTTACTGCAAATGTGCCTCCCTTAAGTTGTTGCTGTCTTCTTCTAGCAATTGGTAAATCTATTAACTCAGTCCTTTCTGTGACCTAGCTTGTCCTCATCCCTACAAATGAAAATACAAAGCTCAAAAGGTATTGACTGTTCTTGGTAATGCAGTTCAGCACTAGACACTAAGGTGAAGATAAAACCCTGCAAAACAATTCAGGGCTTAAAATTTGTCTGTGTTGTTAGTATTTAAAAATTAATTAGCAGCTGGGTCTATGTTTAAGTGGCATTGACAACTTAAGTGGCTTCACCATGTTGTCTCAAAGGCTGTCAGAGTTGAAATGTTGCAGTTATGCAAACAATTACCAACCTCATAAGTTGTCCAAACTGCCTTAGAAAAAGTATTTTGAATTTTTAAATGCTTCTTTTTCTCATCTATTTTACATCTTCTGGGTAGTTTTATTGGTACTTATTTCAATTGTGCTTTTATCAACAAGTAGAGTTGATAACTTAGTTGATAACTAAGTGGAATTATATATACCAAAGATAAAAATCTGAATAAGTTTTTTAATTTAGAAAAATCTGTTTCTTTATTACTGTATCTAATGTAACTCTCTCAAATGTCAAAGTAATATTCTTGTATTATGTCTGCTAATACTTGTCTAGCATCTTAATTGAAAAAAGACTGATGAACTGTCAGTAGATTAAAATTGTGTTATTCTTTTTTTTTTCTTTTCTTTTTCTGGAGAAAGACTATTGCTTTTGCCAAATAAGAGAAACAATCACGTAATTTGATTGACTTCCACATATTAACCATTCTGAGCACTGGAACTGTGTAATGTTCAATAACTATTAGATCAAGAAAATGTAGCTTCTTTAAAGGTGTGACTAATCTGAATAAGCTTGGAAGGTTAAGATCCATATTTTAAACACAATATGGATTTCTGAAGTTGCTGTTTACAAAAACTGTTACAGTCTTTTTGACATTGTTTCCTGTTCCCAATGTCCCCGATTTCAACCTAGCACAATAACTAAGAGAGGGATTATCTCTTCTTGGCAGGAAAAAAGTTACTCTATTAGGACCACACAGTGAAAATTTCAAATTATCGAAAGCAATCAGATTTTCTTAGAAATGGTTGTGGGAGTATTGGATTGCTACTTTAAAAGAGGACACAGAAGATTGTGGGGGGAAGGGGGATGGGGGGGCTGTATGCAGATTTATAACCCTTAAGTAGGAAACTGTAAAGTAGTTACAGTGATAGCAATTGACAAAGAAAGGAAATTGATAAGTGAATATGTAAGGCAAAATTTCTTTTCTCTCTATAATTTTCAGTTTCCAAAAGCTAGGCCCAACCTGGTGGAAATTGATAGAAATCTTTACACAGTGGAGCATTCTGCATCTTGTATTACAGTTGAAATGCATCTGCTGGGATTTTCTTACCTCCTTTGCTGCCACATTCTCCCTCCCCAAAACCAAAGCCTATTTCTTGCCTAACTCCTAATTTTGCTGGGAGATGAACTGACACAACAGGGCTCTTGCCAGTAGAACCTTTCAGCCCAGGGATGAGCTTGCAGTGTGTTCTGTTGATGTGACTTGGCAGATCTATTTAGAAGCACAGACCCTGTCTAGATAAAAGCCTGGCTATGACTGCTGTCCATTCCCACTTCATGTATAGCTGTGGGAGTGGTAACATTGTACTGCAGCCCAGCAAACCCACTTACTTCTCAGATGAATCCTCTCCTATGCTTCCTGTTTGTATGTTCTTCCATGGTGTTTGAAGCAGGTTTCTCTTTTTCCAGGATACTTCATTTGCTTTGCAGCAGTTTTGAGCAAGATGGGTGGGAGTTGTGTTTCAGTCACTTTAATGCTGCCAAGAGGACAATATGTGCAGTGAGGTCTCCTGGTGTGGCATGGAGGCTGCATGACCATGGTGGCACTGAGTCAAGGGAGGGGCCATTCTGCTCCACATGGGGTTTGTTTGCCTGGCAATGACTAGCAACGGGACTGGTAGTGATTGCTGGTATCCGAAATAACTACTTAATAATATATGTATGTCTCCCTTAATTGAAATGTGACATATTTAGCAATGAATCTAAAGGGCAGAGAAAAACTCAGTTTGGGATGTGTAAAAGAAAAAAAGCATCCTCATTTCCATACCAGTAACTCCAGTGATCATTTGTGATTTCTGTGTGTGTTGCTAAAAGCTATGTTCATGCTCTGTAAGCGATCAAAACTTCCAGCTGCTGCTTCCAGGCACATGGACTGCAATTTTGATTGGTAGTAGGCAAGACATTTAAGTTTTGCATTGTTGTTAATTAGCTTTAGTGATCCTTGGGATAGAAATTATCTTTTGCTAGGTGCATGCACTTTGCTTTGTAAAAGGTGTTGAGTTCCAGTTAGATTGCTGGATCATGGCTAAAGATCTATATACTATTGGCAAGCACCCATCTAGAGAGTAATGCAGTGTTGTATCTGGTCCAGTGGAACTGATGGAGGATGTTGAATACAATGAAAACATTCTTCCTCATCATCTGTGCCTGATTTTTGTTTTTAAATTTAGCACATTTTGATCATAGTATCACGAGCATTCCAGTGTTGCCATTGCTGTCTTGGACTGCAGTTCATAAGGGTGTCAAAGTGTCTCAGCTTCTCCTGAAACTTTGCCCTGCTAAGAGATGTGGTGATTCTGTGTTCTTTCAAATTGTAATGTTAAGTTTGGGAAGAAAGAAAGTGTGTTTGTATTTCATTGGGTTTAATCTATATGTTTTATATTACAGCGTTTTGGTAAGTTTCTGTGCTCCACTGACAATGTGACTTATCAATTACTGTTATGGAAGAACCACAAGAACTGTATTCATTCACATTTGACTTAGGTACATGTTAGCTTTGCCCAGACCACTAAACCTGCCAAAACCCAAATTATGAGTATTGGTGAAGACTGTACTGGTGCGGGAGAAAAAAAGCTATTTGTGCAGCAAACCCAGAGTTTTGCCTGTAGTCAGTATAATAGAATATTGTAATGTTCTTTATTGTACTTTATTTCTGATATGTTGACAGTTTTTAGTTTCTCTGATTTTCATCAGCAAAGACAATTTCACTGGTTATTTTTCCTGTCCCTAAAAGGCACGTGGGGAAATTATGCTACCTTTCCTTGGTGAGTGGCATGATATCTTGGCTGCCATTTATATTCTGCTGCATGTCTGTTTCCAGTCCCAAATGACTACGGACTGCTTTGGGTGATTGCTGCTGGGAATGGGTTTCAGGGAGGAGTTCCCAGCACTGGATTTACACTACATAAACAGAGGCCATGAGGGGAAAACTGTGTTTCATTAAGAACTCTGGTTTAGGTTAAAGGGATAAAAATAGCTGCAGGACATCTCAAATTAGTTTAAAAACTAGAAAAGTGAAGGAACCAAATGTAGAGTATTCATTTTTAAGTGCCCACTTACCTTTTTAGAGTTCTCTGCCTCACTCTCTTCTGTTCAGTGTACCTAGGTCTATAATGCAAAGGGATAGCTGAAAAGATTCAGCTGTCAAAAGTTTCAGATTTCATAAATACTGACTTTTTTAGTCACTGCTGTCAGTATTCATGTATTTGTCTTCTTTGTTCTGCCAAAACATGTTCCTGAATGTTTTAATTTTCTATTCTGGTTTTAGGCAAGATGCAAGAAATGGAAGTACCAGAAAAACCTCCTGCATATTGGAGAGAAAGTTACTGCATCTTCCATTACAATTGCTTTAGTTATCATAAAAACATTCTATAGTAGACTAGTGTGCATGTGTGTTGTATGCTTTGTGTAAAGAAAATATAATTACTTGCCTTCTGCTCTTACCAGAATGTTTCGGACATGCATATTTCAGTCTTGCACGTTGGCAGAGTTACAGTGACTCCACTTTCTGCAAATACTCTGTATTGAGAAGATATCCTTTATGTTTAACTTTGCAGATCCAGAATGCTAATGATGTGCTAATAGCACCACTGGAGAAGTTTCGAAAAGAGCAAATAGGAGCAGCAAAAGTAAGTGGCTGGGGTTGTTTTTCATTTCATGTTTATTTGAGTTTATCAGTGTGTTTTGAAGGCTGGACTGAAAACAGGCATTTTGTATTCAAACAGACTTGATGCCATCCTCATTAATATGTTAGGAAATTTGCTTTAGAGGAGGAGACAATTTAGAAATGGAGCTTAAAGACTGATAATATGCATGGAACACAGTTCTTGCTACTGTTGTACATTCCTGCCATCTGGCATGGTGTTCATCTTCTGATGTCTGCATTTACACTATGCTGTGTCTTGGGTTAACCCAGAACTACAGGGAGGATTCAAACAGCTACTATGAGTCCCTCAAGTGAACGTTGTATAAAGACAGCAGACACTTTCAGCATGATCCCTGCCTCTGCTTTCCCTGTCCTCTTTACATGGCTGATGCAGTGTAGTGGTTCATGTTCATTTTGCCAGACTGTTCATCTTAATATTCTCCAGGGATTTTCCCAAGGTGGAAGTACTCCAGTTGGTAATTTTATCGGGTTCTTCGGTGTTAAGTATTATATCTGTGAGAGAGACAACGCAGGTTGTCAATGCCAGGGTTCAGTAGTCAGCTCAGGAAATCAGATATATTGGGAAAAAATATGTTGGAATTAACTGTTAGTCTAGAAGAATTGTTTTCAGTCTGATCCTGATCCCATCTGAATGGCTATGGGTGGCTGCTTTGATCATAGTCTCTGGGTTATGCATGCAGGCTGTGGTAGTCAGTAAGAGGTTATGGTTAGTAACACCTCCTTCTGTCTGCATGAATACACTAGTTCTGAAGCATTTTGTATCTTATATTAGTGCTCATAAAAATTTCTGGGAAACATTCCATTTGTAAGGTTAAATGAGTACAAAAAAAAAAGCTCTGATGTTGCAGGTGAGGTTGTACTTGTGCTGTACTCAAAGAAACTCAGAGAAAGAACAGAGCTATTGGAAAGAGACACCAAAGGTTTATACTTCTTGTACTGCTATTGTGAATGTGTAGCAAACACATGAGACTGCTTCCGCACAGGAACTAAGTAGATGTTTGTGAAAAATTTTTACTGTGAACTTAAGGTCAGATTTCTCTGAAGTGGGTGTTCTGTACCCTTTCACTTGATATGTTTTTGTGTACAACAACATTCTTCTCTTGTCCCACCCCTATGCTGCTGTGAGATGCAGAGCTGGGAATTTATTTACTATGCTGCACAAATCAGAATTTAATCCCATCACAAAATTATTTTTAGTTTTCAATAGGTTTTAGTAGTGTCATACAGTTCTTTGCAGTACTGTTTCATTTCGTATTCTCATAGTTTAAGGGATATCATACTTCAGAGCACCCTGTTTGAAAGCTTAACCCACTTAGTGTGGTGACACTACTGTCTGTCTTGCTGCCTGACAGAGACAATCCATAGGTTGTTCACAGGACTTTCTGAAGAACTCTGTAAGACACTCAGGTTTTTGAGTATATCACTCAGTTAATGTCAACACATACATAATGATCTAATTGAAGATGACTCCTTTGTTTTTTGTATCATCAAGAATATTAAAGGCAGGGCACTATAGGACAGGTTGAGTCCTCTCTCTCTGTTTGGTATATCATAATAGCTGGTTTCTTTTCGATATCTCTTCCACGTAAAATATGGGCATCTGCTCCTCTTAGAGTTGTTATTTTGACTTTTCTGTGGTCACAATACACTGTACAGAATGAGTTCAGGAGGGAGCCTGACTCAGCTAACTCCTATTCCAGTGTCTAATGCACGTTATTATGCAGTGCTGTGTGTTTTGGAGAGTCCAGGATCCTTGGCTTGACACATGGATACCCTAAAGAGAGCTCTCCCATGTCATTGTTTTATAAAATTTCAAACAAACATATTTTCTAGCACTGCACATGGAGTTTAACTGCCAAACTCAGAAATAAGAGATTCAGAACGCTGCCATAACCAAGTGTGATAGATTTCCCTTTGAACTGATTTTTATCAGTGGAAGCAATTGCAGTTGGCCTTTAAATGGTATCAATACAAACAAATCAGAGCTTAATTACATTCAGTATTGTTTTTCTAGTAATTACAAAATAGCAACTTATGATCTCAGAATAATGAGACCCATATGAAATAGAGTAGAAATTTGGGCTTTGTGAAACTCACTATTGGTAAAGTGGAGAACATGTTCAGATTGCTTCCTCCTACTTTGGTTCACTGGGATCAGCCCTTGAGCTCTTATAAATATAGAATGAGTTGAGCTTGCTGATTATTTATCTGCAGTTAATGAAGGTTTGCACAGAGATTTGGCTCTTTGAACTCCTCAGGGATGATCTGTGCTGATAGTCAAACAAAAGATATAGATGTTTTCTTGTTGTTTGGATTTTAGCTGCAAGTTTTATGGAAGACTGAGAATGTCACTTTTTATTTGTGGTCTTTTGTAGACACATCAGTTGACTGGATCTTACCAGGTCCACACACAACAGGTGTGAGCTGTTTTTCCCCTGTAGTGTTAGTCTACAAAAGTGTGTAGTACAGTATTCATATCAAATCCAAACTTGCTTCTGTTTCTCTGTCATCCCTCTCCTGCCCAAAATCCCAAAACATTTCTGTGTATATGTTGCTCTCTGAAGAGAAACCACAGACATCTCAGCTGGCTGGAAGCTGGTGAAAGTTGTGCCAGTTTTCAAGAAGTGCAAGAAGGGGGACCCTATAAACCACAGGCCTGTTAGTCTGGCTCCAGTGCCTGGTAAAGTTATGGAGAAGATATTCTGTGAGATATTGAAAAACACCAGAAAGACAATGCATTCATTGGTAACAGCCAGCATGGCTTCATGAGGGGAAAGTCCTGCTTGTCAAACCTGATTTCCTTTAATGACAAGCTAACCTACCTGGCTGATCAAGGGAGGCCAGCTGATGTAATCTTTCCATGCTGTCACAGGATCCTTCTGGACAAAATGTCCAGCATTCAGCTGAACAAACACATCATGCTGTGGGTGAGAATAGGCTCATGGGTCATGCACAAAGGGGTTTAATGAATGGGGTGGCATCAGACTGGTGAGTGTCACTAGTGGGGTTCCACAGGGCTCCATCCTCTGCCCTGTGCCCTTCAACATCTTCATAAATTACTTGGATACAGGACTCTTGAAAGGATACAAAGCAAGTTTGCAGAAGATGCAAAACTGGGCGGAGCTGTTGACTCCCTCAAAGGCAGGGAGGCCCTGCAGAGAGACCTTGACAGATTAGAGGACTGTGCAGTCACCAACCAGATGAAATTCAACTAGGAAAAGTGCTGGATTCTGCACCTGGGATGGTTCAACCCTGGATGTACAGACTGGGGTATGAGATGCTGGAGGGCAGTGCTGCACAAAGGGCCCTGGGGATCCTGGTCTGTGGCAAATTGAACAGGAGGCAGCAGTGCCCTGGCAGCCAGGAGGGCCAACCCTGTCCTGGGGGGGGCCTCAGGCACAGCATGGCCAGCCGGGCAAGGGAGGGGATTGTCCCCTCTGCTCTGAGCTGGGGCAGCCTCA
>JBBMKD010000001.1:39576897-39652615 GCA_037834095.1 Argya squamiceps
GGATTGTCCCCTCTGCTCTGAGCTGGGGCAGCCTCACCTCCAGTGCTGGGGGCAGTTCTGGGTGCCACAATATAAGACAGGAAGGGAAGCTATTGGAGAGTGTTTAAAGGAGGGCTGTGAAGGTGGTGAAGGATCTGGAGAGGAAGCCATACAAAGAGACACTGAGATCACTTGCTCTATTCAGACTGGAGAAGAGGAAACTGAGGGAAGACTTCATCACAGTCTGCAACTTCCTCATGAGGAGAAGCAGAGGGGCAGGCACTGATCTCTTTACTGTAGTGATCAGTGACAGGGCCCAAGGGAATGGTCTGAAGTTTAGTCAGGGAAAGTTTAGGTTGGATATTTAGAAAAGATTTCACTAGAGAGTGTTTGGGCACTGGAAGAGGCTCCTCAGGGCAGTGGTCACAGCACTGGCCTGACAGAGTTCAAGAAGCATTTGGACAACACTCTTGGGCACATGGTGTGTCTCTTGGGGATGGTGCTGTGCAGGGCCAGGAGTTGGACTTGAGCATCCTTTTGGGTCCCTTCTAACTCAGTATATTCTGTGGTTTTGTGATTCTGTGGGTGGTGCAAACTTCCACAGGATAGCTGATAGTAATGTCACATTTCTAGAGCTGTCACTTTGCAATTAATTTGCATCATAATGTCTTACGGACAAACATTTAAAGAGATTGGGTATAGAAGCATGAGATTGGTATGTCTTTAGCATTGGCAGTGTTAGCAGTAGAGATCCGAGCAGCTGTTGGGTGTTGGACTCTGTCTTCTAATTGGATTTTGACATTATAAATTTTAAGTACCCTGAGAAACTGTATTTCCAAATTTTGTGGGAAAAAAAAATATTAGATAGTTGTGTTACCAATATAAAAAAGAGGAAATTATATTAGGTACTACTGTCAAATTTTGCTGGGGGGAAGATTATGTGAGAGAGCACTTAAAAGTGATTTCTGGGCTTTTTTGCTTACTTTTACAAAACACAGCTAAAACCCAGTTGCATATAAATACAAGCAGACCCAACTCTCCCAAAGAAAGAAAAGGGGAAAAATATTATAAATTATGAGAATCATCATTTTATTTTAATAATAAATAAGTTCACAAGATTTTTTGCTACCATTATGAATATTCTATAGATGTTTTTAATATAGAGAATGAGAATTTTTTTTCTTCGCAGCTATAATGAGTCTAGGCAAAAATATCGTCACGGAAATCAAAAAGACTGTGGAGGATAAAATACATCCTGTTGATGTTACAAAGCTATATTTTAAATACAAGGACAGTATAAAATCAGAGTGCAAAGTTCAAGTGTTTTTGGAACATCACAAGAATAAGATTAAAGACCAATTCTTCACATGCACTTCAAAAACATGAAGGTACCCAACAAATTTGAGAAACATTCCTCAAAAAACATTAGTGTTTGTAATCTAACCAGAAATATACAAATCTACATCACTTGCTCTTCTTGATTTATACTACTTGCTCTTCTGTTTTTATTGCACATATTTCAGTTATTCCTTTTCTGTACACACTCAGTTTAAATAAAGCTGAGTTCTCTCCAGAGACTACACAAACCCAGCTTTGCATTGGACAGCCTGTTGATTTACTCCATCTGAGTTAAAAAAAATGACCTCTCCAATTATTGTAGCAAGGAGAGCAGAAGCCGGGTGAGGTAACTGGGAAAAGATTCCAGGCACGAAGCCTTTTGCCTTATTTGGTCAATGTGGTTTGTGAGGCCCCAGCTGGTAACTCTGGTGAGCTCATTGTGTGATGTGTTACGGACAGTAAAGCCAAACCTTCCCCTTTCTTTTTATCCATTGAGTACAGTATCTAGCAATATTTGTTCCAATATTCATTGACCTTTAATACAACTTAAATCAGATCAAAGACAACAGAAGCAATTTTGGTTTTGATACTTAAAAGGAGAGTTTTGTTTCCTCCTTACAATTGCATCTGTTTCTTTCATAAAATGATTTATTTTGGCCAGGAGGATTAGTTTTTATCATTATTTAATTTCATTCATTTATTCAAAGCTGTGAATTCCTTTCTCCTTGGGAAACAAATCTATATTCATTGCTGGGATTAATTTTCCTGCATCTTTGCTCACGTCTATTGTCACATGTAGACATGCAGGAGGTAGCACGTTCTCTCTGTGTTTAATTTGGATTGTCTGGAAATTGAGGAGCGTGAAACAAGAAAAACCCCCTATTTTTTAAGCTCTGTCAGAAAGTTGTCAAAGCAGAGTTTTAGATAGGTATCTAAGATGCTTAGAAATACCAGAATACCCATTTGGTGAACCAGTTTCCTCAGTGTCTGAGATCAAATCATAGCACTTGTTGTCCTTTAACTGATAAAAATGAGTGAACTGGCAAGAGGTAGGTATGGCAGGAGGTGTTTAATTTCAAGTGGCATCTGTCACTCAAGGTTTGGTATTTGCATCCACTAGATTTGGTGTGTTTTAATGTCAGCCTGAACCATGGAGGGATGGGGCCAGGAAAAGGAAGCACAGAGAGAGGGCAGTAAAGGATTTTTTGATGGCCAAATGTTTTGAGTTACAATGCAAGTTTCTCAAAAATGGTTAGTACCAGTTACCTGATATCTTTTTTGATAACTTATTCTGTAGGCAAGGAAATGCAGGAAATTTCTATTTCAGCCAGGCTTTTATAACACTCTGTGTGAATCATTGTAATGTAGTTTAGATGGGGCTTAGTATGAGAAACCCATTCTGTCAGAGGAACTACCTCATGGGAAAAGGCAATGAGTTATGTTCGTAGGAGAGACCATCTGGTTAGAGAGAAGTCACCACTTAGAAGATCCCGTGGGGCAATTTGAGATCAGTCTGTTGTTTTGTTTTTGGTAATGACCAGGTGAAAAAAAATCTGGTGGTATTACCATAGGTTGCTGAGATAGAGGAGGAGGACTGGAGGATTGGGAATAAAGTGTAAGATGAAGTAACTGAGCATAAGGAACTGAGACTACTCAATGATCATGAGACAGCTGTATACCAAAAATTTGCTGTGCTGATAAATAACTCATTGTAATCTTTTTAGGTATTATAGGTTAATAGACATCTGTCTCTGGTAGATAGAGTACTAATTCTCTTTAGCTGTTTTTTTACATAAATCCTCAAGTTTTGGTTAAAGTTTCTGAACTGTGAAAGTTGTCAATTGCACGTATAAATGCATGTCATTCCAAGGTTTTGGTTGTAGAACACTTTTATTTGAGAAGTCATCCCATATATGCTGACAAATCTGATATTTTACTTAAACTAGTATTAACAAATGCAAGAATTCTGAAATCAGAGCTTGCATTTGATGAAAATGTATAGTACAAAATTATTTTTAAAATAGATCAACTGTATTTTCCCTTTTTTATTCAAATAAATGTAGGGAAATATCAAGCAGTGAAAGACCTTTTTTTGCCACAAAAAAAAAATGTAATGCCAATATGATTAGCCATTGCTTCTTCTACACTTGCATATGTGAAATATTTGGGAAGTTTCAAAAACAGTGGTGAAGAGCCCAGTATGCATACATTTCATCTAAGAAGGTCTCACTTTCTCATGTGCAGAGCCAAACTATTAAACTGGGAGATAATGCTGGCTGAGCACCTGGACCTAGAGTTTTTTTGAAGAGACCAGTCCTCTTGGGACAGCTCTTGCTGTTATGCAAATGAAGCAAAATTATTTTCTCATTGCAGATTGTTTCCGTTCAATTACTGTTTCATTCAAAGTTGATAAGCTTTTAGAAAGTTAACAGAAAAAACAACCAAAAAAGGCAATAATCCTAAAAGCTTGATTCACTTTTAATGTATTATTTTAAAAAATGAAAATGAAAACTCAAATCTCATAAGCAAAAGATTGTGGACACAGTGATTAAAAACTGATGGTTCAGTCTGTTAACTACAGGTGTTTGTGAGGAAAACAGTTAATGTTATGTGCATAATCAGTTTTAATAAATTCTGTTAAATGCAGTCTCTCTGTTATAAGTGAGTGTGATTAACTAGCTCACTGTCTAAAACCGGTTTCTGAAGCTGTGTTTTTTCTGCAGTTTAATAAGATTCTAATTTGCATCATAAAGAAAACAGATATAAATTAAGGATAAATAAATTATTCTCCTGTAGTAAATTGGAAAATTTACTATTCTGCCATAACATTTAAGAATTAAGGCTGAGAATAAATGTGTTAATTGGTGGTATTGTTTAAGTGAGTATGCAGTGTACCTTTCTTGGCAAAAAAACCCATTTTTAAAAAAACCTACAGCTAGTAAAACCAAAAAAATTTACATAGTATTGTCCTTTTCACTGGAAAAGGACAAAAGAACATAAAAATGCAGGAAAACTTGGACATCTAATGAAATTAAGGCTGTTTTCTTGCTAATCTGCTGCAGCCTGTTTTAGTGTGTGTCACAGGAAGGACTCAGAAGGTTGCATCCTGACCCTGCACAGCTGCTAGAGTCCTACTGGACTCCTGGGCTGTGATCAAAAGTATGAACAAAGACATTGACCTTCAACCTTAATTTCCAGCTCACAGGAGTACTAACCTTCTTAGTGTTTGAGGGCATGGAGGATTTAGCAAATAGAGTGCAGTAGCTCTACTCACCTGTTATGTTCTTTCTAGCCTTGCTCTTGGCCACAGCATGGACAGGATCATGTTCCAGACCTGAAAATCAGGTCCCAAGGTTGTTGATGAAACTTTAAAAGTCTCAAGAAGAGCATAAGAGAAATAAAGGAAGTGGCCAATTGCCCAGGCACAGAGCAGGACAGGACTAAAAGAAGCAGAGAGTTTGGTATTCTGCTCCCTGCACAAGGTGTCAATCTTCTTTCATCAGCTCAAAGGCACCTAAGTCCCCTGCTCTTCCTCCCCTTGCTCAAAATGAGACTCCGTCCTGAGTTTTAGCATCCTTTATCAAACCAAATTCATTATGTTTTGACAAAGGCAGCTGCATTCTCTTACCCTACAGTGATTACTTCAGAATTGTGCTTGTGGGTGTTGTATAGTGGCACTGCTGTACTGAGCACTTAATGCTCAAGTCATGGGGTTTTATACATGGGTATGAATTCGTCTGTTAATCTTATTCTGTTACATGTTGAGGTTTTCTTTAGCAATTTGGGGAGAAATTGAGATCTCATTCTGTATTGCTTCCCTTTGTTTCGTGCTGCAGTTAACAGCATGAAAATAGTTATGGTTATAGTTACAGTTTGGGCATTGTTTGGACATTTCTCAGATGATGTGCGATCTGTGGGTCTTCATTCCATACATACGGTTGCCTTTCCATTCTAAATAGAAAATCATTTGATCAGCTGATCACTATAGGTTTCCCTTCCTCCAGTATCTTGTTCTATCTGTGCAGTAGATTCTGCAGGGGTCTGGCAATATACGAATTTAAATCTCCTATCAGTATAGCAACTTTGCTTTGGTAAAGCAAGCTCTGGAATAGCTCTATTCCCAAGGGAAGTGGGTGATAGTATCTGGGAAGTATCCTTTCAGTACTGTAACAAAAATGGACATCATTGCCTGAAACTTTGTTGTGTCTTGGTAGATATGGGAGGATTAAGAAATCCAAATAAAGCAGTTTTGTTATTTCAGGACCTGTCAGGTTATAGTGGCTACCACAGAACCATTTGTTCCTGTGGAGTTTGCCAAGAAGGGGTGGTCTCAGATTCTTGTCTTGATGAGAAGATTAAACACTCATCCCCAAGAAGTAATCTCAGAGCACTGGGTGAGTTTAACAGCGCCACTGGGGAGGCATAACTTTTCACCCCAGAGTGATAGTTTGTGTTCTTTTATCAGTGTTGTAAAAGGGACTCTGAAAATAGATGCTTTCAAAACAAAAAGCAAAATCACTTCTGACATTGACCTCAGACTGTTTCCTTTTTTTTTTTTTCCTCAAAATATCTGTAAACAGCACAGTTTCCACTTGTGTGTATTAATCTAAAAAATTTTGCATAACACGCCTCAAGTTCTTCCTCAGGTCACCGTTGCAGTCCTGTTGCAATGACATCAGAGGTGCCTTGGGACCATGAGTGGTGCTGAATGTGCTGCTGGCATGCTGAGATCAGTGATGTTGGCTGATTGGTTGGCAGAGATGGGAGATTCCCAACAAGTGTTTGAAAAAAAAGATTACTAGTTAAGAAAGAGATTTTCATCTGCAGCTTTTAAAATAAAGCAGTGAGTGTATGAAGTTTTAAGCTTGTCTGTTGGAATTGCTTTATTTGAATGACATGTTCTTTGCAGCTTTTTTCTTTATCTTTGCTCTAAGTGCACAAAGCAAAGATGTTGCTAACTGTGCAGATGAAATGGCCTCTTCATGAGTTCCTAAAGAGCGTGGCTAACTTTCTTTTTGAGATCATTTAAAGTCACAAGGTTCTGTACAGGAACAAAACTCTTGCTGTTATGATAAAATACTTTAATCTTCAGAAGGCAATCCTAAACCTGATGCAGAGAAAAGTACGTCAGTTTCTGCTGTTCTAGGGTGCTTCTCCATATGATTTAAGCAGTAACTTGATAATATCCCAAGTAAGCTATTCCAGCAAAAATACTTCATATTTAATAGACAGTAAAACAATAAAACTAGATTACGTGTGTAGACTTACCATTCCTGCTGTTTGGGCAGGGATTTAGCAGATTCCCAGACACAGAGCAACTACTCCTGGAATCGGCAAATGCCAAATAAACTCGAGACAGCTCTGCAGCTGAATAACGGAGTCTAATGTGTCCTACTTTGTGACCTGACAGTACCAGCAGGTTTGTATGTCTTTTCACAGCAATGCTGGGAACTTCTAGTATTTTTGTTTTCACTTCAAGAGGGAAATTTTTGGAGAAAAACAAATTACATAAAAACACATTTTCTCATTTAATAGTATCTGCTTTTTAATTTGAAAACATCTGATGGAGTTACATAGGGCTTATTAGGAAATGGCTGTAGGATTCTCCTCTTCCAGGATACACTTTTGAAAGTACCTGATACTTGGTTCTTTAAAAGCATTACAGAAGGAAAAGAAAATTTTCTTCAGAAATTTATGAACCTGAAAGTAAATTATCTCTTGCAAGGTTATTCAGTATTTTACACAGATGTGAACTCCAGTTAAACTTAAATTAGTTTTGGGTTGTTTCAAGTATATTTCAGTTTTATGTATTCCTTGCCTGATTTTAATTGAGGTTATTTTTTAAACTGCCAGTTTCTAATATCTGTCTTCATAGCTTTAATGCTGCTAAACAGTCTTGTATTCCCCATTTATTGCCTTGTTATACATCATAGTTGCAGTATGTTCTTTTTATTATAATTATTTGTGTCTTATACTATATTGTTGTCTGGATCATCATGGTTTGCATATGGTTGTTCTTTTTTAGTAAAGAATTGGTTTTAAGATTTGTAGTCATTTGGACATTTAATTTTCTACATGATGCATTCTGCTTCAATTTGGAAGTGTTTTCACTAGCAGTTATGAGGAACATAAGACATAATTTATGACTATTTTATGTCGATCAACAAGGATTTCTTTATGAAGTATGGTACAAATTTGGTTCACTTCATATTATTTGCTAACAATACATAAACCATGTCCTTTAACCTTTCTGACTTTCTTATGGATTTGGGGGAACCCTATAGCCTAACAATACCTTAAATTCTGTTTTGGAGGAAGAAGAGGAGGGAAGGACTCTTATATTATCTTTTCACTTTTTCTTCAGGAAAAAAAGCTTGTAACTTCTTCTAACCTTATCTTGAACCCTTGGCATTCACATAACAAATCAAAATTTCTTCCAAAAAGAAATTCTTCCCACCCAGAGATCTATCAAAACGCACCCTGTGGTCTCAGTTGCCAATGATAATTTCAATATTATTAAAACCAACCAAAATCTAGTAACTCATCAACTACTTCCATGAGAATGCTCAAGAAAACCTTGAGTAATATAAAATGGAAGGCAAATTTACTTTTTTTCTTCTCAAAGGAGAAGTTGTGAGACTCTGAGATTTTACATTTTCCAAGAAGCCTATCGGATCTCAGCTCAAATCAGTCTTTCCAAAACTGAGGTTAGTTTATTTCTAGAGTTATTTCTAGTTTAGTCTATTTCTAGACTACAGTTCTACTGTTGTTTGTCCTGCTACTTAGTAAGACATGGTCCCCAAGCTTACAACTCCAAATAAAATCCCACTAACTTTGTAGAGATACAATTTGAATTTTTGTTTGGGAGGTAATGAAAAAGGTGGCTTTGTAAAAATATATTTGAAGTCTGATATTCTTGCAATGAACCATTTCCAGTCTGTTGTTGCAAAAATCTACATTTTTGCGGTTGTCGTCAAAGAGAAGGAAAAGGGATGTGGCTTTATTGATCTCCGTGAAGTTCACTGTTGCCTTCAGGTTCTTCAACTGACAAATGTGTCTGACTTGATTTATATTCAAGTCTTACTGTTGTGTTTCTGTGCCAGTTTCTACAGTTTCTACACCTCACTTTGCATTGGTGAAAAAAAATGTGTACTAATTCTGGGTGAGGGGAAGAAAGAAATCATCATGGCCATGTTTCACAATGTTCACTTGGTTAATTAAGGTATTAATTAAGGTATTCTCCTCTTTTCAAGGTATTGACATCTTTTTTCCAAAAGTTTCTTTGCAATGATGAATGTTTAATTTCCTTTCTTGATCCTTTTAAGATAATTTCTTGCAAAACATCTTTATTTTATGGTTTCAACAAGGACAGTGTTTTGGTGGTGTTTTTTGAGGATTTTCGAGGCATATTAAAGTGTAAAATACTAATTCTGCGACAAACAAAGAGTTAAAAAAATTCTTTATGGACAGATACAAGAATGTAGCTAGTAGATAAATATAACCCCAAAAGTTATTAGATAAATATAACCCCAAAAGTTAATGCATCTTAAAAAAGGGAAGTGAATGAGAAGGATGGCAGAAGCTCTTTTTGAAAAAGTAAAGAGGAATAATTTCTGTAATAATTCTGAAGATACATGTAACAATTTTGACATTAAATACTGCACACACAGTAACAGTAGACCATTATAAAAATACCGTATTTCTTGATGTTTCCTCTGGAAAAGGAAAGTCAACTTCAAAATGTAACAACGATTTCTGCTTTATATC
Organism: Argya squamiceps; assembly: GCA_037834095.1. Taxonomy (NCBI): domain Eukaryota; kingdom Metazoa; phylum Chordata; class Aves; order Passeriformes; family Leiothrichidae; genus Argya; species Argya squamiceps. The sequence goes on from JBBMKD010000001.1 coordinate 39,585,982, forward strand.
TAAGAATACAGCTAGTGGGTAAAATTTGTAGGAATCATGCCAATGATTTGTAGCACATCTGCGATTAGTTAGCATGTTATCAAAATCTTTCTGAACAGGAGAAAAAATATCTGATTCATTTAAGTCAACTTTTTAATGAGCTTCTCAGCAATTGATGTCTGGACTTTTCACAGCCATAAATATTTGTAAAACAAGAGGAATACAAGAACACCTTTTGATTTAAACTTTCAACTGTTGTGCCTATAATTAGAAGTATCTCAAACGAAATTTATTTCTGAAAAGATTTTTGGAGATTGTCTAATCAGTTTTGAAATAAAACTATTTAGGAAATCTGAGCAGAGAGAATATAACCAGGAATTAAACCTGAATGCAGTATTACAATGCTTAAGTCTCTCAAGAGGCTGCTGGCAGTTAGTAAGGCTCCATTAAATGCTCTAAGCTGTGTGTGTGGCTAAGGGCTTTCCTAATGGGGTTCCTAGAAATTTGAAGTATTTCAAACTGTAAATATTTCTGAACTGATTTAAGGATTGACAAACCTGAGAATGGTTAAACAACTATACAGAGACATTTACAGTGTTTAGAGTCTGCAGGACATAGTCTAGACAAAAGGTGTTGATGACTTACACATCAGTGTAAAACACGCCAAGGATTAATATTATGTAACTTCTCTTTTTCTGTGCTTACTTTTTTTTATTGCACTCTCATAATTATCTCACATGGATTTAGGATGGGAATTTTTTTCGTATGTTCTAGCTGATATTTTGAAACAAATGGGTGATACATTTCCAGGGCAAAGAGAAAGGATGAGGTTTACTTGCAGGAAAGATGTGCAAGGATGAAAGAAACCTGGAGTCTGAAGGGAGTAAGAGGCAGTACAGAGGTCAGGAACTAGCATCTTCCTTATGGCCACATGCCTTAAGCTTTGTATCATGGCTGGTGCAGTCTGTTCTGGTAACAGCGCAGTGCAAGCTTTCTTATCCAACCACATCTTTTCCCTTGGGATTTGATCCAGTGTGGAATCTAGGCAAAAGCAAACACCTGTTTTCTGAACTTTGAGGAGATAGTTTTGCATGGAAACTTTCTTCGAAAACCTGCTAGTATGTGGAAAAGTAGATTTCTGAGTTTTACGGGCACAGATTGCTGGGACCAGGATTCAAATAATTCATTTGGGCAGTGGCTATGTGTAAGAGTGTTTTGAGGGCTGCAGAAGAACAGGCTAAAGCTGGAATAAGCTGAGTCTGTGACTTCACTTAGGATGTGCTGTGAGTCACTGACTGTGTGAGACTAGAGTTATACTGGCATAAACTGAAGCATTTCTTCTCATCCAGAAAATGAATCACCTGCTTCTGACTGTATCTTTTTTTAATTAATTTTTATTAAGTAAACAGATTTCAGAGACTTCAGTACATCCAGATATGTGGGTTTTACTGGCACAATGGAGGACCTTCCAAGCAAAGGAAATACACTCACTTGTTGGGGCCAGTATTTTTTATACTTTTCCCAGAAGCATGTCTGAGTAATCAGAGCAATGCCAGAAACACTGTCCTGCTGCAAACTGATTACCTGGAGTATCACTGGGTAAAGACACTAATGCAGAACCAATTGCCAAGAGATCTTTATTCACAGTTTACTTCTGTTAGTCTTTTTACCTTGTCAACTTCTGCCCCTGAAGGAGGAAGGGCTTGTTGAGTTAAAATCTGGAAAAGGAGGAAGAAGTTGATCCGATGTGCTGTCTCTGGAAACACTGCACTTGGACCTGCAGTTGTCCTGGTGGCAGGCAAGCTCCAATTTGTAGTTTTCTCTTTAATGTAACTGGTATGAAATCTATGGAGGCAGTGGCTGAGCAGATCTGTGGCAGTGTAGAGGTGCAGTCTGGGAGAGGGCTGGCAAAAGACCATGAGAGACTTCAAAATTCCATGTTTCCTTATGGATGGTGCCATGGAGATCGTTATGAAGCTTCACATGAGATACAATATGCCTTAAAACCACAATTAGTTTATTTGAACTTGTTTTGTTCTTGGCAGGCGGGGGGGGCTTATCTGTTTAGATGTGGTAATTTAATTTTTTTGTTTTCCTTTTTACATATAGAGAATGTGATGCGTAATTCACAGGTTTTGTTACATATCATAGCAGAAAATGAAAGCAATTGGATTCAGTGCAGTAGGAGCCACATTAGGTGTATCAGTGGTCCCCTCTTGGCACTGACATGTACTTGATGTGCTGTATGTACATATTTCAGGTGGCAAAGTCCTGTTATCACATCTTTTTCTTTGACTCTCACCAGGCAGCTGAGACTTCAGACTCTTTCCCACCTCTTTTTAGTAAAAGTTATTTTAGTGTCAACATGAGTTCCAGTGGCTATCCAGAATTTGGGTTATTCATTACCTATTGATCACCTTGGTTGTGAGACAAATAGTTCACAAGGCAAGATGGATACCTGGCTGGGCTGGATGATCCCAGTCTGAAATAGGTAATCATGCGGGAGCTTTGCCCATGGCTCCTTTGCTCATTCCTTTGGTCTGATATCTGAGACAGCAGAGGCAAGCACAATATCAAGTCCAAATGTGCACTATGTGCTACCAACACTCAGGCCTCATTGTCAAAGGCTGTGTCAAGTTACCTTCTAAGGTAGGTGGTCTAATGGGCGGGGTATCCACCACAGAACTCCAGTAGCTTGTGAGCAAAGGCTTAAATACTGCAATCAGGCAGACATCTTTCCCACTTTACAATTACATGGGGGAAAAAAACCACCTAAAAAGTAATTCTCTTGACATTTTTTGTTGCATCAAGTTTGCCCTTGACTTGACTATTTCCTGCAGTTGATGACTTTGACACCTTTGTCACTTGGATTTTAAAATAGTCTGGTTCGTATTTCTAGTCCAGCACATAACATCATTGTCTCAGAAGATAAGACAGTATGTAACTAACTGCACCTTCTATTCAGTGATCAACTGAACTGAATTTCTGTTTGGGACCAAAGGTGCTGTTGAGATATACAGATGGCTCTTACTTCATCATGAAGACCTGGCACTTGAGTGTTCCCCAATAAAACTGACTGTGGAACTGACCTATGATTTCATTCCCACAGAATTTATCTCTTTACTTGCAAGTTATTTGCCACAACTCTGGCCTGCCTTCTCTCTTTTAAGAATGTGCTTGGGAAAGATTTGGAAGATAATTCTTAGAGCTCCTTTTCACTTGCTAAACAAAATACAATCTTTTATTTTTCCTTTTTTAGCTTTTTCTCCTGGTATCTGTTTACCTGTTATTAAATATAGAAAGCATTAGTAGTTATTCTGTATTATTATTTCATATTTTGTTGGGTCAAGTGCCTACTTTTCATTCTGGTATCTTTTGAAGATATCTCTGTTGTGAAGTAGTGGGAACATTAAATTGTGCATATTTTTTTATACTAAATATATTTGAACTTTTTGCAGATAGAAAGTGTTTTACACTTACAATGTGTTTTACAATCTAGTATAATTACTGTTGTAAGCTTTAGTCACTGGAGCTAATCAGTAAGGGGTTTGTTGTTACAGCTGGTTGATAAGTTTTAATTCATGTCATTAAAATTTTCATCCTATTTCTTATTTCCCTGACTGACCTGACTTTCCCATGACTAAGGAAAACAGGGTGCTGCTACAATGTGATCTAGTTATTTGTTTTTGTATATAAAAAATTTCTAGGGAGAAAGGGGTCAGGAAGAGAATCACTATGGTTCTTAAAATGACCTGATGTTACTGCATGATCTCCAGTAATTAGTTTATCTATCATTGATGGCTTTTGCACATGTGTAAGTAGGATTGTTTGTCTTGAAGCTTTTTTTGTTTTCTCAAAATATTCAACTTGTTAATCATTAGGACTTAACTAAGATTATAAAAATCAATGGAAGAAAGTTGCTTTTATTTAGGGAATATATAATTTTATAATTAAAAGTTATAGATTTATCATTCATAATACTCTGATGGGATACCAAGTATAGTCAATGGATATCAACTACAATCAGTTCTCCTATTTCTTGAAATTTGGCACTCCTTGAAAGATGAAAAAGCTTTTGAGAAACCTATCTTTTTCTTAAATTTCAGATTTAAATTTCAGAACAGCAGGCTTTAAAAGTTTTGAAGTATGAATTTTGAATTTGTTCACAGAAAATAAGATGTTTCTTAATTTACTCATTTTAGCTTTCCTTTGTATTACATATCAAAATAGTTTTACAGTAGAAATGTGAGGATTGGCTGCACATGATGGGAAAAACAAAGAGGAGTGGGAAAGGAAAAAGGCAGGATAACTTTTAAATGAGACAAACTTAAATATTCAGACACATCGAAATATTATTGGAAACAGACTTTTGGAACAATTTCCTTTTGCAACCACACATATGCTTTTCCATCATACTCATATTTTAGGAGTGTGGGTGGAAAATAAGGGTATTAGTCTTAAATGCAAAGAATAGGCCTATATCTTTATCACATTTTTTATACTCACCTATGTCCTCCACAGTTGATTTTTTTTGTTTGGTTTTGGGTTTTTTTGTTGTTGGGGGTGGGGGGGGTGCTGGGTTCTTTTGTTGTTTGTTTATTTGGGGGGGTTGTGGTTTTGATTTTCTGGGATTTTCTTGTTTTTGTTTTGTTCTTTTGTAAAAAGATTGTGGCAGTTAGGTACACTTAAAAAACTTGGGGAAGATTATTTTATAATAACTGTCTGCTTAAAAAGATACCATGTACATAAAATCTCATATAGGTTTACTATGGGAAACCATATGTGTCGTTTTATGGGTTTGTTATTTAGGGGAAAAATCCTGCTTACTATTGCGTTTAATAATTAAAGCAGTTCTCCTACTATCTTTAGGTCCAATTCAGAATTGAACCCTAAAAGTACTGGAACCAACAAAAATGCTTTATAATGAGGCATATTTTGCCACCTGTTTTTTCTTTTAATTTGAGTTAGCTGTGATATTTAGTCAAATACTTTACTTAGGAATGTTTTGTTTTTCAGGATGGGAAGAAGAAGTTTGACAAGGAAAGTGAGAAATATTACTCCATCTTAGAGAAGCACTTAAATTTGTCAGCCAAGAAGAAAGAATCTCATTTGCAAGATGTAAGATCTGAATACACTCTTACATAATTTCACATTTGCATAGAAATAATGATAACAAACTGGTTCTCTTCAAGACATGTTGTATTTTATTAATGTGAAATTGTGATGGTTTCTGGTAGTCATGCTTGCTGTGATTATAAATTCTTGACTGGGATGAATAAGACACAAATAGAAGTTAAATATTTGAACAAAGCAATATTATGTGTTTGTAACTTCATGTATTTCAAGTACAGCTAATATTTATTGGTTGCAACAATGGAATCAGTTTAGTGCAATAAAAGTGTGAGTTTTATATGCTATATGTGGAATATTGGAAAGCCAATTAATTGTTTTTAGGTTCGCTATTAAATATATTAACTGATGAAATTGCTCATCTGTTTCACATAAATTCTAATCCAGAAGACTTAACTGAGATCATTTTAATGATGCTCATTTCTGCTTCTTTTTCCTCTTTTTCATCTTATTCTGAGATTGTGGCACCTGAAATTGGCTTGAAATTGTATCTTGAACTTCAGCTTTGAAGAGTCTGTAGAGCTAATTCTTTTCTGTTAAAAAAAAAACAGGAAGACTTCTAGTTTAACAGGAGGATTCCAGGGCTTTTCAATATGCTGGTGAAAATGAATATGACTTGTCTTTGAAGCAAATTACAATAAACCTAGCTACATGATAACAATGACATTTTGGGAATTGTGCCAAAAGTAGTTAAAAATAATTTTGATGGGATTACTGTTGTCTTGGTGGCTCTTAAATCACGGGCGTTAGTTTGCAGAGGAAACTTTCACCAAAGGTGTGACCATCACTCAGTCACATTGTAGGATTTTTTTTCATGTTTACCAATAATATTATAATTCAAATAAAATAATACTTAGAAATTAAGAATTTCTAATAATGTCTATATGTCTGAATTGCTGTTGCTGTCTACATAATAATCAATCTAGATAAGACATTAGCTATGTAGGATTGATTAATTGTTCCATTTGTATGTCAGAGCTTCACTTTTCCCAAATATTTTATGTATTTATGAAGAAGCAGTTCTCTTAGAGGCTAAGCCCCAGCTTAAAATAAAAATAAATTCTTACCAAATTGTGGAAAAGTGAACTTCAACACTAATTTACTCTAGAGTAGAAGCAAAATAAAATAAATAGAATATTTTACTCTTGAGGCATGAGAATAATTACAGTCTAAAAGCAGCAACTGGAGAGCAAAGTAACAACTGTGAATCTAATAAACTATGGTAGAATAACAATGGATTTGGCTCATGTCTATATAAACTAATGGAAAACCAGAATAATTTTTTCCAGTGTGTCCTTAAGTAACATATCTGGATTTAAAATCTTGTAACTGAGGCTGAGATTTTCTGATTTCTAGATGCCTCCCTTGTAAAGGATAAAGGGCATAAGTTGGCATTTCCGTCTTCCCCGCTTTTCTACAGCTGTAGATGTGCTGAGTCAGCAACATAGACACCATAAGTAGAAGGTACAATAGCAAATCAGTACCAAAATTGTTAACCTGGAAGATTTTGGCCTGTGTCTGTATTATAAGTAAAAGGAGGCCAAGCTCCATTTGTGACCTGAAATCCAAGACAGCTGTTGACTTGCATCCTGAGTGGTTTGGGTGTGCCCGATTTATAGCCTGTATCTCCAGGATGGAGTTTGTTGGATCATCCCACAGCAGAGCACGAGCAAAAAGTCAAGCAGCGCTGGCAGCTGAGACTTTGGTGCCCAGGGCAGGAGGTGAGAAGTCCATGCCTCAAGCCAACGTCATGCACTCAGGGAGGTGGAAATACCATTTTTTGACTGCTATAGGGGAAAAATATATTTCCTTGAATTGATGAGGTTTCTTGATACCTCATCACATTATGTGGGTTAAAGAGTTCTGGGATGAGCAAAAATCTTGTACTCTGTTGGGTCCTTTTACATATCTCACTTGAGTGCAATTGAGACCACCTTAATTAGGCATCTGAAGTTTGATGGTTGAAACATATTCTGTAGAGAGTAGTTTGGATATATTCACCTAACTGAAATATGTTGGATATTTTAAGAGCCTGCAAGACTGCTGCTGCAGTTTACACAGGTGACTGACTTTTTTCTTTAGCATCAAAATGAAACTTCACAGTAGCATCTTTTCACTGCCTATAGAAGCCTACAGTGGAGGAGAAAGTGGGCAGAATTGAGTGATGTGAGAAATCCAATAAACTTCTGATTTCCTTTCTTGGAAATCTGTTCCAGAATCAGTCTCCAAGCTTATGTGAAGTTCTGGTATATATATTGAGGTGATAGCCTACATCAGTGAAACTATTACTCTTTATAACTATATATTATACAGGTAGAGACTCAAAATCATGTCCATCAGATCTCTTTATTTTTACATGCTGTTTGAAGTCACAGAAAAACGTGAAATTACTTTCAACTTTTGAAACTTTTAAGATCACTTTCTAAGCGAGTCTTACAAATCTGGGTCCTTTGGTGTTAACACAAATTCATAAGCTTCTGCAGAATATATATTTGGGGAATTCTGATTTAGTCCCTGTTCACTGGTGGTGATTATGGCCCTAAAACATATTTGAGATGGCACTTGGTTGTTGTAATATTACAATTGCAACCTGCTTAAATGCTGTTCAGAGTAGAGATGGATTTAATTAGGTGTTTAAATACTTTTTCTGAAGCAAAGCCTACAAGAGGCAATTTCTAAAACTGTTTCATTATTTATGTACAATTAAATGAGAGAGCTGAGGTCTGTTTCAGGTGCTTATTGATGGTATTTGTGTGAGCAAGGCATTGCTGGATCACGTCCCAAAGTGATGGCAGCTGTTTCTGTTCAGCTTCTGTCTGTGATAGATTATTTTTGTGAAATAAAACTATTAAGAGGGAAAGCAGTAGCCAAATACACTATATGAATGGCAAATGGCAGAGTTTATTTTCAGGTAGAGTGTTTCATTATAGGAATTCTGAGTGCTTGATTTCAGCCTCACATTATTAGTTTACTGATTTTTTTCTAATTTATTTTTTTGATAGACATGGGAAGGAGATGCTGGTACTGAATGATTTGAAACATATCCTTGAGGCCCATGTGTTGAAGTAGAGTTGGAACACTGGGCTAGGGAGGTGGATCAATATTGTTGAGAGCCTGTACAGCCAAATCACAATAGTAGCTTGTCCCTGAGTACAGAAGCAATCTTAATTATATATGGTGCTATTGATGGCCAAATCCTGCCTGAAGGAAAACACTGACTTTCTGGTTTTGTACTGTTGAAAGTACTAAATCTCTTTTATGATGTGTTTGCTGTCAAGGGAAGACAACATCAAGCTTTCCCAATTTCCCTGCATTTGTTATTTTTAATGCCATAATTAAACTAGAGAGTATACAGAAATATCCTTCTATATTTTAACTGACAAACATCAAAAATAGGTGGAATTTTCTTATTCATTTTGTTAATCTGTGGTAATATTTTGACCAAAGAGCAAAATCTAACTAATATAGCCCAAAAGGGATTTGCTTCAGAAAATGATTTATTACAAAGAAGGATGAATTAAAATGGAATCTGCATGTCTTCTTTAAACATTATCTACATGCTGCACTGCTTGTCTGTTAGTTCCCTCTCCTGTGGCTTGTTTAAATTGAGGATAAAAGCCTATTACTCTTTATGAGCTGATAAGAGTTAATTCTTTAGCTATTTAGGCAGAAGACACTGTTCTGATACTGGATCTCCATGTTGGGTGGTATTAGTCAGGCATTTCTGACACGTATTGCCTTGTAGTTCTGTCACTTGAAAATTAAAACTTGAACTACATTTGATTTATGAAGTTAGCAACTTAAATATGATTACATTCCAAAAACATACGACTCAAACTATAAAATAATAAGTTGCAAGATGACATTAATTTTAAAGACAGCCTATTTAAGAAAGAAAGTATGTTTTTGGGAAGATATTTGAACCAGAGAAATAGATACCATTTCAGTGCATATGATACTTGAAAATTTCAATAGAAATAATTATCTTTTGTCTGTCCTTGATTCCTATGTTGCACATTTCTATTTCCTTTTCTGAACTTACGTATACCAAGTACCTGCTGCCACCTTTCTTTCCCTCCAGGCTCTCCTAAAAGCTAGAATATTAAACAGCAAAAAGAAAAAAGATACCAAAAAAAGAGCAAGTAAAAGGCATAGGCTGAAATGTGTAATTTTAACTTCTTAAACTTTCATTTAGCTTTTTTAAGTAGTTATTCTAATTTTCAGAAAGAAAATTGAACTCTATTAAACTTTTAAAGTAATCTTATGGAAGATCTGTTTGTTAATGACATAACCTGTTATTAAAGCAATAACGAGACTAAACTAATGTCCATATTTAATTCTCTTGTAGGCAGATACACAGATTGACAGAGAACATCAGAACTTTTATGAAGCATCATTAGAATACGTTTTTAAAATCCAAGAAGTACAAGAGAAAAAGAAATTTGAATTTGTAGAGCCTGTAAGTTTTATGTTTTATTTTCTTTAGAATGCATGCATTTAAAGCTGAAAATTGAATTTAAAATATCACATTTTTTGCTTCCTTTTTAAATTTTGAATGCAGATTCTTTATGTATAGACAAATCTTGGCTTGGGCACTTTCCATGTTTATTGAAGGATTATGTAGGAGTTTAGTATCTACTGTGAAGTGAAATGTCTGATGACTTGAAGTGTGCGTAACGTTTTAATGGGACATCATGTAATGTTGTGTCTGTGCAACACATAATCAATGTTTCCTAATACCATGATTTAATGGCTTAAATTTTGAGCCAGTTTTTTAATTTCAGTATTTTGGGTAGGCAGTATACACAGACGTTGTACTGAGTTACACATGAATTAAAGTGAAAAATCAGTTTTTCTGCAGGATAGGTAAGTTTGTCTTTTTTTTGATAGAGTAATTTCCCATTAGTTTACTTTGCACATAAAGGAAAGCATATGTCGCCATGGCAGTACAGAGTAAGATAAAGTCGTGTTTCAATGTCCATATTTAAATCTGGGATTTCCTTCTGGACTGTTTCCATCCCCCACTTCTAGCTCTCTTCTGCATTGGTCACTACCAAAAGCAGCTTCAGTATGATATGCTAGCGTATTTGTGCAGCCAAGCAGCAGCATTACTGCTGTTCATGTCATACAGACAGGCCTGGCTTGCCAGTTGCCTGAGGTAGTTAGTACCTCTAGCCCTTGGCAGAGAACTTCCAGTGCCATGTGTCCCTTCCCATTAGGCACACTGAGCACAGCAGAGTGCTGGTTGTCAAAGAGGAGCATGACAAGTATAACTTTCTCTCCACACCATCTCCCAGCTCCTTTGTAACTACTGCAGCAGCACTCTTGACTGTGAAATCTCTAACACCCCGTGTCACCAAGAAGAGCTCCTCAGATGCCTTCTTTCCATGAGATGAGAGGGTACTGCATAGTGAATGTTTGACATTGATGCAAACTAATGAACCTGGATTCAGCAAGCAGTACTTACAGAAATCCTATCTTTATGGCATACAGCTGCCAAATGTTAGAGACTAAAACTTTGCTCAGATTCCTAAATAAGAACATTTTTCTACCTGTCACAGATTAATCCACCGTGTGTCTCTCTGTCTCCTTCTGCAAAACTCTAACATCCTGGAAAAATCTAGCAATCTTGACCTAGCTCTGACCCTAGTATAGGAGGTTTTATGCTCCTTTAATGTAATAGAAACTTTCTGTATTGAAAAGACCTTGTACATTGAAAAATACTGTGCAACTGCACATAGTTAAAATAGGTAAAATTTACTTTTAAGGGTATCTGTTTCCATACTGTCTCAGATCAGTAGGCATTCCAGCCCAGTGTGACATACTTGATGTTCCAGGGGAAGGTACAGGAAATACTCTGGTGACTGGGTAATGATCGGCCTTGCAGGTAATGTCTTCTGACTTTGGGTGTGAATTTATTTATAATCAATCTGGATATAGATGGAGCTTAAACTAGAACATCAGTCATAAAATTTTGCATCTTCAAAACTCTTAATTTTTGTTTGTAATCTGTTGCCTGCAACATGCTGAAATAAGAGCATTTGCTAAAACCCATAAGGCAAAATATGCCTTATATGAAAAAGTAAATTAAAACACAAATCAGCAATACCATGAGATTAAACAAAAACAAACAAACAAACTAAACAAACAAAAAACCCAACACTTCAAAATGGGCTTTCTAAAATTCATGTTTATGTAAGTGATGTTGGAAGTATGAGCATGTGTTCTGAGATGAAAGGTCTAGATAAGGACAAGGCCTAACACTTTAAAATCAGGTATCAAAAGAATTATCATATTATTAATTTTCCTCTCTGTGCTCTATGAATGTGTATATGGCAGAAGATGCCTGGTGGTGTGTCTATGTGGACATTCTTCCTCAGGAGCTCTGATGGTTGTGGGTCATTCACAGCACATGCATGTATGCGCTGCCTGTGCCTCTGATTTATCAGCACAGTGTCATGTCTTCAAATAATTCTCAGTATGACATCTTGCTAACAGACTTGCTGAAGGAAAGTTTAACAAAATAAATCTGTTAGTGCAGAGAAGGAGGAGACTGTGATGCCCATGCGAAAGTGGGAATAGAACTTGAAAAGCAAATGATCTGTTGAACATCCTTTCAAGACCTTCAGTTTTTCTATGCCAAAGAATAAAGACAATCTGAGAACCATGGTGGGAGAAGTAACCTAGCAAAAATTGCACCGTGTGTTACAGCTAGGACAGTGGAAGTCAGTAAAAGTGGAGTGTGTTCTCTCCTGGAGGAGACTCGGGAAAGATTTTAAGGTACAGATGCTAATGACTCATACAGTGAATAGAAGATTATAATATTTAGACTTTTGCAGCTGCTTCTCAGGCCCTGGGTTTCTCTTTGTTCTCTGCATCTTGACCGAAGTGGTTGCTAATGTGTACTAGTGTGAGTAATTGACATATTCCTATTTGCAATCCTCCTAGATCTTGATTTTTTCCAAGAAAAAAACACTCAGGTTTTTTGTACAGATAATGAATTTAAACTTTTTCTGGAGGACAAATTAGTGTTCAAATTTACAGCTGGATAAACAATAAAGCAAAATAAGTGACAGTGATCTGTCTTGCTAGCTTTTCTCTTGTGATCCCAAAGAAGTTAGTCCAAGCCAACAGTTGTTTCTGAGGTTATGAAGTGTTATGCTTGTTAAAACAATGCAAACACCTTTCTAAAGTTCTGCTTTGTCCTTTGGTTGTGCCAGGACTTTCTTGTCCTGTAGATACCAGGGCACAAAGTTCATAAGCAGTGAACTTTCACTATCTGAAATGTGAGGGGTGGTCAGTTAAATGTTTATTTAAAGAGAAGAAAATAAGAACAGCCAACCGAAAAACACTGCCTGTAATTGCATGCATTTCCATGAGACTTCACAGTGGACATTAAATTTGAATTTCCCTTTCTTGCATTTTCTACATTGTTAATTATGTTCACTTTAATCTGAAGAATAAGTGCTATCTTCTTATAAATAAAATGAAAACAGGGAGACAGGGACTTAGGGCTGATTGTGCTGCAGGCCAAAGGTTAAATTCTTTCCCTATCCGAAACCTAAGTACAGTCTTCTTCCTGTGAGAATGAAACGACCAGGCAGTCTTGAGGTCAGCAGCTCTACATAAAAATAAATAAAGTCTCAAGAAGTAGTTGGATTTTGTTTCGGGTTCTGTGTTGAAATCCTCATGGCTCTGGTGTGGTGAGTAGCTTTGTATTAGGGAGTTCAGACCTCAGTCTTTACTGATATGACTCATTAGGTACTCCCAATGAGGTAACCATAAGACACTTATTAAAATGAAAAATTGTTGATATGAAAGCATCAGGTATTGTTTGTGTTGTTTAATGAAATAAACTACCACTTTATGTGTGAATACCACCTCAAAATACATTCTGAAAATTTTCTTTGGAAGGAAAAGGAGCTGATTTTCTATTCCTGTTCTTAATACTTTTTTTGTTCTATTTAATATTAATTTCTTTAAAATTATGAGCCTGCCTTTAGCAGCAGTGCTACTTCTAATGCCAGCAAAAAGAAAACCCCACTATAAGCATAAGCCTAGGGCAAAAGACCTTGGCTTTTAAATCTCTTCCATACAATACTCTGGCTGTACATGTTTTAATGGAAGTGATTCTGGAGATGCCTTTGTAGCACCAGGCCCATTGGGCACAGGGAATTTTCTGATTCCTGTTTTTCCACTTCTAGTGACACGTACATTGAAATGAATACCACCTTCAGTGTCACATATCAGCACAGAGCTTAAATATGCTGAGCTAGGACTTGCATAATACTTCTCTTTTATTCCTACATTTCTTAGTGCTCAGAGAGTGTTTAACCAGGAAAGCCTCAAGGCCAGATACTCTGCAATGCACAATTGCCAGAATACCTGAGAAGTACTTTAACTAAAATGAATTCAGATTTTTCTCAGGGTTTTTTGGGTTGGGTTTTTTTTGCTGCTGTTGTATTTTTGCTCTCTGGTAAGTTCAGCTTTGCTGCCATCTTGTGTTAAATATTTTCCTTGGTATTTCTCAGTTTACTCTGTAAAAGTGTTTTGTATGATGTAAAATGTTTTTCTTCAAATATTGAAGCTGAAATTTATAGTTTATTCTCCTGAAATGCTCTTTAAACTGATCTTTAAAAGTCAGGCATAAGCTAACATACCAAAACTTTATCCCACTAGTTCTTTGTTGTAATTTTGGTGTGTATTAGTTTGGTGATCTGGCTGCAGTTTTGCTTAGTGTCACTCCTGCACCATCTCTTCAGCTGAAGGGGTGGGTTTAGCAGCAGGCTCCTGCTTGCAGATTATAGTAATCCACATATTCTTTTGACCAAGTCAAAGTAAGCACAGGAGTAGTTGTGCTGTGGCATCTGAGGGAGTTGTAACTGGGGACACTGATGAGTAACTGAATCTAGAGTGTGAGAATGGGCTTCACATAACTGGAGCCAAAGCAGAGCTTTAGTTATAATTTGCGTATTTTGTACTTTATTCATAAAAAGGAAGATTAATTTTCTTTCTTTTTCTTTTAAGTAGTTATTACCAGAATTGCAGAATTAGAATTAGGATTATAGTCTAGAATTACAGAAAATTATAGAACTCTTTCTATCTGTTTGCACAGTTGCAGGTTTTTAAGATAAACTGTTTTATTTGGACCTTCCTCAGAAACACTTGAATAATCAGTTGAATGATAATAATTTTAGGGTCTGGTCTTTAGCTGAGGTAGTGATTTCAGCTGGACAGATGAATCATGTTAAACTGAGATTGATTTATACAAGGTGTGGAGCCCTCCACTTGAGACTGCATTGCCTTGAGACTGAGCAGCCATGGGGCTTGCACCATCTCTGCCTGAGGCCAGGATTTCATCTGATCCTACAATACCAGTAAAAAACTGAGGTCAGAGTCCTTCTCCCAGCCATACCTTGTATTTGTGCCCACACTGATGGACCTCCAACTGCTTTAACTTACTAATGCAGCAAAAAGAGCAGGCAGGTAAACAGGCTCCCAGTAGTCTTGTGGAGAGTAATGGGAGAGAGGAGGCAGAACAAGTTAGCTACAATTCTTTATGTAGGGCTGAGAGTAAATTTAAAGAAAATATAAGCATAGTAAAAGCGACATCTTTACGCTATTCCACTTACAATAATCTATGGTACTGGTAACACAAAGCAAGCATATTAAATATGAACAACGTCATTTTTGTTGCCTGAGTCTAGACTACTTCAGTAGTCAGTGAAGAGAGATAAATGTTTCCATTGGATCATTCATCCCATCCTGAGGGAGAAGCCTGAAAAAGGGAAAAGAATTATGCTCTGGAATACCTGTGGTTCTTTACTGAGTCAGAAGACAGCCTGGACAGCCAGTTACTTAGCCCAGATGATAATGGTGTAATATACCAAGGCAAATCTTTTTTATTGTTAAAACTTCTGTTGTTGTAAATCCAAAAATATTTCTTTTTTTTTTTTTTTCTGTTTTCTTTACTATTTTTTGCAAGCTAAATTATATATACAAAGAAAGAAGTCCATGATAAGAAATTAAATGCTTGTTATTTAACAGCAGGTAGGGTGACTGATAGCAATGTCAAAACACTTCTAAAATTTAAAACAGAATAAGTTAGAAGGCTGTTAAAACTAAGAGATGGCAGGAATGCATTAATC
The DNA here is from genome assembly GCA_037834095.1 of Argya squamiceps. Taxonomy (NCBI): domain Eukaryota; kingdom Metazoa; phylum Chordata; class Aves; order Passeriformes; family Leiothrichidae; genus Argya; species Argya squamiceps. The sequence continues at coordinate 39,601,239 of JBBMKD010000001.1, forward strand.
CAAGAGCTAAAATCTAGTTGCACCTTTTATCTTGAACATTGTTTTAAAGCAAACTTTAAAAGGACTATTCAACTGGATATATGCCGACTACTGTGATTCTGTTGGAGTCAATCACAGACATACGAGATAGAGTTTGCTTTTGGTTCAGAGCAGGAAGAAATAATCTGGGTTTCTTGTGTTGTGCTAACCTATCCAAAAGACACTTTCTAGAGTCTTGTTTGTGGAAAGTAGGTCATAGCCCAAGCAGTTACTATGAAGAAAGCGAAAAAATATTTTGAAGAAAAAAACACTTGAACTCTGAAATTTTAAATTTGGAAAATGTTTACAAGCAAAGACTCCAGCTGAAATACTGGATAAAATGACTAGGACAGTTAAATTATTATGGAAAATACAACTTCATGACACAAAAGCGTGTGTAGCATTTCTCTTTCTTAAGGTCTCATCATGGATTCCGTCTCAGTAAAACTTTGCTTTTGAGTGCAAAATCACAGAGTGTTCCTGGAGTTAAAAATGCATAATGCTTCTCAATTTTACCTTTTCAGCTCTTGGCCTTTCTTCAAGGATTATTTACATTTTACCATGAAGGATATGAACTGGCTCAGGAGTTTGCACCATACAAGCAGCAACTGCAGTTCAATTTGCAGAATGTAAGAATGATTTATATTTACATAATTTAACTTTTTAATTTGCTAATTTCAGCTCAGGATATTAAAGTAGACGTATAGTACTTTATTGAAATTCTAAATTTTGCAATGCTTTAGTAAGCTGAAATCAAATTCATATACAAATAGGTTAAATCATTTTCATAAGGTTAATGTAATTAAGATTCCTGACAACAAATAGCTTTGTATATTAAATTTATGATTTTCAGGTCCAAACTTGGGGAGCAAGAACTAGAAAAACAGCAGAGCAGCCAAGTTATTATTAGAAAATACAGTGGTCCAGATAGATTTAAACTTGTATAAAAGCTTTCTTGAGAATGAGGCCTGTCTTCTGGACTAAGTGGAGGTACCAAAAATGCTCCAGCTGGTACAGAATGATACAGGTTGTCCTGCTGTCTGCTAACTTCCACTGTACATACTTGGGAAGCCATTCTCTGGCTGTTCTGTATACTGTTAAAGAAGAGGTGGGATCTTCCTCCATGGTGAGCAGCTCTCAAGAGCATTAAGTTTCACCATAAGAGAGGATCTCGTTTTTGTGTAGAGAGTTACAGTCAACTGAGCAGACTGATCTTTTGCTGTAGATTGGTCTGGATTGGCTAGTCAGAGCCATACAAGAACCCATTTTGGGCACAAACTGCCCAAAAAATTTCATAGCTGTCAGAGATAACTAAAATTAATGTAATCAACATACTTTTCCGCTCATCCTAACTGCTGTATACAAGTGTGTATTTGTTTCACTGTGTTATTCAGATAGTACATTTCCAAGGACATGCAAATAAGTAGGTACACACTTTGCTTTTAAGCGAAGTTTACACACACTGCTTTTAAGGCAAAAAGTGAGCTTCAACATGTCAATATTGGACAAGCCCCACATATTTCCTGACAAGTAACATCAAGGTCCAGAACAAAATTTTTAAAAAAGTTAAGTCCATTTCATTGTTTCAAGAAAAGACACATCCGACACACTTTTGTAGCTCCATCTTGCCTTTTACATCTCTTGTTCATATATATAGATCCCATTTTAAATGCTGCTTGAGGAAATAAGGCTGAACTTCCTAGATGATTAACCTTTTCCTTTTGGATCAAATGCAAATGGTGTCTGTCTGTAGAGCATCCCAACCACTTGTCCTTTCAAATTTTGTGTTTTCTACGTTGTTTTAAACTAAGACACTTTCAAATAAAGACTCAAGGGGTCAGTGTTGTTGCACAGCAGTTTCACTGAAAGAGTGAAAAATGTGCTTCAGTCCAGAGATTTACGTCTTTTAATATCTCGAGTTCTGAGAGGAGCATGAGCTCACAGCACAGGCCAAAACTGGCACTGTAAGTAATCATATGTTTCTTCTATGCATGTCTCTACAGAAGCAAAATTATGAAAGGATTTTTTTTTCAATTTCAGTGTTAATTTAGAAATAGTTAAATTTAATGTTTTCCAAATATTATATCAGCACAACTTGAAGTTGTGAATGGATTATAGAGGTAGAGGGATGTGAAGTTAGGCAGAAGGATCAATGTGTTATTATTTTTTTAAAATTATATATCAGAAAACATATACATGAAGATACAGTGAGGATCAGTACATCACTCACTCCTGTTACACAAGAGTATAAATTCTGGCTCCAGATCTAGATCCACAGCTTCACACAGCCAGCTGGGTTCTCTGTGTACTTGTCATTCAGAGCATCACCCAAAATCAGATTGAAGTGAAATGATTTATATAAGTAAAGACAAACTGAGGGCAGGGATAAGTGCATTCAGCCTGTCTATAGCTGTCAAAAGTACTCCTCTCCATTGCATTGTTTCTTCAGGTCTTGAAGAATAGTTGACCTGAACTGCTGTTTCTGTTCTTAGAAATGTCCTACAGGCTAGAGCAGGAGCAGTAACAGCTGTAGAAGAGTAGTAGCAGACTAACAGCTCTTAACAGGTCACCGTGTTCTAACATGACCTGCTCTCTCTTTAACTGTCTCAAGGGCCAGTGGCATACTTTGTGTGTCCATTTGGCTTTGGCTTCTGTGATTTGATTCCAAGACCTGACTGCTTAAAAGTAGCAATTAAAAACTAATAGATGGAGACAAGCTCTTAAAATGGGGACATTCCTTCAATGGCATGTCCCTCTTGAAGGTCTCAAAATGACCTCTCTTAAATTTGATCTGAGCTGATACTTCTGAAGGCCATAATCTGAAAAGTTCAGATTAGAATTTTACCTCCCTCTCTAATAATAGTGTTTGTCTTCAAGACCAAGATTAAGTATGTGTACTCTTATACTGTTGTGCAATAATTACACAAATAGCCCATAAAAAAGAGGAAGTGTTCACTGGTGTATAAAGTCCTGAGAGTATCTTCCTGACTAGTGAGGATTCAAGTCCACAGATGACTCTGTAGAAACATTACAAAAATCTTCCTTCTTTTCTTTGACCTCTAGAAACAGAGTGCTAAATATCTGATATTTAATCAATCAAAGCTCTGGCATCTCACAATAATGCTAGGTGCATGGAGGGAAATCCTAGCCTCACTGAATTCACTAAGGAAAAGTAGCCATTTATATACATATAGATATAAGAAAATACAGAAAGCCCACCTTAGTACCATAATTGTTTGCTTTGTTACATGCCTGGTTACACATGATATTTAGGACAGACACACTTCTTTCGTGCTTTTGGCATAGTTCTGCCACTTGTGAGCTGTTTCTTACCTCCCTTTTTTTTTATATACTAAACTGTGGTGTTTGTCAAGTCAAAACTTGTTCACAACAGTGCCAGTAACCTGACTATTCTGAGCTGCAGCACCTGTGGCACTGCTGCAGCTATGGATACACAGAAAATTTGTCTCTTCCATGTGTGTAGAAACTGCAGCTGTCTGGACTCATTAGCCTGGCTTTAACCCAAACCAGTGTTTTCTGCACTGAACTTCAAGTACTTCAGTTGGCTTTACTACTTCAGGTTTAGGTCAGCAGCTTCTAGTTTAGCCAGGCATCTGTCTGAGAATCTCATAGTGTACAGAGAGAAAGCCTCTATCTGTCTGCAAAATACTAAAGATATGAAATTACCTCCTGTCTGAGGTTAGTGACCTGCACAAAGAGGAATGGTGCTATTCGCAACTATGTTTTCCGTAAATTTGTGTGTCTAAGATGAATTCTTCATTACTATGTTATTCCTAGGCTTCTAGCAATGAAGAGTATTATTCTTTACTGCATTTTTTTTTCCTTTTCTGTCTCTGGCAAATGCTTTTGTTGGTCTCCGACACAGTCTCCTTGGCATTATTTAATTAGTTGTTCATTGGCTTTTTTAGTACTTACATGAGATAATGGGGGTTTGTTTATTTCCTTTTCTGTGTATTAGACTCGAAATAACTTTGAAAGCACTAGACAGGAAGTGGAGAGACTCATGCAAAGAATGAAATCAGCCAACCAAGATTACAGACCACCAAGTCAATGGACAATGGAAGGCTATCTCTATGTGCAGGAGAAACGTAAGTACAACAAGGAAGGTCTGTGCAGTTGTTTGCCCTAGTGGTTGACTGGTGTAGCAAGCCCTCCTCTGGCTGGCTGCTCTGCACCTTGCTGCAAAGTCCCAGCACTCTGCTTTGGCTCCGTTCTGTTTCCTGTGCTTTCCCTGCCTTAACAGGGCCTTTAGTTCAGCCATCAGGAGCACCTTGTACCAGAAACCTCCACTGACCCAGCCATCTTAAATGAACATGTGCTTAATGGAAAGCAAAGATGTAAGAAAAGGTCATCTAAGTACCATCTTACCATAGTTAACTGCAGCCAGTTTTATCCTCAATAGCGCTCCAAGTTTTAAAAACACAGTCTATTTTTTAATTGATTAATAACCATAAAAGAAATCTGTGTTAAGTGGAAATTGCACTGAGCCGTGCTAATGGGGGAGGGCGAAAAGGAGTGAAGCAGCAGGCACATGCTGTGCTTCATTAAATAATGAGAGGCCAGCTTGACATCTTCTTACTGAAAAGAAATTTTTATTCTGGGGTAACAGGGTCTGTAATCACTGTGTAGTGGGAAAGGTACTAGTTGTGTAATTCCTTGTTGTGCAAGTTTACTTGCTTACAACCTTTATGCTATAGGTTGTTGTCTAATGGTGAGCAACTGGGTTAAATGTTTGCTATTCTTGAGTGTAAATTCTCAAGAATTTATATATTTTATATATATATTTAAAATATATTTTATATATATAATAGATATAAAATAATATATATTATATATAAAATAATATATAATGTATATATTTTTATATATTAAATATATATATATATTATTGATCTGCATGGTGATAAATACAGGGTTTTTTTAAAACTAGGTCATAAATTGTTTTCTTTCATATGGATAGCCAAGAGTAACAAGCAACACAGGTGTCTGGCTACAATTTTCTAATGAGAAAAGGTGACTTCTTAACTCATCTAAAACTTCTTTGAGAGTTCTCATCCATCTTATAATATTCTAAAAGAGATAATGAATTGCCATCAGAAGAAAAATGGATTCAGAATAATTGCAGGGTTTGTTATGCTAAGTGAAAATAACTTAAAATATAGGAGCAGAACAGCAAAATTCTGAGGGTACGTAACCATTTGAATTTTCTATTCACAAGTTTACTTTCTTCAAGAACACAGGCAATAGGAGAGCTTTCTCAAAGTCAGTGTAACAGACCATATAAATTTCCACAGTGAAGTTTCTGGATTGACAGATACCTGACTTAAGAAACTGATTCAGTCTCTCATATAACCACCACCTTTATGCGTACATTGAAAAGGCAAAACCTTTGTATCTATATTAAAACTACTAGATTGTTGGGTTTTTTTAATAACATTTTTATTTAGTTCTTCACATTTAAAAAAAACCCCAAACACAAACCCATTAAAATACTTTTTTTTTCAAAGTCAGGGTTTTTTCTTTTTGTCTTGGTTCTAGATAGGAGAGGGTTCATTTTTGCAGTAGCCAGGAGTTGGGCATGACTAGGTCCTTACCCAATACCACCTCATTGTTTTCTGGGGAGAGGGGAAGGGATCCTTTCTGAGTCACAAAGGTGGCAGAGGGAGCGCTCAGGTATTGTCAGGTGTCTCCATGTGGTGAGCACATGTGAATCATTTGCCTCTTGCACACTCTGTTATTAATATTGTTGCTGCTACTGTTTGTTTTCTTATTTCACTGCTGTCTCCAGTAAATTGTTCTTATCTCAACCCTTGATCATTACCCTTTATGCCTCCAATTCTTCTCTCCAACCCACCACAGGGGAGAGAGGGGAAGGATGGGGGAAGGAGTGAGCAGTGCATGGTTTGGAGTCCTTTGCTAGGAGCACTAAATTGGGGAATACCATTCCTTAACCATAACCAATTTTTAAAAGAATTAATAGGTCCATACATACTGTAGCTTGAAAAAATCAGTATCATGTTTTTCCCATGAGTAACTCTCATTGAAGAATCCAGGTGCTTGTGCTGCTCTTTGCTACAGTGAACTTCCAGAAAATATGGGAGATCTTATCTGTGCTTCTAGGATGTGAAGAGAATTCTGGAAATTGTGGGAGAATTCACTCCATGTCCTCACAGCAAAGAACATATTATAAATGCCTGTATAAACTGACTGTATAAATATAAACTGCATTAGTGTGAACCAAGTTTAAAATACCACTGAGCTTGAGCTCAAGATGGTTTTGTGTTTAGATTCACTAAAGGTGCTCAGCAGTGCCTGTACAAAGCTTTGGGTAATCCAGCAGTGAAAATATCTGTATCAGAGATCCTACTTGGAGTAGGATTTAGTGTGATGTGTCCTCTCTAGGATAAGGCACACATCCACCGTGGGGGTGCTGCTTACCGGCAAACAGTTCCCCAGACCAATTTATAACAGTCTGATGTGAGTTCCTCCAAATCTGCTGGTTGGAATTGTGGATGAGGCTTGGGAATGAGGAATGGGTCCAGCTTGGGTTGGAAAAGGTGTTTATTTCTGTCCTGGCTCCATGTGCAGATCAGAGCCAGGACCAGAAGCCAGAACATGTGCTCGGCCTTCGTTTCTCTCTTAAGTACCCAGGGATCGGCCTGGGCAGGGAAGAAACCTCGGACCAATGGGGAAAAGGGAAGGGGGTGGGGTTACATCAGGAGGAAATCAGGTGTATTCAAGGGTAGGGGGGTAGGGTATTTTGGAATGGAACAAACCAAGTACAGACAAATAACCAAATACAAATACAAATTCAAAAACCTAAAACATGCGCTGCAACCATCCACTTACTTGGGGATGCTGTAGGTCTCACCTGTGGCTATCTAAATTGAAGACAAGTGAATCCCTGAGTACAGCACAGCATACTTTTGGTATTTTGAGCATGTGCAAGTGTCACTTTGTTGACGTGATCAGTTCTGCAGCACTGTTACAGCCACATCTTCCCCAGCAAGACTCCCTTCAAGGCAGAAAAGGCCAATATTTCTCGCTGAAGGCACTGCCTTTGCCACCCAGCATTTTATCCCTCATCTCTAAACCAATGTGTTTTAGAGTGTACAGTTCGTTAGCTTTTTTTCATATGAAGAAATCTCCTGTCAGTGTTCATCTACCTAAGATTAAATCTCTCTCTGAGCTGGTGCCATTTTACTCACTCCCTTAAAGTAACAGGTGGAAGAATAGCCTTTCTATGATACTACCAAAAGCATTGGTTACCTTTGACAAGAACTCTGAAAGTAAAGGAAAATACAATCTCATTTTCTGACTTTGTCCACTTTTCTGCATTTAATACCAGACTTCCAGGTTTCCCTAAGAGAAAGGATCTAATGCTGAGTTGTGTTTCCCTTGGGTTGATAAAATAACAACTGTATTTTCTAGGCAGAAAGCTCCTCAGGACTGTTCTTGTCTTTTTCCTGCCTTGTTACCATAATTGAATGCTGTTACCCATCCAATTGCCAAAGAAAGTCAATCTGCTGGAACTTTGTTGGGCAACCATATCAAGCTGCAGTATTTGAAAATTATACCTGAACAACATGTTCAGATTAGAAAATAAGGAAAAGGCTGCATATGGATGCTACTATGTTTCATTTTTCTACTCCAATTCCAATAGTGGTAAAATGACAATTACTTTTAATACTATTTCTCTTTGCTCTAGGACCCCTTGGATTTACATGGGTAAAACATTACTGCACTTATGACAAAGGAACAAAAACTTTTACAATGAGTATAGCTGAAACAAAATCTGGTGGAAAAGTGGTGAGTTACATGTACATAAACGCGCACATGATCTGTATATTCCATCTTTTTTATTAAGCATTTAAGAACTGCTGAAAGAAAAAAATGCAAACAGATAAGCCTGTTTTTGTAAATGAAACAGTGCATGTATCATATAGCATGGATAAATATTTAAGTAATATTTATTTTAAAACATATTTAAATCACATATTAAATAACTTCTGTAATGTAGTTGTTTTAAATGCATAAGAAATTTATCACATTTGTACAGAATCATAGAATGGATGAGCTTTGGAAGGGAGCTCTGGAGATCTCTAATATAAACTCAGTTCAGGGCCAAGCAGAACAGGTTAGTGAGGCCTGTGTCCAGTCAGGTTTTGGATATCTCCAAGGATGGGAGCCCTCTGTGAGCAACCTGTTCCAGTGTTTGACCACCATAAAATACTACTTCTAAGGTTCAAACGGAATTACTTTTATTAGTGTTTGTGCCCATTGCCTCTCGCCCTTCCACTGGGCACCACTGTGAAGAATCTGACTCAGTCTACTTTCCTTCCCATGAGATCTTTGCAGATCAGTCACTGATGTGATCCCTCTTCTCCAGACCAAACAGGCCCAGCTCTCTCAGCTTCCCCTCATATGACAGATCACAGGATCATTAATGTTGGAGGAGACCTTCACAGTCATCTAGTCCAGCTGTCAATATAGCACCACCATAATCACCTCTAAACCATATCCCCCAAGTGCCACATCCAGGCTCTTCTTGTACATTTTCAGAGATGGTGACTCCACCTGGTTAACTTATTTCAATTCCTAACCACTCTTCCAGTGAAAATTTTATTTTTAATATCGAATCTGAACCTCCCCTGGCACAACTTAAGGCTTCTCCCTCATGTTCTTTCACTTAAGACATGGCAGAAGAGACTGAGACTGACCCGCCTCCTCGCTAAAGCCTCCTTTCAGGTAGTTGTGCTCCAAGTCCTTAATCACCTTGGTAGCCTTTAGCTGGACTTGTTCTAGCACATCACTGCTTCTCTTGTACCAGGGAGCCCAGCACTGGGCACAGCATTCCGGGTGTCCCTCATCAGTGCTGAAGGAGAGTGGATCTCTTTGGAGGGTGAGGATCTCCTTCCTCCACTTGCAGGCAGTACCCTGCATCCCAGGAAGCTAGTGGCCATCTTTGCAGCAAGATCACATTGCTGGCTCATGGCCACCTTTTTGCCCACCAAAACCTGAAATTCCTTTTCTGCCAAGCTGCTCTCTATCCTGTCAGCCTCATCCTGTCCTGGTTCCTGGACTTATTACTATTCATGCTGAACAGTATTGACCTCATGGGCATGCCACTAGTGCCTGGCTGCAGCTGGACTTCTGTTGTGACCTCAGCAGTTCAGGAAGTGTTCAGTCCACCTCACCATCTCACCCATATCTCACCTGTACTTGTCTATGAGGATGTAGTACGATGTAGGGTGGCTGAAATTGAGATAAACAATACTCATTGTTCTTCCATCATGCACTGAGCCATCCAACACATTGTAGAGAGCTATCAGGCTGATCCTGTGTGATTCTTTCTTTATTAAACTCATGACTCTTCCAGTCATCTTTCTGCCCTTAATATGTTTGGAAATGCTTTCCACGATTATTCACTTCATCACCTTCCCAGGGATAAAGGTGGTGCAGACTGGCCTGTAGTTCCCCATAAGATATGAAGCCTCAAGTTGCATCAGGGGAGGAAGGTATTACAAAAAATTCTTCACTACAAGGGTATCAAGCACTGGACCAGTCTGCCAGGGAAGTGGTTGAGTCACCAACCCTTGAAGTATTTAAAAGATGTGTAGATGGTTTAGTTGTGACCTTTTCCAACCTGAATGGTTCTGTGATTCTGTATCCTTCTTGCTCTTTTTGAAGACAGGAGTGACATTTGCTTCCTCCCATTCCTCAGAATCCCCAGTTGTGTCAGCCTTTCCAGCATTATAGAGAGGTCATGGTGGCCAGGTGGCCAGAATTGGGAGTTAATTCAGAAATGTTCTTATTTGAATGTGCGAGTTAGCAGAATTACATGATTTTCATCCTAACATGCATGTAATCGAGTTATGTATGCAGGTGTTTGTAAGATTTGAATTTAGAGAATTTTCTGAAATATAATGATTAAGTAACAAATGTAAGACAGAATGCTATTAAATGTAATCTTAATATACAGAAAAATATAGTATATATTTTAATAATTTTAGTGCCTATGTTAAGATATGTTCTTTGGACTGTTCATGCAGTTAAATTTAAGATGAAGCCAAGGTGTAAAAGCATTCTAATTCCATTTTGTTGTTTTGTAGAATGGCCTTGTCACAAGCTCACCTGAAATGTTCAAGCTAAAATCTTGCATCAGGAGAAAGACCGATTCAATTGACAAACGTTTCTGTTTTGATATTGAAGTATTTGAGAGGTTTGTTTCCATTGTGTTAAGAATTTGAAAATAATTGCAACCAATAGGTAATAATTACTCCTGTAATAGGCACATGTTTACCCAATATATTCGTATACTGAAAAACTAGGCTTTCAAGACTTAGTACTTCTTTGTTCAAACCTGGTTTTCTAATTAAATTCGCTGCACAGCATGTGTGTTGTCTTTACTACATGCTGTTTGCATGCACATACAGCATGAATTCTTATGGAACTTCTAAACAAAACTGACTATCCACTTTTAGAGACAGATCATAAATATTTTTATAAATATTTTATAAGTACTTGTTAATAAGCATATTCTATACAAATCTCTATCACTTTCAGAAATGTGTGGTAGTAGTTATTTTTCTTTAAAATTATCTCCACAAGGTTTTTTTCCACCTACTCCTGGATATTATAATTACATCAGATACATGAGAATAGATTTCCCGTATTTAAGATATGGGTATGCAGTACTTTGTAGAAGTATTTTTTCCAATCTTGGGAATAAAGAGAAATATTGAATTAATTTTTGTGTTAAAATATAATAAATGGACTGACCTTTGTAGTTGTTCTCTTAAAAAGTGTTTTATTACTGTTAACACACTTCTAAAAAACAGATGTGTTTTATACCTAGCTCAAAATTATTCTGTTATATTAGAAGCTGTCAACTTTCTTTAACTTATGTCTGTCTTTTATATATTCACATCGCTATGCATGTGGATTCTGACCTTGGAAACTATTTGATAAAAAACTGTAACTTTAGTGAATGTGTTTTTGACAGACCTGGAATCATCACACTACAAGCTTTTTCAGAATCCAACCGAAAACTTTGGCTTGAAGCTATGGATGGAAAGGAACCAGTAAGGATATTTTTTAATTTTCATTTTACAGTTTTCTGGATCACATATTACAAAAAGAAGCTAGTATACATTTCAGATACTCTATTGCGATGCTAACAAATAGAGTTCTTTTCTTGTGAGACACTAATGCAAGTACATAGTGAAGATAACTACAAAGTAGAAAAGTAGATCTATTTATTTAAGCCTACATTTATATAAATATCATTATTTTATGTTAGGATATTTAAAGTAGTAATACTTTAAGTAATACAATAACATATTGTCTAATAGGATTCATGGTTCAGGTGAAGTGGTTGTTATTACAGTGGTAAAGAACAACCATCTTTTGGGCAGTTTCATGGAGTAAACAATCAGTACCATCTCAAAAGGCATTGCAGAGACCAGAAATATGTGTTGAAAGCTACTGAGAGACAGGCTTCTCTGAGTTTTCTTCTCACTATTTGTATGCTCTTAAATGAGGGTGATACCAGACCCTGTATCTGATAGGAAAAGAATAGTTGGTCAATTTTATGAACTCAGTGAATGTTTTTATATGCTTCTTATTTGCCTAAATCAGTACAGGAATTATAATCACAAGCTGTTCTGAAATTTAACCCGTTTGGACTCAGTAAATCTGATTTCTAATGCATTAGTTCCATCATGGTAGTAGAGAGCTGATAACCCAGCTCTGTGCTGGACCAGTGAATGTCAAGAGATCATGAAAGGCAAGGTTGGGATTTCCTTAGCAGCAATCCAGTACAGAGCATGTTGCAACTACTCACAAACCTAGCAATAACCAATTTAAAGCACAAACATTACCCTATTGCATTGTTGTTGTTTGATTGTTGTTTTGGTTTTTTTTACAGATCTATACGCTGCCAGCCATTATTAGCAAGAAGGAAGAAAGTAAGCTCTTTATTCTTAGTTGCCATATCTTGCTAGATTTCTGTAATGTTACAGTTTCTTTATATATGTGTGGGAGAAACAAATAATTTTATATTTTATTTCTGTTGCTGTGAAATAACTTTGTTGGATATCTAAACTTTGCCTGGCACAACTCGAGGCCATTTCCTCTTGTCCTATTGCTTGTTACTTAAGAGAAGAGGCCAACCCCCACCTGGCTACACCCTCCTTTCAGAGAGTTGTAGAGAGCAGTAAGGTCCCCCTGAGCCTCCTTTGCTCCAGACTAAAAACCCCCAGCTCCCTCAGCTGCTCCTCACAGCACTTGTGCCCCACACCCTTCCCCAGCTCTGTTGCCCTTCTCTGGACACGCTCCAGCCCCTCAATGTCTTTCTTGCAGGGAGGGGCCCAGAACTGAACACAGGATTTGAGGTGTGGCCTCAGCAGTGCCCAGTGCAGGGGGACGGTCACTGCCCTCGTCCTGCTGGCCACACCATGGCTGATCCATCGGTGGCCAGGATGCCATCGGCCTTCTTGGCCACCTGGGCACACCCTGGATCATGTTCAACTCCTGTTGACCAGCACCCCTAGGTCCTTTTTCACCAGGGAATTTTCCAGCCACTGCCCCCAGCCTGTAGCACTGCCTGGGGTTGTTGTGGCCCAAGGACAGGACCCAGCACTTGGCCTTGTTGAAACTCTTACAGCTGGCCTTGGTCCATCCCATTGTTTTAGTTTTAGATGTATATGCACCTCTTAGACATACACTGAGTAACAAAATTATTGTATTTAAAGGTAGTATGAGATTTAGTGTGCATAATTGTATTAACACTGTATTAACACATTGGTTATTATCATATTATATTAACACAAATATGTACAAATAATTTAAATAATATATCTCAGAGAAAGGGACTGGTAAAATTTGGACATACATCTTCATTGGGTATATTTGAGACTCTGAAAATCTGAAATTTAAGCTACTGTCTGTTCTTTTACATGATGGTGTTTATTTTAATGGTGACAAATAACGCTGTTTTAAGATCTTTATTTAGGTAGTTAAAGCAGTGGGTATTGAAGATGCAACATTAATGAGAAATATGTTCACTTGAAGGAAGATGACTAATTTATCTCAGTAACGAGGATTGTTCTCCTGCATTATCCTTTTATGTGTGATTAAGTGCATATACAAGGAACCAAGAATTTTGTTGTATTAAAAACAAGGAACATATTCTGGTCACAATGTAGGTCCTGGAGTCTTAAAAACATTTTGCTCAGCAGCTTTCAACGGTATCTTTAGAGAAGCCAGTGATTGCTGAGAAAGGCAGTTGAATATTAAGCTTCTAATGGTACAGAATGACTACAAAGTTGGGTTGTGAATGCTGTGGATGTATCTACAAAGACCCTATTACAGAACAAATATTATAATGTTATGGATAACCATGTATTAGCACTCCTTGACTAGTGTATGAGTGTAGGTAAACAGAAGATTTTGTATATTGATGTTGGAAAATAATTACCTTTTTTTTTATAGTGTTCTTAAATGAAGCAGGTTTCAACTTCGTGAGGAAATGTATTCATGCGGTAGAAACAAGAGGTGTGTATTAAACCACAAATAAAGTATTAGATTGTTGTGACTTTTTTTTCTAAAACATGACATTTTTTAATTCTACATTTTATATCTGTGCTTTGAAGTGCGTCCATTATTTGGTTTGTACTTTTCATATTTTATCTGAGTTCTTTACACTCCAGATTGTTTTCTTCAGTTCCAACAACAATTCTTAAAGTATTATTTGAGTGAGATTTTTAAACTTTTTCTGTAATTTCTTGTTGATTGGACAGCTTAATAATGTGCAAACAATTGCACACATCTTTATTCTTTCATTTTTGTGCACTGACTTGACTTTTCTTGTGATACAACTACAGGGAGTCTCAGCTCCCAACTTTGGTTTCAGGTGTGAAATCTGAAGACCCAAAAGCAACATCAACATTCTCTGCTGGTACATCTGGTTTTTTGCAGAGTATAACTCTTATAATTTTATTCAGTAAAGTGGTACATGGTTTATTTTTTTAATGTGTTTTTTTTAATGTGTAGCAGCATTTAATGTTTAGCAACACTAATTTTTGTTACTGGGAATGTAATAAAAGGAAGTAATAATCACTCTGCTGATGAGGTGGGATCTAACAACTCACAGTAAGTTTTAAATGGAGATTTATGGCTGTATCACCTCCTATAAAATGAGAGCTTTTCTTGAGCTGTCAGTGTGCAGATCTCTTCTAATCCAAATGGGGTCCCTCTGAACTTTAAGCTCAACTTGAATTCAGTTTCTCAGCCAGCAATGTTATCATTGTTGAGTCACTGCTGACTCAGACCTTGCGTTTTTTTTCTGGGACAGGGAGGGTAAAAGAGGATTTCAAAACAGGACACATAGGTTATCTAAGTGAGATCAGATTTAGGAATGTTGTTTTCAAAGGAAAAGCAGACAATTTTTAAATGTTAAGGCTTGAAGTGGGGAGAATGGAAGACATTTAAGCCCTACTGATTTTAAAAAGCAGTTAAAAATAATAAAATAATCATGACTGAAATAATCAAATACTGTATTCTGAATGTCACTCTTTAAACGTTATTTGTTATTATTATCTGTGCTATTGAAAAAGGCCTGGCAATTTTAACTGGCAACATGAATTCTCAACAGATGTGTTACAACAGTAAACAGTATATATTTTTGTTTTCATATAAATGTCCATCACATCTTATTTGAAAGAGATCATGGTCTCAGCAAACATAGATGCATAGTAATTCCAGTGACGTCTAAGCAATATAAACTTGTTGATGTGCAATGTGTTTTAAGAATGTTTTTGGGTCTTATTTTTCACTTTTTGTGGCCATCACCTTGTTGTTTGCTAATATGGGTCATTTCTATGCAGAAGGGTTCTGTTAATGTAAAATTATGCTTAGTGTATAGTGTGTCGTGGACTCAGTGGAATGAATTTGATAATATCCCACAAGAGATTGCAGTAGGACAAAGCAATACAAAGTACTTAAGAATGTAGTGGTACAGTTTTCCATAAATACATTTAGATGTCTTGAAAACATACACCAAGAATGCATCAGCATATTGAAATAACCATATTCTCATTATTTTAATTATTTTCATTTACTTGTTTTCCCAATGTAGGTATTACAATCCTGGGGCTCTATAGAATAGGTGGTGTAAATTCTAAGGTGCAAAAGTTGATGAATACCATATTTTGTAAGTATCTGAAGTGAACTTTTGTCAGCGTCCAGTGTGTGTGCTGTGGTCTTTTTTGCCTTAACTGCTGTGCTTAGAAGAGTGTGTCATAATGTTCACAATTTTGTATGTGCACTTAGTGCCACTAAATTGAGTTTGCACTCTTAAAATGAGTCGTTCATCTGTAGTTTCTTGTGTGCACTAGTATTCAGTTCTGAATATTACACATGAGCAAATTACTAATAAAAATGCTTTTCTTCTTCTAGCTTTAAGGTTCTGTTTATTGATATATATTTGTCTTGTTCCACAAGTTCTCCAAAGCTTAGTTCCATAACACACCATGGCTCAGCTTAATACACTTGTTCCAGTCTTTTACTTTTTTTGGTAATTTATCTCTCTGATGCTTGTGTTTGCATGTCTAAGACAAATGAATTAGTAATTCTCTGTGGACTTGGGCTTACTTAACACTTTGATACAGTGCATAAATTTCATATTTATGGTTACTAACTGTGAGCACTGAAATTATTTTTATTAATAATTTGGCAGAGATGAAAGGATTTAAATTGATCAGACTGGTGGGTAGTCTAGCTAATAAATAATTAGTTGAGCTAAATGGCTGATCTAGTAGCTTCTCTTTTACTACTTTTCTAGTTAACGGTTAGTCAAACTGTAACAAAATCCTAATTCAAATTTCTACCAGCCCCTAAATCGCCTCCAGATATGGATATTGATATGGAAATTTGGGACAATAAAACAATAACAAGTGGACTAAAAAACTACCTCAGGTAAGTATGATCCCACACAGTTTCAGTATTCCTTTTCTGGTCCATTATTCTTTGGCTTGTTAATATCATATTACATTTCTTGTATCCATTGCCTTGGTAATAAATGAGTATTTTATTATCCTACTTAATAGTCCTGTGATTACGTATAGTAATACACACCTTCTACCTTTTTAGGATAATCCTGCCTTATATAGCTCTAAATTTGATTAATTGGATGTTTTTATTTAAAATTTTTTCTGTTACCACAAAGCATGTTGTGCTCAGTCTTTTCTTTGTGAATCCCATAAGTTTTTTTTAATCCCCATAAAATTTCATGGTTGCATGAAAATCCCAGAAAAAGCATAGGTTTTTATCTTATGCTCTTAATATCTTCTCGAATAAAGTACCCCTCCTGTCATTTTTGCTGATAAGAGAAAGAATATTCAAAAATTATGGTACTTCTGATAACTCTTTTGGATCTCAATATATAATGTTCAAAAGAGACATAATGAAGAGTATTCAACCTAGATGGTGGGTGTTCTATGCCTTCTAAAAATTGAGATTGCCTAAACAACTCACCTAACAAAGGGCATCAGAAATCCCTGCCCTTTGAATTAACATGAAAAACATGCCTAGGATTTATAGCAGAATGCTCATGTACATTTCATTGAAAAGACTGGCCTTGGTTGAAGAAATTTATAATACATCTTCAGAAGCACAAGTCATTGTAGCTACTGTGTTTGTGAAATTAGGACATGAATGAGCAAGCAGGAGCTGTGTGTTTGTGTCTGTAAGGCAACTCACAGTCTGCGTTTTGGAGGATGACTGTTTTAAGATCTCCCGCATCAGAATTTGAGTCCTAAATTCCATCATATTTTTTGCCTTTCTTGGTCAAAAGGCTGCTTCTGTGTCTGCAGCTGTATTCATTCCTGTCCTGCAATATGGAAGACAGGAAACACTGAGGCTCTGTGCTGAAGTAACATTTTCCTTATTAAATTATATGGTGACACCAGATTCAACTCAAATTGATTTTCAGACTGTGTACTTGGCTGTGTTGTATACTACTTCTAATCAGTCATCACTGAATTGGATTTCCTAGGACCAGTAGAACATTGTGCAGATGTTGAGGGCTATCATAATCACACTCATAAAACTTAGATTTTGAGTCTGTTTTAAATAAAAATTTGGTTTTTTTATAACCAGGTGTCTTTCAGAACCACTGATGACTTTCAAGCTGCACAAAGATTTCATTGTTGCTGTTAGTAAGTAAAAAGTAAAATGATAAATACTCTTTCATGAAAGTAATATTGTTTCTAACCTCTAATCTCCTCAGTCACTATCTTTACTTTTCTCCTTGCTCTAATATGCAGCAGTCCAGCCCTCAAAACAGAGAAGTCACACTAGATGTAGCTGTCCAATGGTTTGTTCTCATCTTTTTAGTGGTTCTGCGTGACTGCCTTCTGCATAAAGTTTTGAACTCTCATTTAGATGTTTGTTTGTTTGTGTGTGTGTGTTTGTTTGTTTTATATAGGCTGATAATTCTTTAGTAACATTCATCCCTTTCATGCAGGGATCTTTATTTTCCTAGCTTGCCTTGAGAAATCAGAAAGGGCAAAAGTGAACTCCTTTTCACAAATGGAGTAATTGGATACAAAGATAGCAGAGATATTTTTTCTAATTACTTCAGTTTAGAATATACCTTGATAAGAATAAAAGACACAAAATAATCTTAGTTATTTTAATCTGTATTTCTTAGATTAAATCTTAGATTTCTGTGAAGTGGCACATCAAGTCAATACTGCTATTAATTTGTTGGTTCCAGTATTGATAGTAATTGCTTTAGGCAAGTTACTTGAAATACAGATTTCACAGTGTAATAAATATAATCAAATTTTCCTCATCATTTGAAAGCTAATTATGTTTGGCTCCTCTTAATACATGTTTGTGTTATCATACAGGCACTGATGCCATTTGTAGTCTCTTCTTAGCACTTGTTCTGATTTATCAACAATTTGTTTTCTGTTTAATAGAGTCAGATGATCAGAACTACAGAGTTGAGGCAGTGCATGCACTTGTGCATAAATTACCAGAGAAGAACAGAGAGATGCTGGACATCCTTATTAAGCATTTGGTCAAGTAATTATTATTTTTTTTTTCTCTTTGGTATTATTGTAAGATGTTATCATTTCTGCTTTAAATTTGTCAGTGTTTCTTAATCTGTTCTCTGTGTTGACACAGTGACACTTGAAATTACATTTGATTTCTAAAATGCTGTTCTCACCTTAAGTGGAATAATACTCTGTGTAGAAATAGAATGAAAACATAAAGTTGTCACCAAGATGGCCAACTATGTTTATAAAATAAACCTGGTCAATGTTTTCATTCATGTTCTTACTTACTACAGGACTTGTAACCAATTAAATTTAAGAAACATCTAACACTATGCCAAGGTTGATGGAAAACACTGGTTTGAATTTGTCTCAGAGTCCTAGAGTGTTTCAGGAATGACATAGATTAGAAAGGAGATAGAATGGTATAGATGATATAATAATTTCTGTTCTTCATGTTTGATCTTATTTTTCTCTCTAACAAGTGTGAAGTGTAGTATCACTTGAAAGCACTAATTTGTAGTATTACATATGTAGTATTTTATTTATATTTTTGATATCTACATAGATGTCCAACTTTTGAATCTTACTTCATATTCCCTCGATTATTAATTGTCAGATGTAAACCATTTTGCATTTCTTCAAACTGGTGATCTTTTGTCTTCACAGGATTACACTTGCTGTGACATAAAAAAAGACAAGTTTTTATTCTCTTAAGTTTCTGTACATCTTTGGTTAGTTTTTGCTGGTATTTGCTTAATACTTTTGAATATGTATTATTGTTTCTGATTTAGGATGCTACACAGTACATATATCAGTCATCTAGGAATGTGAATAGTGAAATAGTTGTTCAGATAAGGCTCACATGACTTAGACATTGAGAAGACTTGAGAGGAGTCCATGTTGTTTTCATTCAATTCACTATGTCCCAGATGTTTTGCTTGTTTGATCACAACTTGAGGTACAGACTGCAGTAAGCTGTCTACAGTGGAGCCTAATGCAGTTTTGTTATAGAAAGGAGAACTTCGAAGATTTCTTTGACAGGAAATCATTTAGCCCTAAAAAAATGTTTTTAGCCCCTGGAGAACTAGCATTCTAGCAAGCTGCTGTAAATGCATTCGTTGCAAAAGCTGATTAGGCAGACCTTGCCTCTCATTATGCTTGGGCTGACACGGACAGCTAGATGGAGAAAAGTTTCATAAGTTTCTTTGCTCACAGCATTGTTTAATTAACTAAAAAATACAATACCTACTCCCTTGGAACCCTCAAAAAAGTGAAAGTATTTAATGAAGGATTGACAATTTTATAAAAGCTGCTGGTCTGGAAGCTTCAAAATTAGAGAGATATACAAGAATAGGGGCTGACTTATTTGTTGGTGCAGTTACTGTTAGGCAAGCATTACTTTCTTCACTTCTTTTCCTGGCCTCTTTATTCTCAGTGTGATCTCAAATGCAATTCCAAAGAAAAGCATATCTTAGTATTCCCTTATTTTATTGTTCTCTTTAACTCCTGCTTTTCTCATCTTTGTCGTGATTCTCATTTCATATAGATGGAATCTTAGTTTTACACTGAATGCCTTCAGTGCTTTTCTTTCCAACATTCAATTCACCCCTTCTAATTTCCATATAATTTGCCAGCTGTTGTTTATGCTAGCAATTCTAATGAGACTGAATTTAAAATTAGTCTCTTGAGTGCATTAGCCATCTTTCTCCCTATTCTTTTTTCCTACCACTGTGTGGAGATGTTTCAAAGAACAAGTAAATGACAGGTAAAGTGCCTAATTTTATGAAAATGAGAAAACTTGGGGGAAAAAAGTTCAATCTCCTGTTTTCATCATTCTTTTGTTGAAAAACCAATTTCAAAGTGCCTATTTCCTTCCCTATATTTCTTTTAGCTATTCAGTTCCATTATACATGCTTTTGCATCAAAGTGAAAATGCTGTAGCTCTGGGTTATAAAATAAGGATAACGTTATTTTTTCTTGGTTTAAATCATAAGGTCTTTATGTCTTTGCCTAGCTTGACTTTTGTGTTACTGAGCAAATTTAAATAGGCTTAGATAATATGGGATGTAAATCATCGTGGAAATAAACAAACAAGCAAACAAAACTGGCAAATCCTGAAAAGCACTCTGAAGAGAGGTGATACTGCATGGATACATAGTCAGTAGCTAGGCAAACATGGCAAGTTTGGTGTTGCTTTCACATGAGTAACTCACTTTTTTGTTTTTAAACCTACCTAGTCAAATTATGTCTAAAGAATGAATCATTCTTTGATATGATTTAACAACACAGTGCTTTTCTTTGATAGGTAGTTCAGAGTCTGCAGTCTGGCAGTATCACAAATTTGCTGGTGATTCATCAGGTGAAGGGATTCTGAGGAGAAAGCAATGGCATCTCAATGAATGTCCTACAGCTACCTGAAATGCATGATTACCTCAGTTTGTGTCTGAGCTGTAGCTCAGCAGCAGTAGGAGTAGGTCAGGGGAAAGTGGCTATCAAAATGATCCATTTACAGCCCTGGCTTCTTTCTCTTTTTCAAGAAATCAAGCCTTTGAAATGGGTTGCAGAAAGCCCTTTCTGGCTACAGTGTTATTGAATTCACCATTTCTTTTATTAACCAAGCTCCCAAATTTGTAACCAAGGAAACCCAAACACCAGACAAACATTACCTTCTCTCTTATGCTATAAGATTAGAATGTCTGTGTAACAGACCTCTACAGTTACTGTGCAGCACACAGCAGAGTAACATTACAAAGGGAGGGGTTTTTAAAAGATTTTTATAACATATCTAAAGCTGAATTATTCAACATGCCAGTTTCATTAAAATACTAGTGGACTTCCCAAAAGACCCTTATTCATCTAAGATAAATATAAGAGCTGTTTCAGAGAAAGTTCAATTAAGCTAAAAATGTGCTTTAACAATGGAGTAATTTTCATAATATGGCTTCCAAATAATGATCTCTACCAGCGTGTCTGTCTGAGGTAATATTTTGGAAAGTTTTGAGATAACTTACTGAAGCAATATAAGAAAGGTGTAAGAAGATAGGCATTTGTTTTCCTGCAGTTTATAGTCATGCTGCCTCCTATACAAAACCCTTTCCCATATTTCCTCCTGCTTCTTGATGTAAATGGGGTGCTACAATCTTCCTGTCCCAAATATTAGGGGAATATTTTATAGATTTTTCTATTTCTTAATTTTAAAAGTTGCAAGAGTTATTTTAATTGTGTAGAAAATGGCTAAAAATGCTCAGCTTGACCATAGTAGCAGATGGCAGTGAGAAGGAAGAGGAAAATGTGAACCAGTGCCTCCATTAATAAGTACCATTTGGTAACAGATTCAATAAAATTAGGCATTAAGGTGATTTTAAAATCCTGACTTGGCATAATATTCCTAAGACATGAGGCAATAGGACAGCTGTGACTGGGGAATCACTGGCAGGTGTTTCAAAGGATCTGTGATGACACAGTTTTTATTTGGCAAATCTTAGTAGTAAGGAGAGAAATGGGACATTGAGTATTACTGACTGAGATTTAAATATCTGATAAGTTATTGGGAAAACTAAGCATTTAAATTCTACATTAGAAAGAAAAACAAAATCAAAAAAGGTAAAGTATGTGATAATAGAATATACAGAAGTAAAAGGTTAATATCTTTTAAAGCCTGATGTCATTATGATCATCTAATGTTATCTATCACACAGAAACAATAATTTCACTGAATCCATTGATCCTATGTTTTCATCAAATTGATAAAGAGATCCTATTGCAAATTAATTGTTTTCAGTAATTAAGCTTTATTCCTTTACATGAAAACCAAGGTGTATGGCTGATCTCTGTTACCACACAGCATGTTCAATCAATCCAGTTGAAAGTATGTAAGGAACTGTGTAATCATTGGAGAGAGATAGTGCTTGCCCTAAGACTTCTAAACTTCAGGTGTTCTCAATCTCTCTGTGTAGAACTCCAAATACAGTTGCCTTTCCCTGTCAGGTATACCAGGAACTGAAATACTACTCTAGGAAGACATTCTCATTATCCATTAAGTTATTGCATGATAGGAGCCTTAATGGAAATACAGTACTTGTACTACACTGTATTTTGATTCTAGTGTTAAGTGGAAGTTTTAAAAATGTATTTGAAAGAGAGGCATGAACTTGGAATCTTGTAAAAGTAGTAGTCTTAGCAAGCTTTTGCCTGTTAAAATTGTAGTTTAACACAGCAGTTAAATCACATATTGTTTGTGTTCATTTAAAGGGTATCATTGCATAGTCAACAAAATCTAATGACTGTATCCAACCTTGGTGTTATCTTTGGACCAACTCTGATGAGAGCACAAGAAGAAACTGTGGCTGCTATGATGAACATTAAGTTTCAGAATATCGTCGTTGAAATTCTGATAGAGCATTATGAAAAGGTAGAAAGACAGAAATTTGTTTTGTTATGAAGTGGAACTGATATCTCATTTTTGTTACCATGATGAAGTCCTTAAGAATAAAGAGTCCAAAATTTGTAGAAGGTCATTAATAGAAATCGTAGCTTCCTCCCACTCCGTGCTATGGATCTGTATTCCTAGTAAGTCTTTCATGACTGTGCAAGGTACAGATCCAAGATATAATCTCCCATGCTTTGAAGGCATGGCTCTGAATCTTCAGTTGCTTTCTGAAGATTGCTTCATTAATCTAGAAACAGAAAGAGGCTTGCTGCTTCAGCTCTTTCTTGCTACCTCTGTATGAAGGTTCACCCTAGGTGAATGCACAGATTCTCCTCTGAGTGCATCAGGTCAGAGTGTTTCTGACCATTGCTGTCCTTAGGGGACATGTCAGGTGCAGAGTGGAGATAAGTCACTAGAAGAATTGAGAAGGACTTGAGCAGGAAATCTTAAAGACTTACTTTCAGTCACTACCATTGCTGGTATCAGCTTCACTGAAAGATCTCCCCAGATTTTTAAATTTTAAACTATTTAATTTCAGAATTCAGCCAAACATTCAAGACTTCCTTTACTTAGTAGTCAAAAGTAATTTTATTCTGGGGATCTTAGCTGAGCTTTATCATATCCTCTGATGACTGACAGAACGAAGTGAAAATGCTTTGAGTTTCTTTCATTACACATTACTCAGCTAAGGGGCAGTTAGTTAGGCAGTTAGTATTAAGTTCCCAGTTAATACTAGGATCCCCTGCACTGGCTGATCAGTAGATGCTGACAGTACAGCTTGGTATCATCATTTATATTTCATAGGGACTCCCCCAAATGGCCATGATTGTGATAGCCTTCTTGGCTCTGATTGCAAAACGTATGTATTGCATCTTTTCAACACTGAATTTCTTCTCCAGAAAATCAGAGCCCATTCAGCACAAAGACTATGACTGCACAACCAAAGTCACTCTTGCTCTATTTCTCTGTCTACAGATATGTTTTTATATTGATGTGCTACTCACTAGTGCTTAATACAGTTTTATTGTACTCCGAGAACATCTCAAGATGTTCACCAAAGTGTTTCCTACTGTGGAAGTACATGTGCCTTCTTCCACTTCTATGAATAGCACAAAGATGTCTTTTCATGGTTCACTTCGTGTTTTGGAATGCCCTGTAGCTAGAGGGCCCAGAAATTCTTTCAGAAACACCTTCTGGCATAGCATGGTAAAAATTTGAGTTTTTTCTGCCACAACGAAGTGCAAAATTGACCAGTGGTAGCAGTGGTATATAAAAGATAAGAACCAGGAGATGCCTTAAACGTAAAATTGTTCCTCATTTAACTTGACTTGTTTGGTCAAATAAAGCTCTCTGAAATCAAAATTTGATTGTAATAAGTTATGATCATGACATATTTCAGTGATATATAGCAACTTTCTCTGGAACACAGAGAAAAAAAGATCAACCTTGTCATAATATTTTAAAAAATTTATTACTTCTTGGAGAAGAGTCATTAGTAGGCACCTATTTTGTTTTACAATTTCAACTGTTAAGTCCTCCTTAACAAGAGCTAGAAAATAAATATTTCAACAAATTAATAGAGATATTAAGTACAGCTCAGTGTTGTGGTTCTTGAGCTGTAAAATGAGATCAAAGCAAAGCTTATATTCTGTGACTGTGATAGTGTTAATTTCAAGCACAGTGGGGAGGAAAACAAATGGATTGATAATGAAAGTGTAAGAGTACCACTATTGTTTAATGTCATTTTTTCCCTTTTTTAAATCACACAGATATTTCACACTGCACCAGACCCCAATATTCCTCTTCCCCAGCCTCAGTCCCGATCGAGTTCAAGAAGAACAAGAGCAATTTGTCTCTCCACAGGTTCGCGTAAACCCAAAGGAAGATACACGCCCTGTCTAGCAGATCCTGACAGTAAGTTTGTCATTGCATACTGGTTGTCTTGCTTCTTATGTCATCTTTTAACTTTGCCTGAATAATATCCTATAGATACTGTATTCCTGTGATCATAAGCATCAGCTTTTTAACATCTGTGAGTCACAGCAGCCCTGTTGACTGGCTGCATTCCTCACTTCTCAGATGAGGAAGGATGTTTGGTTATAGGCAAGTCTTGCATTGCATACAGTGTTCAACACCATTGAAAGTCCACTTTATATTCTAATCTAAATTTAGTCTACTTTGAAACTCAAAAGTTCATTATATGATGTTCATTTTATTTGTTTGCAAGATGACTACTAAGGTTGGGAAACAGTAAATGCAGTCTTTTCTCTCCTCCTATAACAAATGTAATTCAGTCAAGGATGGGAGATCAAAACCATCACTTGGCTTTTTTGACATGCATGAAACTGTGGTCATTGCTTCAAAGTCAGCCACTGCCTCAGTTGCCAAAACCACTGAACTTTCTTAGGGTTTCTGGAATGGAAAAAAACTCTAATATTCCTGGGAGAATATTTGAGTATATGTATTCTTATCATATGGCTTACTGTTTAACAGCAGGGAGTTGCATCTGTAATTAATTGCTGCTTTAGAATGCTTACTTATTTTTATATAGATGTAATTAAAAAGTTTCACTTCATCCATTTGGGTCACCACTTTTTTACTTACTGGCTGTACCAGTAAGCTTAAAAAAGGTTACATTCTTGCACAGCTGATGCATTTTCCATACACCAATGTTACTTATTTCCTGCCAGGGAATACTTGTTTCCTGCCAGTTTAAATGCTGTATAACAATAGCTCCCTGCCCACGGATTGCCACAGTGAATGACATGGGATCCCAAGTAAGAAGTTACAATGGAACAGTCAATTACACTCACCAGAGGACAAACTGGGCAAGTTTCAGGTGTTTATCGCTGTGTAATTGCAGTGAATGAATACCACTATCAAAAAGGGACAAGCCTGTGCAGGTATTTTTGCAGAGTGTGTATAAGCTTCTTCAGGCTGTGCCAGGGGAGGTTCAGGCTGAACATCAGGAAGAATTTCTTCACTGAAAGGTTTGTCAAGCATTGGAACAGACTTTCCAGGGAAGTGGTGGAGTCTCCATCCCTGGAAGTGTTCAAGAAATGCCATGGCACTTAGTGCCATGATTTAGTTGACATGGTGGTGTTTGGTCAAAGGTTGGATTCAATGATCTTGGAGGTCTTTACCAACCTAAATGATTGTATGACTTCTATGATGCTACATTTGGTGGCAGTTCGACTGGCACAAGGTCTGATCCAACAACTGTCCACTTATGTTTTGTTTATTAGCTGAAACTCAGCACTTGTGTAAACAAGTTCCAATTAGTATCTCACTTGTGCCCTGAAATGCTGAGCTAGAGGCAGAGGTACTCTTTGTACCAAATATCTCTAGGTGTGGCATGAGACAGCTAAGAGGGAACCAAGGCTTCTGGCAATGTAAGTTTCAGAGTACTACATGATTTTAAGTCATCATTTAAATGAAGCACGGACACAATTATATTGCAGGAAATAAGGGAAATCTGTATGGTGTGAGAAAAGAGATACAGGTTTCATATGGTAGGGAAAAATAAAAAATTATAGAAAATGCATCTGATAAAAAATGGATCAGCCAATCTTGCAACTTTCAAGGGACTAATGCTCTGTAAATGGGCAAGATGAGTCTTTAAGTTGTTAATAAAAAAAAGAGTTGTGTCCTTTCTGCAGGAAACCACAGATTAATGAATTTGATAACAAGTAAGGTACAAAAGAACTGAAAGTGGCATGAAAGAAATGGACATTATTAGAAAATGCAGATTATTTTTTTCGCTCTCTCTCCCTTCCCCTGCCTCCTCTCTAGGTGACTCGTACAGCAGCAGCCCTGACAGCACTCCCATGGGCAGCATCGAATCCTTGTCTTCTCACTCCTCGGAGCAGAACAGCACCACCAAGTGCACGCCCTCACAGCCAAGGGAAAAATCCGGAGGGATTCCATGGATTGCTTCTCCCGCTTCTTCTAATGGCCAGAAAAGTTCAGGCCTGTGGACTACAAGTCCGGAATCCTCATCAAAGGAGGATGCAACCAAAACAGATGTGGAATCGGACTGCCAAAGTGTAGCTTCTGTCACTGGACCAGAAAATGCCTCTCCACCAACAGACCTGACCAAAAAGAGTTCCTACAGTCTGTCTGGGCTGAAAAGGTCTTCAGCATCTTCCCTTAGATCAATTCCATCAGCTGAAGGTAATTTCCAAGGCTTTTATCATGTCAATGTTAACTTATGCATCAGAAAACAAGAGCTAGGTCTGAAAGCTAATCATACTCATTAGTCTTGTTTGTATGCTTGTTTTTAATTTTTGTGGTATGTCATTTCAGTTTTCAAACTGCTTCTGACATATTTCCATTGCTCATAACCTTCACAGTTTGCACAGCTTAAAAGATATGTTTCTCAAATTTAGATCACTCTCTATCCTCCTGCGATTCATCTGTAATTTATGATATGGAATAATACTATTGATTAAAAATATTAGTAATAGAGGTATTGTGCTTGTATTTTGGGATCTCTGTATTACGACAGCTTTTAAAGCATAATTAAGCATTGGTTGGTCTTTGGCATAAGGAGAGAAGCAGATGCAGTTTTCATCTTGCAGAACATCCATGGAAACAAGGCAGCAGTCCACTGATAAGTCACCTGAAAGGACACACGTGGACATGGCTTATATTCATTAAAAGGACTTCTTTTGTGTGCTATACACTCTGTACACATACAGATTTGCTTTATCAAGTTACTGTGGCAATTGATTAAGGCAAATCATGGTCATTTATTCCTAAGTATTTTTTTTAACTGCATGAAGTTTTTTGTGGATATCAGAATGTTAATTCTTACAAATTATTATGGTCTGATTTCACACTGCTTTGATCATCTGACTTACTGAGAACCATTGCCCTGTGAATTATTTTCAATTTTATGCAAAGTGCTACTTTATAAATGCTTGTATTGTCACTTTTTAGGGATTGTACTATCTAGCCATGTAATTGCAATGTAATTTTCTAGCCTTCTCAATTTTAACGTCATTTCCTCATTCTTTCTGTTGATTCTTTTCTCCTGGCTTTTTGCCTGAAAGGCTGTTTCTTCTCACTCTCAATAAGTTGTTTCTCTACCTGCTTTGACTCCTAAAAAAAAGGAAAAAAAATCAACAACAACAGCATAACCTTTGCTTTTCACAGTTATACATGTGAAACAGCTTCAAATCGGCTTTAATGTTCCCTATAATTTGGTGTTTTCTTTAGGTAACAAGAGCTGCAGTGGATCTATACAGAGCTTATCTTCAACAGATAACAAAGATACACTAAAGGCTTCACCAAACCCTGATCTGCCTCCCAAAATGTGCAGGAGATTAAGATTAGATACTGCATCAAGTAATGGCTATCAAAGACCAGGATCTGTGTAAGTCATTAAGGACCTTTGGAGATTTGTGTTGTTACAGTATTGTCTATTATAAACTGATTCCAGAGTTGTACATAAGTAACTAAAAAAACATGCATGAATGCTTGATTTTAATACTTCTGTATTTGTTGATTATTGATCTAGTTTTGTTAAAATTGTAAGCAAAGGAGATGGCACGAAGTCTGTTTAAGTCAGTTGAAAGTCTACCATTGACTTTATTAGACTGGAGACAAGGTAGAAATGTTTCCTAGAAAAATTTTTAGTATTATTGTCTCTAATTCTTCTGGAATTTGATGTTTCAAGGAGCAGAAATGCTATTTACTGTCTATGCTGTTATCTCAGAAAGATTGTCAGATTTTATTTTTGGAAGTCCAAAATAGGGGGAAGGAAAAAGAAAACAAAACCAACCTTCAGCTCTGAAGTATCTTCAGTTGCTGCATGATAAATAGTTGATTCCTAACAATTGGGGTTTGGTTTTGGTTTAGTTTTATTTCTTTAATGCTGAACGGAGGATAGTTCTAAGTGATACTGTGATGTAGCCTGTGGAGATTTGGGTTTATAATGTTTCTCAGTGCTTTCAGAAGTCTGAAAAGTCAGAAGATCTCTCCTGATCTGACTTTGGCCCAGAATATCTCTGTCCCTATGAACAAGAGCATCAAGAAGTTCTTCAAATACTGCAAGATATCCATTCAGCCTCTCCACTTTGTAATCTGGAAGGGATCACTGTAGTAATTTCACAGACTCCTGTGTCTTACTTAAACAGAATTGTGCACAGCTAAGGGTTCCAGCATGATAATGACAGACTTTCAGTAAAAGCATTTCCAATATATCTATTGGCCATCCATGAATATAGTTTTAAACACAAGATGTTAAAGTTTCTATTGGTGACTCAGCATGGCACTGGAGCATGTGCAGAAGTCCATGGCCCCAGTTAGGTTATGCCCTTAAAAAGTCTGGTGATTAGGGATATAAGTGAATAATCAAAAACAAAAAAAAGATTAAAATGTTTCCATGTCTTTAGATTATTAAAAATGAAACTAGTGTGTGTAGTTTCAACTACACAAACAAGGTGGTGCATTTATTTTCAGAGTGGCTGCAAGAGCGCAGTTGTTCGAAAGTGCTGGTTCACTTAAACAAGTTTCTTCAGGACGGTAAGTGCTACAAACTGTTTAACATTCTGTAAAATCCTTTCTGTTTTGCTGGCTTCAGAGATTGAAAGAAAAGCGTTGGAGCTTTGTTCTGTGTCTGTTGGACAGTGTCATGTGGCATGTGAATTTTTTTTTGGTTTATTAAGCTCATCCTTTCTTCAAAAGAAAGCTAAATTTCATGGAGAATAACAGCCAATCTGATTATCTTTTCACCTGGGGGAATAGTGAGAGAGGCTCAGGTCAGCTGTCTGCTTAAAGACACAGATACAAGAGAAAATTAACAGTATTTAAATTAGGATGAGGGTGCTGTGCTTTCTCCATACAGCTGTTTGTATGGAATGGATTCAGCAGAGTAGCAAACCTGCTGGTTTATGGTAATTTGCTCATATAGGCAGGTCTGGAATAACAGGTACTTTAGAAAGTTCAAGATTAATTTGATCAGGATTTCTGTATTTACCATCACAACCTTCCATGCCTTGGTGTCGTTCAGGAGAAACTGTTGATCTTTCTTCTTGATAGTGTGCAGCAGGAAGTATTGACATTTTCTTCACAATTGTTTGCATTTATTTCATGAATTTGATTCATGTTTATATTAAATGAATTTATAATGTTCTAGTAAGTGTTTGTCTAGGAAGCAGTATCTTCTGTACAGTACCATTCCCCTTACAATTAATAGACAAAGCAGATAAGTAAATAGATGTAGGAAAACATCTGTCTCTCTTTTCACTGTCCCAACTGTTCAAATTCTTTGAGACAGAGCACAGATTTAGAGCAGATCACTGCTTTACTCACTGATAAACCCACAACTTACCAGAACTGTTAAGCAATGAAAAAAACATGTCAATCCATGAATCCAGAAGTAGTAGCCTAAAGTAGCACAGATGTAAAGGAAGATGCCAACATGCTGAATTGTGTGGCCATGGAATGTGGCTGTCCTCTCTGGCAGGGGAGGAAAGAAAAAGCTCTCCTGCAAAGGCCTACTCATTTTGTGAGAGAAGCAACTTCCAGGAATCAAGTCTCTTCTTGTTTTGTGTAGTACATGAACTGCAAGATGAACAAAAAGGAAGGTGGCAGGGGAGGAAAGGGGTGTGAAAAGATCAGGACAAAAGCAAGCTGAAAGCAAGGACTGCTTCACCAGTCCTGCATCATTTCATCTTCAACACTGTTCCTTTTCTTATTTTGTATTACTTCCTTCTTTCAAACTCTCCCCTGTTGTTCCTTCAGAGCCTGTGCCACCTGTATCTGTATATAAAAAGCATGTAAGAAGTAAAAATCTGACAAAGGAAAAAGTAGCAGTTTGGTAATGGATGTGGAGAGTGGATAACAAAGCCAAAAATACTGAAAGGCTGAATAGCTCCTCTACTTCAGCCTTCATAAGAAGGCAGAAGAGAAACAGGAGCAAGGAGAATGGAAAATGAGAGGTTAGCAGGCAGAATGAGGAAGTAATCAGAAGTAGCTCAGGTGTTCTTATAGTGCTCCTTAAGTCTGAGTACGATTTTGCAATTCAGAGCATCTATTATTTAGCTGCATTTTATGGACATGAGGACTGATTTAAAACCATAGAGTAGCCATTTTTTCTTTTTTCTTTTTTTTTTTTTGGCTCTGAAGTATGTAGAAATCATGGTAATTACAACTTGATCATGCAGTAGAAAGGCCTCCTGTGTTCATTACTAACCGATGAATATATGCAGGGCCAAGTGTAAGGCAGAGAAACTATTTTTAAGCTGCCTGGTTTGATACCAGAAATACTTAAATCAAGACAGTGTTGGACTCTCTGCATGTGTAATTTACCCCGCTAACATAAATTTTAGCTACTGCTTATCTATGCATTATAGAGTGTAAGTAACTTCACCCATGCTTGAACAAACACCTGTTGCCTGTTGTAGTCTTTTGTACAGATAGCAGATCAAAAGTACCTGTATGGCTTGCAGTCTCACATTGTTTTCTGTACTCCAGCAGGTAATTCTGCACTTGATACTTTACTGCCACAGTGGTCTGGTCCTACTTAATTCCTTCTTCCATGCAGTGTTTGCAATCCTATTTTCTAACTTCATATGATGCAACAGGTCTATAAGGAGTGTGTCTTTTTTTAATGCATAATTTGACCTGTTTTCTCTCCTTATATACATGACTATATGCTCCTGTAACACTAAAGGGTTTTTCAAGTCAGAAAGACAAGAAACCACAGTACATGTGTTAGGATTGGGCAGAGAAGACCAAAATTTTACTCCGTGTCCAGCCTGTGCTCTCTTTTTCCAATTAACAAGTTACTTTGACTTCTGTCTTCCTATTTCCTGATTTGAAGTTTGTTATTCATCAGTTTCCCTCACTGTGGTATTAAGCTACTGTGTACACTGAGATAAGTCTCTGTTGCTAATCTACTCTGCACTTGAAAGAGGTGAAGGAGTTTTCTTACTATTTTCACAAATACTGCAGTTAGGTAAGAGGCCAGAGGCCTGTTTATTTCAGTTTCTGAACAGAAATGCACCAACACATAATCCCTGACTCTACATATTCTTGACTTTCATTTGGAGGTATACAGAAAGTCAAAATGTGAAAGTCAAAGTCAGTGTTTCTCCTGAAGTGAGAAACTGCATTAGAGGAAGAATTTTCATTAGAAAAATGGGAAGGAGTAGGTGACAGCAAAAGGCTCAACCTTTCAGCAGGATCTCTAGGTGCCAGGCTGGGACTTCAATAGGAGCAGATTGATGTTTTGAAGCCCTCTAGACCCATGCTCCCTTCCCAGCCATATGATTAAATATTCTTTTCCAGTCATTTGTCTATTTTCATGCTGTGTTTTGAATTTCCTAAAACACCTGGAATGCCTTGCTCAGAGCAGGCCAGTGTGTTTTACTCAGACTTGGTTTTGAGTCTGCCATCTCCAGAGCTCTATAAACCTTTCTTCTTCCTGAAGGATAATATTAACTGGTGAGTCATTTGACAGAGATTCATATGTTTTTCCTCATTTGTTCCTCTTCTGGCTTTGTCTTGCTAGACTGAAAAGTCATTAGGGCAGGAGCATAGGTCTAAAGCTTTTTTATCATTCAAAATAGTTGGTATTACTATTATCATAGCAGCCTCAGGTATTGCTGACTGTGTGTAGTCAAGCAAGAGAATTTATGATCATTTGACTGCTAGTGTGTTTATCATTATGGGCTCAAAACAACCATAATAGGAAGTAAGAAAATGGAAAATGAATTTTTCTCATCTGGAATACACCCAGCAAAGTCATGGAAGGAAGGAACTTCTAGGAAATGTGAATAGCATTTTCTGAAGTTGCTTTTTTTTTCCTCTGCCCCAAACAACATGACTCACACTCCTCTCAGATTATTAGCATCATCTTAAAAGGACTGTAATAGATGATGTTGATGTTATCATGTGCTTTTTAACAGCCTTGTTTCTAGGGAGAACATCATTAACGCCATCAGTAAGAATGTCCATTTTTGTAATCACAAACAAAATGCCCAAGGACCTGCAAGTTCATTTCATGAGCAGTGCCTCCAGATGGATAGGGTTGAAGTGAGTAATAACAAATATGAGAACCTAAATAATCAAATCAAGTGTGGAGGCAATAACCAGGTGCTTGAAAATTGCTCCAGAATTATGAGTAAATATTCTTAAATCTGTCACTCATTATACCATCACAGATGGTTTGTAGATAACTCAGGGGTGTAATTGCTCTGCCTCAGGAGAAGGTGGTGCAAAGAATGCTATCATTCATTTTTGAGAAACTGACGACTTGCATTTATCTGTGTAAATGTCAAGTGCTGAGAACCTTTTTCTTTTCATAGAAGATGATTTTAGAGGTCTTTTCCAGCCTTAAAAATTCTGTGATTATATAATTCTAATTATAGAATTATACATAGACAGAGTCTATGTTTTCTTGTCCTTTTTTTATTTTTGAGGTAAACATACTTGGGTCAGATAAAACTGGAGGTTGAAAACAGAATAGCTTATTAGACATTAGAGAATAGAGGAGAAAAAATGCATTAATTTCTTAACTTTTCTAGGGGCATTGAAAACAACATATATTTCAAGAATGACTGAAGAAATTCTGCCTCATATTTAAATATTGCCTTAAATGTCTTTTATCACAGTACTACTCAGGTGTCCCATTATCCCCATGGGCACCTGGCTTGATATCAAATTATTCAGATTTTAAATAATCCCTTTGCATAATTCATTAACTACTACTTTGTGCTCCCTACAACTACAGCAATCTTTAACAGTTACTCTACTGTTTTATATTTGTAAAATCCATGATTATGCCTCACAGGTGTATTGGGTTTGCATGACAAGGGGTCATGCCAGGGTCAACCCATCCCAACAGGCTGTTTGGTCATAGTGTTACTGATTTGGGTCAGGGTAATTAGAACATCTGTAGTGCTCTCTGTAGACTCTCAGAAAAGTGGGATTAAATAATTTTAGTCTGTGTGTGACCTTCAGTAAAGTTACCTAAGCTCCCTCTGTATATGCATTATGTAGATTATTATGTGTAAATTTGTACAGATTATATGAAGTAATGACTCAAGACACCTGTCTTGTCAAGTGTGGATGGCAAACTCTTCACAACAGGAGGCACCAAGGAGTTCTTTGGGAAAAACTCTACTTAAATGTTAGCTTGCTGGTGTAGACTGCTCTGAGTAAAGTGAACAAAACAGGGATCCAATGCTGATCTTGTTTTAGTTAGCTGATGGGATGTAACCAGGATGACAGTACTAAAAATCAGAAATGTTTCCAGGGCCCTGAAAATCAACTGCCCCTTGGATATCGTACAACTCAAAATTCCTGATCTCCTCTGAAAATCTCATCCTGAGAATGTAATCCTTGAGGAGTCATTAGTTTCTTAAGATGAAGGCAAAACATGTCCTTTAGACCAGTCATAAGTCAGAACAAACAGCAAAGCTTATTATTCAGAGGGAGAAATCATCTCTGGAAAGCTCTCACTTAAAAACTTCAGAATATGTCCATCCACTTTCATACCTTTTTAAAGGTTCAAATGAATGATGATAATGCTTATGATGTGGCACTGTTAATTAATCTATCATGCAGCTCTTTTATCTCACTATTTTGGGAGAAAGACGTGGTAGAGTACATGCCACTTGCATATACACACTCTCAAAAAGTATGCAGAAAATTTTAAACTTTGCCACATATTGGGTCATTGAGATAAATCCTGGCTAGAAGGAAACCTCAGCTGGCAATTCCCCATCATATCACACAAAGGTGAAATAGTCAACAAGTTCATCTTCACTTAGCGTAGTGTGGGTTTAAAGAAATTCAGAAGAATTGGTGGCTCATGTAAAACTGTTCTGAGTGTGTAAGTTAAAGTCAGGGTATTAGGTAAAGTGCAGGAATCTCAAAAGAACTCCTAATTTCCATCTTCATGTTCAAACCCTCACTTTGTACTTTGCAGAATCATAGTGCCAGACCCCAAAAGGTGACTTTTTCTGTCCTCTTTCTCTGGGACAGAATTATAACTCTTTTTTGTCTCATGTTTACTTCCTAAGTATTATAGTTTCTCACAGGTCAAGTTTTTAGACCTTTAATGACTTGATGATCACTTTTGAATTTGTCTCTATGCAATCCATGGCTTGCTCCAACCAGTATGCTCATTTCAGTACTTATTTGAATGACAGCTTCATTTTAAAAGTTCCTAATTATATTCCTGTTTAAATATCTAAGTGGGGTGTCAGTCTCTTTTCTGCTTGTTAACTCCAGTAAGCTTGAAGTTATTATCTGCTATAATTCTACGCCTCTGAACTGCTGTGTAACCAGTCATTATCATGTAGCATTTCTACATCTGCTCATTCCTATACTTCCCAGGTTTTAATTTCCTTTATACCTTGTTCCTTGTTATCTCATTTATTGCAAGCCTGTATTTTTTTCTTTCAGACAAGCAAAAGCCATGTATTCCTGTAAGGCTGAGCATAGTCATGAGCTGTCTTTCCCACAGGGGGCAATATTTTCCAATGGTAAGATTCGTTTTACATTGACTTATATATTAAAAAAGAACCTATAAAAAACTGAACCATATCACAAAATGGGGGCGTAATTCCCTTTTTAGCTCTCAGGTTTTGCCCTGATTTTTCAATTGCTTTTCAATAAATATCATCTAAATAAATATATGTAGCATGTATGGGATTATAAACAGTGTTAAAAGTTGTGTATATGTTTTTTTTGCAGTGTATCCATCAGTGGAACCAGGCTGGTTAAAGGCAACTTATGAAGGCAAAACAGGACTAGTTCCTGAGAATTATGTTGTCTTCCTCTAATAATCTTTAGTGGACAGCAATATCTTCATGGTATCCATGGTTACAAATAATAAGCACTATGATTTTTATCTGACACAGATATGGGATCAGCCCCTTAGCTGAGTGGTAGATTTCCTTCAGATGCTGCAGCTGCAGGTTACAGAGCTCCCTGCCAACAGAACAGAATGTGATGAAACAGTTAACAGTTTCTGTGCTGAGGATGGTACTCTGTTTAAATAACTTCTGTTGTTTGCAAAAGGTTGTTCTGTTCTTCTTTTATGGGAAAGGAACACTAGAGAAAAAAAAAAAAAGCTATTTAGCTGCAGACTTTCAGGTCCGAGGATGTTGCTCACAGAAATGTGAAATTTAGAGGCAAAGCACACTATGACATTTGTTGTAATCTATGATTTTTAATATGGAAAATCGTGGACTTTTTCATAATGTAAGTACTGCTTCTATTGTGATCTGAATTCTCCCTTAGAAAACTTGATTCTAAAATTGATCCTAATCATTTCAAATAAGAAATTACTTTATAGTAAGTCAGAAGTTGGAACTTCTTTTAGTCATTGAGTTACAATATGGTATAGCATTTATACAACTGACAATATCAGTTTATACACTGCCTGCGCAGTGACTGCTCATTCAGAATGTAATATGTTTAATGAATGTTTCATTCAAATACTTATTAGATTTCTTTCCTACTTTCTGTGTCAGCATAGATAGTATTAACAACTTTTATTTCAATGATAACCATCATCTGGAAGATATTCTCTGTGTCCCAGAACATCTGTAGAAAACAAGGAGATGCTGAATCTGGACTGATTGGTAGTCATGTGAAGTGAGCAATGAAAAACAGCAGGATGTTTTGAAACCTGAGATAAATTGTAACTCATTCTTTTTCCATTGCAAGTAAGACAAATGACCTGTGAACTAGCCAATTTTATAAGCTATGAATGCTAAAAGCTCCATGTAGCAATAAAATTACTTAGTGTTATTTCTCCTGACTTCTGCTAAAATATTTGACAAAGATTCTCTTCTTCCACAGAGTAAAAAATCCTTGCTTTCCAAAGGTGTTGTAAAGACCTATTGATGGCTCTTGGTAGGACTGAAAAGGAAAAAAAAAATAAATAGATAAATAAAACCAAGTCAAAGAAAACCCCAGAAACCATAAATAGCTTTCTCAATCTGAGCAGTTTTCTTGTACACCTTGAGGGAAAACATGCACTGACTGCTTGCTTGGCTACTTACCATTCCTGATTGAAAACAGAGACATCTAACCTCCACCTTAGTATTTCTTCAACATCAGTGCTTCCAAAAGAATTCATGTTTCATAGAACTATCTAGGCTTAGTTTCATTGATCTGTCACGGCTCAGTTCTTTCTTCAGTAGCAGAAATCAACATACAAATCATCTGTTGATTTCTAAGTTGTACACTACTTCAAGAAAGTTTAAGGAAGGACTGCTGTTAGGGTAAAAACATCAGTAATTTTTTACCTGCTGCTTTTTTCTTTCCATTGCCTTTTTCATGTGTAAATTGATTCATTTCCAGCACAAAGAAGCACATAACATTCAGAACATTCCTTACTTATATGCAGTGCATGAATTCATGAGAGCGATTGCTGGATTTCAGGCTTGTGGCAGAATCCTGCAGAATCTTTCTCCTCACTAATTCAAGTACTGAGTGATAATGAAAGAAAGAGAGAGGCTCAAAGAACATCCTTCCAAAAATGGTCTTTTAATAGGAGGAGTCTGAACAAGACTGACTGCAGGCAGTTGAGGGCAGACCCCATGCATTAGTGACTGAGTGACCTGGGTACCTTCTTCACCCTAAACAGTTTCATTAATCCCAAAACATGTTTCACTGCATCTTAAATCCAGACTGCACCCAGTGCATTGTGATGAAGGGTTGTTCTTGATGGCACTGGCAGTGAAGGCAGACACGTGTGTGCTCACCTAATTTGTGTGAAATTAAGTGAAGGTCTTTCCTCAGCCAGTTGAATCTTTCTTCATTTTAAGGCAAGCCAAGTCTTCTTCATCTAAGCTATGCCTGAGATTGCCATTGCCTTGAGAAGACCAACATGGTCTTGTATGTGTTTTTGCTCTATTTCACAATCAAAAAACTGTAGGCTATCAAAAGGTTTGCCTCGGGTGACCTTCCCAGGAAAAGTGCTGCTGCAGGCAAAAAGGAAGAAGAAGGGAAGCAGAACTTTGAGCAGAGGCTGGTATCCCAGCATGTCTCACACAGGCAGAAAAATGCAGTGATCAGGGGAAAAAATCCCAGCTTCTGTCTGTTACATGGGGTCAGTAGCAAACCTGTATTGAACATCTTTTGATGACTCCCCATACCTCTTAAGGGCAGTTTAATTGTTGTGAAATTCTTGAAGACTTGTGAAATAGAAAATGTAGATGATGTTTGCTCTTACTTGCTTGGTTCCTGCCTGATTTAAAAATAAGTGGGAAAAAACCCCCTAAGCTTAGGTAATTTCACATCCCGTGTATATGTCTCACAATTCTCCACATCTCCACAATGTGTCTCACTGTGTTTTGAAAGCAGCTGATCTGAGTGCAAGCTAGAGA
The DNA here is from genome assembly GCA_037834095.1 of Argya squamiceps. Taxonomy (NCBI): domain Eukaryota; kingdom Metazoa; phylum Chordata; class Aves; order Passeriformes; family Leiothrichidae; genus Argya; species Argya squamiceps. Next base: position 39,639,131 of record JBBMKD010000001.1, read on the forward strand.
AGTCAAAGATGCCATGTTCATTAAAAATTTTGTAAAACTGCCAAGTTCAGTTCCAGATTAAGCAAGTAGAGCCTGTGAGTGCTGAGGGAAAGATTGTAGAAGGACCTGGAGGAATCCCTGTGGAGGAGAGGTGTTTCATCTGTTCCCGCACATTCATCTCACATTAGACAGAAATTAGGATTGGATAAGACAACTTCATAAAAAAACTGGATTCCATTAATGTGCTGCTCACCAAACAAATCTGTATTTTCCTCTGTAATGCTCTTTTACAGCTTTTTTACAGACCCTTCTTCTGATGTAGCCAGAAATAATTTTTAAGTCATTTAGCTTTAAAATGGCATTTCCAACTGAAAAATGTTATTCCCATCCTTACTTACAGTTAGCTACTCACACTCCAGGAGTAGGGGTTTTCATTTTTGTAACTCTATGGTTTTTCTTGAGCTCTCCCCTGCAGCACATAGCAGCACTTTCTGTATGATCTCACTGCTGGGTTGTGGGTGCCCCAGCTGTTCCCTGCCTTTCAAGAGGGAGTTTATCTCTACAAGAAGCTGTAGAGTGAACCAGAAAGTTGAGTAAGTAGGGGTGAAAAGACTGAAGTGGGAGAGAGGGCAGCACCAAATCTTCTCAAATGATGATACTCTCAGGCCTGATCAAAAATTCTTCCTGACAATAGCAAAGAATCAGAAATACATATAACATTTAAATGGAGATATAATGTTTTGATAATGCCTTAACAGAAGATTAGGCAATCTGAATTAAATTAGCTCATAGTAGTGATTTACTATTCTTTATGGAAATCAGATTCACTCTACAAGCAAAGGTTAAACAATTTTTAAAATTATTGTTATTATTATCCTTCCTAAAAGGATGCAGCAGGTTTGTTCCAAATATCACTGTAGAACTCAAGGTAGATGATACATTGTTGTCGTTGTTTGTCTTGTGGAAATAATGTCTGTATCCACAACATAGCCATGTTTTTTCTTTGTTAAACATTTTGATACATGTTGCAGCACAACATGAATCAAATTAATAGTGTGAAGGACTGATATATTGTATGATAAATATGTAAAGTATATTAATATTCTATATTCACACTTTTTATTAATGATTATAAAGATTACAGTTTTTGTGTGTAATTCCTATGATTTCAGTATTAAAATGTCCTTGCCATATTTTGGCATTTAGAGTTATATGTAACAAAACTGTTAAATTAAACCATAGTTATCACTTATGTCCCTAACTCCCCTATAATGTTCATTGTACAATTATTCCTGGAAGAAAAAGATGCACAGATTTGCTGACCAGCGCTATTCTATGATAGTAATAGTAACTTATTTTCCTTTTATATATTTTCTGGTGCTAATCTCTATTCTTTGCCTGTAATTGGATTGAATTGTAATGTGCCTTTAGGAAAGACATGTTAGGAGATGAAAAGTTGTAAAATTCTGCAATTCAGAATGGTAATTACAAAAACAACCAAAAAAAAGCACTGTATGGCAGTAATTTGATTTTTTTTTTGTTAACTTTTCTCCCCTGGCCTATTTTCTACTTAATAAGATTGCATCAGAATAAATAATGAAACTAAAAAACACATTGTTCTTGATATTTCTTTTCTTAAGGCAGAAGGTTGTGCAATTTTGGATTGAGCAGCAAGAAGAGAAATCCCAGTTGGGGAGTACATCCTCTGGACTGGGATGGATCTTCTCCACTGATGGAAATTCTCAAAGCTCTAGTGAAGTAAAAGACAGACCTTTGGCAATTTATGGTGAGGGTTTGCTAGCCAGAAGCCCCTAGAAAGAAGACTGAATATTCTGCTAATGGGATAATCTATGATCCTTTCTTTCAGCAGAAAGGCCTGGATGAATTGTTCAGTGGCCAGAGATCAAAGCCATAGGCAACCTTAGTCTCTCTCTGGCTGGTCACAGAGCCCTGAAGATGGTGCTGCTGCTGCAGGTCCTGCTAAAGTCACACTGTCAGTCAAGCTGGATCTGTACCCATTGGGAGGTCTCTTCTTTTCTTGCTTAAGATTTTGCATGGGCTTTGGGAGTTTGCTTTGTTTTGTTTTAGTAAAGTGCTTGGTATCCAAACAGCCACTAATTCAGTCACTGATGATCATATCAGTTCTTTAATTGTCCTGTGTGTGGCAGTGTTTAATAAGTCATCAGATTATTATTCTTGTTGTTTTAAGTGTAGAGCACAGTGCTCCAACCCTTGGACACCTCAGCTGAAAGCTGTTTTGCATCTGAGCTTTCTGCAAGTGTTTCATTGGGAATTGGCATCAACGCTCTGGCACTAAAGATTAGCACCATTATCTCTGCAAGAGTTTCTGTTGGAGCAAAGGGCAGAACAGCTGAACAGGGCACATGGATAGTTTCAATTTTCAATCATATTTATGGCAATTTTGGAGGTATTAGAGTTTATAGAGGTTACTTTAGATACTGTGTGGTATTTTAATAGGAAAATATATGCAATCAATAACTATATCTATTTAATAAAGTCCTACTAAATTATCTTATTGAACTCTCTGTTTATTTTGTAGTGTGGTTTCAATAATTATCTGCACTCTGTATATATCTACGTGTAAATAACTAGCATGACATGCATAAACTGACTTTGCAGGCATAATTCTATGTTGTACTTCACACTGTATTTCAAAAATTTGAAAAAAATGTTTTTCAAAATAAAAATCCTTTATACACAAACTGGTTGCTTTTTTTTGTTTTAAATTTGTGCTCTGGTTCAGCCTTTTTTCCAAGTAACAGCACTTTGGTTCCACTTCTATCCATACCTGCATTTTAGAGTAACATTTCACCCCTGAGGATACTTTACATAGATGGGCATGTGAATACCAGACAATAGTCTGTCATACACTGTCCTGATCATGTGGAAGTCTCCAAAGATGTGGCTTTTGAGGAAAAGAAAATGACAACTTTGGATGTTAGGTAGGAAGAAGCAGAACCCTGGTATGGCAGTCTCACTGATGAGGTCTTTGCCTCTGGAATTCAGCAGGTGGATTGGCTCACAGGAAGGCCTTCCATGGCTCCATTCCAACAGCACTGCGAGGTGGGGGAAGCAAGTAAGTGCCGTGGCCTTTGCAAGTTCCCTTGCATGCCCTCCCCAGCATCTCTCCAAGACTTTTTGCCTCAGCTTTTTGCAGCCCTTGGGCTGGAGTTACAGCTGTGCCACAGGCAAAGGGAGCTGTGATGTGGCCTGCCTTGCCTTTTCCCTGAAGGAACTGACCAGAAACTTGGGAGACTTTAATATCCCTGAAACAATCAGGCTGTGTTATGATACAGACTAAAAAACCCATGTTTCTTCAACAAGATCAAACCAGCCAGCTCATAAACTCTCCCTGTTCACTGTGCTCGGGCTTGGACAGTGCAGAACACTGCAGGAGGCCAGGGAGGATGGATACTGCTCCTGCATCCAGGGCTGCCAGCTCCAGCTCCTGCCCCGGGCACACTCAGGCTGCTGTGGCTCCTTCCTGCCAGCCCTGAGCTGGGCAGCTGCCCTGCCAGCCTCCTTCTGTGCAGGCACTGTGCCCACAGCTCTGCCCAGGGGCACATCAGAGACGGACAGAAACAAAACATCAGTACCGTGGTCTAAGTGAAAGTGAGATTGTTGAGAAGCCAAGCAGCACAAACCAGATGGAGAGTCTTTCCCTTCCAATGTTTTCTAACAACTGCTCTGAGGTGAAGCCTGTATGTCACTGCTCTCCCTGCTTGAGGATTTGAGAGATGTGGGCTGTGCTTTCAGGAATCAAACATCACCTGCAGCCTGCAGTCACCAAACTCTCTTGCACCTTGCTGAGGTCCTGGTGTCCCAGGCAGGATGGGGCCAGGAAGGAAGCAAGGTCCACCTTGGGACCAAGGGAGGCAGTTGAGCTGGCAAAGTCCCTTCTGGCTGTATTAGTTCTGCTGGTAATGCCTGAGAAGTAGAGGGGCTGCAGCAGGGGGTTAGAGCTGAGCTGAAGCTTAGTGCCCTGACTTTAGGTGTAGAGAACCACCCCTGAGATGTAGTGTGGAACAATAGCAATGGAAGGTGTCACATCACTCCCTGCAACCCTCCCGTGCCACGGGGGCTTTCGGGGAAGAAGGGAAGTGCAGGGGCAGATGCCCTGAGGCACCTGCCTGCTCTGCTGCTGTTTGTGCCTATGTGCCTCTTTGTATCAGCACTGCCACAGCTCCCTCTGGGACCAGAACTTGGGACTGGATTCTCCTCCACTACTGCTGGGCACCATGAATGTTGGTGGGAGTGGTAGGAGCTGCCACAGAATGTGTGCTGAGATTAGCCAGGCTGGCCACAGCCTCCTGCCTAAAGAGGAGAAACTTCAGTGATCCAAGGAAACAGCATACGTGTAAACTGAGCAGGTGGCAAAGTCAGTTCAGGTCCTGGCTTGGAACAATTTCTCATTAGTTTGGCATGATGCATTCCTTCAAAACCAACCTTTCTAACACAAACACTGCTTATTAAACATGTTAAATAAAGTGTCTGCACTTTCATCTTTTAAAATAGTATTTCATGTTTGTAAAACTTTTCCTGTGTCATTTGGATTAATCACTGGTATGGAAACAAAGTATTGAAAGATATTCTTGGCTTCTTTTGCAATGGTTGGCTTCTTTTCTATTGTATTTATGGCAACAAGCTCAAAAGCTGGACTAACCTAGAGCAAGTGCCTTTGCCAAAGATCACGGTGTGCTTTTTTAATGTAAACATGCAGGGATTCATGGGAACATTGAGTGACCTCCACAGCCGGTACAGAAAGGAGTCTTAATTCACTTGAAAGTACTTTGGTAATTGGAATACATCTTTCTGCCAGTATAATTGAGGAACTGATTAGTTAGACCCAGCACGGGTGTATTTCATTTAAAATTACTGTTAATGGCTCTTGGGTGCCCTTAGAAGGGATTAGAGTCCCATCTGAATGAAAAACATCAGCGATTTAGTTTTGTTGATGGTCATTGTTTTGTATTCCTATTAAAAAAAAAAAAAAAAACACATGCAAAGGGAAATATGTAGCACATCTGAATTTGGGATATTTTCAAAACAAGGAATGCAATTTTGTGCTTTGGCTACGGCAGCAGGTGGGGGGCTGAGAGGGCAGGGGCTCAGCCCTTGGTGGGCTTGTGGGGTGTGGAAGGTGCCCAACACGTCACAGCACAGCAGAGCTCAGAGCAGAGCAATGGGCTCCAGCCAAGCTCATTTGGGGTCTCCATGTACCAGACATGACTGTGCACTCATGGCAGACCTGGGGAAACACTGGGATAGTGCACAAGCAGGTGAGACACCTGGGAGGCCCCGTGAGAAGCCTTCCAGAAGACAATTCCCAAACCCAGGCAGAAAGGGGATAAGAAACCTGAGCTTGACCGATCCATGGAGTGCTCCTCCAAATAAATTAACTGGCATACAGGATACAACTGGTTCCTAGAATAGAGCACGTGCTGTTTGCAAAGGCCTCACAAAAAGGTAACAAGGGTTAGGGTTTCAGAGCACCTGAGCTGGGAGGCTGAGCACGAAGTGCTGGAAACAGAGACTCTGAAAGCAGTGACAACTGTGAGTCCTGAATTACCACAAAACAAGCAGGATGCCTCTCAGCAAGAAAAGACAAAAAACCACACTGGGGGGCCCTGGGGCACTCTCCAGGGACATCCAAAGAAAGCATATAGATTGGAGAGACCTCAGAGACATTTAGGTGCAAACAAAATGTGCTGGGTAGCTGTGATGCAAATATATCCTTACATAAAACCTCATCATAATTGTCATTTTAAGTTTGTTATTTCCTGCTGTTGCTGTTGTTCGAGGGATGCTTTTGTTTGGTCCTGTGAAGTGCTGTTTCTTTTCTGTAATTAGGACAAACTGCCTGCCTTGGATGGGGAAAATGGCCATTCTGCACAATGTCCTGCTCCCCAGACCTTCCCCGAGAAACCTGCAGTGAATGCCATAGGAGTGTGTCACGGGCTTCCAGCTGTGATTTGTAACATTGTTTTGTTTCCAGATGGGCCCTTCTCCCTGCCCCCCCCATCCCTCTGAAGTTCATACACTACAAAACAAACCAGCACAATTATTTTTACCCTCAGAGCAACATGGAACCAAGTCTACCCCCGCCAAACCTTTGCTGTAATAATTTTTCCTCATCTTTGTTTAAATGATGTCTTGAAATATTTCCTAAATGAACTGGGAAACCAAATGTAAGCATAATCATAATAATGATATCTGTAAGCATATCAGCATGAGAAACTCAGGTGAGTATTGTGGCTTTTTAGCTAATTAGCTTTGCTGGAAAATTTATATCCAGAGGGAAATTCAAGACAGAGTATTTATCATGGTGTTATTTGTGTGGATCTGTCACAAACTGATCCTCTCCTGAAGGCAGAAGGAACAAACAGAGCTCTTCACTTTTCACTTTCCCTGGCACACGTTTAGGTCAGCCTTCCCTGCAGGAACATCTGAGTGAAACAGTGGCAACACCAAACCCAGTACAGCTTCACAGAGGAGGATTTAGGATACTGGACCTCCTCAGAGCATCACCTCAGCCTTGGCTCAATTTAGTGTCTCCTCCAGTGCTGCAGCACCTTCATTACTGACACACAGGAGAGCAAATGATGGTTTCAACTGAATTCCCGCACAGCAAGATCTCTAACACCACTTTTTTTTTCATTTAGATAATCACAAAATACCAGCACTGCCTTCCCTGTGAGCAGCCAGTGATTATTACTTAACTCATTAGTATGTTTAAGAGGAAGCTCACCTGTGCTATGCAGAGATGAGTCAGGCTTGAGAGCATCTGCATCACTATGGAGGCTGAGATGTCACAATAAAAAAACCCATCTCATTTATGGGGACTGTTATCTGCTAAGGGTTAAAGCAAAACCTTCCAGCTCAAAGGATGTAGACATCCTGTGTCAAATGAGTAATCTTATTTTATTCTTTATGCCTTCTATTACTATGTCTGTTAGGAAAAACAAAACCCCGAACTATCCTTGAGCAAAAGATGTGTGCATTGAGGCTGAACTGGGACAGAGCAGATATAGATAGATAGATAGATAGATAGACAGATAGATAGATAGATAGATAGATACATACATACATACATACATACATATAGATATATAGATATATAAATATATACACACACAGAGAAAGATATTCTACTCAATCCTGAGGAATATCATTGTGTAAAATAAATCACTGGGGCCTAACTGAAGGTGCCAATGCAGATCTCCTCAACTGAATGCATCTTTAAGTAGGACCACATTCTTTCACTTTGACACCTTGAAGTTCAAGTGTCTCAAAGACTTAAAGATTTTTTTTTTCAGTGTTCTAGCTGCTAATAGAAATTCCACTTAAAAGAAATTAATGTATTTTTGTACTGACTAAATGCCTTCCCCAGTTGTTTTATACTGTATGGAATGCTTAAAACTAAATTAATTTGGAAAATGAATCATCTGTGTGGTAAGTCCCAGCCCCGTCAAACTGTTTGTGATGTGTACGTGGAGCAATAGTAACATCCAAAATAGGAATTCACAAGAACAAGGACATTCAGAAATGAAACTGCAACATCACATCCAAGATGTTCTGTATTGTGGAAATTATGTCCATAAGTATTGGTGTTGTTGGCATGACTAATCCTCCTCTGAGGGCATACTAACACTGCAGCACATCCTTAGAAAGGGGTGACATCTAAACCAGCAGTTTTTGCCAGTATTTCCTTAGAGCAGGAAAGGAGGGGGGTGGTCCCTCCTGTTGATGGAGCACACATGGCATCTCCCAGCTATTCTGCCTGTGCCCCTCACAGGCTATGGGTCCCACTCCTTGCTTGTTGCACACCGCATCAGAAGGCACTGGGGTGGGAAGTGGAACATGCTAAGGATGAGGGAAGGATGACGTGAGCACTGGAGTCAGTTCCTTAAAAGCCAGGGTGATGTGCCCTGTTGGTGCAGCCAAGGAAAGGTTGCACCAGTCCAGGTCAGTGACCAGCAACCAGAAATGTTCTTCTCCCCCATGGTTGAGGATCCCAGGGTGGATGAATGGTGGATGGATGCATCCTGCAGGGCTGCATCTTGCACCTCAGAGGGCAGATCTGACACTGACCAAATCTGGCAGCAGAAAGCTCCAGTTCTTGGTGTGGACATGGTAGTGAGCTCAGGCACAACTTCTGTAAAGTCTGGGGACAATTTATTCTGAAAATCTGGCTTTTAAGTAGTTACAAATAAATGATTACCCAATGTGTAGGTTGCTGTGCTAATGGTGTCTCTACTCAGGTGTATTCTTGCTGATCTGGACCAGCAGTGCTGTGCCAACACCTCCATTCCCACAGTGCCACAGCTTCAGCTCCCACGTCAGCACCTCTTGCTAGCACTGCTGTGCATGGACCTTCTGCACTGCAGGGCAGGCTTTTTAATAAACTCCCTTTGTTCCTGTTTCTGCCGGGAGATCAGGAGTGCATTGTAACTTATTTTGATGCTTCTATAGGCTGGCAGTTTGACCACTGCAGTTTTCATTAAAGTCACAACCTTCCATGTAGGAATAAATAAAGATACAAATAAATAACTAGATAAAGCTTTATTGTACCCTGTCTTGTAGAAGGTTTGAATTGCAAACAAATCGAAAACAGTTCTGCCCCCCACACCCACCCTACCCCATCCCAGCCATATGGGTTTGAACTCAGTAAACAATCGGTGTGTATTGTCTCTAACCTGGAGCTGCCAAAGTATTCCCCCCAAAATCAGCCTCCCACAGCAGCTGCTCTGCAGGACTGCAGCACAAGTGGCTCCACTAGCCTGGCACTGGCAGCTGCAGCCCCGTGTCCAGTGACACCAGTGCCATTCTGCAGCTTTACTCTCCACTCAGTCTAGTGGATTTTTGTACATCTACTGGTAGCTGAAGAGTTAAACACTTCTCATACTACTACAAAGCAAGCACATCCCCATTTTATTGGACATGACACAATGTAGTTAGACAACATCTTTGCAAAAATACTTGAAGCCATCATTTCAGGTGTACAAATATAGAGATGAAAGCTCCTTTTCTCAAGAGAAAAATACAGAAATCTTATACAAGTCTCTTTTTTTTTTCCCAAAATAAAAACAATAGCAACAAAGCATAAATTATGTCTATCATGATCCTGAATGTTAAATACAGAGAAATATGAGTATCAGTCCAAAGATGTCACAAAGTTAAGGATTATTTGTCTTTCTAAAGAATTTTTCCATTGAGCATTACAAAGGCTCTACAAAGTGTTAATGCATTGCACATCCAAGTAACCCATTGGGAAAAGAAGATGTATTGAAGGCATAGGAAGGAGGGGAGGAGAAATGTTTCACAAATATGGGAACTGAAATTTAGAGGATGTATGAAATTCAGAAACTTAAACAGATCATGCACTGCAGGAGTGCCTAGCTTTGGGTTGTGCTTTTCTCTGTCATGTAGTTTTTCTTAAAATTAATGTCTGTCTTCAGGGAAAGCTTAAAGGCTATTTGAAGTGAAAAACTTCATGAAGTAGTATTTTCAACATTTCAGATGTTTGGAGTTTGGGTTTTGGGTTTGTTTGTTTTTTATTTGTTTGGTTGGGTTTTGGTTTTTTTGTTTTGTTTTGTTTGGTGTGGGTTTTTTTGGTTTTTTGTGGGGTTTTTTTTTGGTGGTTTTTTTATGTCTGATCTGTGCAACCTTTTGCCTGTGGGCAGCCAAATAGACACTACCTGTATTTTGAAGTTTGAGAAAGGGAAGCAGTTTCTGTCTCCCAGTAAAGCCTAAGCTGGCTGAAGCCATCACTAGGAACTACTTGTAACAGCAGCTGGGGGTGTGATTGTGTAAAATTATTGCAAGAAACGAACTGGCCAGTGCAGCGTGACTATCTTGTAAGCTGAGATTCAGGATACAAAACATCTAAATTTTTAATTGAAAAGCCTTGTCATCATCAGCTGACCAGTGTGTGTGGTGATGACAGTCCCAAAAGATGATATTCCCATCTGTTGTGTGTAATGCCCCACAGGCAGGCTGAGGGTCTGCGCTGACAGCATCATGTCACATTTTTTTTTCTATTTAACAGCGGTAATTTTTTGTCTAGTGTGTTGTCCTTTGTCTACAACAGAATATGCCTACATGGGCCATCAAAATCCATGTTTTATTTTTAGGAATGTTGCTGGAATCTGGGGAGATGATTGGGAACACACTAATTGCAGGTGGCCAGCAGTTTCTATTGCAAATACTTTCAGTAAGACCACGTCCACACCTTTTTGGATTCATACTGCCATGCACATGATGGTTTGGTGCTTTCCTTATTCATGCTCCATATAACCAACACAGGCCTGCCAGAATAAATCAGTTTCTTTGAGCAGCACCATGATGAGAACATTGTTCTCAACTGAGATATCATAGATTAGAGTCTCAGACTGGACATCACCCAACAATACAGGGTATGAAGTGTAAGAGCATTGCTATATTCCCATCCAGCACATGAAAAAAAGGCCTCTGAGAGAACTGTACATCCCTGGAATGAGCAACTTATGGTGATGCTCATATAAATTTCACCTGTATAACACCAAGGTCTCTGTATTTCTCTGCCCAGTTATTTCTGATTCAATGTCAAAGGTGCTTGTTATGCTCACTACCTGCTTTTCTTCCAATCTAGCCCCTTGTTTGTAGCTCACTGATGCAGTGTTCTGATTTCCTGACAATGATTTATTTCTTTTTCTCTTTTATTGCACAAAGCAAAAGGAGATTTTGGTCATGAACTGGCTGGGTAGGTATTTGAATTGTGTGGGAAAATGCAATAGAGTGAGACTATTTAAATGACACTGTGAGAACTTCCTCACTGATATGCCTGAATGCTAAATTGGAACTATTGTACCCATAGAGGTGAAGAGGTAGCTTGCTTTTCATAGTCAGAAAAACATGATTTATGTCTAAAAGGCTCATGATGGTATTTTTATAATGAGCCCACCCCACACCGGCAAGGAATTGAAATGTTGCCAGTTTTAAAGGATACCCTGGAATTAAATGAAAGCTCACCACTACTTGATGTGCTCCATATATGCTTTAAATGCCTCATACAGAGCACTGTGGGCTCAACCAAGGGAAAGAAATTCCTAAATGTGAGTGAAAAAATACATCAAGGGAGCAGCACTGCTCATGTATTTGAAGTTATGCAACTGCTGCATTAGTTCCAACAGCACTTAAAGACTATTTTCTGATGGTATTTATTTTCTCTTTAAGGTAAACAGACTGATAAATTTTAACTTAGTTATTAATATCCATGCAGTCACCTTTTACTGCATGCTTCTGTCCAAGCATCTGAGAAGCTAAAGTACCATTCTTCATGCAAATAACGTCAATCTAATAAATTAATAGCATTCACTGAGAAAAAAAAAAAAAAGAAACACAAATTTTAAACTAAAAAATACCTAAAATGTTAAGAGTTTTTTTCCTTTTCGTCTTCCAAGGGAAAAAGAGAAGTAAACTAAAAGTAAATCTCTGTCCAAGTCAGGTCACCATGACACAATGCAGTACAAACCAATAAATCCAGCAATGCTGACAGTCCAGCCTGGCAGTGTGCTCACAGGCTTCCGAGCCATGGAAAGTTGGGAGGGCTCTGGATATTAGCTCTGTGGCTGCAAGCTGACTTCTCGGAAGGAAAGAAAGGTCAGCCTGCCACAAACAGCATGTAAGGCAAGAAATGTGTGCTGGGAATTGCATTGCATGGGTGGAGTGCAGCCCCATCCCCTCCGGCTCGGCAGATAAACCAACCTTAAGTTTGGGCAGGGAGGAGAGGACAGGAAGGAAGGATGCCTGCAGGATCCCTGCTGCTCATGCTACTGACACATCACTGGTAACTGAGATAAATATTTGGGTAGGTAGGAACACAGGAAAGCAGCTCACCTTCCCAACAAAGATAATGGAAAGAGACCTATTACTCTATTTGAAAAGAAAGAAAAAAAAAAAAAAACAGCTAAGGTACTAACAAGGCTTTGACTGTCAGAAAATACAAATTTAGGTCTCGCTTTCACTGTTGCACATATAGCACAAGAAGGTATAACCACAGTGCAGCTGAAGAAACAGCTGCAGATCACAAATTATGGTGTGTGTTTATTATGCACACATACAACCAGGCCATTCCAAAGTGCCATGAAATCAACTGAAGCTCAAACCACATTTCCCTCTGTCATGGACTACATATTGAGGAACTCACATCCCCCCATCCCTAAAGGCTGGTCCCAACTGTAGATACAGCTGAGAGCTTTGAAAACACGAGCCAAGTGTTTGATCTTTTGTGTTTCTTGGACCACAGTGAGCACAACGGAGCTCAGCTGTGGAGTAGCTTGTAGACAAAGAGAACAGCTTGCAGGGGCTGGAGGTCTCAGCTCTCCAAACACAGGTGAGCTGCCATGGCCAGGCACGTCAACCTCCAAAACATTATTTAAAAACTATAAATAAATAAACATAAATCTGTACAGAGCTGAATCACAGCAGTAGAGCTCAAAGGAAACAAGTGATTTTATGGGCTGGTTTGTTTATTTCACCACTTGAGTGTTTACCAACAGAAGATAATGCTGAAGGGCTTTGGTCAAAAATACCTAAACTGTACAGAACAGGAGAGACTCAGCTTCTGGCACAACCTGCATTATTCAGTCTATGAAGAACTTCTAGTGATAGCTAGAAACAAAAGCCTGTAGAAGATGGCTGGCAAGCTTTCTAATTAATACAACAGAATTGATACCTTCAAAATGTATCAGACACATCCTAAATGTAGGAAAACAAGAAAAAGCCATCTGCTGAAACCTCTTATTTCAAGTGTATTAACACACCATAAGAAGATCCAGCATTGTTCTGCCTTGCTCAATATATTGAGAAGCGCTAAAATGTTGATATTTAAACCTATTTGTAAAGCTCAAGGCAAAAATCCTGTGCTCTTTAAAATAAAAGACAGAAACACATAAAACCTTGTACTCAGTAAAAAAATCAAGTAAAGGCTCTGAACATTGCTGCAGGGTTGAAAAGTCATACGACACAAGATTTCTGTAGGGAAGGAAGAAATCAGGTATTTTGAACGGTGTTCATAGAATCAGAATCATTTAATTTGGAAAAGAACTGCCAAGATCCTTGAGTCCAAGCTTTGACTGATCTTCACCTCGTCAACTAAACCATAGAAGTCCAGTCATTTCTTGAACACTTCCCAGGGATGGTGACTTCATCATTTCCCTGGGTAGCCCCTTCCAATGCTTAACCACCCTTTCAACAAAGAAATTCTTCCTGATATCCAACCTGAACTTCCTCTAGAACAGTTGGTCATCATGTCCTCTCCTCCTGTTAGTTGTTACCTGGTAGAAGAGGTCGACCCTGCCCCCACCCCACCCCCCCCAGCCACACCCTTTCAGGCAGTTACAGAGTGATGAGTTTCCCCCTGAGCCTGCTTTTCTCCAGGCTGAACACCCCCAGCTCCCTCAGCTGCTCCTCACAGCACTTGTGCTCCAGACCCTTCCCCAGCTC
>JBBMKD010000001.1:39652677-39685671 GCA_037834095.1 Argya squamiceps
ATTTGAGGTGTGGCCTCAGCAGTGCCCAGTGCAGGGGGACGGTCACTGCCCTGGTCCTGCTGGCCACACCATGGCTGGTCCAGGCCAGGATGCCATCGGGCTTTTGGCCACCTGGGCACACCCTGGGTCACATTCAGCTGCTGCTGACCAGCACCACCAGGGTCTCTTCCAGTGTTCATGGTGTCTATGTAAGCCAGAGCAAATGACAATATCAAAATGGACACTAAAGGTCATTTTATAATCTGGGCTTATAGCTGGAATTTTTTTTTGAACTTCAGACAATCACATAATGATCACAGGACTTTCAGACTCTTACAGCAGACACAATTACCCAGTCATTCTGTCTTGTGTAGTGAATTCATCACAGCCATGGACTTCTGGGATTTTTTTCTGTGAGATAGAGGTCTTTTAGAAATAGAATTTGAGAATGTTTTTAACCTTTGCTATCTATTCCCAAAATGGTTTTTTTCTTCCTTTTTGATTATGCCTTTGAGCCAAATATAGTGCATTTCAGACTAATCTGCCATGTTTATGGGACATGGTGACATGTCAGCCACTTAGGGATTGAGTAAAAGGAAGATGTAAGCAGATCCATGCATTCCTAAGACAAACATATTGCCTGCTCTGTCTTCTAATTTCAGAATTAGGGTGATGAGGAGTAATTTTTAGTGTGGGAAGTTTCTGTTATCAGTTTAATCTAAACAGTAACATAGACGGTCTGCTTACTCAGTGGTAAATCATGTGGCAATATTTCAGTTCCAAAAGAATGCATGGAAATACATGGAAATACTGTTGTTACATGAAAGTGGAATGGTTGAAATGGAATTTTTTACTGAGCATCACATTTACTGAATGCAAACACAAAACAAAGAAAACAAAACTTCAGGATGTAGAAATAAAGAATTTTGTGCTATTTATTAAAACATAATTGCTTTAAGGATCACAGTTAAAAGTCAGACTGTATTGAATATTAAAGACATTGCTTTCCTGGGCAGTTTGAAATGACAAATGTAGTCAACTAACACAAAAGTCTCTCCATACCACTTCATCTAGGGTCACACATTTGCATCAGCTCTAGTGGGTATTGTACTACCATGTGGGGATCTCAAAAATGCTTTTATTCCCAGTTGTAATATAGATTCTTCTTTGTTGGCTTTAGGAAATTATGACCAGTAAGAACACCTTTAGACATTCCTGTACTTGTCAGTTGTCCACAGTTTTTTCAAGAACCAAGATGTAATTTTTACCAACAGGCAACATCACTTATACTTTTAATGAGGGGCATCCTGATTTAGCCAGGGATCCTGAACTTACATCCCAGGGGCCTTTGGTCATGTGACAAGGGTATGTCTGTACAGACCAAGCTACACATCACCAGCAGGACACGGTCACACAATGGAGGCATTTAGCAGGTCATGGGCAAAAGCAGAAGCATAAGGCCAGAAGTACCCAAAAAAGACTCACCATTTCCTAAGTTTATGCATCATTTCTACTGACTGGCAAAATTTGTGATATTTTAATAGACTGATAAATTCTTCTTAAGCTTTATCTGTTTCTCTGTTGTTTAGATATATCTACAATTAACTGCCTTAAATGCATGAGTTGTTTCATAACCACATCAAAGGAACAAACACCACCACATTATAATTTTTCAGCTGAATATTCACTTTTTTGTGAAACATGTCATTCTTCTTGAATGTATAAAGCTAATTGAGTCCAATTCCTTTTTTACAATTACCCCATTTATAACGGCATGCTTGTAAAATAGAAAATATGTAGCTCCACTAAATCGTACTGATTTCATGACTGAAGTGAGTCTAATGTGCATCAAAATGTTTGAAGTCATATTTTCCATTTCTTTTTGCATCTAATCTCACTATAATTTGATGCTAATGGCTGATTGAGTGTTCAGAACTGGAATTCAAAATATTAAGATTATTAAGAGTTGAAGTCAGTGAAAACATCTCTATTTAAAGCTTCTGAAATACAGAATGTAAGAGTTGATGAATTTAAGATTACAGCTAAGTGACTTAGCTTTAGTAGGTGCTGAACTTTTAAGGAAAAATAACACAAACCAAAGCTTAGTGAGTTTGCACACACATTATTTCGGGTGTAATATACACTGAAATTTTCCTAAACTTTCTGATTTTGGAAGAAGAGCTCCACTGAATGCTGCAGAAAACAGTCTGCTGGACTTAAGAGTTTCAATGCAACATGACCACAGATGAGAGTATGAATGTATACTGTATGCCTAGTACTTTAGTTACTCATGGCGGCATTGCAGAAATAAAAAGTAAAATATCTATAAGAAAATGTGGCCAATATGTATTTTAATTCCTCCAAAATCTTACATTATGCACATGCCCACAAGTAGCCATGCACACAATGTGCTAAAGTAAAAATTTTGCACCATGTCATACCAGAAATTCAAGAGTGTGCAATGTGTAAGAAAAATGTGTAACTGTTGTTAGTAATCTGGAAAGTCTATTCATTGTCATTCATATGCATATCTAAAAAGCAGCTTAAACAAGTTTACAAAACATTTCTTATGACTGTTGTGATTTTTGCAGTTAAGGAATCAGGAACTCACAATATGTACATCAAGCTTGAATGGCTTGTGTATGTTACAGGTATAAAGCAGTTGGCAAGGTATGTCAAATATGCTGAAGTCCTGACATTGCAAAATCTTGAGCAAAATAAACAAACAAAAAATGACCCAGGCATCATCTCTATGATAAGAGAAAAGACATTTCACTTCTTGTGAAAGAGAAGAGGTTTCACCATCCCTGCCAGAATCTTGGGTAGCTGGGCAGCAATCACCTCTGACATCATCTCAGGGAATTCAACGCTCAGTGCACGGGACTGGAGAAATGTGTTCAAACAGAAGAGATGGAGCTGTTTCACCAGCTGGATTTGATAAAATACAAACATGATCAATCAGGCTAACAGTAATGCAGACACATAAACATGCTGTCAATCACGTATACATTCATCAGCTGACATCATTCTATACCTTACCCTGTCCTTTCTTGAATCAGTAATGAGGGTACTTGTCAGACCCTATTAATGGCAAAAAGCATACACAGAACTATGGCATGTCATATAAAACCACTGCTTCATTAATATTACGAAGTAGTATCACCCTCACTCATGACACATGTGACGAAGAACAGCAAGTACTTAACAAGCTTCAACCTTCCATCTTACTGTCACACTAAAGCACTGTGTGCTTGGGTCACTACCTGCTATTTAAACACTGCTCTGAGAGACAGCATTTACTACTTACCTTTGAGCTTTGCTATGGTTTTCATGATGATCTCACCAGCGTATGTTGCAAACTGAACTCCACAGACTCCCATGCCTTGAAAGCAACTACTCAACACGTGACTATTAAATCTCTTCTAGCATCTCTGAGAGGTTCCAATTTTTATTTCAGGCCAGTGACCATTATGTTGTCAAATATCATACTATTTCTGCTACCCTAGGCTTTAACATCACACAATGTCTCCAGTGTGATGACTTTTCTTTTTCTTTTATCTCCCATCACTTTGTCAGCCTGAGCTGAAACAGGACTTGAATGAAGATACTCCATGGACTAAATATCACTTTGCTATTTTGCAGCAAGCCTCTCTCCTTCCTTCTCTCCCTCACAGATTATTTTACTGTACGCATTTGAAAGGAAGAGATTGAATTAAAATAAAATGTAGATTTGCTGAGTTCTGAAGAATACAAAGATCCTGTCCACCTTGAACTCCCTGGGAGCTCCTCACAACAAGCTTTGGGCTCAAAAGTGCCCAGGACTTGGTATCTATAATTCTCAAAAATTACTCAATTCCCAAACACAGACAGATACAGAAAAAGCAGTATAGAATATACACATAAAACCAGTTGAAGGTTGCAAAGCCAATCTTGGTTGCCTTTCAGTCATTTTTAGTAGTCTGACTTTGCAACTTGAATTGCCTATTCCTCACGCTATTTTCCTGAACAAGTACACACATGCTCACACACATAGACACCACCCCTACCAAAGCCCACAGCTGTACTGGTTATGTTACACTAAAAATGAAACAAAATGGCAGCACTCAAGTTTCACAAATACTTCTATATTGTATACCATAAAATATGTGCACAACATATATGCTGATGTTGAATAAATAGCTATCTATCCATACAAATATACACAATAAAGGATCGTTTTTTGTTTTCTTCTGTTGTTTAGCAATGCTGACTACTACCTTCCACAGAATTACTCTTAAGAAATACCAGTTCCTTCTTACATGAAGAGCAGAACACATTAACAAATAAGCTTACATCATGCATGGAATCCATCAGTTTTGTAAGTTGATAGAAACGCTGTGAGTTGGCCACAACGCCCTTCTGGCGCAAACCAATTGCCTTCACCAGTTCTCTGATGTAACTTGTTCTCATCTCATCAAATTGGCTTTGACTTCTTAGACCTTCCAAAGGAACTAAAAAAAACCAAAAAACCAAAACCCCAAATAAAAAATAAAACAGTTGGGCTACAATTTACTCTGAAGGCAATGAAGTTTAAACTACAGGAAAAATTTACAATATTTCATGCCTTACAGTGCAATTCATTATTATGTGCCAGGTACTTCTTCCCATTCAAGAGTTACTCCAAAAACAATGATATAATTAGTTAAAAGGATTAGTTTAAAAGGATATACCGGGAGCAATCAGTTCATTTTGCTAATTGCCTATATCTAGAAATATCCCTAAATTTCAGGTACATGTCTTTGCTGGGAAAAAGAAATCTGGATAAAAGACCCACTCCTGCCTTTGAGGAAGTATGTTACTGACTCATGTTTACACTGCTGAGGGTCTGCCCTCTTCACAGCATATTTAGAGAGATCTAGCTGGAGTGCTTCAAAATGGAATCAAGGAATGAACTAACAGCTCTAAAGTAGTGCAGAAAGTAAGGCTGCCAGGGCTCAGGCCTCCTGCTTGAACCTCTTTCATTTAATAGAACAGATCAGTCTTAAAGATGAACAGCTTTTTAGAAAAATTAACAATGAGGAGAAATCGGTTGAACTCCCTCTTCTCTTAAAGGTCAGGGGTGAGAATCAAAATGAGGACATGGAGAGAACACTGAGAAAAGAACCTGTTAGTGGCTGCTAGTGGTAAGTGTCATGGAAAAAGAATACCTTAATTTTCAAAGCCTGGATGATTCAGGACACTTCTTAACAGCACTTTTATACAGAACTAAGGAATGTTTTCATATTAAGTGACTCTGATGGAGTTTAGGGTTAGATGGAAGCTATCCTTGACTTACACCTCTAATCCAGCATTAAGTCTTAATTTACTGTTAGTATACGAAAGCCTGAAATGATTTTACTTTCACATTTGAAAAGGATGAAGATGAGTAACATGACTGAAATAAAAGTAGTCTTAAAAAAAACACACTTTAGAACAACAATGAGGTTATATGGCTTTTTGAAAATACTTTCGTGGAATTATATTTATACAGTACCAAACATTTACTAAATGTCTCAGCAACAACTGTTAGGTGTGTTCCTTTTCCCAAAGATCTGACAAATTGTTTTTTCCTATAAGACAACAAATGCAGGAGAGAACAAAAAGCAAAACTCATCAGAACAGGTAGAAATACTTTTTTTTTTTAAAGTAATTTCCTGCATACACACAAACATATAATCTTTGAAAACAGCTTCTGAGTGCAATGAAGTTGATAAAAAAAGGTAACTGGATGAATTCTGTTAAATTGATACACTCAGAAATGAGAAGGATTGGACCAACCATTGTAATGCTTTTTAGAATTTGACATGAACTTTCTGGAACAGATATAGCTGAAATATCACAGATTTATCTAAATTTAACTGAAAATTCCAAAAATAGACAAGGGAGTATATTTGTGATGAAAAAAAGGTGGAAAACATTTAAAATAGGAATACATTCATATTCTAACAAAGCAATTGGGATTACATCAGACAGGGATTTTTATCCACATTACCTTTTCTGCTTTAGTGTATGGTATTTTGCTATTCTTTTAGCAATTTCCATGTTCATATGAGCTAAATTTAATCTTTTCAAATTTATTCTCTGCAGAGACCAGGGGTTTTTTTAAGAATGGGTTTATGCAAATATCAGCCAAGTACAGACTGAGAGAGACTAAAATTTAATTCCTTATCAATTACTTAAACTTTGTGAAACCAAGAAGCAGGTCATGCAGGATTTGCACATCTCTCCTCAGACTCCATTCTGTGTTGAGAACCAAACTTTTACATTCTTTGAACTATATTTTTCAAAAGTGTTTATTCTCGTTTGTAACAGCACCTGCAGAACTTTAAAAATTTCAATCTGGGGATTCGTAACTAACAATTATGGCCTCAGCAGATGTAAATTTCAGTATTTCAGAGAAAATGTTGGAAGATAAGTTCACCAACAACCACATTTCCCATGTAAACTGAAATGCAGCTGTATGCTGCATTCTTTAAAAAATCCGTATGATTAAGTGACCACGGATTTTGTTTCCAGAGAAACAAACCAAAGAAAAACATTTCCATTTGTTTATATCTGTGCTAAACTTCACCTATTTATAACTATAAAAAGTTGAATAAATGTTAGTATTGTTTGTCATGTCCACTTCCCTAATTCTTTTGAGCAAACATGCTTTAAGATCTTGGTCAAGATAAAGACCTCAGTCCTGATAATTTATTAAATATTTTTAAATATATTCTAATACTTTTAAGGTTGTTTTGATTTAGTTGGGGTTTTTTAAATCTGTGTAGAGTCACTTGATGTTTCCAGGAAGAAATACTGCACAGTTGTTTTGAAAATGTGTAACACAGTATAGCCATATGCCAAATAGGTTCCAACATCTTCCCAGTATCTTTATACACAATAAAACCAACAATGAATCACAAATTCTTTGTTCCTTGTACACATTACAAAAATATGTTTTAGTCTTAGAATACTAACATTCCATCTAGGACATTTCCATTTGTTAAGCCAGAGAGCTTAGTGATTGTCAAGTTAAACAACATGGTTCAAAGCTCTTTAGTAGCAATGTGTTACAAAGAAACAAAACAACTTACTTGTGTTGAGAAGTAACAGTGCTTTCATACATAGGAACTCTTCTTGGCTAACTTGAAGTCTGACAAATTCCTGTGGGAGTTGCCACATGGATAGACACAGGGAATAGAATGATGACTCTTTCATCCTCTGTCTTACACCCAGAAAAGGTAAAAAAAATAAATTAAAAACCACGAAAAGAAAGACAAAGAATGGCTCCAGTACTAAGTGCTTGAAAGAAAGGTCTTGTTAGCAGTTTATCCCATTACAAAAAAAAATTAAAGATAAGCTTATACACATAAACAATTTTCTGATTTTTTTTTCCTATGCTCTTTTTTATTGTAATGAATGTACTACAATTTTGGATGTTTAATCTGTTACTGCTATCCAAAAAAACAAAAAAACCTAAACCAAACCAAAACTATCAAAGATAAATGCTAACCACCAAAAATAAGGGGAGTTTATTAATTAAAAATATCCTAATGATTAATGTGAAGTACTCTCTTATTTTAGATGTCCATAGATTCTTGTATGTCTGTAAAGATTTCAAAGCATAGAACTGAAGATAAATCTGAAAGCCTATAGAAAACTTTTCTTAGCTTTTGCAAAAACCTCTGTATCAAAATACTTTGTAGCAACTCTAGCCTGATGCTTCTAACAGCAATGATAGTATTTTGTAGCATGTTATGCCATTAAAGAAACAGTCAAAAATCTTACATGCTAAGGAAACAGAGACATTAATAGAACCTTTCCTAAACTCCCACAGAAGCAACCAGAACAAACCACACAGGAAATACATAAAACTGTGGGGTTTTGCAGCACTTCGATACCACTTTTCTCTTTGTAATTTTGGTATATTGAGTATGTATTATTGCATATATGTATTAGAAGAATAATTTTCAACTGAAATGACTGCAATGGTAGCATTACACAGTTTCTAATCTAGGCTGAATTCACAGCATATTAACCAAGTTACTAATGATCCAGTAAATTGGACTGATTTTAAAAGGTTGCATCCCAATCCAGATGAATTAAGCACAATAAAAGGAAGATAAAATTTTGCTCCCCCACCTGCTAGAGGATTCAGATCAGCATTCCAACCTGACTGCAGATAGTAAACTCAGCAATCAAAACAGAAGATATTTTCCATTTTAAAAAGACTTTTTCAATGCACTGATTTTTTTTCTTGTAAAGTGTTACTGTTATCTTCAGTGAAAATCATTTCAACGTTGTTCAACATCTCATACCTCATACTTACACTTTTTCAACGTTGTTCAACATCTCATACCTCATACTTACACTTAAATGACATAAACATAGAAATTTAATCATTTAGACCTGAATGGATTTGTTTCTACATCCACTTTAAATCTCCTTTTCTATTGCTTTTTGGTAGCATCTCTTCTTAATTATTATCTACGAAGAGCAATAACATCTTCCATGATTAGCAGCTTAAATGCTGTTCTTACTCAAATTTTCAGACACTGCAAAGTACAATTAACAGTAATTCCTTGTAAGGTGTCAATACTAAGAAATCTTTGTCAAACTAGCACTATTGGCTTTCTTGATCTGAAATGGAGGTGACCAAACACGTCCTTCCCAAGAAGCCTAACAACTCAGTTCACTAAATGTTGGATTGGATGTGACACAAGCTTTGGATTGTGGTTTCATGGTAATTATGAAACAACTATGGTGTATGCTGCTCCTGCAGAAGGAATTTCTATTATCCCTTTCTACCTCTAGGCACACACTCCTGTGATTCTGGCATTAGTGCCTGCAATCCTATGTGGTGAGTCACGTCAGGGATCCCTCTACCTGCTAATGAACGGCTTTTTCTGGGGTACTTTTCAGGTATATAAACTCCTTATCTGACAGTGCAGCCAGACAGTGATATTTTGGTCCAGTTTAGCTAAAGTCATGGGGGTACCTGACCAGGACAGCTAACTTTTTGGCACTGTTCAGCAGTTACCCTTGCTTAAAATGAATATGAAAGTACAAAGCTTAGACATCATTGTAGATAACAAATTTGTTTGCATTTTACTGATCTAAAAGCTAACTTATTTCCAATAAACAGTTGCAGCTATGATTCAGTGAATCAGTTACTTTTTATATCCCTTTATTTATAACATCTCTAATATGACCCTGATGAGATGTTCCATAACCAAGAGAGAAATACGTTGTCAGCACCCAGTACAGATGATCTTGAGCTGAAAATAAGAAGCTGTCCCTGGTGGATTGTAATCAGGGTTCATAAATCTCAACACCATTGCCAAAGAAAGTACTTAAAGTCTTCTTCACAAAGTGTCAGTAGTGGTCCACAAACGGAGTGATACTCCAAGACATGACATTACTGCATAAAGCCATCTCACTCTGTGTTTCTTCTGAATGTAACCATAAGATGTATCAGACTATGCTGGGATAACAATACAGTCAGAAATTCTTTCAATCTCATCACTTCTAAGTGTTCCAATTTGTACAGTACAATAAACAAAAATGGGAGAGGAAATAATTCATTACTCAACAATCTCAAGTGATTTACAATCATCTGGAAGAGAAAAGGTCAGGAGCTATAGGGTCAGCTCTACTGAATATCTTCCATAAAGAACTTCACTGTGAGGATTTTGCACATCTATAGATCAGATGTGCACATCTTAAAATCAGATGTCTAGGTCTTCTGCAAATCCACCTCTTAATCCTTAAACAATATGTCTTACAAAGTACCTGTTTTTCTTTCAACTTGCTTCATAGCAATTCTTTTAGTATTTTAAGAAAAAAAAAAAAACCAAAACCCTGAGGAAAATGTATTAAGGAAAAATAAAGATGGGGATTAAATTATTTTTTACTGTTTCTGGCACCCCCCATGTACTATAACCAAAGAATATAAAATTACAAGTCGGACAATATTAATTTGCAGAGCTGGTAAACTGGCAAAGACTGAAATGATGATTATCTAAATTAAACAGCATAGTGAAGGAAAATACAAGTCAAAAAGGCCCTCTCCAGAGCAGTGTCATATAATTTTTTCTTGTTACTAAAATTCTTACTTGGTTAATATTTTTTATAATTTTCTAACAACAAATGCACTTTTCTAAGAATAAATGCACATCAGAAAATCCTTTTTATCAGAAAGTGTCAAAACTGAGCATTTAGATTACAGGCAAACTATTTGTGAAAGCCACCAAAACAAAAACAACCAAAAAAACCCACACTCAGTTCCATTTAGTAAACGTTAATTCATTACTTATTCAGATGAATTGAAGAAAATCTTCCGATGGCATAATTATTCTTTTTTTTTTTCTCTCAGATAATTAAAATACTATTTGAACTTCTTTTCCTTGACCATATACACAGAATAGTTGGGGTTCCCACAAAACCCCTCCCAAAGTTATTGAACTTTGATATGGCCACATGACTTGGCCATTAACTTTGAAACAGAACAAGTAATGAATTAAATCTTCAATGGAGACACATTCCCATTGGCATATAAAAGTTCAAAATGTTATTCAGACAACACAAGAGCATTCTACTTACTCATTTAGAATCAGATCTGGTGCAAAATACAACATCTGACCACTGACATGTTTGTATGATCTCCACCCCATCGCGAAAACCATTAGACTCATCCAGGAATACTGGATGAGGGTTATCTGATCATCAATATGCAAATTCCGAAAACCTTGAAATGAAATTAAAGATAAAATACTTCAGAATTGTCATTTAGACAGCAGCTAAGTAAGTGTTTTGAGATTACAAATCTAAGCTATCAAACAGAGAACACCTAGAATGACAAGCGGTTCTGGGGAGTAGCTCTCTGATGCTTGGGTAATAACTGCCTATCTTATTTTGATAGTTAGCCTCTTGTCTTTTTGTTCTCATCCAGTATTTTGAAATGTTCACACCAGAATTTATTTCAGCAAAAATGACTGTTTCAGAGGACAGGAATGCATCTCTTTTGCCTTTGGTAAAAATATGATAGTATGCAACATGATCAATCTAACCAACTCACATTTAATGTTGATAGATTGAACATCAGTGTTCTTAACACAAGATGCAGCTGTCACACAAAAACATCCGCATATGAGTATCTTTCTTGCATTCAACTGAAGAGAATCATAGTTGTGCACTTGTGTTTGGTAACTTTTGCTGTTTGATAAATTTAAAGAGTGCCACAAATAATCTGAGTGAAACTAACAGCTTCCTGCCACTGAAAGCAGTGCTCTATTCCTCAACACGTGGTCCTGTTATCTCCTTCAAGCAAGCTTTGGCACTCATGATCTTCCTCAGTGGACTGGTTCAGTTCCTGAACACATCAGAAAACCACAGAGGGCTAAAAAAAAGTTTTCTTTTCTTCTCATTTAGTGAGATGAATCAATTCACTCAAGAGGTCTGGTAAGTGCCAATAGCAATGGGAAGAGCAGTGATTGAGACTACTGCTTCCTGCAGCAGCAAAGTGTCAAATTGAGGTCACATCAAACTGTATTGATTTCTATATACCCCAGCATGACCATGATGATCCCTATCACCATACAGAACACATACATACATACATAACATGGATATTTTTTTTTTATCAAGTCGTGGATCTTAAATTCAGTTACTTCTCATTACCAGTCTGTTTGTGAGTTGCTCAGTCCTTATTGGTATGATTTATAAAAAAATTTTTTGTTGCTTTCAAAAATTCATTTTAGTAATGAAAAGAATAAACAATAAGCAGATATACAACTTTTTTATATCAAATGAATAAATAATAGAGTAAGAGGGGCTGGGATAGAAAGGCTGTTAAAAACAATCACATACAGGAACTCACTGAGCTCCTGTGCTTTCTTGGAAGAAATCTAAATATTTAGATGGATTCTTTCAAATGTGCTTCCCTGTTAAAATACATTTGATTAATTATATTATCTGATAAGTGAAAGCTTAATAATTTTGGAATTTGTAAAGAATTAACAAGTAGTCAATAATACTATCTTTAGATTGCTCCTCCCACAAAATATTTGCTTAACTACAATTCACTACAAATAAGAAATTATATTACCTGGTAGTAATTTTGACCACTTGACTACACAAAGAAGTTGCCTCTCACAAAGATGGTTCAGACTGGTCAGCAAGGAACTTGGTGTTTCGGGTTTTGTATTGTCATAACCAGCATAGACAACTTCTGGCTCAATGCCTCGTAAAACACTTATCATTGGGGGAACAAACTGTATTTCTTGATTTGGAGAAAAGGACAGCCTTTGAGTTAGAGACTGACTTTCATCTTGAAGGGCTGCTGGCTGCTGGAGTGCAACATCTAAAGTTCTCACAACCTTAATTTTGTTAAACTTTTTCAATTTTCGACCTGAAAAAGAAAATTGATGGTTTGTTAAAAAGAAGTAGCCAGTAACATTAGTATTTTCCACTAGTGTTGGATTACACTTTTAATCTATACAAGGAAATTAGAACTGTCTTTAGAATAAGTCCTCTATTTTTTGACTGTTTATGTAATTGAAAAATGATAATGGAAAATTCTTAAGAGCTTCTCCCTCTGTATCCTACTCCCTTCACTAAGGGATGAAGAGCACCCACCCATTATAACTATTGCCATGGATTCTAGGTTACAGTAACCTCATAAAGTGTTTTCTGGTTCAATTCCCACTGTTCTGTCATATGCCAACAGTTGAGCCAGCTGGCTCTAAAATTCAGTCAATTAAAGATACTGCTTCTTTTACTCCCTAATACTCAAAAGCAAAAATGTTAGTCATTAATTACTACACACAGAAACTCCTTTCCTCCAGTTTCCTAAGAGCATTTCAGTCTCATGGCTGAATCCTATTTTGATGACCAGGGCATGAGTGAAAGATCAACAAATACTATAAAACCACATGTCAATGCTTCGAAAATATTTCACTTCCTAAAGCAAAATTTCCCTTTCTCAGAATTTTAAATTGTTATTTCCATACTGCAGTGGTATGAACAACACTAACTAAGACAAATTAATAGCTGAACTGCCTTGCCAAAATAAGCACAGATACATGTGGTATGGCTATGGAAACATACAGGTTTAGGTAGCAATTCTTCAAATTTCTTTCATGGAAACAGTCTGGCAGTGCACCCTACAGACACAGAAAATCAAACCTTCAGAGATTCAAAGACAATCACCCCCAGTGACATATTGCCAGTTTGAATGAAAAGGCAAATCCATGCAGAGGTGACTACATGGAACACATTTGCTTTAAATAGATCCTCAAAGGTGATGAAAACCTGCTAGGTCTTTAGTTCTTCCAAACAAGTTTGTTTTAGGGAAAAAAATGTGTCAAAAATGCAATAAATATATTTATGGTCTGATTTACATGACAAGGGAACAGAAATAGACATGGGGGCAATGACAAAAACAGTAACATTCATCATGCAATGACATTCAGGGGTCATATTCCCACTAACTTAACTGCAGGCTTAATTAGTTTAGTATCAAGTGCCCCAACAATGATATGCTCATTTTATCACTTGCGGTAAGAATAAAAATATTTCTGATTAGAGATTTCTCAGTACAGAACCAAACACAAAGATGTTACAACTGAACCAAGAAAAAAAGTAAAACAAAAATCCACAAAAGAATAGACAATTTATTACGCCAAAAGACGTAGAGCCAATTTTTATCATAACAAACCTATACACAGTCATAGACATGCTGGGAATTTCCCACTAAGTATTGTGTAGGCATGAAGGAAAACAGAAGTAACAATGCATTTGATAGTTCATAAATAATGATTTCAGGTGTTTTCAGAAATAATGGCTTCAGATACTTTTACAGTTCAGAGAACAAGTAAAGAAAGAAACCAAACAGAATGCTTATCACATGGAAATGTTAGTAGTTAATAAGTATCCATGTTTCCAAGTGACGAAATGTATCAGAATTAATGTCACACTGGTTTGCAGAACAGCTTATGTGTTTATTGCTAATTATGTTGCTTAACAGCCACAAGTAAAACAACTCCATTTGTTACCTATCTACTACTGGAGAGGTGACTATTAATAACTCACAGCAAACTTTTCCATCTACAACAAGGACACCACATCAAATTAATAAAAACTCTTAAGGACATAAGGAAAACATGAGAGATTTGACAATAGCTTAGTTTTTCATTTGCTGTTTACAAAATGCCCAGGTAAGTTGGTGCTGTAAGATAAATAAATGTCTCCACTCAGTCCCATAAAGAGCAAACAATACCAATCCACTCTGACAACTACTTTTCTTAATACTATAACCTGTCTGTGCATATTTAGACAGCACACACTTTTTGGTAACATTTTTATTATTTCATTTTGAGATAGCTAACCACTCAAGCAGTTTCTAAGTACTCACTGTTCCCCTACCCTTGATTACTACAAATAGTATGTTTATAGTAATTATGTTCTACATGTACCTAGAAAACATAAAAAAATATAAAATCTATTTATTCTCACTTTCAAATATATTATGATTTTCTCCTTACTCCCTAATTCTGTATTTTAATTTTTTTTTAACTAGGTATACAGAATCATACAGACAATGAGACATTACTGATGGTAGACACTTTATATTACAAGGGCTGAGTTTCCAGTATAAGTCTAACATCTCACTACCCTTCTCCTTACCCTGTAATGAGGTGAAAAGCATCAATGATGTATTATTCTTGACAGAACACTATGGCCCTTACTTTAAGGTCACTATGCTCTTGTATTTTGTGTAGAAAAACAAGTCATGTACACCTTAGGGGGGTATATGCAACACAGAGAAAGCAGCAAAGCACAAGTAACACATCTTGGTTTTAACAAACCCTTTGATCCTACCTCAGAAAATATTACCTGGAAAATTAATTCACCTTTTTCTGCATGTAATCACTGCACTGCGGACCGAAAACTGACTGAAATAATGAAGAACACAGTACTTTAGCAATACAGCTGAACAAGGAATCTGTGATAATCAGCCTGGGAAAATTACAGATTCACTCATAATAGCTAAAAGAGTTGAGTACATGTTTATTCCAGGACCTGATCCAGCTACTGGCTATCCTATTACATTTAAGATTAGAAAGGGGATAGATTTATGTCTCAAGTTATGAGGTTACAAAACCCAAAGACAATTAACACCATCACAGGGAATGACAAATATGGTAAAATGAAGTGCATGCTTTTATTGATACTTTCATTCTACAGATTGTGAAAGAAGAAAGAGTCCATATAGGGAAATAAATTACTGAAGTTATTTGTTGCTCTTCTATAATCTACTTACAACTGACCTACAATTTATTTTAGAACAATTTAGGGGTTTGAAATTGCTTTGAATTTAGGGGTGAAAATTGGAACCATTGTCCATGTAATAAAATATTACACTCATCTATATGGTTATCACTCAGTGACATTCAATGGAAGATAGGTGTACTTCTCTAAGAAGTAAGTTTAATTTAATAATGTAGTAATTTTTGGAATCTTATCATTAATACCCTGTAAAATCTTAGTGTTTCTCATGTTAATTAAGCAAAATAGCAGGTCTTCATTTAAATCAAGGCCAGCATCAAGAAACCAAGTATCAGGCGTAAAGGAACAAAAATATATCTATGTAAATTCTAAACAGCAGAAATCAGAAAATGCACAAAAAAATCTTGACTTATCCAGGCTGTAAACACAAGAAGGGATTTTAAGTATTGCCAATTCTCATTCATTTAAAATACTCAAGGATGTCTTTAAGTATGTAATTTGTTCCAAGAATTGGAAACTTTTGTATGGACATTTATCACAGACTCACAGAATTCCAGGACGGGAAGGACCTCAAGGACTATCTGGTCCAAGCCTCCTTGGCAAAAGCACAGCCTAGACAAGATGACCCAGCACCTCGTCCTTGATGAACCTTAAAATTGTTCAACAGGGGAGAGTCCACCATTTCTCTTGGGGGATAATGCCAATGGCTGATTTTTCTCATTGTGAAATATTTTCCTCTTGTGTCTAATCAGAATCTCCCCAGGAGTAACTTGCACTCATTATTCCTTGTTTTTTCCATGTGACTGCTTGTAAAAAGGGAGTTCCCATCTTTGCAGTCACTCCCTAAATAGTGGAACACGGTGATAAGGTACCCCCTAGGCCTTCTTTTCTCAAGGCTGAACAAATCCTGTTCACAGAATCAGAGAATCACGGAATCATTTACGTTGGAAAAGACCTCCAAGACCAATGTGTCCAAACTTTGACTCATCACCATCTTGGCAACTAGACCACTAAGTGCCACATCCAGCTTTTCTTTAAACACCTCCAGGGATGGTGACTCCACCACATCTCTGGGCAGCCCATTCCAAAGTTTAATAATCCTATCTGTGAAGAATATCCTCCTGATGTCCAAGTTGAAATTCCCTCGGCACAGCTTGAGACTATGTCCTCTCGTCCTGCCACAGGTCTCTTCCTAGGAGAAGATCCCCAACCCCCATCTTGCTACAACCTCCTTTCAGGGAGTTGTGAAGGATAAGAAGCTCCTTCCTGAACCTCCTTTTTTCCAGGCCAAACAATCCTGGCTCCCTCAGCTGCTCCTTATGGAATTTATGTTCAAGACCCTTCCCCAGCTCCACTGCCCTTCTCTGGACATGCTCCAGCCCCTCAACGTCTTTCTTGCAGGAAGGGGCCCAGAACTGAACACAGGATTTGAGGTGTGGCCCCACCAGCACCCAGTACAGGGGAACAATCACTGTCCTGGTCCTGGTTGCAACACCATTCTTGATACAGACCAGGATGCTATCGGCCTTCTTGGCCACCTGGGCACACTGCTGGCTCATGTTTAGCCTTTCCTCACATGGCAGGCTTCCCAGCCCTTTGATCACTGATGTTTTTGGGAAAATTAGGTAAGCCCTGTAACAACCCATATATGAATCATACTGTGTTGATCAGCACATCAAGTCACGGAAAGAAAATATTGCTCACATGACACAACAAAGGAATTATAAGAAATAGCAGATGAGCAAAAGGAAGAAGGGTAACAATAAGCATAGAAAGAGTACTATGGTTAACAGCCTATCTTCAGATTTTGTTTGCAGTTTGAATTTTAAATCCTCCTTTACAAATAGTCTTATTACAGTTTTCCTCATTTTTGGTCTACATCTGTCTTTTCTTCTTTCAGTACTAAGCACTCTACTTCAGCCTGCATAAAACAATTAGCGTCCTAATCCCCCCAGAACTCTTGACATCACTAGGAGCATCTGAAATACTACACTTAATCTCAGACAGCTGACAAAAAAGGAATAGAGATACCAAAGTCACAGGTCCACTCAATATTTCCTTTATTTCCTTTATTTCCTTTATTCCATTGCCCAACTTCTGCTTTCTATTTGCTGGTGTGGGTGGGGATATCAGGGCAGAGATCTGATGAAATGCCATGTCCCTCTAAGAACTGGACTGCACAGGCTTCTCAAAAAATGAGAGACAGCTTTGATTAGGTATACTTAGGAGAAGACTAAGCAACATAACCAACTGGCTAGATACAACAATCTAGCATTAAATTAAAAGAAAATATTTATGCTTGCTTTGTAATAGCTGAGAAAAAAAGGTGATCCTAAATGGTGATGAGAAAGATGAAGATTTTACTCTGTTTATACCTGATATTAATAAAATAAAAGTCAGAGCACCTTTATCCCCAGGTTTTGTAGGAGGACATAACATCCTGCTAAGAGGATACACTAATGAGGATATACCTTCTGATCAATATTGCTGGCAAAAAATGTCCAACTTTTTGTGTTTCTAGTACCTACACCCAGAGCAAAATGCATATATTAAAAAACACTAGGAAAACTAGCATCCATAAATACACACAAAGTGTAGAATGAAGGCAAGCCTGCTAGCAACTTTTCCTATGTAGCATTACTATACAGAACAATGCTGAAGCAAAAGGACGAGACAAAGATAGTGAGTCATCTCACACTTTTCTGCTTGCTGAAACCACTGCCTGTGACATTGAAACACACAGAGTTTAGTTATTGGTGTTACCCAGGTTATCATAAATGAAAATTCATGTTAGATCATCATGAAACTCTCAGCTGTGCAAAATTCACAGTCAGGAATTAATTTTTATCTGTATTAATTTACACCCATTAGAATCATGGAATGGTTTGGATTGGAAGGAATCTAAGGATCATCTAGTCTAAGCAACCTGCCTTAGGCAGGTATATATTTTAGAGTTCAAATTGATCAAACCTTGCATGTTCTCCCAAATTTTAAAAGGCAGGCACTACATCTGCCAACTCCTCTTCCTGTGTCTTCATTCTTACTCTGTATTTTCCACAGCCTATTCAGGACCTCTGCCTCGTGGCTTTCTCCTCTTCCGAAGTCAGGCAAACAAAGCTTTAGGTTCTGCCTTTGTAGTAATACTGTTTCTCTACTGCACTGCTACTCTCCACTTTTAAAACACCTCTTCAATCTGAGAAAGATCCAAAGGACGTGTTCTCCTTTTGTCCCTCTCCCCTCAGCCCAGTGGCACCAACGTGCTTGTCAGCTCCATTTTTTTTTTTAACAGAGGTGGCACTGACTGACCATGTAAGAATGACACAATGGCCTTGTGTGCAGAATACTCCAGCTCCATGGAGCTTTCATTCAGCTTACAGCAGTTGGAAACACAAAGCTGTGTAATCAAACTATCAGTCTGAAAACTATATACATGTTTTAAATTATCAATGAATGCTGATCAGCAAGATAATGAAAGGATTTAGAGTGTATAGTGCCAGCTCTTCCTTCAGGGATAAAAAACAATACTTAGATGTGGGGGAGGTAATGTAGGCTTGAGCAGGGGAGGGAGACAGACAGAGGACTTTGGTGGGCTAAAATAGATTAGATTGGAAATAAAGCAGGTTTTTGTCTTTCTCCTTTTTTTTTTTAACTCCCTTTAGGAACATATTCTTTTTATCATTTTTATAAGGCCATTTTCCTATAGCCTTAGCCATGTATTTTCAAGCTTTGTGCTGATCAAAATATGGGAAGAAAAAACAGCAAAAATAAGCATCATTCCTGCCTGTAATCACATGCCAAACTTCCCACATGACTACCTGATCATGCACCATTTTCTCCCTGTAGGTTTTCAAAGGCATAGTGCTCAATTTCATTTAATGATACATAAAAAACCCCAAATCTGTTACAGAAAAAGCTAATACAAAGATGGGATTTCCCAGAACCTAGTATGCAAAGCCTGCAGTATTGGTGAAACCATTCCCTAGCCCCTGTTCTCTGTTGGAACAGAAGAATATAATTCTGTTGACATGTACTCAAAGCAATGATGAATAGTGTAACAGAAAATAGAAGGGGACAGTACTGATTCCTGATTCTACTGTCAATTTCAGTCTGCTTATTTTTTACCTAAATCAAATTGCCTGATCCAAAATTATTAATAAATACACACCAAAGACATAATTATTTTCCCTTCAAGAAAATGAATGTAAGAGTACACAATGGTTCCTACAGAAAGGTGTTCTGTCTGTGTTTCCAGATTCACTTAAGAAAAATTCTAAGATATTATAAAACCTTAGGTAATTCTTCCAAAAATAACATTTGAAAGTGTTTTTTCTTTTACAATACCGAAGTAATGTTGTTTAACCTCGACAGACTGAAGGTAGGGTACTTGGCTGCCTATTGTTATAAATCCACTTGAAAAACAACTCACCTCCCAGGACCATACCAGCTTGACAGCACTTCCTCAAGCGACATGCTGGGCAGTTCTTCCTACGGATTTTATCGACTATGCAGTCATTTCTTCCAGCACATAAATAGTTGTGCTGCCCTGCAGGCAAGAGAAAAACAGGATGCATACTATGTTTTCTAACATGACAAAATTATTTCTGTGTATAAATGTTTCAAAAATAAATGAAGATTCAAAAAAGTGTACTTGAACCATAAAAGAACTCCTTCATTTTATGCTAACCTTTGACCAATCATGCTACTATTTGAATACAATGTTTTATTTGATCTGTTGAAACTTCCCATTTATGAAATTCCAAAATAATTAGCAGGCATCATGAACTGCTTAAATTATTCTACTAACAATATTTCTTAAGTAAATCAAGCATGAGGACAGACCAATTGTTTGTTTAAAACTTGGGGTTTTTGAAGGTATTGATCCTGTTTTCAAAGCACTTAAGTAAATTTTGCTTGGATTGATGCAGAGTTTCTGACAGCAAACAGAATGAAGAAGTTGGGACAGTGCAAAAGCACAACCCTTTAAGCAAAGTAAATGACCTCTGATGGAGAAGCAGATCTGTACTAAACTTGCTGAAATACCAGCTGACCAGGTGCAGCCAACACAGTCAAAAAAGACAAATAGAAGGAGATTGTAGCTTTGTGGTTTAGGTTAGCTTAGTTCATTGTTTAATTCTGAATGATATTGTTAGAAAGAGCCTGTCATTAGTGTATCGAAATAGAGACCTCTCAATGAAATTAGCTTTCAGCAAAGCTAAAGATTAAATGGAATATTGTGGATATGGACCTCCAAATATAACAGAACTCAGTACTAAAGCTTTTAAATTTTCACTGATTTCTACATCTAGAAAAGAGTGCTGAACCATGTGAAACAATACATTTGTTTCTGTGTTAACATTTTTAAAGAAAAGTAATTTACTTCTTAACTATAACTTTAAAAACAACCTGTTTGTTCAGTTTTAGTGAAAGTAACACAAATGTCAGAAATTAATTTTCATAACAATTTCTTCTTTTTTTAGAGAACTACAGGAAAACAAAAACACATTGCCTGGCAACAAAAAAATTCTTAGTAATGTTTTAATCAGAAGAAATTCTTATTTACTTTGTCCCATTAATTCTAATCCCGGACTCCTCCTTACAGGAAACATTACCAAAAGCAGACAAATGAATAAAAATCTGTCTTGCTATTGGCAGCAGACCAGTCGGCAAAACACTTATTTTGAACAATTCTTCCTTGGGATTACTTGAAGTTTTTCCTCGTCATTCTTTGCCTTTATAAGCTACAAAAGGCATTCAGTCTTTTGATTAGCAACAACCATTTTAAAACTCCAATAATTTAATTAAAATCCATGGGGATTATCTCAGCTCTGTGGTATTCTAGTGCTTTAATGCACAGCTAATTTACAAAAGAATGCTTAAATATAGTTTAAGTTTTGTTTGTTCTTGTTTCAGGGTTTTCTTCAGTCCCCTGAAAGGAGATTTCTTCTGGCCCTCTTTTCCTGGGAGTCTGTTAAGTCTACACAAGATGGTCTGAATCCATACAAACTTTGTCTTGCTTATTTTAAATCTAAGACTGAACCGCATTCTTTACATTTACAAAACGAATCATAATTGGATCACCGTTATGAAAACTACACATCCATGTTCATATGTTTTGAAGTTTCAGATTAGACAGCATCAAACAGTCTCTCTGCCCAGTGTATACCAGGCCAGAAATAAAATCTCTTACTAGAATTTGGGCACAGAAAATTTGCTTAAAAGCCAAAACGCTACCAACCCCATTCTCTCAGGGGATTCTCAGGCACTTCTTGATGCTTACTGTTAACAACTTCCTTGTTTTCAAGACTTAAGAAACCACAGTCATATCCTGCACTTGACATATGACTTCTTGTCAATTTTCCATTCCACTCATCTCTACCCCACCTCTCCCTGACACCTTCTGTCCCAAAGTGTATTCCACTCATCTTGATTCAGCTGCAACTTATTTGGAAAACATCTAAGTTTCAGTTGTTTGGTATTTTTCAGTTCCATCAGTAAAGGATTTTTTTTTAATCCCAGTGATCTGTGTGGATTTCATCTCAATACATAAATCTGAGTCAATGTTCCCTTTTGAAATCACTTCTACCATTGTGCAAAGCTGGGTTCTGAGAAACTGTTATTTGCTTGACATTAATATTCTGGGGACAGCAGCCATCTGAAGGAGAGATTGTGTAACAAATGAACACATGCCAGATATTTGCCTTAATTCAAAATTACAGAACAGTATTTTGTTAGATAAAGATGTTTGGAAGCTTTTCCTGGGATGATAAAGTATGTATTTGAAACCGTATTTGCTACAGTTCAGTCATCAGGATCATCTAGATTTGAACCTATTGTCTTCAATACTTGAGCATTGCAGTTATACCAAGTGCTAATGAAGTACCCAAAACACCCATCAAGATAAAATCATCATTCAGTTGGTAGCTTGATATGCAGTATCTTTTCTATGACTACTGTCATTATAACTGGGAAAACAAAAAACAAAACAAACAGGCAAACAAAATACTCAGGAAAAAAACAGGATAGTAGTATTTTAGTCACTAGAGCACAAGATTCAAAGTAAAGGTTGCTACTAGCATTTCTTACAAAAATATGAACCTGGGAACTTTCTGGCAATTGCCCATCTTCAGAAAGCTTCACCCACTGTTAAGTTTCCTACACATGTTTACTTTTCACTGGTTTTTGAAAGTGCACATTGAGGGTCACTCTCAATGTTTTGGCTCATAATCAGCTTGATGCAGAAAAACAGAGATGATTTTATCTGTTACTTAAAAGTTCCAGATTCTTGTAGGATAGTATTTCTGTTAAACTTCCATCAAAAGCCACTACTGTTAGCAAAGCTGCAAGTTTTAATGTCAGCAGCAAACACAATTTTAAGTCCTGTAATGACTACTGCTATACTGGGAGGGTTTTAATCCAAACAGTGCTGGAATTAGCATGCACAACATCATTACAAACTGTGCTATTAACTTGGCTCACTGACAATCATTCCAGTAAACTCATGAGTTGCAGAGACTTTGCATATGTACAAAATATGGAAAACATAAAGCTTTATCTGCACCTGGGGTATCAAATACTGCAATCAGTCATTTGGGTTAGTGCATATGTGCTAAACTGCTGCCACCCTGCACAGAAGCCAAGCACTTGTTTGCAAACACTCAGTTCCTACTATCTGCAAAAAAGAGTGCCTCAGCTCTTTTTACTCTCTCCCAAATGTGATTCTGCCTCTCTGTATCCCTATTAACTGCCAATGCTTTTGTATAAAGCCATCAAACCTCTGGAGGATTGTTCCTTGCAGAATACATCATGGTGTTTTACTTAGTCTAGTTCTAGATCTTTGTCTAAACCTTGCAGATACTTATTGCATCTCTTTGCAGTTTATTTTACTACCAAATGTCTCCCAGCATTGACCTTTTGCTTCCTGAAGGCTAGCCTCGAGGCTTTCCTCAATAACTGTCTAACAGTATGTTTCATGCCTTATAAACTTTTTTAAAATACCAATTAAATCAATAGGTAAAACCAAACCAAAACAAAAACCACAATGGAATTGTGGAAGCTGACAATAAACATGGGTTTAAAATTTAAAAAATGGAAAATAAGTTCACCTACACACTGAAACAAAACATGTTCAGATGTAGCACTTGAGTAAAAATCTGAATTCTGGAAGCTAAGACAACAGACCTGGCTAGTCCCTAGCTTGTGGAAAACCTGACTTGTCAGAGTAAATACAGGGTAATCCTTACACTGAACATGGTCTAACAAGACAGGTTTTCCACAGCTAGGCCAACAGTCTGGCATAGCTCATCTTTGGTAAAATGGGAAGTAAAATTATATTGAATTTAGCCTAGATCTAAATATAACACTCTTCTATTTACACTGTTTCAAAGTGCAAAGCAGCAAATGTGGTTGAATTTACCCGTCATTGTGTGGTTATTTTTAGTCTTGAAGAACTAGTAATCTATACTACACAGTCTCTATGTCCCTGTATGCCATCCCATGCTATTACTCTCCAAGACTCCACACACTTCAGATAATGTTGTTGGGGTTTTTTTAATTTAATACTGATTTTATTTCTGTGTGTTTTCTCTAAAAATAAAAAAAGTCCCTGAAGTGAGACTTCTCAATCTATTTAACCAAAACCCACATCCATCACGGACTTTGCCATGCATAATCTTTATCAAAAGATTTACATTTTCCTCTTAGCTCATTGAAGTAAAATTCTCACCTCCAGTTCTTAAGTAGGTGTTGTGACTTCCACTCTGTAGCCTATATTGGTATAAAGAAAGACCTGCTATTGATGCAAGTCTGCACCTCAGCAAAGACTTAAGGATTCAGTGGACCAAAGAAGACAAAGAGTGGAAAGCAAAGGAGCTTGTGAATATGTTCTCTCCTGGAATCTAACTGAAATAATGCAGAATTTCATAGTGAAAGCAATAAAAATGATTGTTTATAACATCCTTGACTGACTCTTTCCTCCTCTTGTATACTGATCTCAAAATCATCCTGCCTTTTGCTGTGAGTCCTGTAACACTATAGTCTTTTTCCTTCCAAAATCATTTCTCCAAAGAGCAACCTCCAAAGAGAGTATAATATTTAAATGATATCTACAAAACAGAACAATTAAATGTAGCTATCTTGTTCTCACTCACTTCTAGACGGAGTCAAAAGTTACAATCCTGTTTTTTAATCTTTTTTACATTTCCCTGTCTGTTCCATCATTTCCAGTAAAAAAAAGACAGAAAACCAAATGAAACAAGATTAACTCATAATTTGTGGAAAGTATAAAGAACTGCAAAATTAAGAATTCTGTTTCATATTGATTTTCAGTTGGTTTTCCTAGACTGTTTACCACTGCAATGCCTTGAAATGTATAAAGTCTTATAGTCTAAATATGCGAACGACAACAGTAAAAACTTTCCACAGCTAATACCCTTTCAGGAGGATATGGTAGCATCTACAACTCACTATTCCCAGTTCCTTTTATGGCATTGTGTCACAATTGTTCCTTGGTCATAATTTTTAAGTAATTAACTACATCAGGGATATAAATATGTAAAATTATGGAAGTGTCAGCATATTTGTCAATTGGGTCTGTTTCTTACAAATACCAAACACGGGATTTAAATACAAAACCTGCTTTAAAAACACACCAACTATTTCAGAGGTATACACTACTAAAGTATCAGTTGTTCTCCTTTTGATCCCTGAGTGTTAGATACTTCTATAAAGATAAGACTCTATATTTGCATTTCAGTCATCCTATCATTCTGATTTTAGTAGAATTATCATAGCATATTGCCATGATGAGTTTTTTACATGTATTTTCACTTGACTTGTTCTACAACTGAACCAGTGGGACAGGGTCATCCACTATATGAGCAATATAGGTGGAAAACCCCAAAAATATTAGTAGCAGAAAAAAGCAATATGCAAAAAAAACCAGATACTGCTGCCTCAATTGAAACAGTTTAGATTAATTTGATTCTATTTGATTTAAACAGTTTAGATTAATTTGATTCTATTTGATTAATTAGATTCTAAAATGTAGGTATTTATCAAAACACTACTAGCGGTACATCATGAACACTGTGAAACAAATATACAATTTAAGGCAATGGACACCATCAACCCCAAATCTACTTTTAGCAGAGAACAGTTTTACTATAAATACTTACACTTTATAAACTTAAGTCATATAATTTATAAATATTCTAGCACTTTAAAATAAGTATAATTTTTATAAGTGAAATAATTTAATGATACCTATAATACCTTATATATAATACTGAAGCAATATCAAATGAGTATTTTACATGCTTATTATATTCCTTTTATATACTAAAGAACTATATAAGCTACCTTGGTGATGTGGGTGGGATTCATATCACCAAATGCAGACAGTGTACATGGTCACCTGACATTACACTCAGTGCTGAGAAATAGTTAGAATACTGCTATTTTCATCACAAGTATATATTGGAAATGTCAGTGAATTTCTTGCTAAAATTTCTTGTTTCTCTCCATTCACCATAAAATGAACTTAAGATAAGCAGTTCAGGTTGCTCATATTGTGCACATGGGAAGTTAGAACAGGGTATTAGCAAGACTGAGCAGTCAGTTGCTGGTGCTCTTTAAAGCAGGCAGTTTTACACTACTGAAATAGCTTTTAATCCACCTGAAAAGATGTTTAAGATAATATACGGTACTGTTTCTAAAATACTACGTAAAAGTTAAACTAAAAATTTTAGTAATTGACATTTCTGCAGCTGATTATGTACTAAACCATGTCTATTAGGAAAACAGTGGTAAAGTCACAGTTAGAGCAGTAGGAAGCCCAGCATTAGCACAAGAGCCAAAGCACCAGAACAAATGACAGCTCAGCTCACTTCACTTCACTGTTGTGTCTCATATAAATCAATTCATTAAATTGCTGTTTGTCAGACTGCTGGACAACAAATCCTTTTGAAGTCAGAAGTATGATGAAGATATATCATTATGTATCAATGCAGACTTTCCTTTTATTTTCATGACACAAATTCTTTGAACTCCCAAAAGTGACATTTTCCATCTGTATTCTAGTCATCTCCATAAAGCAATTTTGAACATTGGAATTTGAAAATACACTTAGTTTACTGTACTTTAACACTTTTTGGCCATGTGCAAAATGAAAGTACTTCAATAACATCACATCTGTGATACTGAGTGCAAAGCATTTTTATCTCTTAACTTGCCATGTGTAAGCTTTGTGTGTTTGCATGTTTTCTACTTCATGAACATTTCATCACCATCAGGGTCACCGTACATGCTATATCAAATTCTGATCCCAAGATCCAGACTAGAAAATTGGATTAAAAATTAGAAAACTCTTCAGAGTTAGGAGAAAAAGGAACTTTTAACACTTGCTTCATCGAGTTTACAGCTAAAATGGTCTGAATACAGTATTATTACTCTGCGTTTTCAAAGAGGATTTTCTACTAGCGATTGGCATTTTTTAAAATACTTGGCATGCTGTACGATTTTCGATTCTTTAGCTATGGAAAAGCATAGACAAGCACTTTTCCTTATGCACAGTGTTGCACCACAAATATAGTGAATCACACTGCCATCACAAAAGTGCTTATCATAACTCTGATAAGGTCAGATAAACTTTATCAGAAAATTTGGTTGAAGTCATGATCAACCTTCTTATTGTGTAGGTGTAGCTCATCATCAATGATTCCACAGAATCTCTATATACAGACAGTGAATACCCTCATGGAAAATCTACTTCCTGCCAGTTTACCAAATTTAGGCCTCAGAGAGTAGAAAAGCTGACACTTGGTCAGCTAAATGTTATCTGCTACATATGCTTGAGCTTATTCTCTGATGCCATTGATGCAACAGAGCTGCTACCCTCACCTTAAAGCACATATTAAAACTAGACAAAAGTTATACAATCATTTGGTCAAGCTTGTAACACATTCCCAGGTGTTTAAATAAACCACTAGTCAGTTTCTGACTGATCTGCTGTAATATCATGTATTCATGTTGGTCTCAGACTCTGGGTTTGGGCAACTACTTTTCCTTAGATATCGATAATACAAAGTGCAAATATAAATAGAAAACAAAAATAAGAAATTAGGCTTTATTATAGGAAAAACAGCACTTGATTTTTTTTTTTCAGGATTTAGGTAATTTAAATTTTTCATTAGCAAAACTACTGCAAAAGAGACACTATCAACAAGAAGGCAATAATGCAGGCTACCAAGAAATCCTATGCTAACAACAGTGTCATTACAGAATCCCAAAACCGCACACAGGGTTCCTGTTCAGGGACAGACATTTTACCATGGTGTTCCACAAGCATTTTGATCATAGCTGCCCTGCATGGTTTTACATGAAGGAATCTTTATAAGACATCACTAATGACTGCTTGGCAATTTACTCCTGGAAAAGTAAAAGTTCATTTCTTGATCTTCATTCTCCTCATGCCCTGCTGGAAATATTCTCCTCTATGTTTTGTAATCATGAATGAGATATATTGGTAGCACTTAAATAATGCCTGATCAACAGCAAATTATTTTGCAAATACAGTAATTCTACATATTTGAAAGCATTTTGAGTATTACTTCTGAATTTTCTGGTTTCTATCTCCAAAGTGCTCATCACTCTTATCTCACTGACAGGAACATCCTTACCTCATCAGCACAGTGAATCCAATTTTGTCTTTTCAAATTTCTTTACTGAATATAAATAGCAGTAACTTTAATTGTTTTCATTATGCTCAAAGGAGATCTTCACGACATTTTTGAAAAGCCTTGTCACTTCTTTGTACATTAACTGAATCTACAGACTACTAGTTATTTGTAAGTGTCCAACAGAAAACTTCTAAATGCAAATAAATGTTGCCTAGAAAAAAACAACCCAGTATGTTTCCTTTTCTCCTCCTCACTTGCATTATTAACTTTTTGACATATCTGGTAAACTACAGGTTTCCAAAGAAAGGACATGCATTTTTGTTTAACCTACTTCAAGATGGTGCCAACAAAAAAATATGTTTGTTGTATTAACACCAACCTTCTCTTCATATACATACATATATATATACATACGTAGCCACATATGGGGAACCAAGAACCCAAAAGACAGAAAGAATCTACAAAGTCATACATATTTTAGAATTCAGTGCCAAGAAACATTCTTAAGTAATCTTTGTGATCCTCACACAATGCTAACCCCTTTTTAAGTTCTGTGGGTATGTACTAGTTACATTCATATGTATGATTAAATCATAATTAGTATACACAGTTTTAAATGATTGTTCAGTCTAAGTATTTAAAATAATCTCTGTTTTTATTTCAAATAGATTAGATATGGAAAAATGAAGTTTCTGGATAATACAGGAGTCCATTTTATTCAAATGGAAATGTTCAACCAATAAAGTATTGTCCTCACACCTGGGAAGGTAAAATAAATGGTGTATGAATAGAACAATATGTGTTAAAAAAAATACAAAAAATACATAGGCTGTTTGATTTCAAACAGCAAATGCATCTCAGATTACAGAAATAATTAAATATAAATAGACATTTTCCAACAAATGCAATGCCACTATATTAAGTACTTTTTTATTTATGCACAGAACTTCACAACACACAAAAAAATCTCAAGATAGAGAAAATCCATGAAATAGAAAAAGCCAGCTACTTCCAATCATGTTTTAGTTTCTCATAAAGATCAGTCATGTATGGAAATTGTATGAAAAGCAGAGTTTTAACCAGGAATTTTTACTCATAAAATTTAACATCTTATTTGCATGAATTATTATTAAAAACCTCACATGTCTGTTGTAGGGCTGAAAATTTTAAAAGGTAAATAATTCCTTTACACTAAGAGAAATGATGGGCAGGGGGGGTCATTTCAAGGAAAAAATATGTCTCAAATTTATATGATTGCCAGTGTGAATTTTAAACACTATTTTTACTGCATTTAAAATACAAATACTCTGTTTCTTCTCATAGAGGAGCAATTTCCTACCATTATTTCTGATATGAAATTTTTAAAAAAAAGTATTTGAAATCCATATAAAATCAAATATCTATCAATAAATGGAATTATTTCAGTCCTGATAATTATATAGTATACTGCAATGAAAATAAGAATTCCATCAGCCCATCTCTAAAGAACCCCCTGAAGTCTTGCACTTTCTACACAAAAAGAGGTACAACTGTATTTGTTCATTTTGCCATTGCCCACACTGCTCAGTGCCTGAGACTGCTTCCCAAATTCAATAACCTGTATCATTTCTGATTACAGTCAGGTTTCTGATATACATTCTTGAATATTATTTGAAAATCCTTACTAGAAAACCCAAACACACTTTCTCAAGAGACTCTCAAGTCTGTGAATTCATTTAAAAATTAAAATTATGAAGTTGCTATGTAAAACCTAAGACTTTTGTTTATGTTACTGCATTGACCTCTCATTTGTCTCAAAATAACTCTATATTCTTAACCTGTTAAGACTCTGCAAATACAGACTTTGAATAGTCTGTGAGAACAAGGTTAAGATGCTCCTTGTATCAAGTTATATTCCTTCTTAACATTTTTAATTAAAATAATTCTGCTGAGCAGTAATACAATATGTTTTTGAACAGCTTCGTCTATTGCAGAGAGAACTGGGTACTAAATTTAAAAAGAGATGAAATCTAAAATTGACAGAATCAAAATCAAAGAAAATATTACAATATTATTATATAGGTAAAAAGCAAAACTAAAATTTATTTCAAAATACGGTACTCAGAAATTACACTACACTTAGTATTAAAACTTCAGCTCCCTGACTTTTAAAAAAAATATTTGGCTGATTTAGCAGAACATACCAAAAAAATGTAAAGCCAAACCAAGAGACCAACTAGAAGAGTCAGTGAAACTTACATATTCCTGCAAGTGAGTTAAGAACTTTGCAGCCTAACATGAATATTTCTAGTAGTTTTCTCGTGAAAGAGAAAATGTGGCAGCGGCTCAAAAGTTCACTTAGACACCAAGACCACTTTGCAAATATTTAAAGGAAGAACATGAACATATACTTAAAGTACAAAGTAACAGCACAATGAAACAAAAAATCTAATCATATTATCATGCTAAGCTTTTACTTTTCCAATATTCCCCTTTTCATTTGGAGAGAGATAAACTCTATAAAGTGGAAAATCTATGTATCACAACAAGAAAATACAGGATGCAGGTTTTTCATTTTAAGGAATCCTATCCATTTGAACAATGGTTTTGTTAAATACATGAAACAGAAATTTGAATATCCTAGTTCTGGCAGGATCAGATAAAAATCAAAACCAGAGACAAAGCCTAAAAAATAGGATTTGTTTTACTGCTTTATCTGTTGAACCATATAAAAGTCTGCTCTTGTATTCGTACTCAAAATCTAAGTGGACAATGCACATAATATAATCCAAAATGACAAAATAAACATAGGTGTTGCTACTGTTTCATTAAACTTGCAGCTTGACTTCGCAATTTAATGACTATTTGGAACAAGTCAAACATATTTATTTGTTATTGTGACTTGAAATAGTTCCGTGAAATTTTAAATACTTCCATAACTCCCAAGAAGCCAAAACTCTGCAACTCGAAAACAAGAAAAATTTCACTAATTCAAAAAGAGAAAAAAGCCAAAAAAAAATCTTATCTGCCTATCATTAGTCCATATCCACAGTATTTTCCTTTGAACACCATTTATACTTTTGAAAACAAGTTGTGTAGTGCACAAAACTTTTATTTAACTCTGCCCACCTGGAAAGATTAACTGAGAAACAGTAAATAATAAATAGCAAAAAAGTAAAGTAAAACAAATAATACTAGAAAAAATAAATTAAGGAAGAACTTTGTCAATAACCACTGTAATATTTAAACAGAGTTGATAAAACAAAACAAAGCAAAACAAATCACTGCAGTGACAATATTTATAGAAATGAGCAATAAGTAAACAGTATGCCCTAGTGTCTAGAAGA
This sequence comes from Argya squamiceps, assembly GCA_037834095.1. NCBI lineage: Eukaryota > Metazoa > Chordata > Aves > Passeriformes > Leiothrichidae > Argya > Argya squamiceps. The sequence continues at coordinate 39,683,945 of JBBMKD010000001.1, forward strand.
CATACTTCAGATAATTAGGAACAATGGCATCATATAGTACCTTCCATTGCCCTTTTAAAGAAGACTTTACAACTTCCACAGGTAAGTACTCCATAGTGACAGCCTGAAGCCTCATCACCGCAGATGAGACAGATCTTCTGGGGTAGTGACTCAAAACTGAACTGAGAACTTTGGCTGGTTTCTGTATCTGACCTTGAGAAGAAAAAGAATTAAAAGAAATGAAACATCTAGCTTTGCACGGTTAACTACTTACCCATATTAATAAGTTTGATATTAAAAACTTCGTTTTAAAATTTGCAATCAAGATACAGCAGGACATGAAAAAACTGAAGTATGATTGCCTTTCTGCTTAATGGTTTGTCTCCACTACGGTAATACAGGAACACATTGCAAAAAAAAAAAAAAAAACCAAAAACAAAAACATAAAGTTACATTTTAAACCATTTAGCAAAAAAGATACCATCTAGACACTCTATTAAAATGTTCATCTTCCTCAGACCAACAACTCTTGTGAGTGGAGTCATAATGATGCTTTTTTTCCTGTACAGAGACAGAATCAGATAGAATTGATTGAATTTCAAAGGCCTCTTTCATATGGGAAATATGAAATTTAATTTCAACTAGAAAAATCTTTAATAATCAGTTTTTTACCCCCCATTCAGCTGCAGAGTTCTCAGCAGTAACTAAGTCTGATGGGGTTATCAAGAATATTTCCAATTTGTCTCCAAGAAAAGGCAGACTAATCTAGGTAAACACTGCATTTACTAAATTACAGCATTTCCACTGAAACTGTGACATTGCATACACCTTTTGTTGTGTCTATTTCTAGGTAACGCACATCTCGTTGTGATAGTACTCCATTTCATTCTAGCAAAGCAATAAACAAGTGCTTCGGTTTTCTTTTTCGTGTGAAATCAAGTGCTTTTTGTGGGGTTTCCTCCTTTCTTTTTGGTTTTTTGTTTTGGTTTTTTTGAGGGTTTTTTTGTGTGTGTGTTTTTGTTTGTTTGTTATTTTCCACATCGGGAACATTATTTTGGAAAATATTTAGGTACTGATGAATACGATATCGCTGAAAGTGAGGACAAGCTAGCAAACCTGCACGGCCTCCCCGGGGCTCGGACATGGGATGGCCCTGAATTCCTGCAGGGATAACAAACCAACATCCCTGGAGCGTCATCTTGCCCAAGGATGCCAGGTGCCACCTGCGGAGCCGGACACCGCGGCGTGCTCAGGCAGCGCAGGGAATGAGAACGGGGCTACCTAAAAGCCCAGAAAGGCCCTCGCCGAGAGAAACTTCGCCCGTCCTTTCCTCAGCATCCCCTTAATATCCGCCCGAGGCGTCCACCGCGCGGCATGCCCGCCCCTCCGGAGGAGGAGGCGCGGAGCTCTCCCGCCGCGCAGCGCGACCCCCGGTCCCGTCCGTCAGCGTGCGCCCCGCCGCCCCCGCCTTACCGCGCGTATCCGAGGTACGGCGGGCAGAGCTGGGGCAGGCCCTCCTTGAGCACGGCGGCCGGGAAGCCCAGCGGCTGGTGCCCGTTCAGCCCCAGGGCCGGGTAGAGCCCCGGCGGCGCGGCCGAGGTGGAGGGCAAGCTGTCGGGCGGCGCGGCCGGCCCGTAGGCGCCGGCCAGCAGGCTGGGCTCCGCCTTGTACAGGACGCACTCCATCGAGGGCTCCTGCCCGGCCCGCGGAGCCTGCGGATAGTCGTGGCAGCCCGCCGCGGGGCTGGC
>JBBMKD010000001.1:39686235-39764699 GCA_037834095.1 Argya squamiceps
GGGCGCCAGGAAGGTGTCCAGGACAGTGTCCAGGGAGTCCTTGACCGAGCGGGAGCCGCTCACTGGCTGGTAGGAGAGGGAGTCCCGGCCGTCCTCCTGCCGCAGATGCTGCTGCTGCTGCTGCTCTTCTTCCTCCTCCTCTTCCTCCTCCTCCCCTTCCTCCTCCTCCTCTTCGTCCTCCTCCTCGTCGCTGCTCTTGGGGTAAAGCAGCCCGTCCAGGGAGATGTCGATGGACTCCCCTTCCTCGCGGAAGGGATCTCGGCCGGGCTGACCCTGCAGCAGGACCGCCCCGTCTGTGGGAGGTGGAGGCGCCCTGGGCTCCTTGGCTTTCACCTCGGTCATGCTGGCCCGGGGCAGCGATAGACGCCGGCGGGTCTCCGGCAGCGACAGTGTGGGTAGCCGGGCAGCGGCGGGGTGCGAGCAGGTGGACGTCTCTTTACATCGTAGACATGCCGGCGGTGGTGCGGTCCTGCTCACATGGTACTGCTCTCGGAGGGACGGCTCTGCCCCGGCCCCCGCCGCCGGGACGGGGGTGACTCGGAGTCGGGGGCGGTGCAGCCTGGAGAGGGAAACGATGGGAGGGTGTGCGGGAGGCGTGCAGGAGAACAGGGTGCCTGCCAAGCTCCGGCGGCGGCGGACAGGCTGACTCCGCGCTCCGCTCGTTCCCCAATTGATTCCCACCGCCCGGGCGGGCTGGCCTCCGGCTCCACGCCCCCGAGCCCGCCCCTCCCTCCCCGCCCTTCCTCGCCTCCAGCCCCGTCCCTTACCGAGGGTCTGCGCTGCTTCTGGGAACTGCTGCTCCTCCAGCGGCACTTCCATCGGCTCCTCCTCCGCTCCGCCTGTCCCCCTCCCATCACTCACCGTGCCCGCATCCCTTTCCCATCGCATCCTGCACCCTGTACCTTAGGTCGGCACTTTTTGGCTTCTCCTGATCATCTCCCAGTCTTCTGATCCCTTTCCCCCACCTCTTGTGCCGGTGCTCCGTCCTCTCGCTTCACCATCCCAAGAAGTGCGGCTCTGCACTAAGCAGAGGGCACAAGCCTCTGATCAGATCGCTGCTTTGGAGAGCAGAGAGAAAGACAAGCTTTACTTATTTGCCATGATGGCTCCTTTTTGTCTGTGTTTCACTGTCCCCTTCAGACGTTTAATGTAGTTTTTCGTGATTAAGCTCTGTTCCAAAATTCCTCATGATACAAGATCCATTTTCCAGTAGCAAGTAAACCAAGGCATTGTAAAGCTCTTTACGTGACAGTCAAAGCATCCTTTATACCAAGAGGCACAACATCTTTTCTGCAAAAAATTTGGAAAGTGGGATATTCATTGTTTCTAAATTTTAATTACTTTGTCAGGGAAATGAGAGAACATTTAAAAATGACTGGCTGGCCAGCCTACATATAGCAGGTTGCAGTTCAGCCCAGGTTAGCTCTGACCAAGAAGCTGTCACCAGCTAATTGCTGGCTTTTTGTGTGAAATGCTGGCTTTGTCGCAGAACCCATTCAGCTCAATAAGACAGCTACTAACATGAGAAAAAAAAAATAAAAACTGAAACAATAACAAAACAAAAAAAACCCATCAAATGCAACCTTTAGTATACCTTTCATTTTATAGAAATTTCAGGAAAGAAACTTGAATTGAAAGATACAGAGTATAAATTGGTGTAGGAGTAGTCCTCATGACTTTGAGTAGAATCACCATATTTTTTGATAGATAAAGTGTACTGCTAAATGCTTGGTTATGCCCTGTAGGCATAACATGCTTTTCTGAAAGAAAGCAACTTTCTTTAAAAAAAACCCTGCCATCACCACAAAATAGTTGCTTTTGTTGCTTTACTTTCCAAACATCATCAGACTGAAGAGGACAGCTTCTCAGGCAGAGAAACACAACTCTTGAAGATTATTTCAGTTTTATGAAATAATATAAAGCAAGTTTATAGAAGCAATGGCTTCACATAAACCTTATTCAGTGTGGTGTGTACTTTCTACGTTATTCTTGTCAAAATACTACTGGCTTATAGATTGCTTTATTTCTTTAAGAATAAATAGAAGAAAATCTTTATTTTTTTTTGTATTCAAAGAATTTTGGCAATGTGATAATAAATAGAATTTTAAAACTCAGATGTTATTGTGGGCACCTCTATACACATTAAAGAAATTCAAAAGAATGGTGCACTTTCAAGTACACGTGTTGAGTATAGGAATATTTCTTGAACAGCAGTGTTTCACTCTGTTGATGTTGCATGGGAAAGAACTGTTTGCCCAGCGAGTACCAGGAGCTGAAGATGTTTTCACAAAACCTATCAGTGGAACCAATGTTAAAAGAATTATTTAAGAGGCGCCATCCACTTCTGACATGGCATTAAAATAATTTGAAGTCCTTCAATGACTAATGAGGTTCTGTTTTTCATGCTACAAAATTTCTCCCTTCTCCCAAACCTTCCTTTTCTCAGAGGAGAGAGAAGTTAATCTCCAGTACTGTTCATCTCCATGCTCGTTTTGGTTTTCCCCTGATGTTGCATTTTTAGTCAGCTGGTTGTCATGCCTTTTATTGCCACTCCCTTGCTTTCTCATTTCCACTTCCCCATATGCACACAGCATTCGTGGCCTGCATCTTTACAAAAATGTGCTCCAAAGACATGTTTCCTTACGATGACTTCCCCCCTTCCTACTGCTTCTGGGCTAGGAGAGGTAAAGAGCCACAGATGGCCTGAATAGAGGGTCCTGAAAGGAAAGTAGCTGGAGAAATTTCCACTTACTGCTGCTCACGACTTGTCTGCTAAAATTCTACATTAACAAGGCCATGAGACTGTAAACACCTACATATTTACCAGAAATATAAATGTTTACTATTTACATTATTTTTCTAAATGTTAGCAGTTAAATATTGCCCAGGTTTTTGGCTGTGCTTCCTAATTTCATTTTTATGACCTGACAAATGTACTCAAATCTTCAATGATAACAGTAATTGTGCTGAGTTAACATTGCTTAAGGATAATATTGGGTTTTTGTAAGAAATTTATTGGATCTAAGTGAGTGGATTTGTATTGGCTTCACATGACTTCTGTGGACTTTTCACTGGAAATTTTTGCTATTTTCTTTACATTATTCTATCCATAACCCTCATGCCCCATCCCTGGAAGTGTTCAAGGTCAATAGTAGGGCTTTGAGCAATGTGATCTAGTGAAAGGTGTCCCTACCCCTGATTTGGATTTGGAATTAGGTGATCTTTAAGGTTTCTTCCAACCCAAAATATTCTGTGATTCATTTGTTTCTTTTGCTCTTAGATTTTTCTCACATCATTTGGAAGCTTTCCCTGATGTTGCTGTGGTACCACAAGTTTTTCAATAAGAACATTTCAAAGTATGCTCTATCGAATTTTTTTGCACTCTGCTGTTGTAATTTCTTAATTTTGATTTATTCACTCTGTTGTTATGTCAATCAACATTAAAGAAAAACAGGTTTCATATGGTGTATCTACAGCTAGTTTTCATTTACAAGACATTAAAATTGAAACTGATGTTTTCAATTCAACCTAAAAAGGACTTTTTTAATATATTCAGTGGCATTTTACCGAATAAAAATTTTTCAAACAACAAACAGTATGAAACTACATATGAACAGACCTATTTTGAACCCAAAAGTAAAAAATTAGAGAGTTTGATTGATAGTCTTGCATTTTTTTAAATTCTATCAGAATGTGAATATATATCTGAGAGCTTGAATTAGTTGTGTCTATTTTCTTGCTCTGTTCAAGAACTGTAGATGAGTAAAAGCAGCACTGAACAAAATTTCTCATCTGTCTTGCTTTTCAGCACAATTCTTGTATAATATGTCCACAAGAATAGCAATAGAATTGTACTGAGAACTCCTACTGTAATGCTCTAGATTTGTACTTAATTTTTAAGTTGTTTCTGAGCCTTTGTTTGACCATTCAGCCATTCAACTGTACACTTTTAAGCAGTAGAAAATTTTGATAGATCCTTTGAAATATTTCTAATGGTTTTGGCTTAATTAAAAAGACAGTGTTGTGTGAGAAACAAGACAAGTACGAATATCAAAATCACAGACTTTTTCTATGATGACTTTTTCTTAAAAAAATCTTGAAGTATGGGCTGAAGGTCAAAAAAATCTAAGTTCCTTTTCTCACACTAAAGTGTTCCATTTGGATGTCAAGATTGCTCCATATAAACAGTGAGTGAGCTAGTGTTTAAATCTGGAAAAGGACAGATTGATTGCACTGAATTAGTGTCTTGGCCCATACAGACCTTTCTTATAACATTGTTCTGCACAGCCTGTTGGAGAACAGAACTTAGAAGTTAAAAGTACTGGTTTCCTTTTTTTTCAGTTAATCAGTGGCTCACAGTTTTGTACTATCATTGTTTAGTATATAGTACAACCAAAAATGTGATTCGCTTCTTATAAACAGAGAGGAGGAGAGACTGCTTCAAACAGTTTATGAGCTCTTGATCAAAACTAAAAAGCAGCTTGCATAAGGAAGACACTTAAAAGGCTTTTACTTCTATCACAGAAGTAACATTTTCATTTTTTAAAAAATAGACATCTGTAATTGCATGAAAAGCCTCACATTTCAGCATGTAGTGTAGACGATAAAAAAATAATACTGTCATGCAAATAACAGCACATTGTTGTTCTGTTACAGTTTTTGGATGCATGTCTTTCCATGGTTTCATCCCTATTCTGTAAAAATTTAGACCCCCTGTTAGCAGGCTGAATTTCACTTACATTAGGGTGCCAGCAGGCATTAAATATGTACTTCTCAGAGATAATGATTTTGGAGTAGCAGCTAAGTCATGGAAGCACTCAGCATCAGGAATATGATTTGATGGTAACTGTTCCCATCTGAATCTGGTGATTAGGCTTCTACAGTCAGGTAAGAGTTGTAGATGTCTGTAGGGACTATTTTTCTGGAGCTCTTCAGACACTTTGTGTCTTACTAAGACATAAAGAACTTTGATCTGAAGCACTCAAAAAGCCATGATTTTTCAGCAATGCAGTGTCGATGCCTAAATGAAGAGATAGGAATAGAGTCTAAAGCCTTAAAATGCAGTATCAATGTGCTCTACTGCATTGTTTAAAATCATAGTTTCAGAAACTGCACTGTAAGCATATTTACATTTCCTCTAAGCAAGGGCATGCCACACTGTATTTAATCTGTGTGGTCTGTTATCAGGTGTTTTGTTAGCTTAAGCTAAACCATCAGATTTACTAAAAGCTATCAAAACTATTGGTTTACTAAATGCAAGGGTGCATTGAAACATATTGTAAGTGCAAAAGGGATTGGCAAACAGCAAGGTGTGTGGCAAAGAAGGTAAGCAATAGAGCTGTAAAAGGAGGTGAGGGAAAGGAAGCTAATCACAGTGCATGTTACATAATTTTTTGCTCTCAGGTGCTAAAGTTCCCACAGAGATAATAGCAATATGGGAGGTGCAGTGGGCTGTGAGACACTTTTGTCTTTAAAAATTGTCTAAAGGGAGGAAACAGATGGGTATTGAGTTGCAGTCACAAAAGTGGTAGCTGTTTCTGCTACAGGAGTCATATTTTATTTATTGTTTTTTGTTTATGTTTTTGCTAATGCTCACTGAAATGCAGAATATAATACACTTGTAGCTGAGCAATAAGCAGGAGCGTGAGGAGTGAAAAAAGAAAAAAAAGAGAAAAGAAGCTTTCTGCTTTTCTACTCCACAGAGAATGTCATTGCTTGCTGGATGACATCCTCAAAAACTTTCTCAAATATTTTGTCAATGAATGCATCACCTTGAGGTGCACATGCTATGCTTCCCTCAAGGCCTTGCTGGGGAACTTTTACCCAAACTCACCATATTCCTCAAAGTAGTTTTGTTCCAGTCCAGCCTCAGGAAAAAGAAATAAATGTTGCTGTACATAAAATATGATATTCTATTGTCTGCATATATGAAATACATATTTTATATAAATATGTTAAGTGGCTTTATAAAGATTATTGAACCCAGGGCTGCTGGGTGGAATAAGATAACATTATACTACTACCAGCAGTATAATATTCATGATGTTTCAACAAGTCTTATTTGCTGGCTGGAGAGTAGGAAGTTGCAACAAGTGATATTAAACAGCTGTTTGCTTCTCTGAAATTTAGAAAGAAATAGACAGTAGATCTTCAGACGTGTTAAAACTAATATCCTGATTGAATTGTGTGTCCTAAGTAATCATAAAAAAGAGGGTAACAATGGTATAGGGCCTTAGGAAATACACAAGTAAGTTTGGTGATACAGGGTTATGTCAAAATGCTTTTAAACACTGAGATAAAAGAGGGTTGAACATAACTATGGAACCTTCTTAAGAGTTCAGTAGATGATTTCTTGAAGTTGAGTCACACTGTAAGTGGAAGTAGGAAAAATTTTCTTTTACTTTGGTGCAGCCTTTGCTGTCTACTTTAATTTCATAAGAGATATCCTTCCTATGTAAATTCAAGGTATCTTAGCAAGGATTAATTTTCCATCAACTTATTATATTCCCAAGCTTTTCTTCCTGTTTCTTTTTACAGTCTAATTGTCCACCAGGAGCTTGGTTGTCCCATGAAATATCAAAGCTGTCTCTTCAGCTTTGAAATATTCACAATCTGCTCTGAGTTATCAGTTTTTCATAACCACTTGTTAAAGGCAAGGTGTGGCAATGTAGTATTTTTCCATAATTTGCAGAGAACAAAGACAAATGCAGGGTCCTGCACCTGGAGAAGAATAACCCCAGGCACCAGCACAGGCTGGGGATGACCTGCTGGAAAGCAGTTCTGCAGAGAAAGACCTGGGGGTCCTGGTGGACAACAAGCTGTCCATGAGCCAGCAGTGTCCTCGTGGCCAAGAAGGCCAGAGGGATCCTGGGGTGCATTAGGAAGAGCAGAGCCAGCAGGTCAGGGGAATTGATCCTGTTCCTCTGCTCAGCCCTGGTGAGGCACATCTGGAATGTTGTGTCCAGGTCTGGGCTCCTCAGTACATGGAGCTCCTGGAGCAGGTCCAGTGGACAGTGAAAAAGAAGATGAGGGGTCTGGAGCATCTCCCTTACCAGGACAGGCTGAGGGACCTGGGCCTGTTCAGCCTCAAGAAGAGACACTTGAGAAGTATGCATCAATGTATACAAGTATCTGAAGGGTGGGTCCCCAGGAGGATGGAACAGGCTCTTCTCAGAAGTACTAAGCAATAGGACAAGAGGCAACAGGCAGAAAGTGATGCACAGAAGTTCCACCTGAACAAGGGGAAGAACTTCTGTACTCTGTAGGTGACTGAGCCCTAGAAGAGTTTGACCAGAGAGATTGTAGAGTCTCCCTCACTGGATATAATCAATAATCATCTGGACACAATCCTGTGCGCAGTGCTCTAGGATGGCCCTGCTTCAGTTAGGAGACTGGGGCAGATGACCCACTGTGATCCCTTCCAATTTGACTCATTCTGTTATTCTGTGAAAAATGTAACTGTGTGGTGAAGAATAGATGCAATGTATTAGGATTATCTGTGAAGGCGTCCATTTGTTCGGCAATTCTGGGTAGAAATGATAAAATGCAAAGGAAGGTGCTCTGTGATGTTAAAATTATGCAAAGACTGAGGCAGTCCTTCACCTTTTGAATTGTTCAGTTCTATACAGTAGCTGTATAACAGTAAAATCTACTCAAAGTATTGCCAAAGGTTTGTGAATCAGCCAGGCATTAAAGAAATGGAATATTAGACTCTGAATTTTGCATCAGATACTTGAATGCTATGAATCAGCCCAGGTAAATGAGATCCAGTGAAGGAACTAGCTTAAAACCTGTCAAGGGACCAATATTCTTTAATTCTCCCAGTTCAAAAGCTCCCTTAAAGTGTGTTACTGGAGGGTAATAAATGCCAGGTCATTGTCTCCTAGGAAGCCTAGAGGACTGTCACAATTTTTGGGTCTGGATACTTGTCTAAACAGCAAACTGCTGTCAAAGTGTCAGACAAAACCAGTACTTCACATCTGACTGACTAAAAAGGGATAACTTGTTCCAAATTTTGGGAAAGGAAGCATGACTGACTCGAGAGCAGAAAATTATTGTCAATAACCCCACAACTGGAGATTTTTCATGCAAACATTGTACTTAAACCTCATGAGATTTTATTTTATAATAAAATAAATTTTTAATAATATTTTTTATTATTATTTTTTTACTCATTTAAAATGTTTTACTAATTTTTAATAAAAAATAGCTAGATTTAAGCCACAAGCCTGCTAGGCACTGATTTGGATGTGGAACATTAAACAGCAGGAGGTGAAGGGAAGATATACCCCTGCAAGATCATGATTGCTCCATTTCTTAAATGAATCAGAGAAAATTAAATTCCATCACTGAAATTTAACATTACTACATGCCATTTATAAATTAAATCAATAGTGAAACTTGTCTGAATTATGAAAAGTAAGATGTCACTACTTTAGTTAAATGGAATCTTCTATAAAATGTGAAGGCTGTCTAAATTAAACTGGAATAAATCCTGAGCTGATTTGCCACAGAGTAAAACCTTCAAGTTACACAATCTATTTTCTTGTTCACCCAAAATGGCAATTTGCAGATGAGTCCTTTAACTAGACATGGAAAGACGTAAGAGACATGGTTCTCTGTGCTAATTCCAATGAAGCAAATTTATTCATGTCAGTAAAGGGTACAGACTTTCTCATGCTGATTTTGACAAGTTCTGGCTAAAATATTCCTTTGTCAGATAGTCTTGTTAGTTCTGTTATTAGTGGTAATTGCTGGTGCTGTGTTCATCCCTAGAGGTGTCTGTTACTGATCAGAGGCCCTGGTTCTATGTTAAGTATTTAACAGAAAAAAAGCTGTCTTTAAAACCTCTCACAGAAAATGATATTAAGTTAAAATCATCTAAACAAAAGACAAATGTTAAGATCATAGTGCAGTTAGTTCTAGAAATAGAGATACATGTCAGGGAGATGTTCACTTAATACAGCCCTAGAGAAAGACCAAGGCCTGCTACAGCTGTTAATCACTCTCCTCTAAAATTAATCTCAAAATAAACTGCCTTAGAAATTCTGACCATAACACATCTTACAGGGATATTGTAGGGTGGGATTTTCTCTTGACTTCTCCTACCCTTAGGCTAAGAAATGATGGCTACATTTTCACTTTGGAGGGCCAGTGCACACACGGGGAAATCTAAAACCAAAAAACAATTGCATACTGCGCTGCTAACTGTGGGGCTCTTTGCCATGAAATTTAAAAAAATACTATCACTGCTGATGGAAAAGTAGATCAGTGAGGTAGGAACAAGGTTACCGAAGTGGTGGCAGATGATGGCAGGAGGGATGAAGGAGGCGATAAATAGGAAGGAGAGCACCAATGCCATGGTTACATTTTGGATACTTGTTGCAGTTTCTGCTGCAGACACAGAAGCCTGACTGGTTTGGTTTTATCATAATCTCTTCATCCTATTCTTTTGCAAGATTTATTCCCAACAAATCTCATGTTAAACCAGAACCTCTAGACTATGCAATATTTCCTACAAGTAGAGTGCCACAAATCTGCTAACATTAGCCTAAAAATCTGAACAGAGAAATTAGACAGAAATATGTCTAAGTTTGGTTTTTATTGGAATACAATCAATAAATGTATAGCACACTTGTTCTGAGCTATTGGAAGTCACCAGCAAAAAAAGTGGAGGAGAATAAATAATTTAAATATAAAAATGTTCTTGCATTTTATATAGTTTTATTAATTATATATTATACAAACATGTCTATTATAAATGTGTATATGCAATTTAATGAAAATTATATTAATGTATGAAAGTCCCCCAAATTATTACTATGGATTTAAGGAATATTCTTAATATCCTGACCTGCCCAGTGATGTCCAAACTGTATCATTCCTCTCAGTGCTAAAAGAAAATTTTCCTCTTTTGCCCAAAGACAGAATATATGAGTGATATATACGAAATGGGTTTGTTAAAATCTACCAGCAAAACAGAGACCACTTAAGGTTAAAACTATAACTCAAGCTTTTCTTATTTGACTTCATATCTATTATTTTATTTGTGCATTTATTAAATCAGTAAATGGCATCTTTTCCTTTGTTTTTTTACCTCTAGCTTTTATTGAATGAACATTCTGCCATGAGTTGCATTCGTTCAATCTCTTTAGTGTGTTTGTTTTCTCAATTTCTCCTCTTTCTCCAGTCTTTCAAAACACAGTGCTTAGTCCTGATTTTTAAGTGATGAAAAATGATCTGCAATGGTTTTGGGTGAAGTTGCTCTCTCACAAGAGATGGAAAATAAAAATCATGATGAGAGAATGATGCATTTGATATGAAAGTTATCAGAAATTATCTGTATTCTAGAAAATGGGTGTTGCAATTTCCAGGTTAATGAGTGATGTTTACAAAACACTTTATTTTTTCATGTGCCTTGTTGTATTCATCCTTTTACAAAGAAATAGAGAAAATGAGTGCGATGAAAACTACCATGTCTGATCCTAAATGAAAACCGAATTGGAGCTACAGCTCTGTGTTCTAGGCATCATTACGAAATAAAAGAAAAAGCAGTTTTTGAGTAAGTAAATCATAAATGCAAATTCAATCTTAAACCAGAAAATTATCCTGATATTTAGATGCCTCTTGTAGACTAATATATTCATCATGCTGTCTGTTACTAATGCAGACTCCTTTCCTCAGAGAAGGTTTCTCTCTCTGGTAGAAGCCTCAGCCAGTAAATGTTCCAAAGCATTAGCTATTTTTCTGAAAGGATATGAAGAGTTTTCCATTTCACCAGAACGTTAAAAAGGTTTCAAATAGAACAGAATGCAATTACCCAAATAAGAACCAGGTCATAGCACTAGAACTGCTGCCCTGACCCATACAAAAGCAGCAGTCATTGTCTTTTTAAAATGGTGATTGATATTAAAGATGTGACATAGTGACTCAATAGACAGCACTAGAACTGCTGTCCTGACCCATACAGAAGCAGCAGTCATTATCTTTTTTAAATGATGACTGATATTAAAGATGTGACATAATGACTCAATAGATATCTACACTGTGCAGGAGGGACCTGAACAGGAATATGAAAAGTAAATTTTCAGGAAAAAAATTAAAAATATTAATTAAGTCTGACAGTTGATTTTTATATATCTATCACTCTGAGGCCTTCTACAATCAAGAATGCGAAAACTGTGAGGACAAGGAGCAAGTAATCAAGATGTAATTTAGCCTATCATATCAATAAGGAAATGCAACAAAAGGAGCAAACTAAGTTTTTCCTTGTTATTCTTCCAATCTAGTGATGGCTCAGTGTAGTCCATGGTCTGAGTTTTGAACTTACAATATTCTGTGACAATTGTGAAGTGACAATATTTTTTTCTTAGACTAACCATGCCATTTTAAAAAGATAAGAAATCTCACTGGAAACTGAACTTCCTTGTCAAAGACAGTCATCTCAAAGTTTATCTGAACAAAATCACCCAGACTTTGGCTGGAGGCTGTATGTGACTTTTGATTTTAAGTGTTTCATAGTGTAAAGTCTTTCTTACAGCTCACCCAGTAGGAGAGGTGGGAAAGCAGCCTGTTGGTTATGGAAACATAACTCATAGGCAAGTGATGATGTGGCAGAGATCACAATACATGTTGAAAAAATAGATGTACTGGAATGGAAATTATTTTTATTCCCTTTTGAATTATTGTACAAGCGAATTATTCTAATCCTAAAAATTCCTATATGTTTTATTTCTCAGAAGAAAAAAAAAAAAAAAAGAAAAAAGAAAAAAAAAAAAAAAAAGGGGGAAAAAAGCCCTGGTAGCAGGTCTGAAATTTTTAATAGAACACATTGAGTGTTGAGAGTGTAGACTGAGATCCAGGAAACTACTGCTCAAGTTACAGAACCAGGAATATTCAATAAGAAACATGTAATTGTTGCAGTAATAAGTAGAAATGTACTCTCTCTGTCTGCCCTGAGCAAACTGGAAAACTTTCTTAATATCTTGGATCTCTTTATGTGAAAAGACCCATCACAACTCTTGTAGAGTTCCAGTTTACCTGGGCAGGGATAAATATTTGATAAAAAAACAGGAAGATGCTTTGATTGACTAAAACCAAACCTGAGGCTACACAAACCAAACCAAACCAAACCAAACCAAAAAACTGTGACTGCCATGGTCTTCATGGAATATACTGTCCCTGGAGCAAGGAAAGCCAATGCCACCTTGGGCTGCATGAGAGTGCAGCCAGTGGGTACAGGAAATCACCCTTCCACTTCCCTTGTATCTCCATTCATGGGATACATCTGGAATTCAGTTCCCAGTTCTGGCCTCCCCAGTACAAATAAGACATGGGTGTGCTGGAATGAGACTCGTGGAGGCCACCAGTGGTCAGGGAGTCAGAGCACTGGACTTACAAGAAGAGACTGAGCAAGTCATGGTTGTTCAGCCTGAAAAAGAAAATCCAAGGGGCAAATATTATTGCTGTCTATGATTACCCGATCAGAAGACATCAAGGAGTTAGACTCGTCTTGGAAGTGCAGAGCAATAGGAAAAGAGGAACCTGAAAACTTCCAGTTAGACTTTTTATTTTTTGAATAGCAGAATATTTTCTCTGAAAGGCAGTCTGTTCTTCCTTAGAGAAGGCTCAAAATTCAACAGGACAACTTGAGGACCTTGGATTAGGCAGCCTCTTAAATTATTCTGTGATCTTGTGGTTCTGTAACTGCTTGAACAGGGAACCTACAAGGGGATGGCCTATGAGATACACTTAAACAGAGATAAATTAAAGTGTGTTTTTATTTAAAGGGATTATATTGTGTGAGTATATAGAGTATATTGAATTTAATACAATTATTTATGCCACATATACAACTATATAATTTAGGATGATAGACTGGAATACACTACAAATGCAGTTGTCACAGTATCACTCTGATGGAGAATTTGTTACTCTTTGCTATAAAATATTTGTCAATGCCATCACACTTCTGTTACTTCAGCTGATGTGTTTTCTGCCAAGTCCATATCAAAGACCACAGCATACAAATTATCACATAGAAGGAAATACATCAGGCTATTGTGAAAAGTTGATCAGCTGATCAGCCAAGATACACCTAGACTGTGGAGCCCAGAATAATCTTCCAGGTGTTTTGTGCGCTCTAAATACACCCAGAGGTCATGCAAGGATGAAACTCACTGTGTACCATGACTCACCTCTACCCTTCTTGGTGGAAGAAACAGCAACAGCAAGAGAGAGGGAGCCACAGTAGGACTCAGAAACCATCACTAGCCAACATTCCATGGCAGGTTTTGATGCAGTGCAAGAAACTAAAGTTATGCGTAGGCTTCCTGGTGATTTCGGGATTTAAGGACATGGTGAAAAGTTGTAAAGTAACTGCAGAAACTTTATTTCACTTCAAAGTTTTATCAGGATCATTATGTTAGGTTTAATAATGGAGTAGTGTTCTGATGTAATAATCTGTTCCTGATATTTTTACATTAGTATCTTCTGGTTCAGCCTCATTATTTGTCATTCTGTATGTCCCAAGTTAGTCTAGTGCCTCCTTCATTGAGTCTGCAGTCAATGATCCTCACCTGGACATGTCTCCAAACACGCAGCATTTATATACATTTGTACATTTGTAAATATGTTAATTTTTTGTTTGCTTTTGTGTCTTTGAAACTGGTCAGTGGCTATATGTAATTTTGACTGCTCCTTTGATTCTGTCATCCACAAAAAAGTAAGAAATAATGAGTACTTCTTTTCATTCAAAAAATCTCAAACTAAAAAATCAAATTAGAAGTAAATTTTCAATAGTACATGTCATATATTAGGTTTCTAGGAAAAAGCAGCATTCTATTTTCTGTCAAGAAATATTATGCAAGGATAGGGGTATATCTAACAGAGGAGGGAAGATAGAACTCAAGGTATCAAAGGGAAACAAGTCCATCAATGCAAACCAGAAAGAGCCTGTTCTTTCTGACATTGGAATGGATGTTGCTCAGTTAATTTCTGCTGGCTGTGTCTAGCTATTTGGGTGTACCCAAAAGCTCTGGTCACACTCTCTATAATTCAGAATCTGTGAGCCATCCAGATGTTGAAGATCATTTTTCTGGGAGAATGATGCCTACTGATAATATTAATGGTGCTGGTTTTCCTGCCTTTCTGAATAAGAAAAAGATGATGAGCCTTTGACTGGCAAGAGGAGTGGGAAGAAAGTTCACACCTCTTGCCTTTTCCAGGATGGAAAAGTGCTGGGAAAGTAACAAATTAAAATCTGTATTTAAGGGAAGAATTGAGCCACCAAACTAATTATTAAAATTGTGATTGATGAATCTAGAAGTTTACAGATTTATTTATACCTATGAATTATCTGGGGTGTTTTCCCCCCTTAGTATTCTATTACTGTTTTTCTTTTCAAAAGTTACACTGACAATTCTGAGAGATCCACTAAAAAGTTATCTTAAATATTAGATTGAAATATTCAATCAAGAAATAGATGTTTGGGCAATGAACTGAATAGTATTGCTAAATAATAAGACTCTCTCCTAAATTGGGTCTCAGGATTTTTAAAGGATTACTGCCTTTTAAATTTAATGTATGTAAGTCGCTCACAAAATGAAGAAATATTATATAAATCTTTTCCTTTTTAATGCTAGTATCAGAGAGTTTTATGTGACTTTACTGTCAGTTTAGTTCTTCTTTCCCTTCTCTTGCCAAAGGAAATAGTTGGAATTTTTTTCCTCTTTTGTTTCTTCTTTGTAAAGATGACCTGGTTTTGCTGTTGCACACTTTGCTCAGTCAAGTTCTGCATTAGAGAACTGAGCTTCTTTTAGCTTTCAACACCACATGACAGAAACCACTGAGAAAAACTATTTTATTCACAGACTGAGACAGCACATGTAGAAGGTTGGTAGACATATTACAGAACTGGATGTGTTTTCTTGTTTATAAATCTTAAGTTGTCTGTAAGGACTTTATTTCTGACACTAAAGAAAAAATAAGGGAAGTATTAAGTTTTATGCAACTTTTTCACCTCAGTCGTGTGCATAAAACAGCCCAGCTGTCTGGGCCTCAGTTCCCATGTAGCCAAGAAGACTTCTTGCTAGAGATTTGGTCAAAATACACCCTAAAGTAGTGTGTCAAATTCTTCAGTTTTCCAAAATGTGTAATATCGGCACATCATTTTTCAAAATTCCCCACTCACATGTATACCTTGTGCACAGTAAGATCTTCCAAAGGCTAGAGATTAAATGTTTTTGCAATCTGCTATTGTCCTTATTTTGTTAGCCTTGAAAAATAACCTGGTTAGAGCTGTAGACAAAAGTCATAAAACAAACAAATTAAATTATGCTCACAGTAGAAACAGTGGAAGTCAGCTCAACAAATGTTAGCTATGGCTGGTTTTGCAGTCTGCCCGTGTGTGTGTAATTATGAAGGTGTTTTATATATTGATAAGACAAAATGAGCCTGTCACATTTTCTGGTTTCGAATCTGAGAAAGGTAGATTGGGAGTCATTAATATTTTTGTGGGTTTTTTTTTTTCCATTTGTGTATCTGACCAAATTAAAAATCTTCTGCTTTCAGCATCTTTTCCATAAGTCTCAGATGAGTCATATCCTCTCATCTGATAAGTGTCATAACCTGGTTGTGGGTCTGTAATTACACAGGCTCAAATGTTAAAGACACTGCTGTGTGGCAAAGCAAATATATCTGTTCTTACCCTCATCTCTCATTTGTTATAGAAGTAAGATTTAAGTATGCAAAAGACACAGTCTAAAGACTGATATGGCTTTGCTTTGGTGGTTATTTTTCTTTATATTTATTTGTATTCATTATTTAGAGTTGATATTATGCTTTTACTTTCTTTTTAAATACATCATTAGTCTTTGCATATTGTACAGTATGCTGTGAGTGCAGCTGGAATACTATACGGCCATCCATCAGCTCTAAGGATAGGACACTCAGCTCACTTGTTATTTATGGATGTGGGCAGGGAGGGGTGTGACACCAGGCAAATGCAATTCTCTGCCTCCAGGAGCAGCCTGGCTCTTCAGGAGTACCACCAGTTCCATCATCACAAAGCCCAAGGTCATAAGCCCTACCAGGACTTGCCTGGTCCCACACAGGAATTACATATAGTTTTGACAATTGAGAAAAAAAGATGGGAGACCAACAGCCAAGGGAGTAGAGCTTAGGGTTTCAGGACACAAAGACACCTCTCTCTCCTGGGTGTCTGGAAAAGCTTTGGCCTATCTGCTTTTAAGTTTTAATTCTTCAGACCACTGCTAGACCATGTGTGAGTCCACAAATTTGTACTGTACTCTAAAAGAACAGGCTTCATCTAGTGTTCTTCAGTGTAAATAACATATAAACACTGAAGTGAAGTCCTGATGTACTCAACAGAACTTAATCATAGATAAAACTAACTTTGGTCATCACTGTCTACTCTTCAGTACTATTGGCATGAATTGGATAGGTAATGCTATTTTTATTACCCTTGCACAAGCTGTAGTGATACCTCCATATGCTTAATACACAATATGGACACACACACAAAGTATGGATGGTGCCTTGTTCATTTTCGCCAACTAGAAAAATGATGTGCTCTTATCTTATTCATATATGAGGAAGAAATAAATGTTCATGTACCATTATACTTATGATTTAGAGCACTTGGTAGGCTTGGTAGTTACTTTTGGAGGCTGGAATTTTCTGCAGAACCTTCATTCACTGAAATCTGTGAAGTACTTCTTGGGTCAAAAGATGGAGTATTTGTTCAGCTGCTATGTTTGAGGTGCTGTGTTCAGACTTTCTTGATGGCAACTTTGTCTTCCAAAGCCTTTGGATCTGATAACAATAAGAGATTGAATAAGACATGTAGATAGGAAATAAAATTATAAATATTTGCAAGGTACATATTTGCAAGTAAAAGCAATGCTGACTGCTTTGAGGAGGGATAGGCAGTATGCATACAATGAAACATTCTGCTTTCTTAATGGAGCGTTACACAGATAGAAATCAAATTACCCATCCCCACTTTCCTATTTTTATACCAGTCAGTCCAGGTCACTTATATTTTCACTCCATTTTGAGATGCAGAATGACACAAAGCATTCTGACTGCTGTTAACCAGGTCATGCCTTCATCTCTGAGTCTGCCAAAACATCGGCATCATGACTGGAAAATGTGAAAACGTGACTGGATTTTGTAGAAAGGAAAATAGGGACTGGAAAGTTTTTGGCATTAATGCTAGTATTTACCAACGATAGAAAACTCCTAAGAGAAGCAAGTTTGCTTTGGTTACTGTAATTCTTTCCTTTTTCCTACCTTCTTCTGAGTGGGTGAATTTTTTTTTTCCTTTTCTTCTTTGACTTTTACCTGATCTTCTGAGTGGTGCTTTTTTCCACCCAGACACTAGCCCTTTGCATCAGCATTCAGCAACTCTCCCTGACTGCCTTAACATCAGTGGAATTTTTCAGACACTAATAACAATTTGCAAAACGTCAGGTATTCTGAGCAGGAAATGATAAGGAAAGTATGTGAGAAGAGAAGAGTGCTTGAGAAAATGGATCATAAATCTCACTGAGCTCTGGATTCTCTTAATGACAGGGAATATTCTTTTTTGCTTCCTTTTACAACAGAGAGATGAAAGAGAAATACTAGGCACCAAGGTAAAAACTGCAAGATTTATGTTACTTAATGTTGGTAGGTATATTGCTTTCTGCCTCTTCTGTGTATCTTTTTAGGTCAGCCCTTGGCATGCACCCTTTTGGGTCTGTGTCTGCTCATAAGCATGAGAGTTATACACACTGCTCACACTTCATTGTTTTCTCCATTTCACAGCAATAATCACATATTATTCTAACTAGTGTTGTAACATAAGTAGATGGTGATAGCTTGGATGCTACTTGCAAACATAGAATCGTAGAATAATTTGGGTTGAAGGAACCTTAAAGGTCATCCAGTCTAAACCCCCATGCCCTCAGCAAGGATATCTTCAACTAGATCAGGTTGCTCAGCATCTCATCTAATCCAACCTCTAATATTTCCAGGGATGGGGATCTCTCATTTACCATCTCTCTGAGCAACCTGTTTCAGTGTTTTACTACCCTCATTGCAAAAAAATAAAAGTAAATAAAAAATAAATTAAAAATCTATCTAGTCCGAACACACACAGTATTTTATCACTGATATTAAAAAAAGCACCACAGAAAAGACATCCCTTCTGCTGCTGGCTGGTGGAATGAATGGGACTGTATTGTTCACACACATACACACAGAAGCCATGTGATCCAAGCATGGCCTAGCTCTTGGCACCTGCCAGGAATGGAGGAAAAGCTGATAACTGTCATGACATACATGGCACCAAAAAAAAAAAAAAAAAATTCAGATAAGTTGGTACAGAAACAAATATTAGTCTAAGAAGCCTTTTCCTGCTTTTTGCCATCTTCCATGCCCAGAGATCAGTGGTAACAGGAATATTATAATGTATTAAATATAAACCCACACTGTCCCCAGTTCTCTGCTGTCTTCTTAGAAGCCTGAATATAAGCTTTGGTTCCTGTCACTTCTGTACTGTTCCACTTGGGAGAAGAGTGAGGTAAGGTACTGGCCAAGCTGGCTTTGTTTCTTTTGTGGGGTTGTTTCTGCACTAACAACATTGATAATGTCAACAAGGTTTTAAGAACTGTGTTTGCTAACTTGTTCTGGCTCTGTAACAGGAGATTATAAACACTGTAGCAATTTCATAAGCTTGTATTTCCTCATTTAGCAACAGAGTGGATATAGTGCTAACAGTTCAACAACAACAGGGAGACTCCTCACTGAACTATAGCAGTGTTGAAGAAAACTTGGTTACTTGTCAAACCTGGGCTGAGGTTCTCATTGAATCTTTGAATCAATGACTAGCTCATATATTGATATTTTTGTGACCAAGACATAGTTACATCAGTTCCGTTTGCTCATTCCAGTCCAAATAAGACTGCTGGTAGGGGAAATACACATTTTACAATTGCAAGAGTTTGTGGTAAAAAGTATCTTGTGGTAAAAAAATGTGGTTTGTGGTGAAAAATATCTTGAACTGCAAGATAATATTAATACTTCAATATCTGTGAAAAGTGACAAATTATAGTCTACTTAGGCCTCTAATGATAGTCTTCTTTATGTTTTCATAGATCAATAGCATCTGTATACCTACTTTCATTATCTTGACCTTGGATGTTTATTGCACATATGATAAGAATGTAGCAAAACAGTCTTCAGCTAGCAGGGTAGGGAAATATTCTGTAAATTTAAGCAGAGAAAGTAACACTGAAATTGGTTATCTTAATATTTATTTTTCATTTATCAAACTAAAAGAAGGTCCTAGGGAGAATTCATAAAACACTGATATTTTTTTGTCATTGTTTTTAAGTTTTGAGTGTTCTGCATCTACATGGTCATTTTATGCGTTTTGCCGTAAAGCAGTTGTACATATATGTCACAAAACATATCATGTGTCCTGATCAGTTTTGTGAATCAACAACAGGAATTAAACCGAAGGACAAAAGACTTGTATAAAGCAAAGAGGATCTTAAAGCAAGTCAGTTAAGTTCAAGTTACGAGGGTGTCCAAAAAACTGCCACTTCCTTTTTCTTATTCTTTCTGATCCATATCCAAGAGTGTTGGTATGATTTTGGGGAAAAGAAAAAAAAAAAAGAAAACAAAACAAAAAAGAAAAAATAACATTCCTTTAATTTTGGGGGGAAAACATGTAGTCAGTTTAAAGTAGCTTGTTGTTTAACAAGGATATTTGAACTGGATAACCAGACTACTTGAACTGGACATTTTGAGGTAGAACTTAATTGACCGAATCCAGAGGAAATTTTAGGTAAGCATATGTGTGTATCTGTACAAGCAGAAATATGATGTACAAGGGGAAGAGAATCACAGAATTATTTAGATTAAATAAGCCCTCCAAGATCATCAACTCCTACCACCACCTGTCAACTAGACCGCAGCACTGTGGGCCACGTCCAGTTGTTTCTCCAACTAGGGACGAGTCCACCACCTTCATGGGCAACCCATTCCAATGCTTGACAAACTTTTCCATGAATAAATTCTCCCTGATGTCCAACCTGAATCTTTACTGGCACAGCTTGAGGCTATGGCCTCTCATCCAGATTGCCTGGGAGAAGAGGCTGACCCCCACCTGGCTACTCCCTCCCTTCAAGCAGTTGTAGAGAATGATGAGGTGTCCCCTGAGCTCCTTTTCTCCAGGAAATAATGCAGACATTAATCTGTAAAATAATTTGGTACATGCAGTTTGGTTTTTTCACCTAGCAAAAGCATAGAAATTCTAACAAATCTTTTGGAAAAAGTAAATTTCTGTCTTCTTGAAGTAAGTCCAGTTTGCATTCATGGTTTAGCCTTGGGTTCCTAGGTGTTTGTCCTGTGTCTTGTCAACTCTCTCCAAATCCATCTACATTTCTAACATCTTTACATCCTCCCAATGAACTTTCTACTTGTGTACTTTATGGATACCTCTCCTTTTTTTCCGGGTCACTTCTCAAAACTAACTTTTTCCGTGATGACTTTTCCCAAACCGAGTAACCTTAAACATACTTGAAAGAAACTACATGAATTGTTTGAATACTATGCCTTTGATCTGTGGACCTTGTGCCTGAGTAGTCCTCTGGAGCTTAAATACACTAACTCATTGACAGCATTCAGTAAATAATCCAGATGGAAAACTTCCAATTACACTTAGTGAAAGATCAGCCTTGAATTGCAAGCAATTTGGTTTTGGTTAGGAAAAAATAGGCCACATATTAGTAATTTTCTGATGTCAGATGATATGATTTTACTCCATTTTCTAAATGTCATACTTTAACTAAGACCTTGTCTTTATTTAAGCATATATGCAAAGAACTGCACACTATGTGCTTATGGAAGGATTACGATGGGAAATTCTTACTGTGCAAAGGAACCTTTGAATTTTAGGTTGAATTGTGATTAGAAAAAATATTTACGTAACTTGTGAAGTTACTCTGACTCATTTGTTGCATAAAAGCTATCTTGAGAGTGTGTAAACAACACACAAAACTGTGTGCAAAGCAGTTTCTGTTTGTTTTCATGTTTATACGAGTCCATGTAAAACCACCCTTAGACTTCAGGCAGACATTTTGGTTATTAACTTGTTTTCTTTAAACAGAACTAGTTATAGTGATAAAATTACAGGGTTTTCAGTAATGAAAATTAATAAATAATCTTCATAAAGCATGTTTCAAATGTAAATTTCCTAGTACTGTGTAATCTGCTGGAACACTATCTTGTACTACAGAATGCTGATTGTCTAACCTTGATTTAATTGTGCTCTGTGCATAAGCGGTGACCTCACTTGGGCTGTGAATCGCTGAATCAACGGAGCAAAGAGTACCATGTTTGACCTTGCTATTAATTACAAAGCCTTAAAGAGTGCCATATTTTATTTCTTTATATAATATATATATATATTTGAGACTATTACTCAGTTTTTATTTTTGAAAAATACTTTTTAAAAAAAGAAAGTGATGTTCTAGGTCCTGACCTTTCCCTTCCCTTTAATTAATGAAATTGCATTTTTTCAGGGACTACCTGTTGGGTTAAAGTCTAGTATTTATAAAAATATCAATTTTTAATTGCAAAACTGCATATAATAGGAGCTTAAAATTGGAAGATAATGGCCTTGTAACATACATGAAATTGTAGTTAAAAATTTTAGATTGTTCAGTAGTTTTACTAGGGTAGGGTTAGACAGATATATAATGTGACAATGAAATCCAGGCAGCTGACAATGAGACAGCTGGGCAATACTACTGCTGCTGAGTTTGGACCTTCAGAAATGAAATTATACTTAAATGTATAACATATCTTACTTACACATAAAATGCCACTTGGCCTCCATCTCTGGCTTTCCTGTGACATACCCTTGGGTCTAAGACATGATTTTTATTTTTGAGATCCAGCCTCAGACACAGCATGGGAATTATGTTATTGTCACGTACCTGCTCCTAATATCTGTCCTGCATCAAGCTGTGGTATATGTTACTTCATTTACCAGAGTCAGATGCAGAGCTGAAAGTTATAAAACACTGTTATTTGTTTACATTTATTGCGTTATTTGTGTTTGTTATTTTAGTTTTGGATGACCCATAGCATGTTTGGGAACTGTGAGAACAACCAGGCTGATGTGACAGTGACACAGCTGGTAGGAAGACACACTATTTAAGTACACAATATCCTACCAAATATGCAGAGGGTCAAAATTAATTCCCCTCCTGAGTGTGAGTGAAGATGTTTTTCTTTGACAGGACAAAGAGCATGAAACTGTATGGTTTTGACATTTCCATTTTGCAGGAGGGCAAGGTTGGTGTCAAGTGACTCTCAAATGGATACCCAACCAAGCATCTTCAGAGACCTCTGAGTCTCATCCTGAAGCCCAGATTTAGAGGCTTTCAACCACTGAGGGAATTCAAAGAATATCTCTCCTTCCTCTTGCAAGTCCAGTTTATAGGTAGGGTCTTCCACAGGTATCCTAAACAAAATCCCAGCTTTGGTCATCCTATGGACTTCCTGCATGTTATGACATGAACACAATATTTCAGCACAATTCTCCTAAGTCAAATTGTAATGATTTCTCCTAGTTTTTGCTCCTTGTCATGTGGTTGTTTCTAGTGCTGTTCTACCCTACTGATTTTACCAGCTGAGGTAGCTGTGTTAAAATATTTGAACCAAAAATAGTAGTTAAATATCTGATTTTTTTCAGGATTTTTAGCCAGAGTTAGATGCCATGTTCTTTTGTCATGTTCCTCTTGCAAAGTCTGGATTGTACTGTGGTAAGCCAGAATAACATTTTTGTTCCATATCAAGAGAATGCTTAGTTCTGATCAAATTAAAACCTACCTACCTGAAAATGTACTCCTGAGAGGCAAGAAACAAGAAAGGTTTTCTTTCCTCTCATTATTTCAGAATATTAGCTGCTACAAAGGGTTCTTTATAAATACACCCAGCCCATCTCTATTCCATCTTACTACTTTAGAAGAGTGGAAATGAGTAGAATTTTTCTCCAGGAGTTATGAAGAACAGTTCTATTTTGAGCATTTTTACTGCCTTGTGGAGGTCATGCTGGCATTTCTGAGAGCTACTTCAGACTTCTCAAATTTTTTTCATCTTGTTGCTTTCTGCTGGGGACTATAATTCTTTAATCTAAAACCAGACTGACATTAGTGCTCAAGGAATAAAACAATGGGCACAAAACTCGTATTGCTAGAGTAGTTCTCCAATCTGCAGAGTGCTCTACTGTTACCAGTATTGTCATGAAACATCATTTATGAGAAGTTCACTGCCATTCAGTTCAAATTCTGCAAATGTGGCAGTCTTTACTGTAGCCTTGTGAAATTCTTGTTCTTAGCAATAACTAATTTCATCATGAAACCAGAAGTCATTGATAATGGTATTTTTATATTGAGCTGTACCTAGCAATTGTACAGTTGTGCCCTGTAAATGGAACATTAAAGTCAGTGGAAAAAATATCTTTTCAAGATGGGTCAGAAATGAAACTTCAGAAATTACTAAAAGCATCATTAAAGATTTACTGATTGTGAGGAATCTAGCATTATTTTCTTCAAATAGACCAAGTCATTTTCTCTCGCCATCAGTTTCTCTTTTTATCTAAGAGAATCAGCTAATTCATCAGTGCTGCCAGGTAAGTATAATGTTAAAGCTTCAGGACTGAAGAGGATTGAGCAACACTGTGTAGGTTACAATTGCTGGTATACATTTCACTAATTACAGAACACAGGAGCAGAGGGACTTTTTGAGGTCATACAGTGATCACAAGCACTTAATGATCACAAGATACCAGGTCATAAAATTCAGTGCTACATACATCAAATTCCCTCTTTGCTTTAGTTATGCTTGTGTTGAAAACTTTTCCAGCATCCTATATACAACTCTCCCATGTTTATCTGTTTGACAATCCTAAGCATAAATACAGACTGGTCAGGGAATGGATCAAGAGCACTCCTGAGGAGATGGACTTGAGGGATGCTGGTTGATGAGAAGTTGGGCATCAGCTGTCAGTGTGCACTCACATCCCAGAAACCCAAACGTGTCCTGGGCTGCATCCAAAGCA
Source organism: Argya squamiceps (assembly GCA_037834095.1). Lineage (NCBI taxonomy): Eukaryota > Metazoa > Chordata > Aves > Passeriformes > Leiothrichidae > Argya > Argya squamiceps. The sequence goes on from JBBMKD010000001.1 coordinate 39,710,375, forward strand.
GCGTGGGCAGCAGGGCCAGGGATTACCTACATATAATACCCAGATTCTGCCCCTCTGCTCTGCTCTGCTGAGACCCCACCTGCAGTGCTATGCCCAGCTCTGGATCTGCTAAGCGTAAGAAGAATGTGGACTTCTTGGAGTGAGTTCAAAGGAGGGTGACAAAAATTATCAGAGGGCTGGAGCAGCTCTGCTGCAAAAACAGGCTGAGAAAGTTGGGGCTATTCAGTGTAGAGAAGGGAAGGTTCCAGGGAGACCTTATAGGATCCTTGAGTATCTAAAAGTGGCCTACAAGAAAAGGGAGTTTTTGTAAGGGCTTGTAGTTATAGGACAAGGTGGAACTACTTTAAACAGAGAGTAGATTTAGATCAGATATTAGGAAGAAACTCTTTACTGTGAGTGTGGTGAGACACTGGCGCAGGTTGCAAACTACCACTGTGCATTTTGAATGGGAATCCTTCAAGATTCATTTCGTGTCCCCTCATTCTTATACTGCAAGAAGAAAATAACAAGTGAATCTCCTCATCTTTCAATCACACTCATAGTTTAATGGGCATCCATCAAACACCTCTGTTCCTGGGATATATTTTTCTAATTTTAGTAATTCCATTAATGGAGCTGCAGGATGCCTTCACAAAAACAGATGTGGTAAGGGTTAATGTTGTATTTTCTATACTGCTCATTTTTTTCACTTGTTAGCCTGATAAATATTTGAATGCTAAATTCCTGCTTTCCAGTTTCCTTTTTGCTTCTTACCAGTTCCTGAAAATTTTGCTGTTTATATTTATATATTCTGTTGTATTCTGTTTATAAAAGTAAAGCGAACAGTCAACATTATTTATGCTTTGTTTTTTTATCATGAGTTAAACATGGAATAAACAATAAATCAAAATAAAAACAAAAAATAAAACTCAGAATCCAAAAATTCTCAATTGCCTATCTCCATTCTGAAATGTCAATCTATTCCTGTCTAATTTTCCCATGGATATCAGAAGATACAAGGAATAATAGATACTAAGAACAACAAGGTCAGAAGTCAAACTCAAGCGAATATCAACTCCATGACTACTGCCATGGCACCATCTATTTCCAAAACTGCCATTTATCTAAATCAGTATAATGAGAAAGAGGAGGATCCATTCTGAGAGGCTTTCTGACCCAAACCCTGTCCTTACGTTGAGAAATGTAATTTCAGTGTCAACGAGCTATCCCTTTTGTGAATTAGAAATCAGCATTGACTCATCATAAGAGAGTGCTTAAAACTTGAATATATCAGAGGGACATTCATATTTATTATTGGTCCTTTAATATTTCAGAACTGAAACCAAGTTCTTGAATAGAAGAACAGCTGGTGAGCCTGGATTTGAACTGGGGTGATTTCCTGTGACGTTTGCAGAAGCCGCATTCCACTTGTGTGTTAGACATACAACTTTGCATGGACTGTACTCTAACCTGCTCTGCAGATGCTAAGTAAAGAACTTGGGAAACAATGGATCATTCAGCATCGATTTCCACAGGCTCATTTATGCCTCAGATTCACTGGCTGGAGCTGGGTTTAATGTGTGGTTCTAGAAGTCACATCCTGGCCTAAGGCTGTCCCTAGACATTTTTAGTGCAGCAGAGCTCTTATAGCACTGTATCACTGAAAATGTCCTTGACCTCTGGGGCTTAGAGCATACTGAAGTGTGCTTTTTAATCTCATTTTATTAGTCTTTTTAGATAATATCTCTATTCTCCCTTCCTTTTCTCTGAAATCAGAATTTAGTGTGATAATGTAACTACAGCATCTGTGAGCTCTGTATTACAGGAAAAGGTAGGCATTGACAAGAGGCCACGTCTGACTCAGTAAGGAAATGATGTAGCAATGAAAAACAACATCACACAGTTATGCATTTCTGCTTTTTGTTCGTGCATCTTCCAAAAAATTTCCCTAGTCCTGTCACACAAAATTTGTTCCCATGGCTTTAAGGAAGCAGTGAATATTTCACTGATGAACCACTGAACTTCTCAGTGATGACAATGTTATGGACCCATAATATTATTGATGCTGACAGATTAACAGTGATAGTCATATTACTACTAACAATTACATACAGATTTTACCCGATGAAACCATGAAATGACACAGGCCTAAAGATGAAATTTTTGTACTTATGCTTAACTTAGGGGGATGTTCTGTTATCTGAACACCAAACAGTTTGGTTTCTGTTCCTGAAGAAGAATTTCATGTCCAGGGGAAAACTAACTCTGTGTTCAGTGTCAGAAGAAGAGAGGCACCTGGGGGAGGCCATCCAAGGTGTCCACTGCAGTGGACTTTACTGGATGTAACTCTACCTCACACAAAATTTTGGCTGCTTCTTCATATTAGAATAGACCAACAAACCAAGCAAAAAAGCACTCAGGACAGAATACACAAGACTAAATAGGCAGAAGAAGAAGAAAAATTGAGTGACATTACAGTTTTCTTTTGTCTGTTTTCAATTTCTTTTTTCTTTTTCATAGCTATATGTTTTTCCTAAACATAAAAAATATTATCACAAATCAGTTGCACTCTCTTAATCTGATCTTCTTACCATGGTGATTGTGAAAGAACCACTTTGTCCAAAAGAGCATCTAAATTAATAATGACTGGGCAGAAAGAATTAGTATCAGACTACTACCTTCTAAATTAATCATTAAATTAGATAGGAATCAGAGTTGATTAAATCATCACCTTCTTTTTAGAATGAGTTTGTTTTTTATGTGGCCCTTGCTTATTTATGATAACTAATAAGGAAAGTCTTATATTATTTGAGCTATCTAGGCATTACTGCAATAAAATAATAAAATATAGTCTATATTAGATTATTTTGACATATCCACATTGCAGTAAGAAAATACAAAGGTAGTAGGCACCAATACTGTACTACTTGGGGAATGATACATCAGTGTAAATGTGTACTCACCTACCTTGGTAGCAGTCAGAACCAATGGACATAACACAGTTTTTATTTCCCTGCAATATAACCCCATATTTTGGAAGAGAATGCAGGAGATTTTATTCAGTATACCAGCTTGTTCTTTTTACTACTTCTTCACTTGTTCACTGAGCAAAAGCCATTCTATGCTTACAGGCTGAGGACTTTCTGACACTGTACAGATTGTCACTCAGTTTTTCTGTGCACAAGCAGTTCAACTATAACATGCAGCAAATTTCAAAAACACACAGGTTTTGTTTTCAACTGCTAGTTCCAGAGCCTAGCAAGGCTGTTTGTCATGACTTCAGTGTGGTTACAGCTTTATGCAGCAGGATGATGGTGATCCTTCACTGAATCCTTAATTGGGTTGTCCAGCTATATAGAGTATTGATTGCTGGTTACATGACTTCCAGCGTTTTATGTATGTAGGCTGCTGAGGTCTCAGCCAAATCAAATTACTTGCTGCCCAGCTGCCATTATCCTAGTCAGAAATCTGGGGTTTTGCCATTCTCTCTTTGCAACCAAAAACTACAAACTAGATCTTAATCTCTTCTGCAACATTCAACTGAATAAAATAAAACATTACAAACATGTTCCAGCAGTCTGTGGTGGCAATATTTGCTACATCATCTACTGGGAATCATAACCCAAAACTAAACATTTATCTAAAGCATATATCAATAGTGCAGCTGATCTTCTAGATATGAAACCCATACGCACTACTGATCATTTTTGTTCTGCATGGCAGCCTGAAGCAAAAACAATGAGATGTATAAATGGCTGCTCTTAACTAGTCACTAGCACTTTTTTTCCTGAGATTTTTAATTACAGATCCTTTGTGCAGAAAATGGAATATTTTTTGCTTTCTTGGTGCAAGTGCAAATGCAGGGATGGGGTTCTTAGCTTAATGTTACTTCTAGCTAAAAAAGGATGAGTAAATCAGATAGATGAAAAATCTTAATTCTAGATAAAACTTTTTTTTTTAATTGAAATTTTAAATAATATAGATACCTTCTGCTTCAGTTTTACAGGAGATGTTGATAACTGTGGACAAAAATGGTAGACTCTATGCTTGGTAGAAAAGATAGGAATCAGGCAAGGTCTTCTGAAGTCATGATAGAAATGCCTTCCTTGCTGCAGTTCAAAACTGATCTCCATGCTGTACTGCCTGTTTCCTACCAACCCTACAACATTGGAGAAGGTTTGACTTAAACTATTTTTCTAGGTGAGTCTGCAATTAAAAATAAATAGAAAATTGATGGCTCTAATCTTTCCTGGGCTGAGTCAAGGTAAAGGGAAAATTGATTTCTTGTATTATTTTGAAATTTGATTATTTTCTTTCAATCTATACAAGATTGAAGCCTATTGTCAAAGGCATTTTCACTTCAAAATCAAATTACTGAGATTGTAACCCTATCACTCAAATTTGAGTCAGGATTGGAAATTTAAATCAAGGTGCTTTTTTCACTCTTTTAATTAATACAGAGGAAATTAATAACAGATTATGTGTATTCCCTACATGAAATTCATCCTGAATTCCCAAATAATATTACAAAATAACAGTACTTTGATGATGATATGTAAATCTATGTGTCAGTAATATTCACTTTCCCAAGGCATATTTTGACTGCAAATTCAGCTGACTGCTATCACCAGTAATCTTAAAATGCTCAGCTGCAATACCATACAGCCCATTTTCTGTTCACACAATTACTGTAAGTAAATAATCTATTCTACAGAGGCAGACACAGGCCAAAGGGAAGAAAATATGTCTGTCTGTCTGTCCCAACATAGAACTGTAGCTTCAGATCAGATCAGATATTTACCTTGGAATAATCCAATATAATCTTACCAATAAAGCCCTCTGCTTTATGTTTTGCACTACCTCCTAGTGAAGATGTTGCAAGTATTAATAAGAGAAGAACCTTTACATATTTTGGCTTCAGATAATTTGAGACTTTGTTTTAAATTGTTGCTTTCTGACATGAAATAAAGTTTATGTACCTGAAGGTTTGAAATAATGATTAATGTATCCAAGTGCAACTGGTTATGTTTAATTTCTGTGATCTTGTTAACTTGATTTCCCTTACATGTTTATAACCTCAATATTCTTTTTAAAAATCCTAATTTGATCTGTAGCCATCTCCTAATTCCACATACTAAATAACATTAAGATATTTGTCTTCAGGAGGAATGTTGAAAATGTACTGTTGGGCAGAACAACAAACCAGAAAAAGTGTACTCTATAATTTACCACTTTATAGTTTAAGTACCACTGAGATTTGAATCAGGTCAGTAGTAAAATTTTTGTTGAAAATTATTATTTTATTACAATTTGTGTTGTTTATGTAAGGAATTGTTTTGGAAAAAACATTCTGCAAGGACATTAAATTACTTGTCTTAAACTAACTTCTTTTTTTCTCATACAATACCCAGCAATGACTTTAACACTTTATTTCATTTTCATCCTTACCAGATACTCTTAAAAGTATCTTTGTTCTGCCTTTTCTATTGGTCTGTCACTATCTAAAGGTAACATAACATCTTAAGACTTACAGTCACACTCAGTTCTTTGAGAGAGGGAGATCATGTGGCATGATTTGGAAGAAGAGTACAAAAGTAAGGGAAGAAAGGTAGGAATCATGATATCATAATATTATAGAATTATAAAGCAATTTGGCTTGGGAGCAGCCTTTAAAGGAGAACAGTTCTTGCTGGGTTTTGCAACTCTCAAAGGTACAGGTCCCAGTGCACATTCCTCATCTGAGACAAAGGGAGATGGCCCAGGCATCAGCCGCTGCAAACAGGCAATGGAGAATATTTTTATTTTTCTGCAGTGCTTTCTCTGCTTGCCCCAGCGTGAGAAACGCTGAGGGCTGCTCAGGCACTTGAGCCCATGGTAAGTCAGGAGTGGGTTTATGAGAGTCTTCCCTCATATTCCACCTATTTCTACAGGCAGGGGCTGATAGCGAGGTGAGATGGGTTTTGTCCTGCACAACTCACCCAAAGAGAAGTGACTTCCTCAGGGTGGTGATATGCGTTGTCTCTCAGATATGGAGCTCATGGGAAAGGAAAAAATGCTCTGGACAGAATATTTTTGCATTAACTTACTGTCACAGGTGTCATGTATAAAGTTCCATGGAGGCTTGGAGGAAACATAATGATGTTGTGGAGCATTTCATAGGGGAATGAAACAGCTGGCAATACCCAGTTCCACTGCTTGCCAGCTGCTTGCTTTTACAGGCAGCTGCATAAATTACAGGCAGCCTGAGCTGTAATTACATGCAAATACTTACTCATTTTCCAACCCTCGCACCACTTGCTGAAGGATATTAATATAATCCATTTCACTCTTGTCTATATTAATAATGGCCTGTAAATACAAATGGGAAAATTCAATTTTGAAGGGGCAACAGTTCTTTTCACACAGCCCGTCTTTATAAGATTATTGTTTGTCTCGAGTGGTTGATTTCACACTGCCAGCTTCAGAGCTCATAAACTTGCCAGAGCTATTAAATAATTATCTAAAAATGCACCATCCAGATTTTCTTCTTGTGTTCTGACACCTCTATACAGGCATGGTCACTACAGCTGCCTGAGCATCCCTGGCAGCTGGTCCAGAGGGCACCTGAGACCGGAGGGGACCCTACCGGGTGTCCTGCTGCCTGGCGACAGTCACGCTGACATCCTCGGGTTGTCATGGTGACACTTGCAACAGAAGTGCCACCTAATGAGGAATCTGAAACCATTTGCTCTTGAGAAACAAAGTTGTGATAATGGTGTCCTCAAGAAACAGGTCATATTATTGCTCTCATCAAGGAACCGTGCTTTTTAGAGACAAACAAGCTAGCGGTGTTTCTTGGTTAGCAGTTGTAAGTTTTTTTAATAAATTTAGATTCAGGAGTATCTGTGCTCTGCCACAGTCACTCAGGGATGTCCCTGCTGCAGCATGGGCAGGGATGGCCACAATCCCTCAGGGAGGTCCTTGCCTGGCGTGGGTCACCTGTGGCCCCTCTCACAGACCCAGCGTGAGTCAGCACAGCCAGAGCCCCCTGCCCCCTTGGTCTGTTTTGTCCCTGGAATTGTGTCTGCAGCCCTTCATGACTGACCATTTCTTTTAAAGTCAGTGTGAGCTGGGGCATTGTGTACATTCCTGACGGGCTGAAGTTCAGGATCTGATGGATTTTGTTTCTGTCAGGTGCAGACCTTCTGTCAGAAGCAACTCCTGACTGGCAGCCTGTGGACCAATGCTTCTCAAGCCACATCAGAACTGTCATTCCTGTCTGCATTTTTCCACCTTTGCACATTACAAGTGCAGGGCTCTGTGTCCCTCCTCCTCCTATGCCTATCACTGGGCCTTTGCCTTGACCTTGGCTGAGCCTTCTCCATGTTCCCAGCCATAAGAATCTTCAAGTTCTCAGGGGAGATTTCTTGTAGGTCAAGAAATCTTGTAGTTCAACCCTGGGTCATCCCCTTTGCAATCTCACTTCAACTGGAGCCCTAGGATTCATCAGTGACAATTGTGACCCTAACACTCTTCCAAATCTGATTCTAACCCTAACATAAGTGCACAAAACTGCACGTGAAGGTGGACTGTGAAAAGTTTCCTCCCATAAGAGCTAGTTAATGAGGGCTGTGGCTGGAGGATTGGTGCTAAGCCTCTGCTGTTGTTAAAAGTTAGGTTTACAAACAAGGTTCAGCAACAGAAACTTCAAGGGTATGAAAAGGAAGGAGTGGTCTACAGCAAGGTCTCGGAAGATCTTTCTTGAGACCTCAGTCAAAAGGGCTATGACTAAGGATCATCAAAGTCCAAGACCTAGGGTGATATTTATTGTCAAGTTTGTGAGAGAGAACATGTGTCAGGCTCCAGAAGGAGTGTCAGTGCAAAGGGGATGCTGGGCTGCAAAAGGGATGGGCAGTGAAGAAAAAAAAAAAAAGAATTCCCCTTAGAACTTGTTAAATCAATAGATTCAAGAGGTCTTGAGCTAAAGCTCAGCCAAGCCCAAGTTTGGTTTAGGGTTGTATTTAGGGTTGGAGTTAGGAGAAACCCAGAGCCTAGGGCTCATGTGTGGGGCCTACGGATGGAGTAGGACCATAAAAGGCTGCCAGAGTAGACTGGACTTCAAAAAGAAATCACACTTGGAAATTTGACTGAGTGTGAGCCACTGATAAGGTGGAATAAAAAGGAGAGGGTAGTAAAGGAGTGGTATCAAAGGCAGTATGCAGGTGACAGAATAATTTAACTACACAGGACCAAGTAATGATTAAGAAACAGAAGACACAGGGATAGGAATAATGATGACATTGCCAGGAATAAACTATTTCAGTGGGAAAAGAGATCAGAGAGACAAGATGTGTTTAAGATACTACCAAACACAATTTCCCTTGACTTGGACATTTGTATCATCATCTTTGATATATTTGCATAGTAACTGGTCTTAGTTTAACTTTTATGCACATCTGAAAACCACAGCTCATATGTGGAAGTCCTTATGCTAGATTTTTTAATATTTGTAGTGAAGTTACAAGACAAATAGATGGTCTCTCATGGATCAATGCTTACAGCAGTCTATTGTTTATATAAGGGATTTTAGTGCCCAGGATTGCATACTCGCATATACTATGTACTACATAGTGAATTTACATTTTATGTCTGGAAAGTGATTCATGAAACAAGGATATTCTTCTCAGCCATTTATTTCCTCTTCCGTTTAGAAGAGGAAATTCTTCTCAAGATATCAGCTTCCTCTTCCATTTCCTCTTCTATTCGTTTAGAATGATAAGTAGAATAAAAAAAATAATAGTTTCCATTTCAAAGGCCTTTCCTGAGAATTTAGTGTAGCTTCTGTTTAGATCAGAGGCTACCATTTTTAAGTACCTGTGCCCAGACTCTGCAGATTTAAGACACTGAAATCCAAAAGCCACTAATAGTTCTAAAAATCTCATCATTTATTGAAGCTGCTAACCATAGTCAGTAAATTCAGAAATGCCAATTTTATTCTTTTTCTGCTTATGATAATATTGTGTGTAATACTGTGGCACTTCCTTGTGTAAAACTAATTTAAATTTAATAAAATGCTTGTACACTGGTCTGTGTTTTATCGAGGTTACTGCATAACAAGATAATTGACACATATGTGTACACTGTATTTTATGGACAGACTACTGACATATTAATACTTATCATGTCTCAAACCAGATTATTTTTAGATTGAACTTATGAATTCCTCCTTTTATAGAATTATTATTTAAATGAAACTGAATTCTGTAGTTAGAATACTTTGTATTTTGACGGTCAATATTCTCTCTTACATCTTTCTACCAATCCAAGCTCAAGCAGCAACTAAACCCAAAACACATTTCAAGTCCAATGGAAGATCGTAAGTTCCTGTGTGATTGTAGAAATTTTGTCATGAGCTGTACCCACAACTCTAGCTCTGCTCATCAAATTCTGCAAACCACAGTCTTCAAAATGTGTGTAATGTTTGTCTCAAATACTTGTATATGGTTTGACATTTTCAGGAAGCAATGAAGTGTTTTCTATTTGCTGCCGAGGAAAATTCTTCCCATTGAAAACTAGAAAGGTAAATCAAACTGTGCACAGTTCAGTGCTGCTGTAGCAAGGATGATTCCAGTACATCAGCTGGTTTATTCAGAACTACCTCACACACCTCTGCTCTGCCCTGTGACCTGCAGGATTAGCACTCTCCTGATTTCATGTGATAGAGGAAAAGAAAAGGAAACGGATATGTGTGGCTTCCTGACTATGTGACACTGTGGGCATCAAAAGCCTGGGAACAGTCCTAGCAGGGAGGATGTTTGAATTGATCTCTTCTGTTTTCTGTATGTGACTTGTTAATAAGTACCAATGAAGGTTAAAGAACAAATGTCAGGAAGTGAATTAGTTTGACTTCAGCTTAACGTGTGGTCTGTGCTTTCAGGTTTGGATAAGTGCTTGAGTTATTTTTTCTGGACATTTCCAAATTTGGCTTTTAATATGAGAAATTGAGGACAACCTGACATGGGTAATGAAACTGCAACAGCAAGTTTACTGAAAATTATAAAGCAGCTGCAAATGTTGGCTTCAGTCCTGTAGAAACAGCAAAAACTGTTCCAGCAACAGATGGTTGAGGGGCCTTCATTTATTTGGGGACTGTTGGTGTGTACCTGCTCAGTTCTGTCGGCAGTCAAAGGATGTCATGAGGACACAAAAACAATTGTACTGGGACAAAGATACATCCAGCTCTGTATCCTGTCTCTGACAATGTCTATGCTATCTCAGAAGTACAGTAGAAAAAACACTTCCAGGGGAAAAATCTTTACTCAGTAACTCTGCAATTTGCTCTGCCTGATCCAGAAATTTGCTTTAAATATTTGCTGTCAGTTCACTCTACCATCTACTTTACTCCATTGCTAAAAGCAGTTTTGTGTGGACAAGCATATAACGTTCTAGTGGAAAGCAAAATTGGTCTGTACACAAACAGTTCTTCTACAGCAGGGCAGACAGCAGTTCTAAATCCACCTGTGACCTCTGGGCTTTGCAAATGTCCACCTGGCAAAATCTTTAGTTGCCAGGTAATGCTGTAAATGTTCTGAGAAGCCTAAGACTCTCCATCTCAGCTATCACCCCAGCCAGCTTCCCAGAATCTGTGAAGCTCACAAGCAAGGATTCACATCTTACCAAGCCCATACATCTCTTCCTGAATTGTACTCAGCTAAGGGTGAGCTGGCATAATTTTGGTTGGTCTGACCCCATAAGTGTTGCTCTTAAAGAATAAGAATTGGAGAATAAGGTGTGTAAGCTCCCATTCAGCTAAGCATTTAAGTTATGGTGACTTACATGAGAAATAAGTGTGGGTTTAAGAGTGTTGCTGAACAACAGATTTTTTAATTATTAAGTCACTTTTCAGAGGTGACATCCATCGACCTGAATGGAAATAAGAGTATGGGTTGAGCCTACACAAAATAGTTTTGATCACCACTCTGAAAAAACATGTAGAATAATCTACTGTCCTTCAAAGTGACTTGTATATCTCCACCATACCCAGTATCTCTCTATAGGGTCCTGTTTCATAATCATAGTACTGGAAAATTTTCAGCAGCTTTTATTGACCTTTTTTTTTGTCTTTCAAACCACAAAAGTACTTGATGTCGCACTATCCTGATTTAGTTTTAAGATTTTTCTTTAGATAAAAATTATTTGCAGCCTTGCTAAGTTGTAACCCAGAAGAGAATTAGCTCTCAAGCCACTGAGACTTCTGAATCTGGTGCTGATGGCTGGACACAGACACATTACTAAAAGGACAGTGTGTAGCTGATAGTAAAAAATGCCCATAATAAGAAGTGTACATGGCTTCAAAACCTGCTCATTATTTTAGACATAAAAATAAAGAAAATCTGCATAGCATCTAAGAAGTTTTTAAGCAGAAGGAAATAAATGAGTGAATTATAAATAGGAGTTCATTAAACTACATTAAAGTAACCTCACTCTGTTCACTCATATTGTCATAGCTCTGCAAAAAGCCCCATTCTTCTGACTGTGATAAATGTAAGTTTGTAAGGCTAACTGATTACAGTCTTGATAAAATTAAAATTTTTGATTGTATAATTTATATTCAATCTTATTAGTATTATTAATTCATTAGACCAGTTGGACAAGCTATTCTCTCCTATTCTTCCTAAAATCAATAGTTATAAAAATGACAAGACAGGCAGATTAGGATCACTGTTAAATTAGTACGAGTGAACTAAGATTGCAGCATGCAACCATTTCACATGCAACCATGTACTTACTATGGTATTAAACTAACATTATATAACAGAGGATTTGACTGTTTCAGCTTGACATATAGCCATTATTTGTTGGATTTTCAGCACAAAAGCATCCTGTAGAGTGTTTTTAACAGAAGTCCTCCAAAAACTTGAAAAATGTTTCATAAAATTGAAGAAGAAAACCAGGAAAACCTTTTGTCATATTTCAACTCCAAGTGCATGAACCACCTTATAAAAAGCCTCGTTGCTTTGTGTTGGTAAGAGAACACCTGCATTTGTAGACAGCAGCTGGAGAAAGGGAAAGGTGAGGAGCACTCAGGTGCTCAGCAGGTGGCAGAAGCCATGCCTGTCATGCAGGACAGGCAGGACAGTAGCTCACCTTCATGGACTGAGAGCTACTGCACAGACAGAAGTGGTGCAGGCAGCTCAGCTTGCCCACAGGTGGGATATTGGTGTTTTTGGAGAAGCAGCCAGGTAGCTGCTGAGACTGCCTGCAACCTCTGCCCAGTGAGGTTCACCACATCAGCTGGGGAGATGCTGCATGGAGTGTAGGGACATCCTTTCTGCAACTCACAAGCCAAAGCTGTCCTGCTGATCCCAAGTTCAGGCCATTAATTCTGTGTCTTTCTAGTTGCTTTGTCTGAGGAGCAGGGCAAAGATCCCTCAGTGGACTGTGGCTCAGCCGCAAAATATTTTAAATGCTGGGCAAAGTGCCATGTGTTTGCAGTTAGATTGAACAATCAGCAGGAAAACATATTGTGAATTATCACTAACAGCTATTCTCAGTGTGGGAGCTGAACAGAGGAGGGGGAGATTGGCAAGCGATTGAACATGTGAGCAAAGCTGGTAATTTATCATGCTGTATCAAGAGTCAAACACAGGGTGGAACCAATGGTAAAAAGACAAATTCCTATAAACACAGAGCCATGTTGTCCAGCTAAACTCTACTGGACACTGTGCTGAATAATCTCGGCTAGTATAGCAGAGGGAGAAAAACTAAAGGGAGCAGTTATTGTCCCTGTCCTAATGAGATTTCTAAATTACTGTGATGAGGATAATCCAAATGGTGGTGTAATCCTCACCCTGGTGTCAAGGTGGTGAAAGAAAACAGAAGTTATAGAGTTGTGAAAGGCAGAGACTGTGGAAATCTAAGTGGTTTCTTAATTAAAATGTCCCTACATTATTCTTACTATGGTATTAAAATCAGCAGGAGGTTTATTTGTCAAACTTGTCATTAGAGGACCTGGGCAGCTCACAAACCACCCTGACGCTGTCAGCTCTGCACAGGACCCAACTCAAACTGCTGGTACTGCTGAAGGTAAAATTTTGTTTCTTTTCCTCCAGATGAATAGTCTACTCCCAGTTCAATCAATTCCAAACAGCTGCTTGATAGTGGTAACTGCTTGTTTTTCCTTTGAATTATTGGAGCCTGACAGTTTAATACATTCACCAGCTTGTTAATTTTCCTTGTTCTTGCCTGAGTCACATCCTGTGCATCCTCTTTTACCCTTCAGAAACCTGGTGGCTTTAGACAACTTCTATACTGTTTATTTATCCAATAAATATCCTATTTATTTGGTGCCTCTTCATGTTATAAGTAGACTCTGGTTCTACTTTAGCTGAACTGCTTGGCTGGGGTTCATTCCACCCTCAAAATACCATGGTGTGGGTGTATGCAGTTAGGTGGCTGCAGATGAATTAGGTGGCTAAGCGCCCCCAAAAGGTGGAGATAGAGTCAAACAGTCAGTGTAACATGGACAAAAACCAGTTTGCCAAAAAAGCTTGGCCATTGGGTGTTGCTACAGTAGACACATTATGTCTGGGTAGATAACCTATTCTCTAAGGAGAAAAAATGGGCAGAAAGTTAATCCATTAGTTAGGCATCATTCCTAGGTATTGCTGAGTCTGAACAGGATCATGACAGTCTTAAACTTTCTTTTATTTTCAATAGGGATTATGTCAAACACATGATCACCCTGAAGGGGTTCTGTCAGCCTCATTTTGGGCAGTGTTTTCAGCCACAGCACCATCCCCAGTTCCTGATGGTGCTACAATTCTTCTCAGACCTTCAGTGTTTGCTACATAATGTGCTATTTCTGCCAGATGGGCCCAGCAGATTCAATGCTTAGATGATTCTAGACAAGGATTTTTTTCCCTGTGTTAATATGAAACTCTACAAGTGAAATGCCTGAATGCTTTTTTCAGCTATACACAAAGGCTTTGCCTGTTTTAAACGTAAGTGCTTTAAACAAATCTCATCCTTTAGAATAAAAAAAAGATTTAAAAAACCTTCTCATCTGCGCTTTTATTTCTAGTTCATCCCTTTGTACCGAGAGCAAGGACACTTGACTACTAATAAGCCAGGATAGCATAGCTGTTTGGGGAAATAATAATGTGTTAGTAGTAGATGATGCCTGAAAATGCTTTACAAGAGCTAGGGCACAATGACAAATACTTTACTTTTGAGGATAAGTGGTGTTTGATTATGTATACCTACTTATTTTGAGATGTATCTTATGTATGGGTATTGCTGCTTTCATAAATCTTCTTGTTCTTTTTCAAGGCAGCCCATTCAATGAAAATAGTAACATGGTGGAGTTGTGCATGTACAGTACACAATCAGTACCCCCTCATCTATTTTTGTATTTTCTCTTAATGTACATAAAATTAAATTTTTTTCTGGCTTTCATTAACTAGAAATGTCATACTGCCCCTTAAAAATATGCCAAAAGCCATTTCTTAACATTTTTACTCAAATCTACATGCTACTTGTTCAGTACTACACACAGAGATGTTTCACTACACACAGTTTACATCCATGAGGTAGTACTACCCCTTCTCCTCTGACCTGTACCACTGTAAGTCATTATGTTTTGTACAAATATTCTTTTGCAAAGGCTTCCACAGGGTAAAATTGCAGTCACTAGGATGAAGAACTGTGCACTACTGGCACAGGGTGATCTGAGGATGCCAGATAAACTCTGCCTTGCCCATGACAGATGAAGAACAGAGGAAAACAAAAGTACCTCGATATCTCAGGTCTGAGATAAGAACTAATTTAAGTGTCGTATTTATGACCAAAGCTTAAAAAAAATATTTTTTACAGAGTTTAATAAGCATCATGATACCTCAGGTAGCCTGTGCACACACTTGTGCGGATACATATTAGACACAGAATTTTCTCCAGAAGGAAAGTCTTCTAGGAAAATCTAATCTTATTTTAAAGGTTAAGTGGTGGTTAATTCATCAGCCTGGACTCATTCTGCGTTTCTAGACTGAATTTTCTATCTTTGTCATCTAAACTAGCTTTTGGTTATGCTCTATTAGTTATGTTGAAAAATCCTACATAATACATGGAAATATATTAATAGACTAGGACCCAAACTATTTCTCAACCTTTGTTTCAAGAAGTCAAATAGTATTACATTCTTCAGTCACTACCCTGGTTTATGGCCTTCCTCTGAAGTCCCTAAAGCATGTGGACATTGTTTATATGATCTTCCTCAGTTTGAAAAGCTTTCCTGTACCTACTGGAAAAAAAACAAAAAACCAAGCAGATTTATTTTCAAACTTAATTTTGTGAAAACAAATTATGGGTTACAGATAATCTATACACCTTATCTGTACAACTAGAGAATGGAGTTTCTACGTCCTCAGTTTGGTCTGACATTGTAAGGGGTATTTTCAAACATAGTCCTGTTATCATTTGTGTTATTTATTTATTGAATTTGCAATAAAGCAATACTGGAAAAATACAATTTAAACTTGGTTTGTTCTTTGAATTTCTTAAGTAATTAGCTGTAAATAGGTTTTTTTTCTAATGTGTGGTACGTATTGCTTCGACTGGGGAGATAGAACAAGGTGGCTTATCTTATTTCTCTTGCTAATTCACCAAACTTAATAAATAAAAACTGTACTTTAGAAACTTTCTTCCTCTTCCAGACTACTGACTAAATTAGAAAATTATAGCAAGACATACATACATTACATTATGTGTGGCAGCTGTCAGCTGTATGTTTTGAGAAGAGTTAGACTTTAGCATGAAGCCCTGCTGTGGGACCTTCTAATCTGACTGCAACATCATCTACTGATGGTTTCACAAACACTACATACAGCTTTCCCCCAAAATTTTTGCCCTCTAAAACCAATCCTTTTAAATCTTGGAGATATATGTGGGGTTTTTGCAGACATTTTATCTGACCTCTCAGACTGAAATGCAATTTTTTGCATTGTAACTCTTAAGACAATGACATAATAGTGTTATCAGCTGTCTTGTCCAGTCATTCCCAGGCTATCAACCATTCTGACAGCTGCTAAGCAGATATCTAGTACCATAATATGATTATCTATTTCATGTGTATTTCATGTTTATGTATTTCCTGTGTAGTTTATCCTTTTAACATTTGGATGTATCAATATGTGTTGCCATTGCTGTGTATGCATTGGTACATAGGTGCAATGAATTTTCGGGATGGTAAATCTTGTGGTTTTTCATATAGTGAACTCTGTATGAATCTCTAAAGCTGATCTCTCTTGGGATGTGCCCTAAGTCCTGTATTCTGATGAGTTCAGAAGCCAGCAAGTGCTGAGGGATCACCATGGGGAAAAAGAATAGCCTAAGTGGTTATAAAATACAAAAGCCTGGATATTAAGAGCAGTGGAAGTCAAGAAAAAAGTTTATTCACTTCTTAGGTACAGCAGTCTACAAATCTAAATTATATTAAAGCATGGTCATCCTAAGTGTAGCTGTGATATCCCTCCTTAACTTCCCAATTTCCCCAGTCAGAGATAAGAAACCTGTATTGTCTTGGATTATGGTGGTGTATGAGAAGTTGTTTTATTTGTGGAGAAGTGATTCACTGATTTTCCAATTGCTGAGACATCAAAATAAATACGAGCAGCAACTAAGGACAAAATTATTTCAGAGATCTTCACTGTGTAAACACAAACAGGATGGTTGTGCTTAAACTCAGTGTTGGGTGATCTCAAAAATTTTTCAAGCATCTGCAAGAGACAATGGAAAGTATTAAAAAGGTAAATGATGAATGAATATTTTGTCCTTTGTTGCAGGTTGATTTATTTTTAATAAAAATGAAATTATGTTCTTTATCTATTCTGAAACTAATGTAGAAATAGAAAAAAAAAAGAATCAGAAAACTAATTTCTCCTTTCAAATCTATATAAATTTGTTTTTTACATTTTTACAAAGCTTTAAAATGCTCAAAAGCTTTAAAAACTTAATATAAATTTGGAGGTTAGGTATTCCTCCCAGAAGAGAAGTCCCCATGAATGCTGTGTTGCTGATATGGTTAACTACCCGTGCAGTAGCATCTAATGAGCAGTCATTTAGAAATTAGATTTAGATTCCCTAAAGGTCATTAGCCTAGCAAATCTGATAGCTACATGAAAGGTAGTGAAGACACAAGTACATGTCAGTAGCCAGGAGCTGAGTCAAGGCTGACATTAAGGTTTTACAGGGAAAAAAAAAAAAAAGCTGTAATAGCAGTATGTAAGTAATATCCCTTTAAAGTATATCAGCAGTCAGATGAAAAGACAGTTTTCAAAATGATGTGCTTTTCATAGATCATGTGCTTGGAAAGGCAATAGGAAAGGAGACCAAGAATGGGTTTTAGCTCTCTATGCAAACTGACAGACTCTTGTCAAAATGCAGGCACTGCACTCTGCTTGTAGTACATCAAGATATTTGACACGTTGGGTGCCCTGACTTTACATTTACAACCACCTCTACTTTCATAGTATAAGTGGTAATAGCTGTATAATTAAAAATAACTCATTAAACCAATGAATTACAGTGGCAGCTCTGTTTTCAGAGACCATATAAATTAATCACTTTCTCATCCTTCTCTGACCTTGCTTTGGTAAGTAGGTAAGATAAATTCATTTGACATTTGCTCTTTTCTAACTTTACTTCCTGAACATCCCTTGCAAAGCAGGAAATTAATCCTTCAGGGTTAAAGCATGATGTACACAACACAGATGTACCAGAAACCAAGAGGATGAGAAAACTCTCCCCACATGCTCTACCAAAAAATTAGCAACCAGATCCAGATTAGTGATTATATTCTTCCTGTGGGACCTGATCATAAGGGAAAGGGGGTGGCAGCTGATTTCCATTTGGTCCCTGAAGTGTCATGGCTTAACCTGTGGGTACACTCAACAACATTGCTGCTTTCCTCCCCAGGGCATGCTTGGGGGTGGCAAGGGAGGGCAGTGCCCTTGAAGGATTGCTCAGTTATGCACAGACAGTTGGCCAATGCTTGCCCCAACCCCAGAACAAACACATGCATGTGATTTGAACACAACTTTTAACAAGAAAAAAAATGAAAAAAAGAATTAATTAAACCTTTTGTAACAGAAACAAATGGGTGCCACTTCAAAATTGCTGAGACTTGTCATTTTTGTCTCTGTTATTGCTTGGGAAAGGAACTGCAAGAGGTAATAAAATACTGTCAGTACAGAGATAAAAAATAACACCCACTCTGTCTAATGTTTTGACATGAGGATCTACTGGCTACCAACACAAAGCTTTACAGGTCACTGTGTTCCATATTTTCCTTGTGAAATGTACTGCATTTCAGTCATTTGGGATTATGACAAATTACCTGGATGTACAATTTAAAACTCCAAATAGATCATTGGCTTTAAGGAATAGCTACAGCATGTGCCAGAAAATATAGATAAACAAATGGCAAGTTTCATGGCTTATTCAATTGAAGGGGTTACATTTTTGCAGGGTCCCTCACGTTTGACTCACCATATTGATGTCACATGCCTCACTAGGCAGAGACAATAATGAAGTCTTGCTGGAAAATCAGTCATGTAAGCAACACTGGGTTATTTGTTTTTCTGAGGGCAAGTAATTTTATAGGACCTGGACACAGCATCTTGTTCTGCTTGATTCCTTGGACAGGAATTCTTAAGGCCTTTTCTATTTCATGTTCACTATTTCAGGTTTCCTGGGTTAGAAGAATATTTTCATAAGTTGACTCTAAACTCTAGTGATGTCTGGGTGAACAACTTGAGTCTTTTTTAAGTGATAACCCCCAGGAGATGTTGGAGTTGGCACTTTATGTGTGAGACTGAGCAAACTTGTTTTGCAAAGGCTCCTACAGGCATGGAGCATAGCACAGTTGAGTGAGAAGGCACAAGTGAATCCAACACTGATGACATCTTGCATTATTTGTGTGAGAGTGGTGCTATTCTTTGGGTTCTTCAGAAAAAGGCATTTATCACAACTCATTGTGAGGTTGTGGATCTCACCTATGCACCATGTTTGGGCTCAAAACTGTTTTTGTAGCTTGGGTTGCTCTCATTTGAAGGGAGGAAAGTGGACACATTGCTCTAAATGGCAAGGAATAATAGCAGGGATCTTCTATATGCCATTAAAGCCTTGGTAGGTGGGGGCAGGTGGGACAACTGGCCAACTGTTTTAGCCAGTGATAATTTAAGTACTAATTCCTGTCTGGTTTTTTTGCATAGTCACACAAAAAAGCATTTCCACTCCCTTTAGCTGCCTTCTCATTCCTAAGTCTCCCTTGGACATTTTTAAGACAGATCAGGCTGTTAGAGAGAGGTAATACTTGTACTAAGCAATCCTCATAGTCAGTAAATACACACAAACAGTCGCTCAAGGACTCCATCTGGCCTGAAACAGAAGGAGTGACTTTGACACCAGCACAGTTTGGAAGAAGTTATTCTGACTTGAGAGGAGTTATGGTAATTTCCTGAGTGCTCAGGCAGGCATCACAATTTGCTATGAAGGGGCAGACGAAGGCAAGACAATTTGTTGTCTTTATTCATCAGGAGAGAAAACCCATGGTGAAAGCAACCAATATCCACAAATAGTTTTACAACACGCCACATGCAAAGTGATGTTAGTAACAGAAGCTCCAGTCTGTGGATGCTTGTTCCTCCTCCTGACTCCACTTTTACAGTCTTGCTGGTCTATTTTTTAGGAAGTAAACATACTCACAAAACAGGTTTGTGGATCCTTCTTTCAGCCAATTGTAAAGGAAAAGGTGAACCCAGTCCATAAAATATAATGACACAATAAAACTGTCATGATTGTTCTAAATTAGCAATTGTGAAGGGGAAAAAGACATTAGGTAGAAGAATATGTTGGTGGAGCTGAGAGCAACTTAAGAGCATGCTTTAAATGTGTGAGGCATAGAAGAAATGATAAAGCCAATGTTTGCCAGAAAAAGGCAGTAATGAATAATGCCAAAACCCAAGAGGAAACACTCAGTAATTAATCTTGCTGTGGTCCTGGGAAGAAGCAGCTGTATGCCATTCTAGATGAAAAGGTACTTTCATTTAGTGAAGGTGATAACAGACAATATCTATTAAAATAGCATTCAGATGATTAGGTGTGTATATTTTGCTGTCTCCACTACTCCAAATTGCTGGCAATTCCACTGGTCTTATGATCAGAAACCTTCTTTTAATTTGAAACTTTCTTTTTTTGGTGAAGCCATACCTATGCATTCTTGTGTCAATATTGCCATTTAGCTTTGCTTGTTTCCAAATTATATTTATAAAACACAATAATGGGTTCCCTCAGTCCTTATATAATTGTATTAATAAATTAATCCCTTCTAGTTCCTGATCTGTGAAAGACTTTCCATTGTCTAAATCAGCTTCATGTTTCTTTCCAGTCAATAAAGATTCAATTTTCCTCAGCTATGACTTTTAGACTGGCACACATAGTTTAACAGATATTAAAAAATTCAATTTTTCATATGTTCATATATACCCTTTGATTTCTAGGTCATCAAAGTGCACTAATGATTCAGTAAAATGAATATGTGTAATAATCTAAATTCCCTCCTATTTTACTCAACATATTCCCAATTTTCAGCAAATCTTTGTGTGCTTGACCTTTTCATGCCCAAGTTTGTATTTTTCTTCTGGTAAATTTTCTTCCTCTTCTCAGAGTATTTCTTCCTGTCCTTCATATCTTTTTCTTCCTGTATATTAAAAAATAATTCAGGCTTTTGATAAAAAAGATTCTAAAATAACTCCTTCAAGGATTTAATCTTCAGCCCCTCCTAATCTTGCAATCAAACTGTGATGCCCAGTCCATGAAATCTCCAGTTAGTTCTTGCTCATTTTATAACCAGTCATCTGATCTATATCTTTTCCAGAGTAGTCTGTCTTTGTGGCATATTATCATCTTGATTTTGGTTCAAATCATCAGGCTAGAAGATTTTGATGAAGAGGAGATTGTGACATTTTTATCCCTTCCAATATTTCCTTTTCACTGATGGCAGAAATAATAAAAACTCAAAGTGAGATCTAGTTGCAAATTTATTTTATTTAAGTCACCATGAAACACTAGTTTGTGCTGTTTTAGCCCATGAGGGTAAATCAGTCAGTATTCCTCCCGAACAGAATGAGATCAGGAAATTTTGGAGAAATACAAACTAACAAAACAAAATTTCATAAGAAATGTATTGCATATACATGATCATGGGCATAAGTCTACCCTCTCCCTGATGCTCATGTGTCCATATTTGTTTAATTAAACATAGGATGACACAATGTGATGTTATTTTTTAAAAAATATAAATGAAACCATTTTTTGAAAAGCAAACAACCCTAAGTCGTCTCCTCAGAGTAGTCACAGACATATGCAGTACACTTTAATTATATATTCAGTGACAGAGGATTACCTGAGGAATACTTTATCAATCAACTAAACTTAATAGACAACGAGCTTCAACTGGTTTGCAGAACTTTTTAAATGTGAAAGCCTACAAGTTAAGAGAACCAGGATGGGCTGACTTTGATGCATTTCTAAAAATAATGTATCACATGAACTCAGCAGTCCACATACTTTCAGCCCATGATAAAATTTATCCTTTTTAAGCATTTGTCTTGAACAGGCCAAGGTCAGAACAAAGTCCCTGGTCACCCTTCTCTCTCCCCTGGAGTCAGAGAGTGAAGGTGTACACATGAGGGGTGGGAAGGGACCCAGCTTTAAGCTACTGCTCAGCTCAGTTTGCCAGAGCTGAGGCTGAAAAGATCCATTTGGGGCCATTGTTGGTCTGTGAGGTGCCTGTGCTGCCCCAAAACATCTGAGCTCAGGCTGCAGCACAGGGGCTAGAGAGTCAGGGTGACCCTGGTGACTGGGGGCTGGAGGGAAGCTGGCCTCACAAAAGGCAAAACTTAGAAAAGTCTGCTTTCTCTTGCTTTTACTTCTACTTCTTCAGCACTGATCCAGGGCTAGCTGGGATCTATCTCCAACCATTTCTCTGTATCTGTTCCACATCTGCTGTGCAGAAATTATGATGTGGGTAGGCTCTGCTCTCATAACAAACACCATGTCCCTTGTGCTCCTATAAAATTGTTCTCTCTTTAAGCCTAACATCTTCAATTACAGTTCCACATGGTCTTTAAATTCCCTTTTATTAGGCAATAAAATAAAAAATTTATTAGGATTATGCCACTGAGGTACGATTCCCAGAAGATATGTCATGAGAAGCAGTTAATAAGCAAAGCAATTCCAGCAGTTTCTGGAGGCCAGCAGGCTATACTTTATCAAGCATTGCTCAAACTGGTACTGGCCTGCACACACTTGCAGCTGTGCTCACAAGGGTGGCTCTTGAAATTTCAGCAGGTAAGGGCATGGGTAGTTGCATGTAGGGACAAAGCCAGGATGCTGTGATAACAAACTTCCCAGTGAATTTCAGTTTGTCAGACATATTCTCCATGATTCTCCTCCAGAGCAAGCATTATTTGAAGGTTTAAGAAAAATGCTTGAAATTTTTATGAGACATAAAAGAGAAAATGTGAAAATAAAATGCCACTGCCTTTAAAATGCACATGTTCATCTCATTCTGAATTTTCTGCCTGACTGTGCCTCTGTCCATCACTGTCAGCCACAGAATGAGCTTTCTGAAGTATCCATTGGGCACTTTCTTTGATCACTTGGCAATGAGTTCAGAGATGACTGCCCAGCAATAATTTATATTACTAAAATAAAGTAAGGTAAGAAAAAATTAATGATTTTCCTACTAGGTAGATTTTCATTTTCCATTCATTTTCTGTGGTCAGTTATGCATTTGGAGAGCAAACATTTACCCTTAATTATATTTGTCTTCTTGAGCTACAGGAGGTTTATGAAATCCTAAAAATGCTGCAATGAAAGCTGTGAGGTACCTAAATTATCCTTATTTATACTTAGCCTCATACTTCTGCAGTGATGGAGACAGATATTGTTCAATGAAAGCCAAGAAGACATGATTTATCACAGTTTATCACATCGAGGTAGATGTAATTTAGTCATCTGTGCTCTTTTTTGCTTTTTTCCTGCTTTTTTCCGCATGGAAATTATAAAACTACTTCTCCTTTTTCACATTCCTAAATTTTTCAAATTCCTAATTTGATTGTTTCATCCAACTCTAGATCTTTAAGTACTTTAACAGCTAGGTTTAACTTCAGGTTTAGATGAAACTCTGTTTTAGGTGACTAAACATAAGTTTTGTTCTTTGGCTTCTCCGTGATCAAGACACCCACTGGGGCCCACAAGCCCCAGCTGCTACTTTGTGTGGTTTTCCTGGGTAGTGGGAAGTAAATAAAAAACTGTCGTGGAAGAAGGGCCAGGTTAACCTGTTCGAGTCTTAACTGCTACCATAGACTTAAGGCTTACAGTTTGGACCCTTCACCCACACACATGGAGATGTAGAAACAGGAGGCATCGATTCTAGTCAGTAAGTTTCCACACCACCCTTGTCTGTGAGAAAATATTTGTGGTTGGGAGGGAATATAGTGTCATGCCTGGACCCAAACCATTCTGGCTGTGGAGCAGATTACTTTTCTGCATTTCATCAAGACCCTGTAAAGACATGAGGAATGAAAACAGAGCAATTCCAATTTCTAGGGATTTTTTTAGAATGTTTTCAGTCTCAGCCACTGATATCAAAACAAGTAACATAAAGTTGGTTAATCGTTGCTTGGCTGTCTATTGCTCTAGTGTCAAGAATGAAGTCACTCTCTTGGATCACTGTTTTGTAGATTCAGCTCTGTATAGCACAAGTTATGCCACATTTACCTTTAGGTAAAGATATCCATAGCCTGCAGCTTAAATTTTTGAATCCTATACCTCTATTCTGAGACTGATCCATGCGAAAACCACACTTTTAACACTTTTGTATTCATTCAAATCAGAAAAACTTCCATTTTCCTTTCTTAGCATTATTTTAAGCAAATTCCTGACTGAAGTTTGCAGTCATGACAGGTGTAATGCCTCACAGTCCACTTCTGAGATTTCAAGCAACCTGCTACTGTTTTTGTCAGTCTAACTTCCCTCTAAGAGCTTCTTAAGTAGCTGATCAGTACTTCTATTGTAGCTGATCAGTATATATTTTTCTCTGGTTTCCAGAAGGCATGTCAAGCTAAACTGATCAGATATGAAACTGGATGCTCTGGAATAGTTAGGGAGATGTGCTAGAATTTTCAGTAGGTACAGTTTCAGCCTCTTTTGCCCTCAGATAAACTAAAGTGTGTTTTAAGATACCCATAAGTGCCCTGTCCCATTGGAGTAAATGGTTATGCAATATCTGCTGGTCTGTGCCCTGTTCTTTCTGTTATTACAATAGCTGAGCTCTTCACAAGCATAGAAGAATCCATTGTTCCTTGGAACACCCTGGGGCTTTGAAATAGGAGCTCCATCATGTCTGTGAGGAAAGAATGAAGACAAATAAGGGGTAAACCTTAAAGGTCCTTTAGGCTTGCAACACTAAGATGAACAACATTTAGAGGGAGGCTAAGCCTGGGGCATTCTCATCTCCAGGTCAGTCAGCCCCGAGGAGAGTTAGGCACTTGTGCAACTGATCCTGAAATACCCCTGAAGCTGTTAAAGACTTGATTTCAGATGGAGGAGGTACAGTTTAAATGTTCCTGCAGGTTCCTGCTCTGGTGAGTACCGATGTTTGATGTGATGAATATAAGAGAAGTTATTGGACTGCATTTATCTCAAATACCTGAAAAGTTATTCTATACTTACAGCATAGGAGGGGGGAAACCTGGGTTGAAAGCACTCAGAACAGGGATCAAAACCAGGTTTCCTACATGTCACACAGAGATCTACCCCAGCTGCAAGAAGGCCCTTGTTCTCCCCAGTGATTGAGTAGTAGTTCTACTTTGTGCAATTTCTGGTTGAATATTTCTGAAATTCCGTAGCAGCTCATGGGCTGTAGGATTGCATCACTGCTTCTAGCACAGTAGCCTTGTAAAATCTTAGATGTGTGGGATGCTCAGATACCTCAGGTGTTTGGGAGCTAACCAGTCCTTCCTCAGATCATCTGAGGCTGCTAACTGGACTGTGGCCTATGTTGCATAAAAAGAGATAACAGCTGTCCCTTGGCTACAGGGGCTAGGTCTTCTTAGTGTCACATTATTTTTTTAACATGACCTTATTCCTGAGCGTTTACCTCATTACTGTGCCAGTAGAGATCATTGAAAGGAGAACACTGTTTTGATTGGACTTGTGAATATCTTTCTCAGTATTCGTTGGTGTGAACTGGTGGAACGTGACAGAAATCTGAGAATAGTATTGATACTTCTGTAAAGGCCACATGTTTCTAAGTGCTCCATAGCCTTAAGCCAAAAATACTTTGTCCTACTCATGAAAGATGATGATTTTAGAGAAGTAGTTTTTAAAAAATAACCATTCCTTTTCACCAATATCATTGATGCTGTGAATTATCTGCAAGTTATTCACAAGGTCTTTGGTGACATATTTATGGGTTTTCAGTGTTCATACTATGCTATCCAAGTCAAATCATTTCATATCCACTCTATGAAAGGATGGCTTCCAAAACTGTCTTTGCCTTTCAAAACATTTCTGAACATATCATCCTTACTATGTCACACGCCCAAGAAAAGAGAACTACAGAGAGACATTTTCTTTTGAGTTTCCTCTGCATGGTTATAATATGTCTAGAAACTGCTCTACTGGAGAGAATCTGTTGGTGCTAAGAAATCCTGAGTAGATTATGTGGAGTAGAACAGTGTACAGTCTAGTATCCAATTGGGGCCAAGAAGGAACAACCGCTGGAGGCAAAAAATTGATTCCTAATGTCTTGTTATCCTTCTGCCTTAGAGAAATTAATTGTGTACTAGGAGACACTGCTAAACCTGGGCTCAGGGACCTTAAGCAGATAGAGTGGTGGTAGGACTTAACTAGTATTTCTCCCTCAGATGGCCAGGCTGATTCACTTCCACAGAATCATATATTCATAAAAATCATTTAGGTTGGAAAATCTTTTAAAATCATGATATCCAAACACTAACTCAGAACTGCCAAGTCCACTGCTAAATCTTGTGCCTCAGAAACTTGACTATACATCTTTTAAAAACTTCCAGGGATGGTGACTCAGCCACTTCCTTGGGCAATTTGTTCCAATGCTTCACAAACCTTTCCACAATTTTTTTCCTAATAACCTATCTAAAGGTCCTCTGGCACAACTTGAGGCCTTTTCTTCTTGTTCTGTCATTTGTTACCTGAGAGAAGGCACCAACCCCCACCTGGCTACACCCTCCTATCAGGTGGTCATACAGAGTGATGAGGTTCCCCCCGAGCCTCCTTTTCTCCAGGCTAAGCACCCCCAGCTCCCTCAGCTGCTCCTCACAGCACTTGTGCCCCAGACCCTTCCCCAGCTCTGTTGCCCTTCTCTGGACACGCTCCAGCCCCTCAATGTCTTTCTTGCAGGGAGGGGCCCAGAACTGAACACAGGATTTGAGGTGTGGCCTCAGCAGTGCCCAGTGCAGGGGGACGGTCACTGCCCTGGTCCTGCTGGCCACACCACGGCTGATCCAGGCCAGGATGCCATCAGCCTTCTCGGCCACCTGGGCACACACTGGATCATGTTCAGCCACTGTCAATCAGCAACCCCAGGTCCTTTTCCACCAGTTACTTTCCAGTTAGTAGGTACATGATTTCTAGGAGGTACTTGATACCACAATTAACATTCCTAGAGCAGAATTATGCTTTCGTTCACTGCACATATCCAACTAGCTTTTTTCTAGTTTCTTTGAAGTCAGACAAAGTATAAAAGTGCAGACACATAGACAGTTATGTCAGATTTCCTCTTCTGTAAATAATACAGCTCTTACATGAGAATAGACATTTACGTCTGTGTTCATGACACTTCACTCGACAGCTCTCAGGTGTGTGGCTGAAGAGAAAACCATGGCAAGTGTCCCCCCTCACATTTCAAGACAACTCCAAAATTATACTTCTCTCCTCTGTAGATTTACCTGACATCAGCCACAAACATTTTCACTCTCTGGTTTGTTTATAAGAAAATTAAATTAACCCTAAAACTCAAAGATCAATATCACAATTTGTTGGAGGAATCACTAATCAAGCCCCTTAAACAAATAATTTGTTAACAGTTAGTACATGTTATACCCTGTTAATAGTTATGGAAAATTTAGAAATAAGCTTACAACCTGAACATTTACCAAAGGCTTTGAAAACAGGGAGTCAGTTGAAGTTCAGTTAGTTCTAATTCATAAAATAAGTGAAGAAAACTTGTAGAATATGCAGAGCTCACATCTAACTAGCAGACAACACCACTCAAAACCAGCACCAAAACCAACATACAGATCTTGTGAGGGACCCAGCCAAGTCAATCAACTAAAGCAGAGGGTAGCCACACCAATAATATGGCCAGCTCTCAAAACAATAAAAGATGAGAGTCCTAAAATATTTCTGAGACACTTCTCTATGTTTCACCTGGATAAAGATAACTAATAAAAAAGCATCAATCACAGCACATCTGTGCCACCAGGTAAGGGAAACTGTGAGCTATGGAATTATTTTGCTTCTTTTTTTTCCCCCAAAAACAAACAAAACATGAGTGATTATGATTTAAACCAAGTTCTCAGAAAGATTATAAAAAAATTCACCACGAAATCAGAGAATGATGCTCAGAGAAAGACAAAAAGACAACAGTCTGCTGCCAAATTAAGAATCCTCAGTGCTGGGTTGTAGAGGAAAAATCCATTAGATTTGCTGCAAAGATTTTTTTCTCAAGACTGTGCTATATTTAGCTCTTCATGAGTGATCTCATGCCTTAAAATACATGTTATTTTCTGTGGCCCTACTTCTATAGTCTGTTCTGCCAGGAAATTATCTGGATTTGTTAAAAGCTAGAGCTGTAAGAACTTCATAGGGCTACTGGCCTCACTCAATTCGGCTTGCACAGAAGGGCAAAGCTATTGAGAAGTACTGCTAGAGACAAGGGTCTCATGGTGGCTTCTCTCAGGTCAACCTGAATGGAAGGCACAGGGAAAAAGTGTCGAACACAATGGAATAATGGCTCTAAATATAGCTTCAAGGAGAGGCTAGGCCATACTGCAGGAGATTACAAAATGTATTTGAAGAAAATAATCTGTACCAGTACCTGCAGGAATATTGAGAAAGACAACAAAATGAAGTTAACTGGTGACATCAGTGCTAGGGAAATCTCCAGCAATCCTTCTCATGGTCACCAGTAAACCTGGAAGGAGGCTCAGTGGCAGCTGGTTTGGCTCCCACACTGTTTCTGCATCGTCACCTTCCTCATCACCCAAAGCAGAAGGCAAACACAGAAGACTGTCTGCACTGCACCACTGGAGCTGTGGAGTGGAGAGAGTCATTCTTCTCTTTACCTGGGCGGAAAATACTCCAGTCTAAACAGGAAACTCCATGAAATGCTTCACTGTTGTTACTGTTAAGTGTGAATTTCACAGGTATGCTCAGCTGCTGACAGAAGAGCCAATAGTCCATCTGGTGATTTTGGGCACAGGGAGATCTCAGATATTAGCCGAGGAAAGGTTTATCATAAGAGTTTGAGTTGTCTAAGGAAGAGATTTGTAGATCATCAAATTCTTTCAGGAAAGGGATGGAGTTGGATCAGTTTTACAAATGAGAAAAGATGACTTGGAGAGTTTTTGTAATATGGTATTGTATGTACTTTGTATGTAATTTGCATACAAAAAAAATGTATATGATCATAAATGTTGTAAGTTTCTCAATTTCTCCACTTCTACTGTTCTGCTGGAAATGTAAATTCAAGCTGCTTTTTAAAGAGAAGCCTTGAAAGATTTCAAAATTCATGATGCATTCCTGCAACAGTGCAGCTAAAAAAACCTGCACTTTGATTTTAGTGTGAGGAAAGTTATTCCGTGTGTGGATAAACACACCTCAATGAGGTAAGTGCTCCACAGTCCTGCCCAAGACTTTGCTTGGTCTCCCCAGGAGCTGTGGAGTGTTTCCAATAGAGAAACAAAGGCAGGAGTACATTCTCTTTAAAGCCAGGCAGCAGTTATGAGACCCTCAAGCAGCAGGTGCCAGCATACAGCACTGTGCAAAACTACTATGTAAATGTGTGCAAACAGCTGCCATCCCTTCAAATTTTCACAAAACCTTGGACATCTCAGATGCTGGAACAGGAGCATGGCCAGCAGAAGATTCTCCTTCAGGCAGCCAGAACAGTGTTAGCTCGCTGCAGCCTTGTAAGGGAGTAGAGAAGCTCCTTGGGCAAGCTGGGCAGCAGCATCATCAGACCTCTCACAAAACCTGATTTATGTGCATCAAGCTCTGAGCCTGACAACGTGAGGAAGAGCAGGCCCCTGCTGATGTTAATGGTGTTTTACCAGGGAATAGCTTTCCTTGGACTCAGGAAGGTCCTCAGGCATCAATTCTGAAAAAGAGCAGAGTATTAATTTCAGGATAGTCCTTTCCCAGATTTGGCAGAGACAGCAGAGCCGCTAGAAGGCAGGCTAAATACAGAATCATATGTCCAAATTAGAAGATTTTTCTGGGGAAAACTCCAAAGAGAATATAATTCAATTACAATGTGAACAGAAATCTACATTTGTCTGCAGAATCCTTCTGGAAACAACTGAATATATAGGAATTCAGCCCAAAAAATTGTATCCAATCGTTACGGTACATCAGGAATTAAATGAATGTCATCTGTGACATGCTCACAAGAAAGACTAGCACAATCTGAAGGTGAGCTTGTAAAACAAAATCATATTACAGCTCTGTTTTGTGTTGGCAGGGTCTCAACTGGACAGACACAACTACTATGAGACATAAAAAAATTCAGAAGATATTATCTAAATGAGAAGTGTCTAAAAAGCATAACTTTTGGGGAAAAGAATTGTGGTTCAGCTTGAAAGAATAGACTGAAATGACAGTTTTCCTCAAATTCATGGAGACTGTGGCAAAGAGGAAGAGAATAATATGCTCTGATCAAAGCCGGGACAGTATGGCCTGACAATGTAGCAAGAAAATTTCAGACACCTTTACAGACAGTAGAGCCGCTGTATGGGTTATGGTTGCTGTGGAGTCACCATCATCTGAGGTCTTAAAAGCAGACTGAGACAAGATATTTATAAACCAGATCCCATGTCAGGATAAGGGCTGGACTTCCAGTCTATGGGTTTTTTAAAAGACCAGGCTTACTGCTTTTGTTGACCCATCAATGCTGACAATAATTTAAAATACTTTCAAGTTTTGTCTTTCAGAATACGCTGTTTTAAGGCAAAGCTGATGAGCAGCACAGCACACAACAAATGTGTGGGAGTCTGACCCCATGGAGCAGATTTTTAGTGGATCTCAAAGATTTTTCCAGTCATACTCCCACTGAATTCTTCAGAAACTTGTGATTGTCCTTACAGATTTCAAGAAAAAGACAATGCCTATATTCACCCAGAGAGAAGCAAGAACTGGTAAGGATTCTAGAGGAGGTCTGGAAATTGGAAATCACCATTGTATTTTAAATTCTTGCATTCACGTCTCCACCAATAAAGCCCAAAGTAAATACATGAACAGAAAACAAATTGGACAGAGGAAATAAATCTCCCTCTTTCTGGTTTATGACTTCTCTGACCAGATCTTGAGAGGGATTGATGGTGTAGCTGCCAGCAATTCCCTCATCCTAGACCAAACAAATAGCTTATTTTTTTGGATACTTCAGATGTTTGAAGAAATTACAGTATTTGAACTCCAGATGAGAAGAAAAATGCTCCCACTTGAATTTTCAGTTGTAATATATCTAGCAGTTATTTTAGAGTGAGCTCAAAGTCTAACCTATTCAGTACTCAAAATACAGAGTCCATATATGGTTTTGAATAGTTAATTTTTCTGGCCATATAAATCATTTTATATCTTGTGGGTTCCAGTCAATTTTAGTAATACCTCTAACCACAAAAACAAAACAAAACAAACAAAAACAACAACAACAAAAAAACCCCAAAACAAACAAAAAACCACCCCACCTCACAAACAAACAAACAAACAAAAAAACCCAAAATCTAAAGAGGATTTATTTTAATTGTAGATTTATTTTGCCCCTGGAATTTGGCCCTTCATTTCTGATTCATAGTGGAAAAAAAAGAAAGTTAGGATTCTGTTTCTGAGATTTAACCTATACTAAAAGCACATCACCATTTCAGATCTAGAAGACACCTATATTTTGCCAAACCCTTTCCTCAGAGAAGACTAAATTCGTAGTTCATTTAGTTCCCACTATAAAGGACAAATGCTTTCTTTTCCTGGTCTGGATTAACCACAAATTGAAAATTCTGCTATTTTAGCATCAAAAACCATTGAGGTAAGTCCAATGATTTTTAATCCCACTGTCATGCCCTAATATTTTGAGATCAGTAGACATTTGATTGCACTCAAAAGGTGAATTTGTATATGCATGTGTGCAAGTATGTATATTTATATAGAATTGTATATAAAATTGTCCCTGTACAAATATAGATGCAGATACAAATAGACAAATTACATTGTATAGATACATACATACAGGGAAATATATGTTACATATTCACAATATTATTGTATATTTCTTGCAAATGCAAATTCCTAAATATATAAATAATGTAAGAAGATGAGGAGGAGGTTACAAAGAAGGTTTGGAAAAAACTAAACTTTTCCGAATAAGGAATTTGATCTAATACAAAGTTTCTGACCCTTACTGTACAGAAGCAACAGGAAATAGTGCTAGTCAAGAGGAGGAAAAAATAGGTTTCTAGTGACATAAAAAGTGATAATAAACCTTCACTCTCCCATTCCTGCCTATTCTCTCCATTTTCAGGGAAAAAATATTCTCAGTGTTTCTAGAGCACTGGTAGATTGTATCTTCAGACAGTCCTTTGTCATTTTGATGCTTTCTAGGTCAGATTCTAGGATCAGTATGTAAAAGTGCAATGAGTAACAATATGAATGAAAGCAATACTATTTTTTTTTAAACTTTTTTTAGTCCTTAGTCCAGTAAATAGATCCAGAACATGGAAGTTTGATGTAGACCTTCAGACTGCTTGAGAGCAGCCCATAGAGGGGCAACTGGAGCTCTGGGCAGTCCTGAGTGGATTCCTGCAGGCAGAGTTTCCTGCTCTGCAGGGGCCTGTTGGGCAGTAAAAACACACAGATCCCTTCCCAACACACCCCTAATTCCATAGGGGCTCTTCAGGGTTAGAAATCCAACAGCCATGAAAGCAGTAATGACAGCAGAAGCTGGTGGCAGCACCATACCTAAGGCTACGCTCCAAGTAAAGAGAGCCTGTAAAAGTAGGAAGATACCTTTCTTCCCCAGCAGTGAAAGCCTTCTAATGCCCTTTATTTTGCTTATCACAAAGCACTAGCACCAAATGCACACAAGTCAGGTCTATCTCTTGGAGAAGAGTCTTGCTGTTTATAGCTGTGAGGAGTGATTTAGTGTTTCCTTACTGAGCACTGGTGTCATGCAGAAAATACAGCAATGAGACATTCATGCCTTGATTTCCCTGAAAGGATTTTGTTTTCCAAAATTCCACCAGGGAAACTGCTTTGGTCATTGTTTTCCAGTGGGAGGACAAGTCCTTTATCATATGCTTGTTCCATACAACCCTCATCACTTGGACTTGGAAAGCAGCTGTGTCGACCTTATTGTCTATGTGTCCTCCCAAAAAGCTTTGAAAACCAAGAACATTTCCAACCATAAACAGTGAAATGCATTTATTCTGTTCTTCTGAGTCCTCCTTATATCCTATATAATTTCCCAAACCTTCTTATCTGCTGTTAGATACAAAACTCCTGGGGAAAGTTAAAGTCACAAAGTTTGCTCAAATGTTATCTGATTGCTTGTTGCCTTCTGAGCCACAGCATGCAGATTGCAGCACTGGCTTTAGTAAAAATTACTTATAAAAATGAAAGTGTTAAAATATTATACAACAATAAATGGCTTTGCCTTTTCCAGGTAACTGGCAATTTCACCTCATCTTTTAGCAGACATAGAAAGCCTATGGTCAATTTACTCACATCACTCCTCTGCCTGCCAAGGCTTAAGAGCAAGGGAAGAAAATGAATAGACACAAGGCCATGTCACGTAATCATCAATTTTCTGCAGAATAAAATCCAGACACTGGATTAATTCAACCCTCATGACCTTGCTAGGACTGGCGATGTGCCAGTCCCAAGAGAAGAAACTAGATATAAAACAAGTAAACATAAGTCACAAGGACAGTGATCATTAAAATGATATTTCATATGTATAAATGAGGCAACAGCTAGTCAATTAGCAGACGTGGGATGGTAAGGATGAGAAATACAAAAACACAGCCTGACAGAACTGCAGTTTTCAGTGGCCACTACTGCAGCATGACTCCAGGAAATACATGCAGTCCAAAACCATGCAACATGTTGAAGCTGTGCCACCACTGTGGATTTCTGTGATGCCTCAAGACAGTGGGATGGGTGGCTGGAATGTTTTATTTTCTGTGAGTAAAATGAAGACAGCCTCAAGGCTATTCTGCAATGAGAGCCATCTGGGAGTAGCATGGGAGAGCCAAAAACATGGAGCTGAGGATTATATTCTCACTGATTCCTCTGTAAAGCCAGAGCAAAAGAGAACTGGGGTGAGGACACTTGAAGAGCTGAAAGGTGCACTGGTCCCAGTCCTCATGCCTTCTCCCACTGGGCCAGCACAGATTTACTGCCTGCAGGACCCTGCCTAGTCCAAGAGCTGTGTTTGAACTTCAAGGCTGCTGGGTCAAATTCTCTGTTCTATTTCCAAATATTATATATGCCCAAAGAGGCCATTTACTTATGGGCTTCTCTTAGAAACTTCTGGCTCCATCCTGAGTGAGAAAAGTACAGCACAAACCCTGTACAAAGTTACCACAATGGCTGGCTATTGGATTTGGGAAATATTTGCATTGATTAAAAAATAATGAATGAAAACAGACATCATAGTAAAACATCATCCTTAAAAAAAGTAATAAATCTAATACAAATTCAGGCATGAAGAAGGAATCAAAATACATTTCATATTTACCTATAACCTAATATAGTTTATCCATGACATTTAAGATACAAAAAATCCAACTCATTTGACCATAATCCAGAGCAGGTTCTCTGCTTCTCTCTCTTGGTTCTCCCATGCCAAACCAGCTCTGTCAAACTCCCACCTCCTAGCAGCTGTTACAAAATTAATATTGAGCACTGATGAACAAGGGTTTATTGGGAAAAAAATGGTGCAAGGTTGGAAATGAGAGAAAATAGCTTGGAGTTGCTTTCAAGAAAGAGCACAATGTGAAAATAGGCAAAGTAGTTTTCATACTTGGAATCTTGGCCAGAGAAGTGACAGCAGATACATTTTAAGACTTAAAAGATCCTATCTTCAGGGATTTAAAACATTTGTAGTAATTCTACTTGAGATGTGACTTTTTACAGACCTTCATTTTGATGATATAATATCTTTCTAAAGAATTGTTGAGACATTTTTCAAGGCAGCTTTCTAACACTGCTGCATCAGATTAGAATATTTTTCTTATGCATAGAAATTTTATATTCTGCAAGGCTTTCTAAGTAGGGATAAGCCCTGTTTTTTTGCCTATACTGATTTGTCTGTTTGGGGTTTTTGCTTGGCTGATTGTTACTTGGTTGTTTTCCCTGGCTGGGGAAATAAAATAAACAAATACTGTAAGTCTGCTATGTTTAGATGAGAGGGAAGTGATTAATCATAGACATAGAAGACATGCATAAAAAATAATAAAAATATTCACAAATTTACCAAGGGAAAAGTGAAAGGGTGAAATCTCAGATGATTTCTTGTATCCATTCTAGAACACAAGCCAGAGGCTTTGTAAACATGGTCAGCCCAAGATCCCAAATAGTTGCTTTGGTTAAATATAGGCAACACATTCAATTAATGAAGCTTGTAAATGTGTTAAAGTTACCTATAATAATCAAAGACTTATAGAATTATGGAATATTTTAGTTTTCAAGGAAGTGCAATAGATCATCTGGACCAGCCTCCTGATCAAAGTAGATCCAAACCCTGTTAAGGAGGCTCAAAATTTTTTCTACTGATTTTTTTTAAAATCTGAAAAGATTAAGACTACACAATGTCTGTGAGCAGCCTCTGGCAGTGTTTGAACATATCCAGTGGGAAAATACTTTTCCTAATGTCTGGCCCAGCTTTACTGTCTTGCACCTTGTCAATGGGCTCTCATTCTCGTGGTGGGATCAAGACGTATAACTGTAAACATGAAACGATTTCCACAGCCTTTGAGTATTTTTAGTGCCATCATTGTTTCACTTGACCGTCGGTTTTACAGGAAAGATTGTATGGGAATGGCCAATGCACTGTAAAAATCAGACAATGTTGGTGTCTGTATGTCTAATAATACGTGCATATGTGTTATACATGTATAATATTTGTGTACGTGTAATACATACGGATGTGTGGTAGATAGAAACACATAAACATGTATGTGACAGATGTACATTTACATGAACACACGTGGATAAGGGTAGTGCAGAGCCTGCGTGTTTGTGCCCCTGTGAGCCTTTTGTCAGCACTGCTCAGTGAGATGGGAGTGCAGGTTTGGCAGGGCTGTGCACAGCCTTTCCATCTCCTGCTTTTCGAGCAAACCCAGGGCATTACTGCCCCAGCGTGGTGCATTGTGTTCTTGCAAGTGCCTTGAAAATTGCTGGTCTAGAATTCACTGAATTTTTTCTCACTTTGATCCTTAAAGATTTACCACATTGATACTAATTCAAACAGAGTTTTGTTTTAATTTTCACTTCAGTTTCCCTCAACCTCAAATAATAGAGGTGCTATTAGACTAGGCAGCTCCAAAAGAGACATAATGTGCTTTTTGTTTAAGAAACTATACACAAAAGAATATACAGCAAATGAATATAATCACTTCAACACAGATTGTTTAGAACATTTTTTGGAAGTGGTGACTTCCTTGTGATTTTTTTTGGTTTGGTCAACCAGACTCATGCCTGGAGAGACCTCGTGGAGGCATTAACTCCACTCACACTGCATTTTCCCACAGGCCCACACAACCCAAAGCATGTGCTCTGAGAGGCACTGGGCATTATTACTGCCCTTAGATGGCTGCAATTCTTGCGCCTATATAGCTGGTAAGGACTTACTCTGATTTGTAGGCTTTCTGACCAATCTATTCGTCCTGAGTGAGCCACATGAATGACAATTGACAATATGTCAAAATAACAGTACTGTGGGCATTACAACAGTGGCCTCAGGCCAGAACATCATATTCCCATGTCAGGTCCATATGCACTTTAGCTAGGAAGAATCTTGAACCGATTTTGAAGGTGTATATGAGCTCAGTCAGCCTCCATGTCTGGCTTTAACACTTTCATCCAACCAATCTTTATGGGAGGCAGGTTTCAGCTGGCATTAAGGCCTGGTGTTCATGCTTGCCAGGCAGGTTACAGGCACAATGCCAGGAAGATAGAGCTCATGACTGCAGAGGGAGAAAGAGCCACCAGATGATCAGGGGCTCATGCATTTTATTTATAGTGATGCCGAGCCACGACGTCCATTGCATTCAACTGCTATTACAGCCTGAGGGTGCAGGTAAAAAATGAACAGGGATATAGGGCTTGAATTTTATAGGGCTGCAACATGCTGAAGGGGATTTATCTATATTACAGTTGTTTACAGCCGTTTTTAGGGCTGAAGATAACTTCTCCCAGAAGAAACTGGGCTTTTAAGGTCTCTTTGTAATACAATCCTTTTATAATGTAAACAAGAAATAAGAATGGGGACAGTGGTTCTGACTTGCAGAATTTGGTTTCCTCAGACAAGTGCATTTCTTTTGTATTTCCTCCTGGTTTTGTAGGAAGATTTCTGAAAAACTGATGCAATAAATTCAATTAGTCATATCTTAATAAATCTACTGCACAAAGATAAGTAGTTTATATTATAATTGTTACTGAAACAATTAAGCTATTTCCCAATTATTAATTCAAACCTCTGGCCACAATATAGAGCTTATGTTTGCCAAGACACTGCTGTGGGACAGTATTGTTTTCAAGCTCACTTGGAAGTGTTATTAAGAAAAAGGGTAGGAGGAATGTGGAAATACAGTTGGAAAATAAAATGTTGTTAAAGTATTTGGTTTATTGGAAAGAGAATACTTTCTGCATTTACATATCCAGTTAAGACATTTACAGGGGTGGACTTGGCAGAAGGTAGAGTTTAACAGTACTGCTGCAGACAGGGAGTGTGCAGCAAGTAGCAATGTAGTTCTCATAAACTGAAGAAAATGTGATTGATATACTTCTGGGTTATAGCAAATCTTCTCTTTGATCCAGACAGTAGTTGTATTTATTTTCTATAGCATGACCAAAAAACAAACAAAAAACAAAACAAACAAACAAACAAAACAAACAACAAAAACAAAACAAACAAAAACAAAACAAAACAAAAAAACCCACAAAAAACAAAAAAAGCACCCAAAAACCCAAAAAAACCAAAACCAAACCAAACCAAACCAAAAAAAGCATTGTTGCAACTCAGCTAAGTTGATGAGAAGTTGCCAATGTTTCTTTTTCCTGTTGTCCACAGAGGGATACCCCCTACCAGTGGGCAGCTTTTTGTCAAGGGAATAATTATGTGTTTAACTCTCCTGACATGTCTCGTGGACCATAAACTTCAGGAATTTCTAGAAGCTGTTTTTCAGACAGTCACTGCTACTTCAATTATATTGGAACTGTTCTTAGGTTTTATTTTACAATTTTTGGGACTAGAAACTTACAATAGTCACTGAACTTTGTCATCAGAGATTCCAGGCTGGTCCTTGCTGGGCTCTGGAGCCTAACCACAGTCCTGCAGGGACTTCCCTGTAACTCAGTCCCCATTGTTACAGCTCCCTCTTGGTTCTCCCTTAGCTACCAAGTCAACTAAACTAAGAAACACCCAAGGTTTTGTTTGAAGACTAACTTCTCCAGGTTGTTTTCACCTTTGCTATTAGGCAGAATTTAATTTAGGTAAGCAACTGCAGGTCTGTATCATACAGAACAGGGTGAATACAGATATTTTTCTGTCCCATTATAAAGTTAATTGAAATTGTTTAGGTGTATAGGAAGGAAAATTTACTCTAAGTCACTGGAATAGATTAATTTGAGAGTCTACAAAGTTTGGAGTCAGAGGTCTTCTACAATGTATCCTGTAAATACAAACACAATTTACCTGCCAGAAATTCCAGGTTCTCTTTGCTATAGTCTATTTAAAAAGATGGCTATCTAATACC
The DNA here is from genome assembly GCA_037834095.1 of Argya squamiceps. NCBI lineage: Eukaryota > Metazoa > Chordata > Aves > Passeriformes > Leiothrichidae > Argya > Argya squamiceps. Next base: position 39,748,684 of record JBBMKD010000001.1, read on the forward strand.
ATCTGTCATATTCTGATCTGCATCCTGGGGTCTGCAGGTGCACAGATTTACTCTTTGCTGCATGAACCAATGGTATTCATCGTGCACGGAGGAATCCCAGCATGACAAACTCTTGGCTAGGAGCTGTTGGCTATGCTAAAACACAACCATAAAATTTATAGACATTGAAAAGGATGACTTGAAATATATTTATTTTAGTTAAAGTTGAATTCCTGCCTGAATCAAATATGTAAACCAATAAACCTAAAAATAAATGGGTAACTTTAATAATTTGCTTTTCAAAAGAACTGTTAGACGAAAGGAAGGGATAAGTAAGCATTAGCAGTTTACTGGGAGGCATGTATATGTCAACCTTGCAGTTCCTAGGACTGCTTCCAAATTTTTCAGGGTTTTTTTCCAGAAGAACTGGAATTATTTGTACCAGAGCTACTGCAGTATACTGACTGCAGTTCTGCAGCTCGGGTACTCCTCTGCGTAAAATCAACCAAACACATGCATGTGAAGTAATTTCAAGCAAGCCTGACAACAGGAGCATCTGTTAAAAAGAATTTTCATTCTTTTCAATTATGTGTAACTTTATTGGCCTATCAAGCTCCTAAGGCAAACCCTAAGGACCACAGCATGCCACTATCCTATGAGATGACGTTGGAGCAGGGAGGTGAGGATACCTCACTGGGATCATCCACATGGATCCTGTCCCCAAAACAATCTACTTCCTATTAAATTTTGGCTGGTGATTAGAAAATTCACCTGCATTAAATAAAAAATCTTGGTGTTTACCTAATGCAACAATTGAATTTGAGGTTTAATGAATTCAGCTAAGCTGTTAAATCTACTGGAAATACTGGATTTTGTCTAAAGACAAGTGTTATGGGGGTTAATTTGTAATATTCACACATTATTTAAAATGTGAATCTTATTCAAAAAGTACTCTGTTTGAAGCTGTGAAAACATCTGCAGAGAAGAGCACTTGGCATATTTTTATGTGCAATTACCAGCAATTCTTGTTAGCTGAATACTCCATGGAGATCTCATTGCCGACCCAATAAGAGATTTACACTTTCTCAAGATCTTGAAATACAATTGCTTGGGCCAAACTTGTGCCTCCATTTAAAGCAAATATGTACCTCTGAAACAACATTCAGAATTTTCAGAGACTAGGAGGGAAGCCTAGATGGCTTACTGTAATGTGTGCTGTGGATATTTAATCAGAAGGGACAAAATTTGCAGACACATGGAACACTCAGGAGTGAATACAGGCTAACTTGCAACATTTGAAGAACCATAGGTGTTTCCAGACTGATACTGAGAAATATTTCTTGGTATAGCAAGGGTTAGTTTTTAACACTCTTGATGGTACTAGGTCAGTGGCGTCCTGTAGGGTAAGAGAGAAGCCTCTGCTGAAAGATTGCAGCCACTGATATTGTTGTACCAGGCAGGCAGTTCAGTTTCCTCAAATAAAGTGTGATGTCCACTTCAGAGGGAAGTAACTCACAGAATTCTAAAACGATGCTGACAGATTCAAGCACGAGGTAATTTCTAGAAGAAACATTTTCTTTTGAGAAACAGAATCACCATGTCAGGAGAGACCATATGTGCTCTAGCACAGCCACATAAGTAGTCTTGAATCTTTTACTGACAACATGATTTGATAGCAACCTGATATTGTACCTTATCGTCTGTTCACCAGAAAGACTTGCCCATGCTGTATGTACTTAGAAAAAATCACTGTGTCACTGATATTTCTCCATTCAAAAGTGAGGATGTTGTGACCCAGCTGCAGAGCCTTGGTTTACCATTAGGAGATGGGGGGACTGAATAAATGTGGGTACAAACAGGACAGACTTAGTGAGGGTCTCAACTGGACCTTTTAGAATTGCAGTTCTAAAGAACAAACCCACAGCAGTGCCTTTTGTGGTGAAGACATTAACTCATTAAATCCCATGGGCTTTCTCTATTGAAGTTAATTACATCATTGGACTTCTGGTAAAGTTAAACAAAATCTTCCTTGAAAACAAGAAAATACTCCATTTGAGAAAGAACTGAAGTTTTCTCTTCATTAATTCCACAAACTACTTATTTGAGCATGCTGACGTCAATTAGTATCATTTTCTCCTGGCATAAATGAAGAAGCTGAAGAAGACATTTAACAAGGTTCATAGGAAAATGCATATATTTATTTATATTTGAGAATGAGTAAGTTTTGCCTACAAAAAGGTTTTGGACTGGTTGTCATTTTATTTATGCCCTTTGCCCTGTGCAAACCTGCAAGAATATGTATACTTGTTTATAAAGCACATTTAAATATCAAAATGGTATCAAAGTGTTCATACATAAAAGGGCATAAAATATTGATATTAAAATTGATAATGATTTATCTGCTGCATTTTACTTTGCATACAATATGACCTGATCTCCTTCAATTTCTTTGATTGGAGTTCCACTGATTAAAGGAGCAAATTTAAATGTCAAGGAGCTGAATCACAGAATATTCAAAAGCTTAAAACAAAACTAAATGCTACTAAAATACAGTTTCTTGGACAGAGAAAGCACTGACAGTTTGTACTTTTTAATCCCTACTGCACTGTCATATGGTGACAAGATGGTGACAAGAACAGAAAGAGGAACAGGAAACTTGGCTTTTTGCAAAAATGAAAACAAGAGAACAAATGAAATATTTTGAGGTAACTCTGGTAACTCGTACATCAGGGAAGAACAGTGTATGGGGATTCCCTGGCCCTCTACGAGCATGGAGTTTAGGTATACATCTCAGCCTTAATTAACTTCTCTTTTGACATGAGCTTCTGAAGCACAAGTAGTTTTCCAAGCACAAACTTTGTGAATTCTATTTTCCACAAGCCAAATTAAAATTTAAGCAGGAACATAAATGCTTAGATAGATTATTCACACCCGGCAATTTCTAACTAATTTTAAAAAGCGTTAAATATTTACATGAAAAATTAACAATTTATACTATAAGGACAATTTCTTCTGTTCTGCAAATGAGTACAGTTTCAGATTATGTTGTTTGTAATGTATTAATTATAATGTTCAGATACAAATTTCAAGCCTGAGGGAAATCTCTAAGAAGCAAATGCAAGATTATGTTGTACTAAACTGCATTTTGGGACACAGCAGTCATGAGAACATGTTCTTAGTACATTACAGGATACAGCTGCCATAGCTGAAGTACTGCCAAGATCAAGCTATGTATTTTAATCTTTGAAAACATATTATTGAAAATACATGCTCACCCCAATGTACTAAGACATGGGATATAAACTTCTCTTTATCATAAAGGCCCTGGCTTGTCAAAAAGAATTTAGTTGCCATGTGCTCTGGAAGAGTTTTTCTCATGCTTGTGATAGATTTGGTTAATGTGTAGTTTTGTTTATGCCTACCCACAGTAACACTAATGAAGAAGGAAAAAATGACATACAGGTGCAGAGTAAAGAAGAACCCTACTCATCCATCATCCCTGGGAGATGGGTTGGATTCTTCTGAAGGCAAGTTAGATCCTGCCCCTCTCAGTGACTGTCCTCATCAGTTGAAGCTCTTCCAAGGAGATGATCCTTTGTTCATGGCCTTGCAGTGCTCATGAGCTGCAGTGCTGATTTCTGACAAGCTGGGACTTCTCACACTTCAACAGAAATGTTGCTAACAGCTACAGCAGCTTCCTCACAGTAACAGGAGATAAATCGTCATTTCTGCTATGCAACTCATCTGGGATGCTTGTCTACCTTAAGAAGACACAAAACCATGCCTTTGACCACTTCTATACACTGAATACAAAGAAAGACTAGACAAGCTCAGCTGCTTATGTCTTCATGGCTGTCACCTAAAGTCAAACAAATCTGTAGGTGGCACTTCTAAAATCAGTAGCATTCATTGGCTTGGTCTGTCAGTGCTCTACAATATGGTGTAATGCAGCAGATTTTTACCTGGAATGTCAGAATTTTCATTTGAAATCCTGTATCTTCTTCTCAGCATCTGTCACTGTAAATCTTGGGTACCTGAGGCTTGCATTGCACGACTGGGCTCTAATAAAATTTCCAGTCCTCTACGATATATAAAACTTTTTCTCAATATTTAGTCATTATTCTCTTCCATCTAGAATAGTGTGAGAAAACCTTGTCCAGACATTGATTTGGGGATTTTCTTACTTCATTGTCTTCTCTTCAGAGGTTCTCAAGTCCTTCCATAACTTTTAGTGAAATATATTTGGGTGAACAGAAAGGAGATTCTCTAAGGGATGACAAAATCTACTGACCATACTTCATAATTCAAGGTTAAGAAATACTCAGGGGAAAAAACATAAAGGGAATACTTCATATCAGGTCTGGTTTAGATGAGGAAGCTGCTGCTATAGAAACGGAATTGCTGAGCTCAAGTAATTAACAAGGTTTAAAGAAACAAGTAGGTAGCAAGACTATCTTGTTATCCTAATAATTCACAAAAAAATCTGTAAGTATTTCCTCATCAAATTATTGTTTTATTAGAAACCAAAAGGAGAACTATGTAGGTGAAAATTATCTCTTATGCAGATGTTCTGCAACATCTAGCATCAGTCACAGGAGACAAAATACTTGGCCTTGAGTCTAATTAAGTACTAAAAGACCCTTGTTCCTTCTTAGAAATGTTTTTTTAGTATTAGTGTTGTTAGCAAACGGATGTTTTTTTTACCATATCAGTCTTCCAAGCAGAATCAGTCAAAGGTTCCCAGTGAAATACCAAAATGTTCATACAATGGAACACAAAGGCATTTTTAGTCTGGTACATTTAATTTTTTTTAATCAGGATAATATATTTGGTATTGTGCTCATTTTAAATACTACATTGCTTGTCACACTACACTTGGCAATAGACCTCTTCAAATATATTCAGCAAATTTTTCCATGATTAATAACTACATATAAAATATCTTCAATGATTAAAAAAATCCATATGCATTTTCTTCATGAAATACAATATATACATTTCGATCTTATCATTTTAAAGTACATCAAATTTTGGGTTTAAACAAATTCACAGTGTACATTTTACCTCTGTAATAAAAATCTTCACTTTAAAAGTGCCTGGATCTCAAACTGTGTGTACGTATTTCTTTTCACTGGGTTTATGGACAGTGAGGGTTTACCATCAACGATCACTACAGCAGATCCAAATTGTATATTAAAATGACCAAAAATTAAGACTTCTGATTACTGAAAGTGAACATTGACTGTCCCTGTTACCTCAGATTCTGACCAACAGATTGGTCAGAAGAGCTTCTCTCAGACGAAAGATGTGCTTTGAGCAGCATGGCCTCTAGCACAGCCATCCAGTGGAGCTGAGTGAACTGTCCACTCTTTCAGAAAACAAGACCCAAAATACTCAGGTGGAACTCCAATTCAGAGGCCAGTCCTGGCCAAGAGAGGTGGCCAGGAACCGTCCAGGAGCCAAAAAGCAGTGAGGTTACTGTCATACTGCCTTCCAGCTTGAGGTTACTCCAACTGCCTGTGCTCTACTACCTTTGAATCCTCACTTTCCTTCTTCTCCCTCAGAGGAAGAAGCCTCAGAAGTTTCTAAACCCTGAATTCATTACACCTGAGGCCCACAGGACACACATTGTTCCCCATACTCCCTTTGTAGATAAACTTTCGTGCCAAGCACTTCCTCCAAAGGATGACAAACACTCAGGGGCAGGCTGACCTCAGTTCCCTACCTCCACCTGTCTCCAAGTGATTTCAAAACCCATTCTAATATATGGATTTTTTTCCCTGAAAATACACAGTGATTCCATCAAAAATTTTAAAAAAGAACTATCAATAAATCCAACTGGAAACTAATCTAGACCCATTAAAAGTCATCTCCAGCCTGAAAGGGAGAGGCAGAAACATTCTAATACATTCCACAGTAAATAAGTTTCACAAAGCTATTTTTAAAGCAATTACTGACAAGTCTTTTTAAGTCTTGTTTCATACAAGTCTTTTACAGGTGTGTTACACACCTTGATGCCATGTTATAATTTTTCACAGCCCTTTCACTAATCTCAAAAAAAGCTTAAAGAGAAGCAGAGATGCCCAATGTAATGTATGTTTATAACACTTCCAGAATTAATGACTGCCAAAGAGAGAAACACAAATTACTGTATAAACCAAGGGAAAAATTACATGGTATTTATGCTGTTTCTATCTGGAAAGATGGAAACCAGCTGACTGTCCTGTATGGATATTGTTACCCAATAAACAGCCAGACAGAGCATGGGATATCTCATCTGCAGTTTAACCAGAAGAGACTTTTTACTATTGCAGTGAGCAAGGTGAAAGTGTTGGAGTTTTCCTTACCACATGGAGTGAAGATTCTTCATTAAAAGAGTCCTAAAGAATACAACACAAGAGCTGAGCTTTCACAGGTGGAAAAAAAGGACAAGGGATGAAAATCCATAGAAGATGAGATTTCATCATTTTTTGCAACAAGATTGTTTTGTTTGCTATCTATATGTCCGAAGAAACTTTAATCATTTAAACAGATTTAACACAGAGAAACATGGTTCTCCCTGCATGATATTCCCAGAATTCAAAGAAAGGTTTGCACCTAACATTTTAGTATCTTCCACCTCAATTAAAAATGTTACATTCAAACCCCTAACCTGCAGTTTGGGAGGTTCAGTACAAGACATAAAAGCTGGAGAACTTGGGAATTCTGACACAGATTGGAACATCAAGGGTTAATTACTTTGGATTAAAGAAGGTTTTCTTCCGGCCTCCCAGCCTCAGAAATAGCTTTTCAACAAACTTGGTGAAAAATATTTCTTTCTTAATGCACTAACTCCCACTGGAACCTAGGTATCTTGCAGGATATTCTAGTGCTGACAGGGATCAGTAGGGAAAAGTACAACACAGTGCTCTGAGTATCCTCATATCTATCTCTACATAGAAACGTTTGTAAGTTTATTTAAATAGCCTACACATTTTTAAGAAAGGCAGTTAACTTTTTTTTTTTTTTCCTAGTTGGGAATACTGGAAAAATTAAATAGCTTTTGATATATATAAAAGCCTGGATTCTTCTCTTTTGCTTCACTAAAATACATGTAAGAATGCTTACAAAAGGAAATTCCCAAAAAATAAACAGTTAACATACGAAAAGTTTATATCTATGCCTTTAATCTTTCTTGACTGGGCTTATCAAGATTCCACCGGAATTCTAAGAGGTAAATTGAGTACTTAAATTATCTCAGATCAACTATTCTTCAGCAGGTAAAGAATAAACATCCTTACTGAAGTGATATGGCCTCTGTGCTGTAGACCTATAGGATGTGCCACTGTGTTTTTTCAATAAAGAATTGGAATGATTTAATTCCTCAATCTTTTTTAGAAACGTAAGCTAGACTTGAGGAAAACAGAAATATGGCTTTAAGTGAATTGTTAACATTCTGTTGCATATCTTATTTCAGTTATCTCTTGCTTTCTTCTTCTTTAGAGTCAAGTGACAATTTTTCCCCAAGCTTCCTTATAAGTTCTGCCAGATCTTCAGAATTCTGAGATTTTTCCTCAAGGAGTTCATACCGCAGACTTGAGATGTCCTGTTTAATTTCCTTCAATTCACCTGTAACAGATTTTAAAAGATCACAATAATAAGAAACAGAAGAAAAACAGCACATCCAAATATCTCACAATTATCATGGTTTTTTTCTGTATTTCTTTGTTGAAACAGAAGAAGTAGATATTCTGCTGCCCATTGGTAAATCATAGGATAGTCTGAGTTGGAAGGGACCCACAATGACCACTGAGTACAGCTTTTAAATGAATGGCCCACACAGGGACTAAACCCAAAATTTTGATGTTATTAGCACCATGCTCTGATGAGCTGAGTTAACCTCAGTGGAATGCTGTCTTGGAGATAGGAATATGAAGATGCAGTTCAGGAACCAAACAAATCTCAAGGCAAAAGTGTGAGGGACCACAAGTTCACAAAACTCACATGATCTGTTTAATGGAAGATGCTGTTCTGCTGCAAGACAGATCACAGAATCATAGTCACAGAATCATTTAGATTGGAAAAGACCTCTAAGATCACGGAATCCAATCATTAATCCATCACTGTCCAGCTCACCACATCCTTAAGGAACGAGATGATTTTAAGGGCCCTTCCAAACCGAACTATTCTATAATTCTATTATTACTAGACATAGCAACACATTTTAAAGCTTGTCAGATCAGTGATAGCTTCTGATGGGAGAGAAGAGACAGAAATCCCATCTCCTCTTGAATAGCATGCTAATTTTACCTCTTGCACTTGTAAACATGTCAGGTGGATTAAATGTTTTGGAAATATGTAACCACTTTAGTTTGTTTTGATTCTCTGATGAAAAACACAATTCATCAACATACTCACCTTCATTGACTTCATCACTTTCCTTATCTATCTGAGCTTTCAACACATATCTTTTAATAAGACGCTTCATTATTTTCTGCAGAGAAGAAACAAAGAAAGGAAAAAAAGAGCTTTCTTACTTGGATTAGCATTGTTATGACATTTCAAAGTAAGAGCTCTTGTTCTGGTTCCAGCTGTAATAGTAAGGACTATTAATACAGTTGCACCTTTGATCTCCAAGTAGATGAAACCATCTGGCCTTTATTGCTACTCAAAGATGATAATGACCCTGCTTAGCAGTGCCAATTGCTAAACCCTTTTGCTGTCAGTTTATTTGAATGTATTTTGATATATTTGCTAAGTTATGTTTTCCTAGTGTGGGGCTTGCTTAGAGAAAATGGGATCCAAAATTCTAAGTTAAGTATCTCAGCTGGGACTCGTCTAATCAAAGACAGATACTTTCTAATGTAAGTACACATATCTGTCACCTTTATTTCCTTCTATAGATAAACCTGAGAGCACAGTTCATCTGAAACAACTAAAACTGATCAAATAAGCTCATACCATGAGAATGACCAACCTCTCTGCTCATAATAAGGGGAACCTAGGCCAGCAAATTTATTGTAAATTTTACCTTTCTAAAAAAAAAAAAAAAAAAGAATTCTGGCCCTAATTCTCTCATTAGTTCAAATTACTTTAAAAAGAACAAGGTATCCAAGTATGTTCTAAGATATGTTTCTCTGCCTTTGGGTTTATTATTTTCATAGGGCATAGATCATGACAACACAGTACTTTTTCTTTTCCATTTTAAAACATTCACAGATTTCTATGTTTGCTTTTGTCTTCACAATAACAGAGCTGACCAGAGCTGGTTTTGAGGTGAGTCATCCCAGATTAGTGGTCCCAGGCCATCACTACAGTCACATTTGCAAGGTCAGCAGCTGTACTGTTTATTATAATGATCCAAGAATGTTTCAAATACAAAGCCACACTACATGTTTATGGGGTAGATTTTTAATCTTAGTATCTATCCCTGCATCATAATGCAATTGGCTGTGAAAAAGTCAGGGAGTTTTTGGAACAAGCTTGTGTAGACACTGCATAACATAAAAGTGAAACAGAGCTAGCCTGCCCAAGGGAAAATCTCTTTTTCTGTCTTGTGGTCAATGAAGTATACTTGTTTTCTGTATCCTTTTTCATTCAAATTGTCTTTTTATATTGCCCAGTCAGCTCTTGCTTCTTTTTTTTCACCCACTTTACAGCATTACAAGAAGGAAAGAAGCAGTCTCTGGACCAGAATAGCTGAAATTTATGTGGACTGTGTTGGGCCTCTTTATACTTAACTGCACAAAGGCTCATTTCAGTTGTTTAGGAGGCAAAGGAAAACCAGACTGCTTTGATAGGATAAAGGCTGACAGATACTTGCAGTGCTTGAGGTATTTGTATGTAGAGGTGTGCCACAATAAGCTGATCTGCTTCAGCAAACCGAATGGGAAGATTTGGGGTTTATTTTTGGTTTTCTCAATTTACATTGTGCAGTTGAGGACTCAACTCAAAAATTAAAAACAGTTTTCTAAAGCACATTAATGTATTGCACTATAAGGGTACCATTTAAGAAACAAAGAGGAGAGAAAAAGCACCCTCAAATTGTACTGTAAATACCTAAACCATTTTGTTTATTTCTGATATATACAGGGTCTGTGGATTTATTCTTGACTCATGTTGTTTAGCATAAATTCAACACTGTCCTCATGCCATCAGTCTGCCAGTTCTACTACTTCTTGATTTTATTTAAAAATAAACTGGTTTTTACCTGGTATTGTCTTGGAGGATTGTTTAAACTGTTTAAGTGGATTTCATCAGAGCTTCTTATACTTGATTGCTTCCTTTGACCGAGCTGAAATGGAAACATTATTTATAATACAAAATAAATATAAGATCAATATGTATATCTCATGTATATATACTAAGACAGAAAATCTAATGCATCACAAAATGGTGAACTGGGACTCAAACTGAATGACTGGGCTGCAGTAAGAGTGAACAGAAATTGCAAAACAAATGGTATTACTTTAGACAAAGAGTGAGGCTAGTTCACAAGTAGTAGTGCAAGAAATATAAATCATGATGGATCTGGATGAGGAATAAGTGGTATTGTCACTTAAAGTTCAGCTCCCTGAAATTATACACGATCTAACAAAATTTTTTTACTGTTTCAAAGGACGGGACTATCAGTGCAGTGTCTCAAATCCTGTGGGATCATTTTGAACTTCCATTGAACCTCTTTATCTTGTGTCCTAATATATGGAGCATCTACTGATAAGCAGACTGGGGCACTTTGAAGCCTGTTAAATACTCTGTGGGATATGCTGGGATATAATTTGTTGGTGACAAAAGTAGGGCAGCATTAGATGCTTATGCAGCTGTACACTGGGAATAATTTAAACACTATTTGATTTTGTTTAGCATTCCATAGAATCACAGAATGGTTTGTGTTGGAAGGGACATCTAAAAACAGGTAGTCCCATTCCCCTGTCATTGGCAGGGACACCTTCTATTAGATCAGGCTTGTATTTTGATACAAGAATAGATTACATCTATTGGTAAAATATATTCATTAACAATTAATATAAAGTATACAATGAATTTGGGATTTTTTTTGTTCTTTAGAAAGAGTCACAAATCTATTTGTCCATACTTTTTTAAAAAACATTATTCATCTATTCATGCTATGTTTATTTTCTAGCAAAAGTAGTAATAAAAGATAAATAGTGTAAAACATATAAACAATTAATATTTCTCTTATATATTAATCTACATGTGGATGGATATTAATGATGTATAAAAAGGGCAAGTTACTATTTTATCATACTTGAATAAAGCTACTTCAGATATTCTGTATATAGATTAGAAAACATAATCTTATCAAAATGTTTTAACTTAAACTAGGTATCTGATTTATAATAAAAAAATGGCTAGTGAGTTTACACAATCACTATGTAATCACTATATTTTTCAGGATTTTAGAACTAATTATACTCTCTTATGCCTCATCTGTAATACTGGGTTAAAAGAGGAAAGCAATCTTCAGCTCCCGGATTTCTCATGCACCATTTTTGGAAATAATATAGTAGAACAAGAGTAAGATCATGCTTTCTCTGCAGCAGCAGAGGAAAGTTGCCTTGGGTATTTACTATGTATTTTATTACATATTTTAAAAGCAATGTGTCATGCTGGTTACCAGTTTCAACCAGTACATATATTACATTGGTTCACCTCAAAAGTTAATCCATTGCTTAACTGCAATTTGATTTTCATTTGAAATAGCGAAATTGGTATTATGTGGTGAGATGAGTTATGCCACGGCAAACTTGTAACATCAGGCTCAGTGTAACTCTTTATCTTAACATTCACCCTCCAGCACATTTTTTAAGATAATAATGTACTTTTTATTAGCTAGAGAGTGCACGTTGAAAGTTGGCAGGTAAATCAGAAGCTGTGTAACTTCATTAGATCTTCTCATGTGTACCAGTAACAGGACACAAGATCCACTGTAAATTGCTGAATGACCACTTGGTGGCAGAGACTGCCAAGATTTCATTTTAACATCTAATAACATTTTTTAACTCTCTTTAAGGTCTCTTTAAACTCTCTAAGCTTCCTGCTTATGGTTTTTTCTTTCTCCAAAATTACTACTACACTACACTCAGACTGTCACACTGAACTAGAATTCGTATTTTTAAGTTAACATTTATTGAACATGAGTAACCAGAGGGGAAATGATGTAAGTTAAATAAAACAATGATATAAATCCCAACAAAAATAACTCTTCTCCTAGAGTGTTGTGTGAAATATGAAATGCAGGATATATGGATCACTGCTCTTTGAAAACACCTTCATCTTTAAACTTGCCTCTCATTTCATTATTCTTGTGTGTTACTTAAAATTCAATGCAATCAGAATAACAATTAAATTATGGTAGCCGTTTTGTTGGGAACGTTATTAATGTCTTAAATCAGAAGCTGCTGTCAATTTTCAATTCCAAAAAATTGTACTTTCTTGGATCAGAAGGGAGGATTCCCATAAAGTGACTCAACTTGTGCCCCTATAACCAGACCTCATTTGTGAAAATTTCAGAAACACTGTTTTACACTAGGAAGGTTAAAGTTAACATATTTTTCTTGTTTGAATGAGAGCTTAAGGCTACTTTAATAAATATTTATCCCTTACTTCTTTTCTGAAGGGCCATGTTTAAAGAACAAAATTTAAATGTATCATTTCCCACTGCTGATTTTTAGCTCAGGAAGATGTACAAGTTCTGTGACACTTGAGCACTTAAGTTTCTCAATCCCAAAGCAATTTTTAAATTTAGAATAGAAGTCAAAGTAGTTTTGTTTGTGTTTGTTATTTCTAACTCTCCTTTGTCTTCATTTCTTTCTCCCTTTTATTGGTCTGAGTTTCTCACTCACTTGATGTTTAAAATGCCAATTCTAGCCTGAAACAAGAAATCTATCGATTTTAATCAACAGCCTAAAAGAAAACATTTTCACAGTCTTTAGTACTGTATTTAGATATGTCTCAGGAAAATAATTTCTGGTGTACTACGCTTCGAACACAGCTATGTAAATTACTTGCTGTTTAGCACTGAGAGCATCTGGCTTCATTTTCTGCTAGCAATAATCAGGGCAGAGCTGGATCTAGAAGTAGAATTTCCTTCCTTCCCACCCTAATGCTTGTCTTCACACTCACTCTGAAGCTGCTGCTGCTTTTGCAGTAAGATTCACGCTCTGCAGCAGAACAACCCACAGGCTGGGTCTGAATCAGTAAACTCAAGTGTGTGTTAACATTATTAGGCACTGCAATGCAATGTCTCAGTAAACTTTTACTGTCCTCCCAGGGAGGACATACACCAGAACAACATTCTATCTTCCTAGGCACAGTTTGGAACAACCGGAATGGTTTGGGGACAAGGGGTTTTCTATTTGGCAAGGAAAACTGCCTGAACAGGAGCAAGCCATTCCTGAATTGGCCTCAATACCCAGATATGCTACCCACATTTTACTAGCACAAACACAGCCATCAAGTCTTGGGTCTGGTCTTGCCAAATCTTTCCTTATCTTTCCACAGCTCATTTTATTTGTAGTAGCTCACTGCACAGGTAGCTTCTTGCTCAGCAGTCACAGGAACATCAACCCGCTCAGCACTAAATGAATCAAAAGTCAGAATCCCAAGAGCCTGACAGTGCCTTTGAGAAGACGCCATGACAGCCTCAGCAATAATGAATGGTCAACAGTGGATCAAAAGGTAACACAAAATCACTTCAGCTACTTCTTGGAAGTGCACAGGATGGCAACATCTCAGACAAAGTCAGCTCCACAGCATCTGGCAGCCCAAAAGATAAGTAAAAATGTAATCATCTCCAGTCTCTGCTGCAAAACCTGAGAAATGAATAAATAGACTCAGACGCTTTATGTTTTTCAAGGTAAAAGCTTTTTTGTTAATTTGATTTGCAGTTTTATAGCTGCTTTGGCTGGGGAGTAAGCACATTTCATTTAGGATTAGTTATGCTAAAATTTGTACTGAGTGTAAACATTAATATTTGAAGACTTAAAATTAATTCAGCATTAGGAAGAAATCTGATAAACAATGTTTGCATCCCTACAGCTCTCTTTCAGAGGGACTGCTGTAAAAGCTGACAAACCTGCTACTGTTTTATGTAGAGCTGGTAATTATTACACTTTGCACCTTTCTAGAAACATGCTAGAAAACATGAATTTCTAGGTTTGAATGGAATGATAAAAATACATCTTCTTTCCTTAGGTTGTATAAATGGGACTTATAAGAGTACCTGTTTAATGGGAACATAAATTTCATGCTAAAATGTCATTAAAAACAAGCTTATAACCTACTTATGTGCTTTTCAAATTCACAGAGTAAGTGAATTAGGAAAAGAACCATTTGTTGTTTTCTACCACTCAATTTTAAGTTTATATGCATATCCTCAAAAGTGCAATATTTTAGTGATGACTTTATCACTCACAGAGGTTTTAAAATTGGGTTGCATCAGGCAGTTTGATGACAAATTTTGCAGATGTCAGATTCATTAAAAACCTGAGCAAATGCAGTATCACTTCTGTCAGGTATTAAATACATTAGGATTAGATTTCTCAAATAAAATGAAGTGAGATCTGTGAAACAGTAGAAAAAATACTGGTAATAGAGATGAGACATTTGAACTTAATAACAGTTTGGACTTTGGTGACAGTGTTTGTAATACTCATATTTGTTTTCATAAACTGTATAAACTTACCCAGAGGTACATGATTTTTCCCTAAAACTCCATTTTTTCCTTCTGTGATTGTGACCATTTTTTCTCTTTTACTCTTCAACTAGTAATTGTGAAAAATGTGCTGGTCACATTTGCAACAGAGAACTGACAGATGAACATAAATTCTTTACTGGTCCCCACTAATTACTAATGGCTACATAATGGCTAATGACTAATACTACAGACTCAAGAACTCCTGACCTTGAACAGGCCTCTGTTCAGACCACAGCCCATTTTAACAAAGATCCTTCCACACTTAAATTTCCACTGAAGAAAATTTTGTTTTGCCACCATGACAAACCCTAGCTTTCTTTTTTTTGTTTTTGGTGTATGTTAGCATATGCTCACCTTTCTACTCACCACATCTGATCAGCTGTCTTGCACAACTCTTCTTCCCTATTGTGTTACCATAGTGCTAGAATAGTGCCAGTCTTTACTTTTCCAATACCACCTAACATTCCATGTTCTTCTAAAGCAACTGATTTTTTACTGAAGCTGTGTAAGTAAAACAGGTAACAAAATATTTTACAATAAAAGCAAGGGGCATTTTCAGTGGAAGCAGAGACAGGCTACCAAGGAAACTGCCCAGGCATGTGAGGGTGGCATTAGAAAAGAAAAACCTTGTCTTAAGCTGACATTTGCAAGGGCAGTGAGAACTTCTATTGCCTCAACAGCAATGTAAGGCAGAACAAGGGAAATGCAGGCTTATTGCTCAGTGCGGAGAGGGATCTAAGTGACAGTTGGATGAAGGTAAGAATGAGGGACTTGATGCCTTTTTTGCCTCAGGCTTCATCAGCAGTCTCTCAGGCCCCTGTGCTTAGTGAAGGAATTAGAGGAGAGAGGAAGAACTTGACCCAGGCAAGTCCAGAGTGCTACATCCACAGGTAGCTAAAATCTGAGAGCAGATGCACCCCTTGCAAATATGCTATCATCTCTGAAAGACCACAGGTATTGAGAGAGGTCTCCAAAAGCTGGAGAAAGGCAAATGTCAGATCCATCTTCAAAAAAGGTCAAAATTATGATCTGACCAATACTGGGCCACTCAACCTCCCTTAAGTAACTGGCAAAATAATGGAATGAAAAATTAAATTTCTTGGAGCACATGCAGGAACAGATGGTGACTGGAAAAAGCAGGTGTGTATTTATGAAAAGTAAAATCTGTCTGACCATCTAGATGCATTCGGAGCTAAAATGACTTGCAGATAAGGGGAAAGCAGGAAATGAAATCATTGGACCTGAACTTTAGAAGGGATTTTAACTATTCTATTCTATTCTATTCTATTCTATTCTATTCTATTCTATTCTATTCTATTCTATTCTATTCTATTCTATT
>JBBMKD010000001.1:39764799-39818273 GCA_037834095.1 Argya squamiceps
CTATTCTATTCTATTCTATTCTATTCTATTCTATTCTATTCCATTCCATTCCATTCCATTCCATTCCATTCCATTCTCCCCCATTAGTGACTGACTTCAGTAGGAATTAAGCATGTTGGGAAACTCATGAGTAAAGAAGGGCAATAATAACAATTAAGTTAAAAATTGGCTTTATCTTCTAAAATTAGCAGTCAGTACATACATGGTATAATTACCTTGTTCATCTCTGCATCTTCCTGAAAGCTTTTCTTTTGGCACATAAATGGTTTAGAAATACATTTTTTGATTTTGATTAGGAGATACAGCAAAGATTTTGGGCTTGGCACTAAGTTGAAGGGCACTGGAAGAGTTCTCCCTTCTTCAAAGTAAGAAAACCAAAGTTTAGCCCTTGCAAATTTCCATTCTACATCAGCATCATCCTGTAAAACAGAAACAAGCAGTTAAAGTATTGTTAATACTACTTTGACTATTGAGTATGCTCTAGCTAAATTTTATGTGTGTTTTAAGTGTAATTGGTGAAGTAAATCTCAAACAGATAAAGATCTATGAAAACCCAAACTTTAATGAATGGAATTGTTCTCCTTAATCCATTTAAAATAATGCAATTGCAGAAGAATAGAATGGATTTAATTTAAACATTGTCTATTCCAGAGTTAGTGCTAATAGTCTGCAATACAGGATCACAATGACAGATGCTATTACTAGTCTACAGACCCCATAACTTTCAACATGAAGTTTAAAAAGATGAGGTGATTCTTACCCAATTCCTTCCATTTGCTGGAATATATGATTAAAACACATATACTACCACCACCATGGTTTGTGTTTATCATTTATGATTACCAAGACACTCCCTGCAAAGTTTAAGAGGGTTTTCTGCAGAAAGGACTGACATCAGTTCAAGGTCATGACTCAATATTGCTGTGCCTGTTTTTAGAAGCTCTTTTTTCCAGTCACTGTATTTTTAATGCTCCAAACCTGATAGATTTGCCCTGTGGCCTCCTGATCCAGAAGAATGTGAACATCCCTAGACAATGTGTCGCTCTTGTTCTAGCTTGGCAATACTACGGCCCCCAGTCACAGCCCAGAATGTGGGACCAAAGTGGAGTCAAACTTGAGCTTCCTGCTTTGGCAGGAGCATACCCTAGGAAAGTTTGGGATGGCCCAGCTCCTGGAGATCTGCTTACTATTTTCCTAAACAGTGATAATGATTTAGCCCTCTGTTTTCCATGGAATGCAGAATATCATGCTGGATTTCAGTAGCCCTGCTGATTACTTTGCCAAGTAAAGTTTTGTTCACTGCAGAGGTCTAAAGCAACACTTTGTTTCAATGAAAGAAGAACACAGCATGTTGGAGACCTGCCTGCAAGGTTGAAGCACAGGAAAGAGAACATCCTTGCAGCAAGAAGGACACTAATCAAGTGATAACAAATGAGGCAAATGAAAGATTCACGAAGTCACACTATGTAGCCCTTACTCTTCAGGAACATAACACAGTTCACCAGTAGTTTCTTATTCCAGTCTGGTTCTTACTATTGCAAGCACATGCAGCCAAGTAATTGCCAGGTATTTTATAATAAAAATGAACAGTGGAATGAATATTTTCTTCTAAAATATTCCAAAAGCTTATGCGGTACTTGTCTTAAATCAGATGTCAACAAGAAAATTTTCCAGGAGCCTGAGACAATTAGTTGCAACAGTAAATAGGGTGGGTGATATTTTATCATAAATGGACTTTTTACCTCAATTTCCTGGAATGAACTGTTGATCATTGCGATAAGCATGTTCAGTAAGACGATGACCATGGTAACATTATAGACTCCATAAAGAACATAACCAATATTTTCAATAAATTTGTGCTTATAATTGATAACAACTGATTTAACTTCTGAGAGTCCAAATATAGCCCAGAACAATGTTTTGAAACTTTCTTCAACACTAAAAGGAGAAATTGGACATATGCATATGTTATTGAAGAAAAGCTGTATATTCTTATTGTAGAAATTGCCAGTTATCATTTTCATACAGCGTACAAATTTTTCCATTATCATAATGTTGAACTCCACCTCACTGCATAGAAGTAGACTGTCTAATTTCATGGGTACAGGCTGTTTCATAACACAAGATTCTTAATGCTTAGGACTGACAAAAAAACTATCTGATTCATATCAGATGGCTTTAGAAATCATATATCCATCCTCAAAAGGATATTACAATGATTCACTTGTTAACTACTTCAATCTACATGCTGCCAGCTTGCTGTTAATATGAAAGTAAATTTAAAAAATAGTTAACTTGTAAATACTTTATTCAAATTGCACCATTCGTTCACTCACTGGGAATTATTTCACCATTAGTATGACATGTATTCTGAAACTATGAAGAACATAAGGGTACCTAAAGGCAAATCATCAATTTTCAAAAAAATTAGTCTTATGGCCCACAATCTTCCAGTTGAGTTTTTACTATTCCACACTTCCAGGGTAAAACCATGGTGTGGGAATATGGATTTTTCTTTCAGGTTAGTTAATTTAAATATATGTATTTCATCCTAACCAGTTTATAAATAAACATAATTCCACACCTCTGAGGTACTTTTTCCTATCTATCCCCATCTGTTTGAAGACTTATTCTCTCTTACTTTGACAAAGAGATCTCAGCTCCCCACAACCAAAAATATAGTAGCATTGTAAATAACATTTAGTATTTCATTCAGTTATTGTTAAGAAAATAAAGGTTGCAGTTTAATCACTTGTACTTACGTTGTGAATGCTTCATTTTGCTTTGCCCCCAGATAGTAGGAATAGAGATTAAACATGCCTATCATGAAAGCCACAAACACCATGATAAATATCACCATAAACTTGAAGATGTCCTTCACGGTTCTCCCGAGCGATATCTGCAGAGGTCCAAAGCTTTCATTGGCTGGTAGGATGTAGGCTATCCGTGAGAAACTCAACACCACTGCAATTGCATACAGCCCCTCAGAAATGATCTGAGGATCAGACGGATCCCAGTTTATTCTGGCTGGAAACAAAAGGTGAGAATTCCTGTCAGTATAATGTGCTTATGCATGGGAGGTCTTTCTGCACCACCTGCTGCCAGTGCTCTGCCTAATGTAGCCCAGGTTGCCACTGGCCTTTTCTGCTGCACAGGCCTATTGCTACCTCATGTTCAACCTGCTGTCCGTCAAGTTATGTTTGCTAGCCTATGAGAAAACCTGGCATTAAATATTCACTGTTAATATTATCCATACACAGATGGTCTCCAAGCAGAATTCAGTGTACATGCATACATGAAAAAATACCTTTACTAAATGCTTTTAGGATTTATGTGAAATTTATAACTTTCCAGTAGAATTTATAAGACTACAATTTAATGTGTTTCAGAATATATGCATTTTAATCACTCTGCTTTTGTGCAGTCTGGATAATGCAAAAATGCAACCTTTTCAGAAATAGCATCTGAAAAACAGAAAAGAGACAGAAACTGATGTAATTCCATATCTAGAGAAAAATATCTAATAATGGTAAGAGAGATGTGGTGGCGTTGAGAGTGAACACAAGTCAACGGCGCTTCATTTTTTCTCATTTGGGCAATATATCTTCTAGGACTTCTCAACTATACCAAGCAAGTTTAGCAACATTTTTATCTCTTACTGCTAAGAAAGTGGATTGAGAAATATTAAAGAAATATAATAGAGTCTCAGAGCAAATAATATATAAAAGATATATTGGCTTTGCTGGCAAAGCATGTTTAAGAACTTCCTGCATCTCATTGCTCAGTTCTGTCCCTGCATTACAGTAGATTCCATTCATGGTTGCACCGCCACAGACTGGTTTGCAGAACAGTATTGTGTAATTGAACAGATTGATATGATCTAGAAAAGAGGTGAGTGACTGTGAGTTTATTTTGATAATATACATAATTTCAGTGCTGTCTAGAACAGTCTACAAAAAGATGTGTACAAACACAGCCAGGGGAAGTATGATCTAATATTAGAATCACAGAATCATGGAATATGTTGAGTCAGAACAGACCTATGAGGATCATCACGTCCAGCTCCTGGCCCTGCACAGCACCATCCCCAGGAGCCACACCAGGTGCCTGAGAGCATTGTCCAAATGCTTCTTGATCTCAGACAGGCTGGTGCTGTGACCTAGGGAGCCTGTTACAGTGCCCAACCACCCTCTGGGTGAAGAACCTTTTCCTGATATCCAGCTTAAACCTTCCCTGACACAACTTGAGGCCATTCCCTCAAGTCCTGTCACTGTTACCAGAGAGAAGAGACCAGTGCCTGCCCCTTCACTTCCCCTCTTCCCCTCACCAGGAAGCTGTAACGGCAATGAGGTTTCCCCTCAGTCTCCTCCTTTCCACGCTGAACACATCAAGTGACTTCAGCCACTCCTCATATGGTTTCCCCTCAAGGCCCTTCACCACCTTTGTTGCCCTCCTTTGGACACTCTCCAATAGTTCAATGTTTTTCTTATATTGTGGCACCCAGAGCTGCCCCCAGCACTGGAGGTGAGGCTGCCCCAGCTCAGAGCAGAGGGGACAATCCCCTCCCTTGCCCGGCTGGCCATGCTGTGCCTGAGGCCCCCCAGGACAGGGTTGGCCCTCCTGGCTGCCAGGGCACTGCTGGCTCATGTCCAAATTGCCAAAGGGATAAGAAAGAGAAGGAGTGGGAATTTCTTCAGTACTACATTGTGAAACTATGGTATTGGAGATTTATTAAAAGAAAATAAGTTGGTTTTGGCCCAAGAAGTGTGCAATCAACTCACCCAAGGTGTAGTATTTTATGTTGGGCTCCAGTGTTGGACTTGTCAGATCTTTCATATTTGCATCAACGATGTTCTGGGCTCTGGATGCATGCCAAAATGCCATAAACCTTGCTATAAATGATGCTGCAAAAATTGCTAACATACCAAAATCAAGCATATTCCATAACTCAAACAGGTATTCCTTTGGACCTTGAGACCAAATTTCTTTACATTCAGACCATATCATGCCTGTATAAGACAGAACAGAGAAAACAGTGTGTTCTTCATTCTTCGTGCATGTTTTATATTTCTATTATATACCAGATATGGTCTTGGTTGCAGTGAAATTCAAAACTATTTTGATCAGTTGGAGTTCGAACACAAAATTAAATCCTTGGGCCTGCAAATTCATGTACATTCTGAGACTTCTTTCATCTGAGTAATAATAACAATCTTTCAGAGTGCTTTTTCCTGTAAATCTACAGAAGCCTTCCAAGAGAGGAATAGGATGTGAATATTACCATCTGTTACAGACACAGGAAGAGATGAGAAGAGCAGAAACGCTCTGGCATGAATGTATAGTGGTGGTAGATCTAAAGCGTATACTCAAAATTTCTTATTTGCCATTACCCTGGGTGCAATCTCTCTTATATATGTGACAAATGATCATGAAAGTAAGACTCAGACCTATTGCGTCTTCAATAGGACAAAGGTATCTGTTTGATTCCTAACTATTGTCCCTTAGTAATAAAATGAAAGTACAGTATCAGCTTATGACAGCTTTTTTTATTGTGAAAATCCTTTTTTCTTTTCAGGATAAAAAGTGTAATTCTAGGATTCTAAAAAGAATTAAAAACTGAATGGAATAATGTCACTAATTTTTACACTTATAAAATTGAAAGTACTTTTCATCATTTTCAGATAAGGAAAAGAATAATGTCAATTACAGTAGCTAAATTCAATGTCACATCTGTATGCATGAATCAATTTTTCATAAACTGTCTTATACTTGACTGATATAAAAATAGATTAAATTAGCAAACTAGAATTTCAAATTGTGAAATTATTATTTACTTCTTTATTACCAGATGAAAATATTGATATTTATAGACTTTGGAAATCTAAATGCTATATTATTCCTGTAATACGCAATTATAATAATTTATAAACAGCTTTACAATTAAATAAAAAGACCAATGTCTTTTAAAGCTGTAAGAATCAGCTGGTATACAAATTTCAATCACAGTGAGATCATAAAAGCAAAATAATTCAAATGCATAAGCTCTTGAATGGATAGCTTGAATTTAAAACTCCCAAATATTACTGACTTAACTAACAACCAGAACCAAGTTCCTTAAAATACTTGGGCATCTAAACCCTACCAGACTAAAAGGTAGTAGACTTGTAACTAAGAATCAGACAGCTAAAATATTTTGGAAGGGCTGTGCTCAAGTTCTGATGCTTAAGAGTTCTACATCATCAAGCTGAATGGGTCAGCTCAAAGTACTACCCAATAGCAGTCATTTCCTTCCTGAGTTGGGATAGAAAAAACTACCACTGAATCTTCAGGGATCTATATTGTTCTCTTTTGTCACCAATATATTCAGCTAAACACTATTAGTTCTGCAGGCATGCTTGCAAAATAAGAGGATAAGAGACAATTGGACACAAAAAAAATCTTGTCTCATTATATAAAAATCATTCTCCTTGGAAGCTCACACTGTGACTAAACCACCCCAAAAACTGGTAGACACTTTGCTTTGATATTCATAAAACTGAATTAAGGCACATTCAGATAATACATATTTCATCTAAACACTCAGTCTGCATGTTTGTGATCAACTAGACACATGAATCCTGCTGCCATCCAATAAAAAACACAAGGCTCATATGGGAATGCAGACAGCTGAATAAACTCCTTTTGTTGCAATTTTCACACAAAACACTAAAAGAAAAGGATTCAGTTGGGTTCAGCTTCACTCGTAATCACAGCAAGACAAATTTAAGCAAAAATTTTTACCTATTACCCAAGAAATAATAAGCATCTCCATCCATGAGAAACAGGATGTTTTCATCCTAAAAAGCTGTTTTACATTGTCTGTTGTTTCATTAGGTCGGAGTTTGGTGCCATCAAACCTGTCAGCTGCATTCATGACAAGCAGACCAAGAAAAATGGTGAAAGACGCTGCATGGGCTACAAACTTCATAAATGGTCCACGCATTATCCTCCCCAGCTGCAACAGAGATTAAGAAACACAAGGATATTGCACTGACTGATTCCAAATAAAACATACATCTCTAAAAAGAGCAGTCACACGGATAATAATGTATTTCAATAATACAAAGAAACAAATATTTTAAAATGTTTGTATATGTATATATTAAATATATATATTTATGTATATATTTATATATATGTATATATGAAAATGTTTGTATGATGCCCTGTTCACAGTCATCTTTAGAATTTTCTACTGATTTGCTATTTTCAGAGGAATAATCTATCAGATTCACTGTCAGGATATCAGCGATAGATTAACAGTGAAACGGAAATGAAAAAATATAAAACATATATTTTAACTTAGTCATTTGAAATAATACTGTAATTATTTTGTGGCATCCATGTCTATTATAGATAATCAAGTGAAAAACTTATTACAGTTGTTGAATTTCTTAATACTAGCCAGCTGCATTGGGAGGAAAGACAGAAAATAAATTTTGACACACTTACTAAAAGTATTATCACTATGAGTGATCTATGAAGAAAAGAATTCCCTTTCCTGACTGATGTGATACTCAATTTAGCACAGTTATTATGCAGTTTTCCCAACTTATTTTCTTTTTTAAAAGAAGTCGTGACACCTCAAAAGGTTATATTTGTAGTTCTGTAGAGTCTAAATTTCCTCCTGACTTGCACAATGGAAAAATTCTCAGCTTTGTAATGACTATGAACAACTTAAAAACGGTTTAGTGAAACACTTTAAAAACCTAAAGGTTTCATACAAACTCACATGAGATTGAACTTTTGGCAATTCTTTGTTTTTGAGAGTGGCTGTATTAATATCTAAAGTCTTAACTTGTCCACTTAGTTGGCAGCTGC
The DNA here is from genome assembly GCA_037834095.1 of Argya squamiceps. Classification (NCBI taxonomy): domain Eukaryota; kingdom Metazoa; phylum Chordata; class Aves; order Passeriformes; family Leiothrichidae; genus Argya; species Argya squamiceps. The sequence continues at coordinate 39,772,660 of JBBMKD010000001.1, forward strand.
AGAAAGGGTAACTTTCAAGGGAAACTTTCCATTAGTGCCTGCTCAAAAGGGATACTGGCCAACTGAAACAGGGCTTCAACATAAAGTTCAGTGAGGTCAGAAATAGCAATCCATCTTTATTGGAAAGATTTATCATATTATATATAAACCAAACAAAATATATTGGTAGCATCCAATCCCAGACAGTGCATTGCAAGTGAATGCAGGGCAGGTTGTGTAACTGTTTTGAAGGCCTCACGAAATAGGATGAATATTAGCACTGTCTTGACTTTTATCTATTTACTTTTAATCATGAAAAAGAAAATTGCCTTTGAGATGACTGTAATCAACCCACACCTTGAACTTAGTTTAGATCTGGAATCAAAAGTGAGTATCCCCTGCATCTGCCTGCTACGCAAGAAATAAATGAAAAACTGTTTGACTCATTGTTTATAGAGAAGGATTTCCTCAAGGCAACACTTGGTCAACCACTGTAACTTAGTATACTTCATATTACAATTAACACAACACATTTACCTGTCTTAATTACAACTGTCTGAACAGGAACCTTGCAGCCATTCCATTCTAACTTGGCTTTCAAACAACATATTTCTGAAGTATTACTTAAGCGTGTCTTTGTCATAAAGGAATTTATGTGCAGAGGAGTTGTCAGGAGGCCCTGACAAGGTTTCCCAGGCTGACCTTACTGCAAGGAGCAATCCAATAGGCCATGGAGAGGAAGGGCAGTCCAACCGCAACCGCAAGGACAACCAGAAACTTCACTGCCATCGTCTGCTGCCGCAAACCCGACAAATTCTCGTACCAAATCGAGAGGAGCTGCTGCTGGCAGTTTGGGTGTGCTACAAACTAATAGTATTAATAATAATAACAATGAAAAAGGAGCACAAAAACAATACTGCTATCAGAATAACTTCTGTTAAAATACAGCTATAGGAAATGCATTAAGAATGCTGGAATAGTGAAAACGCAGCTTATATTCAAAAAAGCATTAACAGGGGCATAAGAAACACTATTTTGACAAGCCAAATCTCCCAGCAAACAGGCCTGTTGCCATCAGCAATAAATAATTTAGCTTAAACAACTTATTTATTAACACTAAGTTCCATCACAAACTGTTAATTTCATCTAAGGCAAATTTATCTGGGCAAACTCTATATATATTTCTGATATTCATAATTTTAATTTTACTGCTTCAGAAACTCCAACACTTTAAGTCTTGTTCTGCAAAAAATGTTACATATTCTTCACTTAGAAAAGAAAGAATGTGTCCTATTTTCACATGTTAACACATAACACACCATTTTTTTCAGCTGGCATGAGAAAACAGCTGTAACATTTACAGGAATAAAGATGAGGTTTATTTATAACTTGGTTTTGGAATCATTTGGACAATCTGCAAAACTGAGAAGTCTGTCCTATAAGGCTCTTTGTGTCCTCTGGTCAGTATAAAAAGCATCTTACAAAGGCAGATGTTAAAAACAGTAGATTCTTGTGCACTGTACATTTTTAAATCCAAATCTATAAATAAAATAAAATTTAATTGAATGTAGTATTTTTTTTTCTAGATCCTTTCTCTATACTTTAAAGATGACTGGCTGAAAGTACAAGAAATGTCTTTACTGAGACAAGAGAAAGTGTTGCAAAATAGTTCACATTTGCAGAAGCATTAAGACTCAAACATTATGAAGCACCCAAGCTCAATGTAATCTGTTCTCTTCAATGGCTGTTTCAGCTCTCTTCAGTGACTGTAGCTTGGCAAGTGTTTTGCAGGTTTGTGTTCATATACTGGTTCAGCCAAGATGTTATTTGCTTCCCTTCATGACCACACGAATGCACCTCATATATATTTTTTGTGTGTCCATGAGGCATGTGAACTCAATTTTTGCAAAAATTTAGGGTAAGGTGCTTTTGAAGTATACCTTTTATCTGTGTCTTCTCAATCTTTGATTGTACAAATTCACCACACAATTTCTCCCTGGTTGACACAAGTCACCTAGAATTTTACAACCTATATTATCCAAGACAAGTTTCCTAGGAAATTCCAATGTTTTTGCAGCTGCAAAGTCAGCTGGTTTTGCTGAGCACTATTCAGATGGAGAGCAGAATATTAAACTGACGGTGGAAATGAAAGCAAGCCAAAGAAGGGCCAATAATTCCTGTTGTTCACACTGCCTAAAGTCTGCTTTCTCTTGAACGAAGAAACACAGTACTGATATCCTAGGGTGTATCTCTGATCCCTCTGTACAGACACAAACGCAGATTCTGTGAGACATGCAATTTGCAATTTCTCCAGATTTTTTCAAATTCCTGAGCAAGACACAACCATTTGACAAAAACCTGTATCAACATTTACTACATAGTGCACTGGGACTGATGCACTATCCTCTAGGTTTTATTAAATCTTACATTTTTCCAGGCTTCAGAAGTAATGCAATTCTTTTCCCATATTTTTTCTTTAAAAAACACACTTAAAATTAAAAAAATATATCAAAAACTTTTGCACATAGCTACACATTGTTTTAAAGTAATTTGCTCTGATGCTCATTGTGACCACTATTCACCTCAAGTATCTGCTTCTAATTTATACTGTAAGTGAGGATTCTTTTGATTGTAAAACCACTGTGCCCAAAGGGCCCAAATATTCATTTCAGTGTTGCACCCTACCAAAACATAAAATTTAACAATAGCACAATTTTATACCACCATCATGACAAGCCTGTTTAATCAAGATAATTCCTTACTTTTTTAACTTCATACTTGATGGCAAGTTTTAAGCGGCTGAGGCTGGGACGACCATGCTCTCCATTGCTATGGCTCATCTCTACATCACCATTCAAAATAGCTTCCACTTCTTCTGTATTTCTGCACAAATCAAGCAGTCCAACTACAAAATCTTTGCACTGCATAGACAGTTTCTTATAATCATTCTAGAAAACAGAAGCAGAAAGAAAAAAACTTGGTGTTTAGATCAAATGTGAAGCAATTCTACATTCCACCTATCCCTCTGTGAACATGAACAGCTTTTTTGCATTTTTTTAAGGTTTTTTTTCCCAAATGTTCAAGGAATGGGGTTCATCTCACCTTGGGTGTCTTGCATATCTACATTATCAATTTTCACAACCGAGTCACTCCTCCAGACATGCTGTAAAGGAAATTAAAGTAGGAAAAAAAAACCCCAAACACTTTCAAAAACGTTGTATGACACATTTTAATGACCAGTTCAAGTTGAGATGTATAGCACAGGGGAAATTTTTCTATTCACTGTCACAGAAGTCTAGAAAAGACACAGAAAATTGCACCGTAGAGATTTCAACTGGACAAGATGAGCATCCCACAGAATACATCTACAGAAATTCTTAACCTTCTTCAGATTTGCATAAATATACTGAATTTTCTAAGGCCTAGAATTATTCATGTAAACTCTGGCTTTCCCCTTTCCCAACACCTATTCTACCTTGCAAACACAAGGTTTGATTGCTGTTCTCCAGCAACACTGCCAGCAGTGGTACAGCTTGTGGTGATACCACATCTCTGACTGCAGCTCTGCTCTAGCTCAAGGATCTCACAAGAGACTTCAAGAGATGTTTGAGCCAAATTGCTGCCCTGCAACTGCAGCTTCAGTTGTTTACTGCTTTAACTAACAAGTGTTCTCCTTGGGCACTATTTTCCAAACGACATAAGTCAAAACAGAAAACGGTGTTTTGATCATTGTAATCTGCAGTTCATTAACCACACCATACATCCAGCTGTGTTTGGGTCATAAAAGTTGGATAGAGCTGGGAAGACAGGGAGATAGGTACAGATGTGCATCTAAAGCTAAAAAAAAAATCTCCCAGAGATTTACTCATGCATCTGACAACAACTTTGCTATTTTTGTGATTTCTGCACATTTTAATGTCTTTCAAAGGTGAAATTACTATAGAATTTTTCCTAAACAAAAGAATGGAAGAAACCTCCAACCACCCCACACCACACAGGAATGTGTAGTCTCATGTAGCCTCCGTGGCATGTTCAAAGTTACTTTCTACAAATGCTTTTATTATACTGACACATTTCCCCCTTGTCCAGTCTATTTTTCAGGGTACTTTCCCTTCTTCCACTCTTAGTCTCTAGTTAGCCCCTTCTCTTTAAATACTTCCTTCATACTAACCACCATCTAATGCACCCATTACTTCATCCTGGAAGAGAATGAGCATACAGGATACCCTGATTTATTTGCTGAGGGTGTACTTCATGCATCTTTGTGCTTTATTAGCCACAACACTACAATAACAGTTTATTACTTGGATATATTAAAGGATTGCATCCAAGTTTTACACTTCACTTTGCTTAGATGGATGCAAACAGATAAACTATTTTAAATCACTATTTTAAATCTACATAAAACTGCTAGTGATTTATTTTTTTAATAATATAACATAAACAAGGTAACTCAGATCTGTCATAAAAGCAAAAGGCACTTCAATGCCATTTATCTACAAAGACAACAGAAGCTAAATACTAGAACTAATCATTTCCTGTCATTCTGCATTACTTGTTTTCCCTCCATTCAGATGAGTAACAGGAGAGGTTAACCAAAATCCTGACTTCTGGCACTACAGAAAGACATTTTTTGAGAGTAACATTTCACCTTGTATTTGGCTTTCATTTTTGTGCAAAAGCTGAGATTCAGTATTCAGCATTTTTAACACATGAATTTTCTCTTCCAAATGAAAGACAAATTAAGCATTTTAAATTCACAGATAATGGTGAAACATAGAGGCAACTACCCATCCCTGTATGATTAAGTACCAACTCTTCCAAACCGACAGTTGACCCTTGAGTACCAATATAAAAAACCAAATAACTTTCAATGAATATTATATTTCAATAAACAGAAGAACAATATCATTTGGCCTTTGTAAGTGCTTATGAAGGATTGTAATATATTAGTATGGGTATTTTTTCTCGTAGAAGATAGGTACATACATCCACACTCACACACACTCTTCACCAGTATTTTCCAGCTGAAGCAACTGACACCCAACATGGAGTTTCAAAATAGTATGTGAGGAGACCATTACTCTACAGGGGAATTATCCCTTCTGAATTTAGGTTTGTACACAGTACCACAGTACGTATTAGCACCCTGTAAATTCATCCATAAAATCTGTCAGTTTATTTTCTCATTTGCAAATGCAATAAAAGAGTTTCCCCTCCCATGAAATACTGCCACAGCTGTGAGCAGTGGTGGTGGCCGAGATGGAAAGTTCATGACAGTGAGTTTATGTCAAACAAGCTTTGGGAAATTGAGCATTGCCCATCACTGCCTCCACCTCAGCAGTGGCACAGGCAAAGTCAGCTGAAGGCAGAAAAAAAATGAAATTACAGCAGAAATAATCAATACACTCTTCAGTGTCTCTCTGTCACACACACAGATAAAGTCGCCCTCCCTGGGTCTCACGGCTCCAACAATTTATGTGAGCCAATGGGGCAATTTGTTTGACTTATTTTCAAAAATGGACAAATGCATGGATAATGAGTTTTCCTTAACTGCATGTTGTAAATTTAGTGATTTTAAAAAAACCCACCATTCCTGAGAAACTTTAGATGGTAGTTAGAAATTAAATTACAGTTGGAGGCTCTAAAAAGGATCAGCACTGAATTCTGCAGTAAAGCACGCTTGCTTTATTCTCTGCATGTGACAACATTGGTTCAAGGCTCCTTAGCAGTTTAGGAAAAAAACAAATTGTGCCAAGTTTCACAACACCAAGGATGAGGGAGCAGCACTACCTGCTCCCACCCTGCAGAAGGAAGGTGATGATTTGGGGTGAGCACTGTGGGAGATGAGGAGTTAGGGGAACAATGCTGGTGGCAGAGGGGTGAGAGTGAGAGTAGCACTGTTGAGAAGAGTCACCCACCCTTAGTGTTTGTGGCAGCTGCAGATTGTCTTGGGGTGCCAAGTAAGGGAGCAAGCAGGCTCTCCTCACTCTGAAAACCTCAGCTGACCATGCCCTGCTTTACCTCTGACCATGCAGCAGGAGACCACAGCCAGAAGACCAGGAGAGCATCACTACAGCTGCATCTGCCAGAAGAAAGGGTATATTTTCACACAGTCCCCTGTGACCAGTGACAGGCTCCTGCTGTCCCCCAGACTGTACCTGAGATAAGAACGCTCTCAGGATGCAGGAGACACTGAACCCCATGGGTGAGATGGAGCAGTGCTCCAGACCATGTCCTGGCTCTGTTTGGTGAACTGTAGAGGCCAAGATCAGAAATATGAATACTGCTATACTAGAACTTAAGATTTCAATGTGGGATTTAATGTTGGATTTAGGTGTCACAGTGGGTAGCTAAATACATTATTTCCCTTCAAAGGTGGCCCTTATGCCTCCAGTGCTTCACTCCTTCTCTAAGAGGTGGTATTATTTTTTTTTAGGAAAGCTGACAATAGTTGTAGTGAAGACTGAGGTCCCATTTCTGTAATGGGAGTTGTATAAATGAAGAAAAAAAAAACAACAGAAAATCAGACTTTGAAATGATAAATCAAATTTTGCTTCTCATGAGAAAGGCAAATTTGTATGATCTTATTAGGGGGGATTACCTTACAGCAAACTGTAATATATCTATGTTTAACTTAAAAACACATTTTCCATTTCATCCCTTGAAACAATAAACCAGTCAGTTGCCATTATAGTTGCAGTGGACTTTATAATAAATGCTAATCTTATCCATTTTGAGCAGCACTGTGCCACAGCTGTCCCTCTCAAAACTTCAGGCTACATCTCTGCAGGACAACATTTGTTATATATCATCTACATCTTTATGTACATAGTAAAGATATTAGCTCTTAGATGGGCAAACCATTGAGATGACAGAAAAGATGAACACCATTTCCAAAAATAAAAATATTCTATATAACATCAAACTTTGTAAAGCTGCACACGAAGCCATGTCCTGCACATGCGCTGAGGCAATCCCAAAGTGCAAGTACAGGCTGGGCAGAAAATGGATCAAGAAAAACCATGGGATGTAGGACAGGGAGTGTTGTGGATGAAAAACTCAACATGAGCCAGCAATGTCAGACTGCAGCCTAAAGAGCCAATTAGTGATTTAAAAAAAAAAAAAAAATGCCATTCCTGAGAAACTTCAGATGGTAGTTAAGAAATTAAATTACAGTTGGAGGCTCTTTAGGCTTTGGATGCAGCCTAAAGAGCCAGTGTGTCCTGTGCTGCATCCAAAGCAGTGTGGGCAGCAGGGCCAGGGAGGGGATTCTGCCCCTCTGCTCTGCTCTGCTGAGACCCTGCCTGCAGTGCTGCATCCAGCTCTGCAACCTTAGAAAAGAAAGAGGTTGACTTCTTGGAGCAAGTCCACAGGAGGCCAACAAAGACAATCAGAGGGCTGGAGCACATCTCCCACGCAGACAGGCTTAGAGAGCTGGGGCTGTTCAGCCTGGAGAAGAGAAGGCTCCACCAAGACCTCATAGAACCTTCCAGTACCTAAAGGGGCCCCAAGAGTGCTGGAGAGGGACTTCAGATAAAGGCCTGGAGGGACAGGACCAGAGCCAATATTCTTATACTGAATGAGCACAGGTTTAGATTACGTGTCAGGAAAAAATTTTTTACTATAAGAGAGGTAAGGCACTGGAATAGGTTGTCCTTGGAGGACTTTCCATCCTTGGAGGACTTTCCATCCTTGGAGATGTTCAAAGCCAGGTTAGATGAGGCTCTGAGTGACCTGGTCTAATGGAAGGTTCCCTGCCCTGGCAGTGGGGCTGGAACTAGATGATCTTTAAGGCCACTTAAAACCTAAACCATTCTATAATTCTATGATACAAAACTAAATTAAATGGTCTTCAGAAAATCCTGAAGATCTCAGAATTAATCAGGAAGCCTGAATTAGCTAATTGTTTGGTACAGAAATATTTCTATGCTGTGCTTTACATATCTGTCCAGTTATTCTTCCTTCAGAAGTAATCTATTTTTTTTGTGATTTTACTCTTAATGAAGTATGTTTCTCCAAAGCACTCTTAAATACTGCAACACTTATAATACCTGTAACAAAATGCAAAAGGCATGTAATGCTAGATGACACTACTGCATAAGTTTGTAGAAAGAAAGGGATTTGTTCCAGAGCATAATGGTTTCCCCTGACTGTGGCATTTCCCATTTTGTATGAACCAGTTTCATGGCCAGTGTTCTAATACTAGGAGTGAGAACCAATTTATAGGACAGTCATAAAACAACCAGCATCACAGTTTAGCACTGATCCTTCCTATTGCATCTGAGGAAGAACTGGAAATTATCTGTGTCACTGGCTGCTGTAGGCAACCACTTGAAAGTTCCCATGTTATAATACCCTATCAGCACTATAAAATAGGTGACCTAAAATGGTGTATTACCAGAAAACTCAGTTTTAATTTAGGTAAGGTTTGAAATACTTTAAATGGCTCAGGCTAACCCTAGGTGGAGCTAAAGATTTGCCATGTCCAGCTAACCTATGCACTAAAAATATACTTGTTTTGATTACATTAACAGAGGTAAAGCATTTTTACCAAATCTACAATTTTGTGCAATGACTAGACTCTCCAAACAATTGTAGCAAACTCCTGAAATAAAGGAAGGATAACAATTTTTTTAGATTAATTGCTGCAAGCAGGGATATGAGCTTGCAGGGGTGCAAACAAGCCCAGACTCAGTAAAGCTAACAGCCTCCTTTTCTCGTAACTTTTACCCACTTGTACTGCCTCCACTGTGTAAGGCAGGTATTTTGCAGTCAAGTCCCTGGCCTGTCTAGATACTGTAAATGTCACCGCTTATCGATAGTGTAAATGTCAACTCTCATCAATTCAGTTATAAATGTACTCCACAGTCTTTAATATTTATCCAGAACCACCACATGGTTTCAGCATCTATAAAAACGTTCCCAAAAGACCTTATGTTGCCAGCTGTCCACTCCTGGTGAAACCTTAAATTATTGGAGAGTTAAATTTCTGCATTGCCTTGTGCTTGTGCTCCTCACTGTTCCTATTCCACTCCACTCTATCCAAAGAGTATGTATATTCCCAGCAGAGCCTGGATGATTAATGCCCAGCAGTATGGAGCTGCTTTGTCTCTCATCTAATCTCCTGTTTCTGCTGAGGGACACTATCCAAAACCTCTTAAAGTTCTTTGTACAACACTACACTAGAAGTGAGGCTCTCATTTTCAAGAGAGCAACTAAGACAAAAGAGGAACTGGAAAAACAGAAGTCACCAAAGAAGGACCTCCTCATGGCACTTCAGAGCTGGCTGCAGAAGCTTGTTTTGGGACCCAGCCTACTTGAGTTCTCACTTGTGTGCTCCATTCCCTGCCTGGTGGTGCCAGGGACAGGTACTGTGCTTCCATCCGTTTCTCTGATAGTGTACTGTAGCATACATTTGAAGGGCACCTCTTGCTTGCTGTTCTAGATGATGAGTTTTATTTATCCTTATAATACTCTCAGCTTATGTCACTCCAACTGTGGTAAAGGGTATACAGTCACTACAAATCAGACATGCTATTTATCCCAACATAGCTGTGAATTTAACAGCCTGCACTTATGGTTCATGAAAAATGGTTTTCAGCTCTGTTCTAAATTTACTCTGCTTTAAGTTAATCAAGTCCTTTTGTTCCCATCAGCAGCTGCTAAAGAGAAAGAAGTATGTGGTTTCAATACTCTTCTCTGAAATGTACATGAAATCAGTGTATGAAATCTCAGTCCACTGAGGTCCTAAAGGTTTCTGCCAGTGACTTCATGGGGCAGATATCTATCCTCTGCAATAATCCGAAATGGTCCTCCCAGCATTTTGTTTTTTCTACTTTTTCTCCAATTTCAGCAGTTCAGCTGCTGTTTTTAAAATCACCTTGTACATTCCTCCTCCATATTTTCCGTTTCCAAGAAATATTCCAGCTTCTTATAACAGACTGCCACAAAGATATACCTATGAGCACCAGTCCAGGGGAATTCATTCAGAACTGCAGCACCTCAGCTCATGTTGGCTGAGTAGAGACAGGTTCACAGTCTTGTGAACTGTACCACTGCTATGATTATTGTTAAATATTGATCATAATAACTTCAAACACTTGTTAACAAAATGTGGAAATTATTCTGTTACAGCCTTGGAAGGATGTTGATCTGCTGGTGCAGTCTATATAAATTGCTCTGTCACAGGAGCATCTGCTTTTGACAGGGTCCCATGAGGCAAACCCAGGCTAAGTGATTTTAGCTAACCCAGCTCATAAATAACATTGGCAATGTTTGTACAAGGCCTGACTTTGCATTTACTGACAGATAAGATCTTACATTCTTACTGCCTTAACTCAGGCTTCAAGAATCTATGGAGCTTGGGTCTCAACTATTAATATTTTTTCAGTAACATGCATTTATGAAATATTAAAATTCCTGTGTAACACTGAAGAGGCCTTTTAACTCTAGAGAGTTCACATATAACTAAATACAAATAAGTAAGAAAGAGGAAGAAGTGAAAAGAATTACCAGAATAGCACATTAAGAAAGGAGGACTTTTATTTAGAATCCTCCTCGTGAATGAATGCAAAATACTGTAAGAAGTATGAAAGCTTCAAGTCCAAATAAAAGAAACTAAAGAGAATGCACAGGATTTAATAGAATCATGCAACTTGTCTGTCGTAAGTGACTAAAATGCATCACTTTAGTCTCCTCTTTCCCCTGCCTTAAACCAGCTTCAGCCATGGGTTTGAAGGGCCTTCCTTCACTCTCCTGCCTGATAGGAAGTAGAAAATTAGTTCACTGGCACATTCTACACAAGCAGCATGAATTACAATCAGCACATGGCAGTACGACATTCACAAAGATTTAAATCTTCCATTCAGTAAAAAACTGTATCTTTTTCCACATTATCTTGCTGATTTATGAAGGATAAAGTTTGCAGTTCTGTGTCTGACAGAATCAGTGTCCCTCTACTCACCTTGAACTCTTTCTCAATGTTGGCAAGCACGGCCAGCTCATTGCTGAGCTCTAAGGCAGTCATGACAGGGTCTTCACTGGACAAAGACAGGTAAGCGGGGCTGGCCAGACCTTTGTAGGCATTGATCCTGGATCTAGAATGGCTGAAGGAGTCATGCTTTTGTTTCTGATTGCACTCGCTGCACTTGCAGAAGTAGTCGTGCGGCCTGTCGATGCGGGCTCCTTTGCGCAGCAGGGTGTGCACGATCTCGTACTCGTGGCAGTGGGCGGCCAGGATGATGGGCGTCACATCGTGGGAAAACCGCGTGCCGTCCTCGTCGTACGCGTAGAAGTCATCGTGCTGGAGCTCCGACTGGCTGGGGCTCAGAGCCAGCCTCTTGCCTTCCGCAAACGCAGGGTGGCTCAGGATGGCTTCCACTATCCGCACGTAGCCTTTGCTAATGGCCAACAGCAGGGCGTCCCCCACGCGGGCCAGGTTCTCCTTCTTCAGCAGCAGCTCTGTGATCTCCAGGTGCTCGTTGGCCACCGCCAGCTGCAGGGCGTTCTGTCCCATGTAGTCCACACAGTTCACATTGAGTGAGGGACACTCCTCCAGCATTTTGCGAACCACGGGAATGTTTCCATACTCGGCGGCATCCAGGAAGCGCTCCTCCTCCAGGGAAAGGCTCGTGGAGTGGTCATTGAACATGTAGGCCGGCCCCCGGCTGGCCTGTCTCCTGCCCTTCTCCCGGAGAATGGTCTGTCGCCGCAGGGCCAGTCTGTTCTCGTTGCCCCGGCTGTGTGCACACAGAGAAATCATTAGTTCTTCTTTATGCAAGGGCATAGCCATTTTGAATAATAATTTAAAAAAATATTCTAATCCTTCATCTGCTGTGTGTTTCGAATGCAGCAGGGACACCAGAAACCCTGCCTTGGATGCATTTTGTAACCACTGTTACTACACAACCTGAGAATCAGTAGCCAGCTACATTTTATTTCAACAAGAAAAAGCTGTCATCAATCATCATTTAAAACTCTACTTTTTTTCCTTATTTTGTCCTCACAGCTCAGAGAACAAGCCACAGTGTGAAAGGAGTCAGCAGCCGTGGGATGAGAAATGAGGGACTGCTTAGGACGGCAGGGGGCACACAAAGATGGAAACTTTCTAAATGCCCTTCTGCTTCATAAAAGCAGTCAGGCAGACTTCACTTGCTCTTATTCTCTCTACTTCAGCAATCATCTAACTTACATTTTGGCTCTGGTTTCTCCTCTTCACCCTGCTGATGTTTTTCTGACATCTATAATTGAATGCTCAGGCATTAACTGAATCTGGACAAGATAAAAGCACATCAAATACATTGTATGACCTCTCTTACTCCCCATCTCCACCATTCTTTTCATTATTACAGTTCATAATCTTGATATGCTATTTATTCTTTCACTCAGGGACTTGCCAACAAATCCTGCTAATTCTTGATTCATGATAGCTCTGAAATGTTGTCCAGTCTGCTACTATTGAAATCCTCAGCCATTTCCAACCATAATTATTAAATACCTCATTAGTAATTATTTAGTGATTATTATAAACAAAGTGAACATATCAAACTTTAGTTTTCTGAGAAATGTTACAAAATATGCTACATTCTCTTTAAAAAGAAGAAAATTTAATTCACTAATTGTCTTATTTAAGCCAATTAAGATCCCAATCTTCAATAGAAATTAAATTGCAAATAATTTTCTCTTCTAGAATCACTGTGTTAATCTATTTAAAATTCACCAAAACTTCATCTTTTTTCTTTACTGAATAGTAGCTTAATTATTCTTTACATACATATGCTCAAATACACTTCACTACATTCAATATTTTCTTCATTAAATACTAATGAATATGAATTTAAATGTCAGTAAAAAAACAGTGATTTGTGACTCTAAATTTCTTCACAAGAAGTAATATTACAAGGTATTATTTATTCTAGGTTGTTTAGATTTAGCTTTAGTATAAATTTCCTTTCTGCTTCTTGCCTTCTCTGTTCTTAGAGATACAGTCCTCTGCAGCACTGGAAATACTTCGAATTGCCAAACTCTTAGACATAAAAGGACCATTTTTCTGCAAGATAATAATAGGTATGGAATGTGGAATATATCACAACTGACAAAGTAGCTATTAAATATAATTATTAGTTTCATTATTTGATACTTTTAACAAATAATTTCTCAGAATTTTTAGTAGGGAAGAACTTCCTCTTGTTTTACAAAATACTTTAAATCAATTTTTAAAAAATTTATTTTTTGTTTAAGTTCATTTTGAAAGCCATTTTTTACTAGTGATAAGTATGAATCCTCTGAACTGCAAAATGTAGCTCTGAAAAAAAGCTATATGAGCTTTATTTTATATTTATCCTAGTTTTCCTGTGTATGCATTGAATTTTGTAAGTTTGCTGTATTTTCCCAATTCGGTGTATTCCTGTGACATCACATTTGCAGAAAATCTGAAAAGCAGTGTGAAGTTTTCATATAAATTTTTTATTTATTTGTTATTTTGTATCAGAGAAGGTCCTTAGCAGTGTGAGGCACTACCTGCATTTAAGGTAGACTGACCTGGGTTTCAATTTAACCAACCAGACAGTACTGAGACCTGGCAGCCTGGGTGCAGAGGGAGAAATCATGGCAAGGTTGCTCTCTATCATCTTTTAAGTGCACCAGGTTTTCCAGCTTTCTTGGCTCCACATTGGCTTCTCAGTTTTAAGAAAACTGATATTTAACTGCAGTAGCAAAATAATCTTAAATGCAGAATCCATCCTATTGAGCAGCATGCTGCAAATTCCCTATCCTGAACCGCTTCTTTCTTCTGTGCAGCAACCAATTACTGCTAAACATAATTTAAATAATTTATACTGAAGTTATTTAATGGAAGAACAGAATCTAGGAGGTTGGAATAGACCTCCCAGATCATCAATTCCAACCTCTGACTGATCACTAGACCAACAAGATCGCTTGACAACTAGACCAAAGTACCAAGTGACTGCACCACCTCCCTGGGCAGTCCTTTCTGATGCTTAACAACACTTTCCATGAAGAAATTCTTCCTAATGTCCAACTTGAACCTCCTCTGAACAGATTATAAACAGATAATAAATTCAACTCACAAAAAAATTGTATTTTTAAAACTTCTTCCAAATAATAAAGATGTGTTCAGTGTAGATTCAAATCTTAAATTAGTTGTCAATAACATAATTGATATAAAATGTACATCTTTATGTGCCCTGCAAAACTAACCCAATATAAAATTATTTTGTTAGTATTTCATCCTTGAACAAGGAAACAAACCATTCAACAGAATTTTGGTCATTATTTTTTCCTGAGATGCATCAGTTTCAGCAGTCTGGGATGATTAACTGACCCAATACAATGCTTATGGGGACAGATCTTACTGTTTAAAACTGAGGCAAAGGAAACACTGAGTACCTCAGCCTCACCTGAGTCTTTTGTCACTGGGTCCACCAGCATAATCAGTCTCTGGTGGTGAAGTGACACAGCCCATAACCAAAAACTGCTGTTCGTTAAACACTTCCTCTTTCATTTGTCAAATAATGGAAAGAGATTATATTTCTATTCTAGCAATACATTCAGCATGGTTTATCAAAGCAAAGGGTGATCATCGCTAGTGAAGAACACTTAGAATTAGTGTCTTTGTCTAGTACCAGTTCCTCTTTCCTAGCCTGTATTTAAAAGAAAATCATTGCTTAAATGGGATATTAAAGACATGGATTCCTTATAGAGTAGCTCATCATCTGAATTAGAACCTATTATAGAATGAAATAGAATATATTTTTATTGTTTGCTGGCCTGTACCACATGTCTGGTGCAGACCTCTAGAATCTCAATGTAATCACTTTTTGCTGCATCAATGCATTTCATATGTATGAAATGAACATCCTGGTTTGTCCATTTGCAACTACAGTTAACTAAATTTAAGGGTCTGTAATTCAAACTGGTTCTTGCAGCACCAGGCTACAAATATGTTTAACTGCAACACAGAAAGATGAACTTTTGTTTTATTATTTTTGCTTAATTAGATAGAGAAGCAAACATTACTTCAGGAGTCTGTTTAGAAAAGAACAAGACACTTGATTGCCTCCAAGCACAGAGAAAGGAATTTTAGGATCCAGAAGGGTATGTTCAGTCCTGTTATATTCTGATGTTCTTACATTTATTTTAAATTCACTAAGGTCCTTCCAGTTTATTTTTTCTTAAAGAGATGCCCATGTCACAGGTAGTGGCCACATACATTTTAAAGCCACTTGAAACCTCATCCTTCCCAGACTATAACTGTTGGTTGCAAGACACTATCAATGTACTTTGGTAAAAATGCAGTCTAAAGTACCATACTCATTATTCCTTAGTACTGAAGAGCCAGTATGACCAAGGCTGGAATACTGTCTTCACTCTGGATATCGTATTACAGGAAGGAGTTAGAAATTAGAAATTAGAAATTAAAAAATTAGAAATTAGAAAAATTTAAATTAGAAAATTAGAAATTAAATGCAAGAGAGCAACAAAGGTCACACAGTCTCCACCATATCTTCCACTTGAAGCATAGTAAGATTAATTCTGTGAATTATACAGGATGGTACTCCACTCATCTCACTTCCGCCCTGGAGCAGTAGAATTCTAGTATAAATTAGTCATTTTTATCTTCTCTGTAGAGGAGATGAAAAGGAGAGACATTTCTCCTACCTACTTTATAAATGGAGAACCTGTATTTTTCCATTGTTACAAAGAGAATCCCAGCAGATTACGTGAGAGGCCTCCTTTAATGCATAGAATTGAACAGGAATATAGACCACAGAAGGATGATGAAGTCCCTTACAAGCACAGTTATCAATTTCCATTAAAGTATCAGACTGTCTTGAGGAAATTACTGTCTTGCTGAAACTTGACTGTCTGTCACTAATCACACTTGAAAGACAACTCTTGAATTTAACTGCTCTAGTACTCCTAAACATTAACCTAATTTTCAGCCTAAATTTAAAAATCACCAATTTAGATCTATTTTACTCAAAGTAAGTACCACTTTCCCCTGGAAGTAGTTACCTGCAAAACATAAACTCACTGCAATCATATCCCCTCTCAACCTTCTTCTTATTGCTGAGTGAAATTGAACTCCTCTCATTTCCTGCTATGTCCACGTGGTTAAATCTGCCACAGAACAAAACCCTTTTTGAGTAAAGATTCCTAAACTTAAAATACAGTAATCCCTTGTGTCAATGTTTGTAGTAAAATGATTTGACACCTTTTTTGGTGCAGTACATCTCTGGCTTTCTCTCGGGTGCCTTTACATCCAAGAAATCATTTAGGCACTATGGATTCTCCTGCAAGGCAGAATTCTGCCTTTGCTGACTTTCCTTAATCAGGTGTCAGACAATGAGTCTCAGATTTATGAACTGAAAGAACTGTGCTGAAAGATCTGATTTTGACCCTCAATTCCCTCTCATGATATGAACTGTCATTACAAAGAGTTGTGAAGCTGGGAAAGTTTGGACATGGGAAACTCATGGGCACGTGAGTATCCACAGCATTAGAATCCAAAGTAAAATGTTTTTTAGGAGATTCTGCAGTATCTGCTAGAAGCTAAACAAGCTTGTATAGTGACCGGTTAGAATCCTCATCTTCATTTACTCACTTAAAAGAGCTTATAATACTTTAAAATTATCTTGTAAGAGTAATCTCTTAATGCATTTAAACTTGAGGTTTGGCTTTCCTTAGAAAGTTTTTAACCTTTAGAAGAAGACTGAGCAACATCTCAAGAAATCGGAATATACAAACACAAAAAAATCTGACTTTGCTACTATCTTCAGGACCATGCTTTAGTAAGAGACTACACTGAAGTCCCTGAGTTGCATATATTAATACAAAACCAGACATAAAACCTGCTGTTCTCACGAAAAGAAAATAAATGTGTACTCATGTACACTGCCAGCAGTACAAATCTACAGGCTGGAAACACATCAAGGAAAAAAGGAGACCGACACTACTGGCAGCATCCTAAAAAAAAAAAAAAAAAAGTCAGAGACAAATGCTCTCAGAGTAAACTAAATGGAGACAGTTGTGTTGACACACTGGTTTAATCACAGACTCCTCAGTCTTGTGGAAGTCAAGAATTTTTAAAACTGTCCAATCACTGTGACAATAGTATCCACTGTTTGTTCAATAAGGTTTATTTTAGTTGAAACCATTAGTAATCACTTCTGAGCCAACTCTGTGGGGAAGCTTCCAGAAAACTTGAAAGGCCATGAGCCTATTTTCACAAACAGAAGAAAAAAGCTAAATTAAATCAATAATTTTCAAATTTAATTCTCTTATGCTATTGGTAAACTGTCGATAACTAGCAATTAGCTACGAGATCAGATAGAAGTAATACCAAACAAGATCATCAGCACCAAACACCCAAGAATAAATTAGCTTGAAACTATCTAATTATTTGGATTTGGATGTTCTGTTCTTCTACTGCTGTTTACCATAGTTCTGCATAAAAAATATAAAAATATATGTAGCATATAACATAGTATTATATATAATCTACCAAACACATTTTATAAAATTATATATTGATATACATAAAATAATAGCAGCATGTACAAAATTAAATAATATAAACTCCATATAACCAGAAACAAGATGAGAGCTTAGACAGACACATGGTGCGGACCTCTATATGATACCATGCTAAGGGGCAGAAAATGACAGGCTGCAGAAAGTAAGATTAAATTGAAATTCTAAATATAAAGACAGTAGACATCTTGAAAGAAGTATCTGAAAAAACTTGGGTTTTCCATCCTTTGGCATGAGGATCGAAGGTTCCTCCACAACCCTTAGAAGGTGGTGGTGAATTACAAGTGAGCTGGGGCTGAAAAACACTATAAATAACAACCAAAACCATCTGTGGACATGTACAATAAAGCTTACAAATAATCAGTGACAGTGGCTGTCTTAGAGGTAAGAAAACCCCATAATGAACATCCTTTAAGTATTTAATTTTATAGCAGATGAAAGGTGCAAGTAAGAGTATTTTTACTCTTGTGGGGTTTTTATCAGAAGATGTACATCTAACACATAGTATGAAATATATCATCTTTAAGACTTTTATTTGAAATTTTGGCAAAAATCAACTTGCCTTCTGCAACTGTCCTGGAGTTCTTTCTGAGACCTGGACTGTCAAAGCATTTTTGTTTACAGTCTGCTGAGAAGTGTTTTCTCCAAGCTGATTGATTATGTTGTGCAAATGCTTTTGTCCAGAAGCAGTTAAAAACAATTATGTTTTAGAGAGTACTTCATCAATCACAGTTGGTGAACCTGGAAGGGTAACAGTCTGACAAACATCTTCTTCAGGAAATAACAAAAGATTATTTTCACTCTCCTGCAAAGTAGTTTAGTGGCTATCTAATGGATGATGCAGCCAACATAAGGCAAACAACCACTTCACAGGCTCCTTATTCCATTTGTCATTCATTCATCCTAATTTTTACCCTTAGTTGAGAATAAAACCAATGGCTTATTATTGATGAAGTAGCTTCCAACCACTGAAGTGGGAATGACAAGTAAATAGAAGTATTTAGGAAAATGATTGGGAAAACAGAGTCTGAATAAAAATGGCCTAAAGAGAAAAAGTAACCTGAAAAACTGTAACCGAATCAGCTTACAGATTCACCAGGAATAGCACATAAAAGGTTATAGCACTCGGATTGCTTGAAGCTTTTAAAGAGGGGTGTGAGATTTAAATTCTTCCCTGAGAAAGAAAGAGAGAAGAGTGTTTTACCAGCCCAGAGGCTTTTATACACCACAACTGCAAAGCAAAGCAAACAGATCCACAAAATATTCTGCGCTGGAAGGGACCACAAGGATTATTGAGCCCAGCTCTGATGTAAACAGCCCACATGAGGAACAAACCCAGAACTTTGGTGTAACTAGCACCATGCTCTGACCGAGTTAATCTCAGGGTCAGCATAGGAACGTAAAGCAAGGCAGATGACATGAAGAAATGGGTTGAGACTGCTTAGCATGGAGTGTCAAAAGAGATCATTCCTTTCTTTGAGGATTACTATAATTTTAAGCTTTAAAAGACTTCTATGGATCTGGATTTTTTAGGTCTGAACATTGAGTTGTACCCGAGCAAATTCATAATTTTGTGCTGGCTACTGAAAACATTTGACAATAAACTTTACATGTAATGTTTGTCACCTAATTTTAGTGTCATTACTGAATTACATATGAATTCCTATTTTCCAGTAGTTGATCTTGCTCAGAATGGTGTTTAGCTATGTCTGCAAAACAAGTTCCTTTCCATGTAACACCTGTTCAAACATTTTTCCTCAACTCATATTTCCTCAAATGTGAATGCACTCACATTTTAAAACACACTTTAATTAAAGTGTAATTGCCTATTTTCACAGCTTATTTGATCAGCCTCAACTCTGAGGTTGTTTAAAGATAGGAAATATTTCTTTTTTGGCAGTGTTTCTTGCAGAAGGTGGCATAGAATACTGGTGTGTGCCCACCTGACAGAACATCTTATTAATCTTGGCACTTGATAACACCACTGTTCTCCTCTATACCCAGCATCTAATAAAAAATACAGGATTCCACATTCCTTACATGTTTTTCAGGAAGTTCCTCTTGGTGCCTACTGTATAACTTACTTACATCCTCTGCCCCTCTGGAGACAGACCATCCAAAGTTCACTTGTTTAAGTAAAACAAAGCTTGAAGAGTCTTAATAATCAAATTAAAGCTAGTATTTTATCTTCTGGACTGGGAATAAAAAGGAAAATTAAAAGACATAAAATATAAAGTATGACTTTAACATAGTTTTATATGCTGGCTATTTTGCTAATTTATGGGTTTTATATGAATACCTGAAGTACATCACAGTCTTCAGTGTCACATTTTTATGGAGGTATTCTACTTACATAAGCCAAGGAATATGTTAAATTCTGTATTGCTGCAGTCATTTGGAGATGAAGTAAACAATTCTTCATTTCTGAAGGTTTCTATATGGCTTTGTATTTGGGGCTTAAACAATTTATACAGGTCTATCTGAGTTTGCATGTTTTGTAAAATTTAATGTCTTGTTCAGCCCCCAGTTACCTGGTAGTGCCTAATTTTGTCACTGCAGCTGGTGGTCCTTGTGGAGACTCCTTCTGTCAGCCCTGGAACTACTGCCCCTTTCAGAAACTCAGTTTTCTGGTCAAGTGCTTTCGGTCCATTGCAAGGCACACCTTTTGCAGAGCTCTCAGTAGTGTACAGTGCAGCTGCCTGCCAGCAGTCTGCTGTGCCCACCAGCTCTGGGGAGTTATGGCTTTCATTACTCATTTCACTGCGAGATGACTATCAGGAAGTCTACTGTAGACAATTGCCAGGTGCCTGCTTGCCCCAAGAAAGCTTCTCCTCTCCACTAAGTATCACTGGCATTTCTGTCTTAATAAGCCACTGAAGTTAGCAATTTAAGAATTCCAGGCCTGACTTTATCTGAGAAGGATAAGAACCATTTATTTACTTAGATACGAATCCGCTGAAAAAGTATGTCCAGTTCATATTAGTCACCACTGAAGTTTCTACAACTCTCTTATCATTATTAATATAATTTTACTCTCAATGATTTGTAGACTAAATCACTGAAGCTAACAGGTAATTTTTTTTAAATGAAGCTAAAACTTTGTTCAGTTAGAAGGATCACAATCAATACAGTGGCTGTAACACAAACACACCTGTCTTTCTATGACAAACATGCCTCTATAAACAGAACATTATTACATTGCAGTGAAGTAGCAGACATCAACACCATAGCCCTTGCTACTTTCTCAGAGCTCCTTAGGAATCAGATAAAAGCAAAACCCACTTCTCTTATATCTCATGGAATGTTGTGCTACCATGCAGCACGTGCTTTAGTGCTGTGTCCCACTGGTTATAAATAAAAGCACTTTAAATAGAGTGTGGATATTTGTACCAAGGCTAAAACTGGATACAAACAAAGCAAACTTCTATTACATACAAACGACTTGATGTTGGTCCTCAACTGTTGGAAACCCTGAGATTCCTAACAAGAAAATATCCTTTAAACAACAAACTAAAGACAAGGGTCAGTGTTTTATTTCTCCAAATCCTGTTACACAAAATGTTGATCCCATAGAGATAGAGGGATGAATTGAATTTCTTTTTTTTATTTTCAGAAGGATAAGGTCTAATTTCTATTCAATTAAACTGGTTAACTCCTGTCGTGTCATAATTTATACAGTGCAGAAGTTTTGCTAACTCCTTCATAAATTAGGTCAGGGTGCTGTTTCATGTGCATTCTTGCAGAAACACTCCAAACCCTCTGCTCTGCTTTGGCTGCTTATGGCTACTGTTGTACCATCCAGTATCCTGACAGACATGCTGGGATATCTGCAGGCTGACCCCAGGCATGGAGCTATCTAAATGAAAATTAACATTTCTGAAATAAGCAAACTCCTCTTCTCCCCTACACCCCACAGAAGAATGCTTACTCTAAGCCCAGCTCTCCAACCCAGCTGACCATACAGATGGCAAACCCTTGTGCTGTTCCGTGGTAGGAGGCAGTGTGAGGACAGGAATCAGTGGCAGGAGGTGACGAGAGAAGGACATTTGATTCTAATACCAGTCTGTACCACAAAGACTACTGTCTACAGTAGTCAGACACAACTGTGTGTTTTCTTCTGTATTTTCCCTTTGTTGAACCAACCTACTGTGAGCTCTTACTCAGAACAATGGGCTAAGATGCAAAATAAAGGGGATTTTTTTTTAAACCAGCATTTTGTATTCACTCATGAAGTGATCTATCTATGATGATGACAGATGATCTAGAAGACAGGGGAAAAGCAGAATAGACAATTTCATGTGGATTTTCTCTATCAAGCTCTGGGTTGTGCTTTCCCATTTCACAACCATATATACAGAACCTGGGTGTATTAATCATATTTAGACCAGTAACAGTGGTCCTTCAGCTGAAAAAACTGGAAAATTCAAACTTGAAAGACACTACATCTCTAGTTTTAGTGAATCCTAAACAGAAAACAGGTTGAAATCTATGGGTCCAGAAGGACCAGGTTATTTTCTCACCAACTAATGCTCTCCTGTCCACTCACTGTCTACAGTTCAGAAATAAGATGCCTGCAGTTGGCACCCTGCTCTGATTCCCTGCCCCAAAGACTACTCATGCACAGCTCTCTCTTGCCCACATTTCTGAGCCCCCATAAGGCCACTAATGAAGATCCCAGAGACTGGTTGGGAGCTGATAAAGATTAGAGGCCTATTTACACACACATATATACAAACACACCCCTTCTATCTAGAGAACATATGCCCATGCACAGACAGAACAACATATTTAAACCTATCTGGAGACATAACATCACCCTTTCATAGTTTGCATTTTCCCTCTGCCATGTCTTCTTCGATTTTGACCACCAATAGGCATGTTTTAAAGTAGCACTTGGAGGGAGAGTTAATCACTTATTCTGCCTGTCCTTTTATTTGTATTTATCTTTTTTTCAGGAACAAGTACAAGCAGAGCCTGTAACTTATCCCCACAAAAGAAACTGAAGAAAAGGGAGCAGGAAGTAAATTAGCAGATTACTGGTCCAAAACAAGGCAAAGGTAGTGCTCCCTCATACTGTGCAGTTAGTATGTGCAATGTGCCACACAGTGCTACAGGTGATAAAAGCTAACAATAGGCTCAAGGGGCAGCTAGACAAATTCAGCCAAATAAAATCCACTGCTGGGATTGAATTGCATCTTTTATATATATATTTAGGCATAGAATCATGTGTATACCAAATAATATATGTAATTGTATATAGGCACCTAACTGAAAAGCTTTTCTTGAAACATTCCCATGTCTGTAGGTGTTTGCATAGCCTACAGCATATTTCAAAAGCTTCTCTTATAATCTATTCCAGTCTCAATAGTTTTAGTATTTGTATCACATAGATGTGTCCATGTTGTAAGAATTTAGCTAAACAAAAATTATTTTTATGGATATTTTGTTATGTAAACTTGAGTATGGATAATTAAATTAGGCAACAGGAAGGTACATCTATATACTAGAGACAAAATTACATTTGTGTTTCTCCTCTGAGTAAAGCCACTATCTATCAGAGAGACACGGAATCTGATTTAGTACAGTGGTAATTTAGAGTTAATGGATTCATGTTTATAAAAATCACTTCACGCCCAAGAGAAAAAACTAGACTCAAGAGGTTAGTGTAAATAAATTTAAGGAATAGAAACTGTCCTGTGCTGCAGTCTTTCCTGAGAATTTGAAGAACTCAAGTGTTCAGACAGCTGATCTTAAGTTCCTCTATAATAAATATCAATGCCTGAAATTAAACAACGGCTTCAAAGACACTAATGTCTGTGTACAATGTACCAGAAAGACAGGGGAATCAACTATTAATTGATTAGCTCTGTAGCAGCCCATTCTTCATCAGCCATTCCAGGGCTGAAATGCCAAAGTTCAATGGCATGAGCTCTCAATGCTCCTGCGAGAGCCTATAAACTCTCCAGCAACAGTGGTGGGTGGACTACTGGTACCATAGATCATCTTCTAAATCTCACTCCTCCTGCCTTTGCAAAATCTTATACAACTATGGCTCACAGCTAGAGAACAACACCAATGTAAGCCTCATGATCCTGATGATCAACTTCTTCCTACATGAGTAATTAGCTGTAAAAAACACAGCTGAAGAAAATTTCCCTCTGTGCTCTCCCAACACAGTTTGAACTTTGAGTTCTTTAAAGTACCTGACAGCACAGTCAGAACCTTTTTCTAATAGCTCCCCTCATCTGAATAGTTCACGCCATAATATATGATATTGCACAGCATATTTTGACCTTTAGAGAGGAAAAACACTAGATGCAAGTACATGGGGTTTCAGTTTAATAGGATTTAATCCCATTTAATAGTGCTTCAGACTTAAAAAGCTTAATACTGCTGAGACCAGGTGATTTTGAAATAAAGGCAACAAACCTCAGACACCTAATTTAGGATAACTGGGCAGTTCATACTTTGTGAAACTATGGTTTAAGGCTGTCTGCAGCCAGGGAAGTGACACTATCCACAGTCACTATCTCATATTCCCAAGGCAAAGAGTAATGGCTGGAGAGGTAGGGCCCTTGAGTACAGTCACGCATTTATGAGCTCCAGCCAAATCCCAGCTGTGGAACCACTGGGGCTGTGACTCCAGATGGCCACAGTTGAAAACTGTGGGTAGGTGCAGCATGTGAAAGACTGCTTAAATCTGTGAAACAATGAGCAAACCTAACCTAGCAGCCTTTAGTAAGAGCATTGAATCCAGTATTCTGCTCTGCTTGCTAGAATGGACAGATCTGCAGAGACTGCACACAGGTGCAAGGAAGATTCTGGTTGAATTTTGTGGATCAAAAAATGGAAAACAGAAAGAAAACTTAAGCAATGCTGGGGAAGGGTATATTTAAGTCATGCCTCAGATATGAAACAATGTCCTATTACAGTCCTGAGGCATTAGCCTTCTGATAGCAGAGAGGTTGCTATCAGAAGCCGTTTAAAAATTAATTTCACTTCAGCTCATAATGTTGTAACCTTCAGGAAGATATTTTAAGAGCAGAGAAACTCCACACTCTTGCCAGCATTGCTATTCTTCAGTTTATTTTAACTGTGCCCTTTTACCACAGTCATTTTCATTCTGCTGGGGTTTTTTTTTCCATTAACTGAATGCTGCTTACTGACATATGTGTTAATTAACCTCATTTGTGAAATGCTTCTCCCCAAGCACTTTCTTAACTCCTTCATTTATTTTTAAACCAACACTTATTAGAGACAATATTGTCACCTACTTTATCCATATTCAAAATCTGCCAGAGGATATTAATAAATTGCTTGTAAATAATAATATACAATAAAATTAATATGCCAAAAAAACCCTGAAAAACACCACAACAGTCTTCTCAATAAATTGAGTTCTAGTTTTGTGTGTAAAATTAAGGCTATTTAAGGCACAGATAGGCTGCTCTTCACATGGTTTGAACCAAGAAAATAGCTGTTAATAACAATCAACTGAACTAGATCAGGCAGAAAAAGTATCCTACTTAGAAATTCTTCAGGGAATACATGCAGTGAAAATGTTGCACAAACGTTGCAGGGAGATACACTAGATTCCAGCTGACAGGTAACTACCTTCTCAGGTAATCAGGGCTCAAAATCCCTTGCCCTGTAATTGTAAGAATAAACGTAGAGCTTTTATCCCTAAAATGCAACAATCCAAAACAGATTAAAAAAAAAAGAAAAAAAAAAAGAAAAAGAAAAGAAAATAAAAGAAAAAAGCTCATCTACCATTTCTATTTCTGATTCTTTAAAATACAGAGGGTACATTTACTTTCCCAGAAAACATGGTACAATTTTTTTCAGGATGTAGGACAGCCTATGTCTCTCCTGTTTGTGCTATTACCACTTTTCAACTTTCTTTCACCCCTGAGACATAAAGAAACCCAGAAGTATAATAAATTCTCCCTTCTGACAGAAATAGGCTGCTGGATAACTCCAGCCTTAGCTCCCTTCTATCAGGAAAAGATCCATCTATGGCTGTTTCTTGGTTTCTGGCAATTGGCCAATATCCTATTTCATCTTTCACTCAACACCATTTTACCACAGTTCATAATCTCCAGCAAGGAATCTTGTCAAGTGATTTCAGAACACATAAGACATATCACTTATCTCATGCAACATTTTTATGGTGCTTAGAAAGGACTTCAGAAAATTAACAAGGCATGCTCCCTTGTTTTCAAACCTTCCTGCTACTGAAGGATAAATCCTTTATTTTCAGGACATCCCCAACTCCTCGAACCATAGAAATGTCAGAGGGTTCATATAACAAACTATTCTTTAAATTAAAATGTTATAATTATACACAGTGTAGATAGCTGCTTTTTCACAAACCGTTTTAGAACAACCCAGCAAAAGAATGGAAGATGGACACTGAAGTACAAGAATTGGAAATAACACAGCTGTATGTCTTGTCATACACAGCTTGGGTTCACTTTCCACTTCCAAGAATGCAGAATTTCCATTCACACATTTTATAGCAAACAGTGCTAAATCTGCACAAAGAGCAGGTAATCTTCTACAGCTACTGATCACTGTTTTAAGTGATAACTAGGGCATTATACTGAGCCCAGATAGTCATTACTTTTTCAGCAATTTTTAACTCTGAAATAATTCAGTGTTAAAAGGGGAATCATTATTCTTCATTAGATTTACTAACCACCTCAAACGATTAGTTTTGAAGACTGCTTAATTAAACTCAATACATGCACTCTGTATTCCTTTTAAAGCATACCATTTTCTTGCCTTTTTTTTTTTTTTTTTTTTTTTTGCCTGAGCTTTCCGAGATCACTGGTGATGCAGAGTAATCAGAACATGACAGGTCCCTAGTTGGATTTTCCTGATGCAAAATCCTAATTTTATCCTGAATACACCCCATGAACATGCAACTGTTATTGATATAGAGATGAAGCAAGTATATGGAAACTGAAATGAATCAGATTGAAATTGCCTCTGGAATGAAAAGGTATGCTGAAGTACTTCAGGCTGTGCAAGCTTCAACTATACGTGAGAACAATTGCTGTCTACCTACAGCTCTGTTCTCCTTAGGAGATTTGTCTTACATTGCACAAAAAAATCTGTCTCTCAATGCAAACAATGAATCTACCTAAAATCTATGTAAATCTTGACCTTCCAGGAATAAATAAAAATAGTGAACTTAGGCTGTAGCCAGTTTTGATAAATAAAATAAATTCACAACTTCAGAAAAAGAAGTACCAGACTGGGATGAAGTAAGGTAATTGTGTTCACAGAAGCTGTCATCAAACAGGCTTTCAAATACTTAGTGACTTGTTAAGGAGAGGAGTTTGTGCAATACTTTAATTCCACACTGATAAAGGATATCAAGCAAATGTATTGGGCTGTTTTAGAAGGTATCCAATCAACCTATTCAACATTAGTCAAGCTGGTAAATAGTCCAGGGTCACCCTGAACTGTTTTTTCTACCAATGAGCAGAGAAAGTGATACATCCCAAAGTCTAGTCCTCAGCTCCTTATGCCAATGATCAAATTCTCCTTACAGACAACCTGCACACTGCCCAAAGAAAACCCTTCTGCAGAGACACCTGATATCTCCATATACAAGACAAGCAACAGGAAATTATCTCTACTCTGAAAACCAAAGTGAGAGTATTCCAGCGCCTACTACTAAAAGGAAAAAAAATCAAATTTTCTCATTTGCAGAAGCAGAAACAATTCTGATTACCTAAAACTGTGCTGAATTTAGCTTAAAGAATTTTGTAACAGTTTGCCTTAGTCTGCCACAAGTCTTCATTGCTGCTCCATTCTAGAGTGGTAGCTTTGGTTGGAAACACAGACAAAACTAGATTTACTCCTTCACATTTCATTTAAATTACATAAAATTTCCCCCCTTTTTCTTTCTGCGTGACCTAAATAAAAAATTCTTGTAAGTAAAGAAAGAGCTTTTACTTTTTTTCTTAAAAATACTTTGCATTTTACAAAAGTAATTTTGCATTTATAAATAAGTAATAGTGATATGAAGCATCTGGGCCAAGTTCACTGTAGAAAAATTAGGTCAGCTATCTAAAAAAGTGAACAGATTCATTTAATGCTATCTCTAGTTTCAGAATGGATTCATTTCTTACTGAAGCACCTTTTGTGCCTCCTTAAATGCGTGGCACCAGCAGATGTTAAAAATTCTATGAAATACATGGTAGATTATCACAGTCTTTCTTTTTGAGATCTGCATTTTGGATATTGTGTTTTCTGTTTCTCAGTCATGAAAAATACCACTGGGGGGGAGGGACAGGCATTATGGGAGCCTGAGAAGAATTATGTAGAAGAGAACAGACTTCTCTTACCCATTACAAGAAAATTTACACTAACAGTTAAAGAATTCCGAGCAAATAAAAATAGCTTCAAAACTGAATACAAGGAAAAGATGTAATAAACTAGAAACAGTGGAAACAGATGTAAAGAGCTGACTATTCAATGTTCCTCATAAAAACCACTCAATTTTACCTTTATCCTGATTAAAGCATTTTGTATAAATGACAATGCCCCAGAATTACACACAAATACAAAACCTAAGGACCTTCTTCTCAGGTCTTCATATATGAGTTGTTGTACTATTTCTTCCTGTCCCCTCTTCATCAGTTTCTACATTGGTCTCTATTGGGCCAGAGATTTTAACAGAATTTGTTCTAGCTCTTTTTAGTTTATTCCACTCTCAAGACAGGTCAGTAATAGCAATAGTATGCTTATTTGCAGTGTCAGTCTCATCTTTCCCAAGAAAATTGGTACGTTTCCATTGCTATGGCAAGGAGAAAATAAATTTAATACATTATGTTCCCTTTGTCTGCGTCATCAAACATAACAGTCCATTTATCATGGTCTAGCTCTTCAGTGTTCCTTTGCATAACTTTTCATGCATAATGCAATAGCTACAGCAATCACAACAGCTTTAAAATACTGAAATGAGCAATACTGAGCAATAATTAACTTGTTGAAAGGATGGTAAATTTATTGCAAATTTATTAGAGAAGAAAAACAATACCATGACAGAGAACACTTATTTCCTTCAACTTTTGCTGACTCTGGGACATAATTTCTCGAGTTCATTTCCATTAATAAAAGAAGATAAGCAAACATTAAAATATTTTTAGATTAGTTAAAATTGGAAACAGGCAATCAAAATAAGTATTATCAAATATCAAGCAATAGCACTGGAACATCATCAACGACATGAGTCTCAACTGCACATTTTTTCTTAGAGAAAAGAAAACCTGAATGAAATCTGAGAGTCTTCTGAATAGGACTGGCTGAACTGGCTCATAAAAAATTGGCTGAATGACCTAAAAGGGTTGTGTTATAACACAGCTCTATCAGCAAGCCCTGCTGACAAGAAGGAATATAATGCAAGAAACCCCTGACTCATAAACATACTTCTCATGTTGGCACCTGGGTTACTTATGGCACTTCAAGAAATGAAAAAATGGCAGTCAGTTGATCCGAAGGGGAAAAATGTTCTTTAAATAGGGAATAGCATAATTATAGGAAAAGTTAAAAATCAGGAATTCAGGTCAGGACATGACTCAAGAATACAAACTCTGTTTCCTCTCTTGGACTCTCTTGGACATTTCTCTGCAATTGTAAAATTCATGGGTGTCAGAGGCAGCCTGAATTTGGATCATACTCATTTCAGAAAAATGAGCTGTCAGCCCATTTCTGGCTGCATATCACCTCTTCTTTTGCATCATAAAATCAGCAGATCCTGGCTGAGGCTTTAGTGTGGCGTAACAGGATTACACCACTTCTATTCCCAGCTGTACTGCTACTATTCAGGGTCTGTGTGTGCAGCAGGAAAAAAAAGAATCAACAAAAAACCAGAAAAACAAACCCAAACACAAAACTAGTGAAATAGCAGCTGGAGAAGCATTTTGATTATTATTTCCACATGAAATTATGGACAGTATCAATAATGTATTAAGGAAACAGTCTGAATATGTTGCTGTCTTACACTGCCAAAATTCATGTTACCTAATACCCAGGAAAGGCTTCTTACACTTATTATAAATTCCACAGAAATACTGCAAACCTGCAAGTAGACCTCCCAGCTGAGTAAGTGTTTCAGGGGAAGTAAAAAGAAAGCAAACTCCAGGTAAGAAACTTGCAGATGTCACTATGTGGAACACTGAACATCCATAACCTACTTGGCTTTTATATCTGCTGGCTGATTCTGTCTCCCTAAAAAAGGTTTTTTGAATTAAAAAAATTCAAGCTGAGTCCTCTTCCCTCAAAACAGCAGGAACTCAAGTCCAAAACCTGATGACAATAAAGGAAAACATTCCCCTAGATGTTAATTCATTTGGAATAAGACCAAAGGATGAAGCAGCTTATTTTCTAGGGAAACTTGTTTTTTGGTTGTTCTGAAATTCATTAGTGAGGAAATGAAAGGTTTATTGACTTCAGGCATGGAGCAAACCCCAAATATTAACTTGGGATTCTCTGCAGGGCAATCAGTGCAAAGTTTAAAAAAGGTCTTAAGTGCTTTGCTTAGTGTCAATAGGACACGTTTTAATCTTGATCTTCAAGGTCACAAGCTAATTACTAAATCGTCGTTTTTGTGCCTTAAAAGGAAAAACAAGTGCTTGCATCCTATGCTTGGTGTCAGTGGCCCCCAGATGTAACCATTAATTTCTGTCTGCTTTTGCTTCTGGAAAGAATATAATTGTGCCACCAGATCCCTGAGCACCAGGGCTTTTTGCAAAAGAAAAATTATTAAAAACTGAGAAATAAACATCATAAAATAGATCTGGAATAGAACACCACCTTTTACAGTCGCCATCATTATGCCCAGGATTTTTTTGTGTTGAACACTGTCAGAAACTAGATAATGCTCCCAAATAACCTGTTTTGTTAGGATTAAAGAAGTATGTCCTAAATGCTGCCCTTGGTAAAGAACTAATAAATGTCCTGTGTTTTGTGAAACATCACTTCTTGTGTTCTGTTTTCTGAGCTTCTGAAATTGCTTTTGTGACAGGGAGCCACAGCTCTTTGCATGAGTTACCCATATCTGGTTATGACTATGTACATCAAAACTGCCTTTGAGACTACACCAGAATAAAACCTCACATCCATTTCACGTGTCCTAAATTCAATGACATGACAGGAGTTATTTGAAAATACTATGCAAAACTAAATAAATAGCACTCATCTTATGAGAAAGGTTTTGCCCTTATGATTGTTTACTGATGTACCTCCTAATTCTTCTAATCCTTATTTTTCTGGCTGCTCCATGGACACCCAGGAAGCCTCAGAAGAACTTAGAGGAAATCTTGATCTCTACCTTTATGAGCACCATCTGTCACAATTACATTTTTTCAAAGATGACAAACTGACAATCAAACACAGTAATTAACTATCACAGCTGTCTGTGGGTTCCCTGTACATGCCCTGTCACCTCAATCAATTTTATGGCAAGGCTAAATATGTATGAAAATGCAGGGTTCATATGGTCATTAATGGCTTTGCCACTCTCTAAGTTTCATTCGGAGAGGTTTCAGAGAACATTCTCTCATAATAATGCTCTATCATCTCAATTTTCAAAGTAACAAGCCAATTTGTGGCTTAGCCCATAAAGGGACATTTTTAGATAAGTAAAATGAGCAAGGAACGAATGTGTATGCATTTGTGGATAATAGGGTTTGAAGGAATCAGGATATAAAAACTGGTGTTTAAGGAACAAGTACTGTAATTGTTCCCAGTGCTGAAGTCCAGATACTGGGCAATAACTTATAAGAAATATCAAAATACGCCATCAAAGTCAAGTCACAGAGTCAGCAAAGCTCGGTATGGTTAAGTTTATAACTTTATAATAAATCAATGCTTCAATGTGTTACTTCATTTTAATCACAAGTCAGAGAACAAGAAGCTCCTTACCACCTCTTTTGACTTTAATTCCTAAATGCTTTTTGACAGAGTTAGTAAACTAATGACTTTCCTTTGAATGGCTGCAGAATTTTTGAAGGACTGTATGAATGCCAGCAACTCTGCCTAGGACCAAATTAGACTCTGATTCTTACACTGTTACACAGAAGGTTTCAACACACCTGAGCAGAATACTCCAGGCATTTCCAAATACTCCCTAAAGAGGACTCAGAACACTGACTCACTCACATTTCCACTGCTGATGAGATATGAAGGAACTCTTCTGTCAAGCAGTCTCCCTCCTGCTGTGCAGAGTCTACCTCACTACACTAGATCTTTCTGACTTTAGCTGCACAAGAAACCCGGTAGTAAGAAACACAATGTATGCCAGAACGGCCTATTTTTCTTTTAAAATATTTAAACATGAGTCACTCAGCACAGTAGCAAATAATCTGATGCTTTTCATGGGGTATACTCATGTTGACACCAAAACTGACTTGGAAAATAAGATAGTATCTAATCATATCCATTATGTGTGACACAATCAGACACGATTGATTTGACTAAATATAGATGCACACAATACAGACATCTGCAACTGAACTCGGCATCCTGAACCCTCCACTCTGCTGATGGACAGAATAAACCTTTCCACATCATGATTCACTGCCCCAAGTAAATGTCTAAACTGAACAGCACATTAAAAGTGCCTATTTACCTCCACTTTTTGTAAGAGTTAAGCATGGCTAGTTGAGATGTAGATACCTACATATACATCACCAAAATTATCTGAGAGGATTGAGACTTTTTCATGCTCTGATTCAGGTCTACACTATCTAGTACAAGAAAGGTATTGCCTGTGTCCCCAGATCTTATCTTGCCAACATCCTCAAATTATTCTGACTATAACATTGCCTGTAAATTGAAGCACACCATTTTTCAAACTCTGCCATTCTGTAAAGCAAAATGCAGGGAATTTAGCTAGAAGTTGTACCAGAAATTAGATTTAAAGCATGGATCTGAGAGATTTATGTAAGAACCAATGCCCTCTTGAAAGCACACTTTTCTGATATTCAATCTAAGCTCTTGCAAAAGGTCAAATAATGCTGTGAAAATTCCCCATTCCCCATTCAGTTGCATTTTCACCATGGCAGCATAAGCCAGATAAAGCCAAACATCTCCTTGAATCTGATCCAAATGTTACTGACTTGTGTGGGAACTGGCTTGGACCTTTAATGCTCAAAAAGGGTCTGAAAAGTCCTGTAATGAGATGAAATAATACTATCTGTTTGGAAGAGATAAATCATTATTAAAATATGCCACCATCTTACTTTAGTTTGCACAGTGTATGAGAACATCAATCCTTGAAAAACAAAGCAAGTGAACACCCATGAAAAACCTACAGGGATAAAACCCTTACTCGATCAAAGACAATATAAAGCTCAGTTGCTCACTTGAATGAGGCTGGGATTTTACTGTATGACTTGGCTTTATGTCACTGTATATCAAAATAAAAACTCTTAAAAAATGCATTCTGCTTTGCTGCACTATGTAAAATATTAGTCAACCTATGTAAATACAGACAAATTTTGCACATCATATTTTCTGTGTGTACTTGAGTTTAACTCTATAATTAAGATATAAATGTTCACACTTGGGACCCAATCCAAGATGGAGAGGATGAAGCTCATTCATTTCCCTGGCTTTCAGCACACCACTCTGTTTCGTTCATTCACTCTTCTTGATCTCATATGCTAAGTGCAATGAGTTTTTGGATCACAGGGAAGGCTAGAGAGCTGCCTCTGGCAGGTTTCAAGTTCCTGCAATACAAATAATTTCCCATGAAAATATAGACTCTTTCCTTTAATGCAGGAAACAAGAGTCAAAATAATTTTTCTATGCTCAGAACAGGACACATTGTATACAGTTATAGAGAAAGAGAATTGCAGGTGCTTTCTGCTGCTTGCTCCATTGTCCTGCTCCTGTCCCTGTCCATACTGAGGACATGTCTGGAGCATGCTATGATTGCCTTTCAGCCAGTAAATTAATTTTATTTCTTTGGAAGACTCAAGATATGGGAAGGAAGGCTGAAGGAAATTATGTTTTAGAGTTTATGTGGGACACACATAGGGGAAATGGTGTATCTGCACCAAAAAGTGAACTGGTGCTGAACAGCCCTTGACCCTTTAATAAACCTTGTTATTTACAAAAACACGGTGGCAGCATTCAGACTAGCTAATGGAAATTTTCCATGGCCTGGATTAACTCCTGAGTGGTGCGTGGGAATATTTGGGAATGCTAGTTGGCTTATCCCAAAAACATACCAGGGACCATTCTAACAATTTAGCCATACAGAGTGAGATCTGCTGCCCAGGAACATTCCCTGGCACTTACTCATTTATTAGTACAGATATAGCCTAGGGACTAGAAATTGAGCAGAAACCTGTTGTGTGAGATGCTGTCTGGTACTTTTGTGACCAACAGGTTTACAAGTGACAAAATTTTAATTTTTCAATTCAGTTCCTAGTAATTACTGAAACCATTTACAGGTGTTGTGTGAAATTGCTGGGTACGCTCAAAAAGTTGGAAAAGGCACATTGGGTCCTGAAAGAAAAATGCGTAGAGAGCAGATGCCCAAGAATAACCCTAATAACGCTCCTGTGTTTCCAAAACAAATAATAAACCTTGCATATCCCAGGAAACATGGCTAGCTGAATGACAAGATTTCCCTTCCCCCATATATTTCCAAGGACAGGGGACATAATAAAACAAAGACAAGAAAAGAATTTAAGAGGAAAGGGGGGCAAAAAAGCCTGAGGTCTTGTAACCATTACAAATGTATGACACTCCTAAAATCAAAAAAGTCTTTTGTGCAAGAAGCAGCACCTTTTCTTCCAAGTTTTCCTTCTTTTTTTTAATCAATTCAGACTTACATCTATTTGAAAAAAAAGAGCCATCTGTTTTCTCTGGACATGCTGTGTGCAGGGCAAAAATGTAAATACTATTGCACAATTAGAAGATACATGGGATGGATCTGGACTAATGCTTATGTGAATCTGAAACAGGAGGGAATTTGAAGAACAGAACACTTAAACAATTGAAAGAAACTGACATTTCAACCCATGACATCTCTAGGATTAAAATTGTTTTATGCTACATCAAGATATTTTCTAGAAAATGAAACAAAGTGAGGAAAAGTCATTCAAAATGGACAGCAATTTCATTATAATTAATGGCCATATCAGTATCCGCTGGGTCTTCTGAATCCTTCTACGTAGGTAATTTGCAATCTTTCACCTGTTTGTGAAGGTAAGCACTGAGATAAGTGGAAAAATAGAGCAGTGGGAAGAAACAAAGACTTTCAAAGTTTTCTGAAATATGAAATCAAAGTAAAACTGCAAAGAAAGAAATATTTTAACGGAACCAAAAGATTGTAATCAATATGTTACTAATAAGCAACAGTGCAGTATCTCAATTACTCTTAGGGCAATGGTAGAAGTAGAATAGATCATTCACTTGCAATCACTGCAAGATTATCCTTTTCCCTCAGGCAGCAGAAAAGCCGAATGGAAATTCCTGGGCAAATACACTAATGGACAGAAAAACTACACTCTGACATCTGTACAATCCCTGCCTGAAGATAAGGGCTCATTCTACTGACATTCTAAGCTGGGCTGATGTGAACCTCCACCAAGAGCAAAGCTGAGTAATCACGTCTAAACCACAAGTTCAGCCTGAGACATCTGCCTTCCTGCTGAGTGCATAACCCCAGTGCTGCACCATACCAATGGCATTTATGAGCTAAGACCAAGTTCAGGCCAAGCTGGTATTCACCTGTGCAGGACTGTGAATACATATCCATGCAGAGGTACCCTGTGGGAACAGCAAGCTATTTACATAATCTATACGAAATACCTGATTTTGTAGTCAGCCAGAAACATTAGATGCATATATCCTAATAGTATACATGGAATTAAAATGAGAATGCCAATTAATTTCTTATGAACACAGAGCAAGAGGCTACTAATAATTTTGAAGTTAGATTCTTGAAGTTCAATTAAGTATGACATTTTTAGTTAGGCAAGGATCTTTCCCCCAGTTATAACAGCACAAAGTGGATTTGAATCCATTATAGAGAAGTATAAATCCTTGTATCTTGTCACCACAGAATCTCATTGATGTTATGTAATCCTCAGGGAATGATTTTGAGAAAAGCTCAAGAAACCTGTCTTCACTTTTCAGATGTGAATTTACTGGAGGAGTAAAAGATTCCTAATTTTCTCATTGCCTCATTTTCACAATTTACTGCAATGCTGCTTGTTCTTAGGTTACCAAGAAACATTGGACATGTTTATTCAAATACAGCCTCATGAAATAGAAGTGGTTTATATGAAAAGAGG
Source organism: Argya squamiceps (assembly GCA_037834095.1). Classification (NCBI taxonomy): domain Eukaryota; kingdom Metazoa; phylum Chordata; class Aves; order Passeriformes; family Leiothrichidae; genus Argya; species Argya squamiceps. The sequence continues at coordinate 39,808,521 of JBBMKD010000001.1, forward strand.
AATCTCAAACAACTTTCTGATGGAAATTCTTTATACTTATCGGCTGAAACCAGAGTCCTAAGATGAGACAATATAGTCAATCACAAATACTTATGAAAATTATAAACTAAAAAAGCAGCTTTTGAAGTCCGTGGTTGGAACTAAAGAAAACCCTTAAAAATCAAAGTATTTCATAGAATATTTGAAAATCTCTTCTACAGGATTTGAAAGAGGAATTCATGTGACTTCTTGTGTTGGAGGCAATATTGATAAAATGTGAGGAATTTTTAAAGAAACCATTATTCGTTTAGCAAGATTTTCTATTCTTCAAGATGAATTAAACTTCAGGCTGTAAGTCTTTTTGCTATAAATATTTGCAGATTTCTGATATGTCCTTTCTCCACCTTTTAATATGGGGAAAGCACATATCAGACACAGTAAGAAAACAATCTGTGTTTAACAACAAAAAATTCCCATAAGAAACTTTTGCGTATCACAAAGAAACATTTATCCACCTTCTATGCATCTTGACCTGTGGCTGATACCTCTCTCAGTCATGAACTGGCTGCTACTGAAATCCTCAGGAAATCTCATTCCATGATTATTACCCCATAAGCATTTTTATTTTCTTCAAACCAATATTCCTACATAGTTATTGCACCCAAACTCTCATTAGCAGTGTATCAGCATTCTGGGACTGCTGATAATGAAGAAGCTTTGACATCAGCTTAGATAGATAATGAAGAAGCTGTGACAACATACACAGTGGGAGTGTGCTGCAGAGACAGAGCTATTAGAGAGTGTCCAAAGGAAGGCCACGAGATGGTGAAGGGTCTGGAGGGGAAGCCATATGAGGAGTGGCTGAGGTCACTTGGTGTGTTCAGCCTGGAGGAGAATGAGGGGAGATCTCACTGAAGTTACAGCTTCCTTGTGAGGGGTTAGAGGGGCAGGCACGGATCTCTTCTCTCTTGTGACCAGGGACAGGACCTGAGGGAATGGCCTGAAGTTGTGTCAGGCCAGTTGAGGTTTAGGTTGGATATTAGAAAAAGGTTCTTCACTTAGAGGGTAGCTGGGCGCTGGAACAGGCTCCCTAGGGAAGTGGTCACTGCACCAGCCTGACAAGAGTTCAGAAAGTGTTTGGACAATGCTCTCAGGCACATGGTGTCACTCTTGGGGATGGTGCTGTGCAGGGCTAGGAGTTGGACTCAATGATCCCTGTGGGCCCCTTCCAACTCAGCTTGTTCTGTGATTCTATGAACTCGCACTGCACAAAACAGCCTACAGCTTCCATGCTAGCAAGAAACTGAAGCTATTGAGTCCATAGCACTCCTGCAGTGTCTCATCACTCTGGGATAATGAGAAGGAACTGACTGCAACACTGGAGTAAACATGGGCCAGCAGAGACACAAGCCACAGTACCCAGCCACGACGTGTCTCCAGCAGTGTTGACTGATGATGAGATGGGGATTCTGCAGGAGCCAGGTTTGACCTGTCCTGGCTGCAGAGCTCCAGTTCAGTACAAGTCATGACATCTCCATCCAGAAGGAGATGCCCGTCACTACAGAATTCCATCAATACACAGATTTAAATTCTGTCACTACAAATGCAAAACCTCCATAATTAGTTTCAATAAATTGATAAGAAGTACCATATAGAGTAGTTCATGGAAGTAAAATATCTACTAGAAACATTGCAAACAGTAAAAAGAAAAATTAAAAAAAAATTAAAATCCCATACACTGTAACTTTTCAACTAAATACTACCATACAATAAATTCATAAGTGTTGCTCTAGCCAATTTCTCCTTTTTGCTACTATGACATATTTTTATTTTATTAGAAATATTTGACAACACATTTACCCCTCCATTGTAAGACTTTAAATATACTGCCTTCCAGTGTATTGTCAGAGATGATTCTTTTCAATGGTTACATTGTGGCCATAATACGCAGCTAAATTAAACTGTCATAGAAGATTTTAAGATTAAGTCCAAACTCAGCTTTGAAAAAAACTGCAGAGTTATACGGCTCCCTCCCAACCTGAATATGAGAGGTTCTTTTGTATAGAGACAGGAGGGGGGTGGGGAAGATGGAAATGGGGAAAGGACACTGTGATCCATCCCGGAAGCTTCCAGGGTATGTGTCAGGTGCAGGGCTTTGGAAGCGTGCATGGATGGGTTTAATCAAAGAGCATCAGCTAGTCGTTCAGGCTTTCCTTCTAGAATCAGCAGGATGCAAACTTTTAGAGTAAGGAAAACCAATAAACGGGGGGCAGGGGGTGGGTGGGAAGAGGGTTTTAAGACAGACCACTTGTCCCTAAATACCAGTGAACTCTCTACTTAAAACTTTCCCAGGTCAGGACTGACTGGGGGAACACATACGGACACATGCTTAAATTTCTCTATCATTATTTCTGAATCTCTTCCCTTTTTAGAGCTGATGAAAGCCTTCTTTTACAGAACAAAGAAATGTGTTCTTTTCATTGGCACTAGCTAGTACAGCATTTATGACAAGTTTAGTCAACTGTTTGCACGGCAGGCCTGTGAGGCTAATCCTCAGCGACCTCTGCACTGGTTAAAATAAATGTTTCACTACAGCCACTGTTCTCAGCTCCAGTAAACTCTCTCACTGCTGAGAACAAAGTGGCTGCACGAAAATGAACATTTGGAAACAGGTCCAGAAATTCTTAAACTGTGAAGGGAATTGTTTGCAACACTGTATATGGATTAGGCAAAAAGCAGGACAGGGAACTTTCCAACTTGTTACTCACAAACTAAGAATACCACCCCTATCTGATAGAGCTATTAAAAACTGAAATGGCAAAGAAAAGATTGTTTGCCTTCAGAACCGAAAGCTTCTGATAGGCTTTGAAAAATTATTTTAATATTTTCCATATTCCTTTTACAACAAATTTTGAATCAACTCTATAAAATTTCATTTTAAGAGACAGCCTTCTAATTCTTCCTCTGAGCATCTGACTGAAATGTAGCATCACCATCAAATGTAGCTTTACCAATCATATTTCATAAATTTCTAGTTATTAACCATATTTAGGATGCTCAAGCTTGTTTGAAGATGAAAGAGCTTCTAAATTTTAAGGTCTCCAGCTGGTGATCTACACAATCCCTTGGCCTTTCAATATCCACATGAAAATATGTGACAGAGTTTTCTATTGTGAATTATTGTGTCAAGTGCAATGATGTCTTCAAGCTCTAAACAGGGGTTTTGGTCATTGAAATGTACATTTTAGAGTAAAGAAAGTATAGATAATAATCTGCTTCACTAAACCTGGCCTAGGATATGGATGTCAGAGTATCCATTTGCCCTGAACTGGAAACCTTCATCTACTGCAGAAAAACAAATCGTCACCTCTATCTGGTTTAGAAAGTCCCAAAATCAAAATTAGATCAACTCACAGTATCGAAGTCGCTAATAAAAACTCTCAGCCTGAAAGTGTACTATATATCAGTACTAAAGTGTACTATATATCTCGAGATGTAACTTTAAAATTGGGAATGTTTCAGTGTTTTTTCAGGCTTGAAGGTCACCATTAACTTTCTTTGAAGTTATTACACCTGTAGCTGGAAAAATACAGCTAAATGAGTACTGAGTTGCTGACAGACTAGTACTATTTCAGCAGGATAAATTTTGACAAAATGCACATAAAAACATTCTGCCATGATCATACACAGGCAATTTTATCAAACCTTGAAGCTCACATTAGGAAATTCATTTGAAAGTCACAAAATCAGAGATCTTTTAAATCCAGTGTCAGATACAAATAATCAAAGACATTCATTTTCACAGTAGTTATAGCTGCCCATGCAGTAAGTTCCTCATTCTACAAGTGGTGTTACAATATGAACATCCATAACTAGAAAAATTAATCTTCATAATCTTAAAATAAATTTACTAATTGGAGGGCTTTGCATGTATGAAAAAATGGCTTTTTGAAGTTCATAATAAGTTAGTCTTCAAAAAAAATATAACTCAGTGTTGTCCATCTACATAAACTTTGCACAAACATTGCTCCCTTCCCACAGTCAATGCCATAAATAAGGGTGATCTCCAGATGGTGCAAGCTGTTATGAAACCACTTGTCTTTTCCCAGTTATGCTGACATGCACAAATGCCCCATTATCCCCATTATATTTATCTGTGTCTCACTTAATTGCATTTATGACATCATCTGTACCATGATTCCAAAGAATTGTTTTTGTAGATTATAGGAACTCCAAAGATAAACATAAAGAGGCCTGAACTGTCATAAAAGCGGATGACAGTAAAGTTATTTTTTTTTTAGTTTTGCAAATTAGAAAACATCCAGTCATCCACTTAACTACTAAAAATGCACATTTTTAAGGTTCTCAAATCAAAACACAACACCTCTCACAAGACACACACAAAAGGCAGTTTAATCAGTAAGAATGTAAGTCATCCAGGTAATCGAGAATCCACACAGCCCTTCAGCCTGCACAAGGAAAATCCAACCAGTAAACATCTGGAGAAGTGAAGGAAACAGAGTATAATTTTTATAACGAGAAATGAAAGTGTTACTCAAGTCCAGCAATATCCATTCAAATACAGTCCACCTTCAATAACAAACTGCAGAGATGTGGGATGAATAAACTAAGCTGAAAGTTACAAGTTTCAAGGCTGCTGCAGGAGAACTGTACAACTACAGCACTTGTTCTCCCATCTTGACTGTCATCTGTAAGAATATCTGAAGTTCAACAGTTTGTCTAAAGCCAATATACACTCAATGTTTTTAAAGACTTTCTCAGAAATTGCAGGTTTTAAGTACTGCAATTTGCTCTTCAAAATTAATTCAGTGGCTGATTTTTCCCCTGTAGTCAGCAGCCCTTATTCTCAATTTCTTGCTCTTCAACCAGACATGAAATATTGTGATTCTCTGCACTAACTCTACTGTGAGTTAACACCACTACTCAGTGCTGACATGTTTAAATTATCTCAGGTAGCAAGAAGAAAGCATCAGTGTTAAATTAATTCTCATTCAAATACCTTACAGTCAATAAAACCTCTTACGAGATAAACGTCCTACTGCTCATCTATGTCAAATCACCTGTCAATCTTCATTTATCCAAATCAACTTGTGTATTTAACCCCTTCAAATTTGCAAAACTGACAAGTGCATTAATGCCTTATAAATGTTTTACAAAATCCACACACAGAAACAAATAAGCTCAATAAAAGTATAATATTTCCATGCCTACCCACTCTTGTACCAAATCATATAAACACTGTTAATGCTAAATGACAGAACTAAATTTTTATGCCTTTTGGAATTTCTCACTATCAACTCAATTAAATGACTCATTAATATTCAATTAAATCCTAGAAAAAAATTAATTTTATGCTTCCAAATGTAATAAATAATAAAACTAATTTAAAAATTAGAACCACAGAAAGCCAGAATCATGTTTAAGAGTATGATACAATATGCACACTGGGAAAATTAAATGAATTGGTTTAGTATATTTAAAAGTCTGTTTTTTCAATGTCAGTAAAATGAATATACTACATACGTGAAACTAGAAAAAATATAATTGTATAAGTAAAAGAATAGTAAAATATTAGAATGAGTTTTTTCTACTTTCTTTTATGTAACTAAAGTTTAAGTTCATAAAAGAAGTTTGTTGCTTTTCACTTTAGTTACCTTAAAATCATTAAGACTTCATCACAGGATAAAGCACTTTCTGAACTGGAGGGGTCTTAAGGTTGACCCCTTTACATTTATGGGTAAGCTTAGATGATTTACATTCTCATATTACTTCCACTGCTCCCTACATACCTTTTGTGTACAGATTAATTTGAAAGCTTACAGAACTGCAATCTAAGCACAGAGAATCCCATTTGTCAAAACAAACTAATAGCTATCAAGTGCCTTGTAGTCCTCACATGTTTAAGCTCCTAACAATGTTTCTTTCATGAATTCCTGGTCACAAGTTAATAACTATTCTCCCTGAATGGAGCCCCTACACTCAGAGACAGCCTCAGAAGAAGCAGCAGCTTCTGTAACACTGCTTGCCTGCTTCCCAGGTATGGGATTTTACCACCCTGGACACAAAACCAGATAAACTGTGTGTGTGTACAAAGTGCACCCCACAAGGCTGGTCACTTCAGCCACCTTATTTATGTACCTGTGGGACCGAGACACAGTCCTCCTATCTTCTCCCTGACCCTCTCTGCATCTTTGGGCAAGCATACTGAAGGATATCCAGCCAGCAGTGCCATGCATTTCCTTAGCTCAGAAGCTGCAAGGACCCTTCGGGGTGCCATGTGATGGGGAGGGAGAAGGAACTCCTGACTGCCTTTACACAATTCATTTCATGTAAGGTGCAGAGACCATCCACTCACAGAACTTTCAGCACATGAGGAGGAACACAACAATATAGTGACAGGATAACAACACAAGCTTGTGCTGGCATTGTCAAGACCTCTGCTGAGCCCTCTCTACTTTGATCATTTAATGACAGAGGGTAATTTCCTTTAATTCCATTTAATGCCATCTATTTTCAGAAAGGGGGAAAAGGGGAACATGCATGAGTATGTGCATATGTTACATATATATACCTATAAAAGGAAGGAAAACAAACATTTATGACATAGCTCAGACAACGGAGCTCATCCTAGGCACTGAATGTAAGTAAATCCAACTGCAATACAACAATCCAGGAACTGCATGGGGGGATTCAAGCACAAGATGAAATACTGAACAGAATTTAGACCAAACTCACAACATCTTCTTTTATTCCTCTTCCCTGCTCTTCTAGAAGTATGAATTACTTCTGGAATGAGTCAGACGCAATTTTCACCATTACCTTTAGCACAGTTTATTTCACAGTTGTAGTTCCAGGCAATAGGGTATGGTGTCAGCAAAAAAGGTCAAAGAAACACAAAAATCAACTTGAACAGGAGATCTGGATCTGATTAGAAAACAAATGATAAAAGTAATGTAAAATACCTTAAAAAGACAGCTCTTCAGGTAGCTGCTTCCTCTGCTGCTTGGTCGGAGAAATGCTGCTGAAGGTAGCAAGTGTAAATACATCACTTTCACTTTATTTTTATACAGCTTTATTAATTTTAGCTAGTCACATTTTTTTATTGCTTGTTCTAAACCAAGACTACTGGGCATCCTTTAAGAAAAACATGCACAAGAGCCCCAGTAGAATTGCTCTTATCTTCTGTAGTAAAGAGTTTACAACAAAACCCCATCAGGTTGTGAAGTACAAATCCTAGACAGAAAACAATGTGGCAACTAAGATTACCCCAATACTTCCACAAACAATGCAAATAAAGATAGAAAATAGTGGAACAAAGTAGAAAATTAAAAAATGGTTAATTGAATGAGGAGAAACACACCTACATGCTTTGACTATAAAGCCTACAGTGAATGACACAAAACTGAGTTTGTAACAGCAGATCAACATGCCCTCCAGTCAGCACTGAACTAGCACTCCAACACAGGAATAAATCATGCTTTAATCAGATTAGTCAGCTTCTGGGTTGTAATCAAAAATTGCGTATTTTTATCCTCAGAAGATCTATTCAGTCTGTATTTATTTATTTATTGCAAATCCAACTACTAATATCAAATGTAGCTGAAATCTGAGGAAAGCTGCAAATATGAAATATAACAACCCCAAGATCTCATCGAATTCCTAGGTAGAGTCTCCACATTCAGAATTTTTCATGGTGAAATATTATTCAGAGCATATTCTTTTTTTATTTCAGACGCTATTCTTTTTTATAAATATAATATCTTTCAATATGTTCTCCTTCATGTGTCTCTCACTAATCTTGACCAGTCATGGGTAAGGGCTCTGAACTGAGGAAAACTGCCAATAAAATAAGGATGGGAGAAAAATATGGATTTTAACATCATGGATCCTCCATGCTGTATATAAGTCTTATGACTGCAGGAGAACTAGAGTAATTTATGAGTGCATGTAATTGTGGATAAAAGGGACTGGATATGAAATGAAAGCCATGTAAACAACTGATGAGGAAAATGACAACCGACAACCTCAGGACTACTCACAGTACAAGAAAAAGTACCAAAGATCTTTTAAATGTCTGAATAGAAAAGAGCAATAGGAAAATCTACTGCAATTGGATGAGTGGTCAGGGTTTAGTGACAGAGCAACTTCCTTCTGCAGAAGCAGCATGCACATTTTCTGCTTGGCACCTGAGGAAGAAGGAACAGTAAATTGTCTCTGTTTTGAAAAAAAAAGCGGAAGACAGTAGAACTATACTAAAGACAGTAACTAACCTAGAGATAATTGTGTTTCAAACAACACAGGTAATGCAGTAATATAGAAAATACAACTGAGAAAAAAGTAATGAGTAAGATTATTCCAGCAGCTACATTTGACTGATTCAGGAACTTAATATGCTCATCCCTTTGTTCTTCCATTATATTCTGTATGCAATAAAATGTGTCTATGACCTAACATGATTCTAGGTCTGACCACGTATTTCTACAAAACAAAAATTTCACTGAGAAACTGCATTTGTAACTCAGTCAATGATGAAAGGCTGACACTAACTTTAAAAACTTCAGAGAGAACACTAGATCTAAGCAAACTTTTCCTTCTTAGATGAAATAAAGATTAGCACAATATACAATGTGCACATCCAGGAGACCATTTTTTTTAACAGCTCTGTTTGTGGGAAAATAATGAAGTGTGCTTCTCAATACTCTTCCTGTGTCTATGTTGGAATAAGCCACTTTCATCATGTAAATGTGATTTACTATCAATTAAAGAATCCATGCAATATCATTAAATTTACCTTAATACACATACACACAATAAAAATTACAGCAGTATTACTTCAGGATGAAGAAGAGTCCCTGCAGAAGATCTTAGCATTTCTGTGTATGCTTACATAAAAGGGAAAACAATGTAAAAAAAAAGGAATTACTTTGGTTTACTTCTAATATCTGTAATTACTGTTATCCAAATAAATTACCTTATAAGAATAAAGAAACAAAAAAATTATGTTTATTGTTCCCTGCTATGCACAAATGAAGTACTTGGTATCGAAACCTCAGTGACACTTTTAGAAAAAAACAGAATTGATGGCAAGTCACACACACAATTCCAGCAGGAAAAGATCACTTGCCTTTCACTGATCTGAGATGTAACGTTGAGTGCAGCACATAGGACAAGTTGAAAAAGAGCTGTGGTCAGATTTGATAGATCAAAGGCATAGAATGAGATCTTTAACAGCTACTGTTACTTTGTAATCACAGAATATTTTGCAGAATATGTGACATTTGCAAAAATTGTCGCTCACAAAAGATTAAAAGGCCCTGGCCTCCACTGAAGGGAGGCACTCCATGTTGCCTTTGATCCCACAGAATAGAAGAAATCCATGAACTAGTTAGTCACATGACAATGTCATTAGCTGTTGCAGCTCTCCAGTCAGGTAATAATAATAGAATAGCATAGGGAGGATTCTACAATCACTTAACCAAGACTGTTGTTATAGTAAAATGAAATCAAGAGGTTTGCTTTCATAGAGAAAAAATAAAGTTTCAAAATATACAGAGAAAACTTTGAGACCTTTATCTTCAAGCAAAAAACATAAGGAAGAGACACAAGAACAGTTCTGCCTTACTGTCCTGGGTTGACAGTGTCTCCTATCCCAATCGTGCAACTTTGTCCTTGTGTTCGACACTGTTATGTCTGACAGCACCCCGCCGCCCCCTTTCAGCAGGGCTACTGGTCCTTGAGGCTTTTGGCTCTGCT
>JBBMKD010000001.1:39818373-39829704 GCA_037834095.1 Argya squamiceps
AAGCTCTGCGCCCTCCCTGCACAGCAACTGCCTGAGTATCATCTGGGGCTATTTTCTTTTCCCTTGTGTTGGGGAGTTTTTATTGTTTATTTGCCAATAAACAGGTTTTTTCCACTTTTCCTCTGAGGAATTCCTTCCCAAACCCAGAGCTGGGGGGAGGGGTGGTGGAGGGGGCTTGTTTTCTGGGGGGCTCCTTTTGGAGATCTTCCCCCTAATCTGTCCTAAACCAGGACACTTGCTAATGTTTTTCTGGTAGGTAGCTGTTGTGGATTGAGATTTCTGTTCTTCCTGAGTTGAAACTGATCTTGCAACATGGTCTTTGACACCCCACAAACCCACCTTACTGCTAAATAATTTGCTATGGTGAAATACAGAGATGAGAATTTTTCCTAATGAGTATGTATTCGAACTGATACATTGATTCAAACTGAAAGAATGCGGACCACTCATCTTTGGGTACAATGCCAATCGGGTACAATCTTCAGGTACAATCAACCAAAACCAACTCTCACACAGTCCTATTTATTATCAAATTATACTGGACTTGTAATATGCTCCAGAGAAGACCTGTAATTTAATTAAAACTTTCTTTAGTTAAATAGCGATAAAGAATGACGATTCTAACACCCAGAGAATCCAGTGAATCAAAGCAGAATAACAGTGTATAGCATTTTTTAGCATGAAATTGCATGGACAGTAGCAGAGTTAAGACCCACACAATAGCATTTTGTTGGGATAGAAGGAAACTCTCCTGCTGGAGTAATAAAGTACAGAGGGAGAACTAAGAATCTAAATGGTCTTTTCATTTATTTGGTGGTGTATACAGGTTTTGAGAAAAAATCAAAACCTTTCATCAGGAATTCTTCCTGTTTGTCTAACTGCCTAACTTCAGTTGTCAGATTTTAACCAAATACATTAAAATTAAGGGGAGAAGGGGGGGCTCCATTACCTGAATCCAAATTTTCATGTTGTAGAGGAGAAGCATTTGTATGGTTCCTTTGTATCTGATCTGAAATGCACAACTTTGCATCAGTTCCACAGCACAATTAGCTACATTTTCCTACTGAAGGGAGACAGAAATGTAGTTTTGGTCACAATTCCTTTACCTGGGCTGGTCTCTTGAGAGAACATTGTGAGCCAAACACTGACAAGCAGATACACTCAGAGTACTGCCGAGTGCTGAGGGAGTCAAGTCACATGGAGAGAGGGAAAGAGTTCAGCAGAGAGCTGGAACTGTCCTCTCTGCAGCTATCCCGGGTGGGGATCCAAAAGCAGTTAATATTGAATCAACTCATGTATGATTTATGGTGCCTTCAATAAGCCAAACACAAACATTCTCATTTCAGCCATATTGAAACACTTCTGATCCAAAAGCCAACGGAGAATACTTCTGAGAACAGCACTATCAAGACTTATTTGGGAAAAAAGAATGAAAGTAATTTTTTAAACCATGAAAAGAGATACAAAACCAGTAGCATTCCACATGAACAGAAGTTTCAGATTTACTCAGTTTTCATTTTTTCATAGGACTTGTGAAAATGGGAAAACAGCCTTCATCTATGCTCTCTACTGGAAAAATGAAATTGTTCTTTTTTTGCCAAGCACAAAAGGCAATATCCCAGAAGAAAGGAAGGGGAAGGAATACAAAACATGCAGTTTCATAGTTTTATTTATAATTTTTATTTACTTAGAAATTGGATTTTTTCCTCATGATCCTCCTGTAAGTGTTATGCTATGTACTCTCTGGAGCAGCAGTAAGTGCAGAAGTGTGAGGAACAGAGAGTCATGCTGTCTTGCACCAATGATGTCTCGGATATAAAGTTAGTCTAGTCAACATACCATTTCTCTAGATGCTGCATATGAAAAGTGTCATGAAAATAGTTTCACCGTCCTTCTCCCCCACTCTGCAATGTCCCATTCCTGTGCATGAGAATATACAGCAACTTCATCTGTCCTCGCTGCTTTCCGGAAATTACCTTGAATTTTTAGGAAGATGCTAATTGACGACTGGAGACAGGTGGAAAAAAAAGGCAGTTTTATTTTGTACATGCATAACTTTTTAAATTAATTTTGAACATCCCCTCCAGTTACATCATTTTTAGCAGCTTGACTTTTTTTTTTTTGTAAGGTATTTAGCAGTCATAATTTCATATTTACTGCCTCTCATGTTCTCAGAACTAATACTTTCAAGAATACAGAACAGTAGTAGATGCTTTCTTGGTTTTTTCTACCTTTTTTCTCAGTTTTGGGCTCAGGGGTTACCAAGCAGAGCAAGAGGTAAAGGTGATCCTATCAATCACTGACTCTTCAGCCAAGACAGTGACACCTGTTAGTGTAGCTGAACATTTTCCACAATAGACCCATAGCCTATACACAGGACAAATGTTCTGATTAGAGCAACATGAGAACCAGCCCAATGAGCATAACAAAAAGCTATGCTTAGCTGATCAAACAGGCAGTGTAATGTGATGACACAGCTGGAATGATCTTGACTGCTTGCTATCATGACACAGCACAGCAGTACAACCTCAGCAGGAACAGAGGCAGGATCCCAACCCTGTATCACACACAAAAAGGGCCACCTCATGCCTTTTACAAGCAGCAGCCTGGTGCTGAGTCTGGATGTGAGCTTGCACAGATGGACACACTTCCAATTTCAGATGACATTCAGAGCTACAAATCTTGTTCCATACTTCTTACAATAAAGAGCATTCAGCTGTACTGTGCCACTGCCGAGGGGCTGTCTGGTCAAAAATTCATATTTGGGGCAACATTCCCTCTCTGCTAATATAATATTGATAGATTCAAAAGAATTATTCCAGGGATAGAAATTAGTCAGAAATTACATCTCACTCAATTCTGATTCCCCAAAACTGTCCTCAGGTCTCTAAAGACATACAGGAACTGGACCACGTGCCCCTGCAGTGAGTCTATTTCCCCTCCTCCTCAGTGTGTACTTCCATGCCTTTTCTGGCCCTCTGGAGACAGCAGGACCTGTATGCAGCCAGAAATCTTGTCATAGACGGAGTTTGAAAGAGGCACACAGATACCCTTCCTCACTGACCCATGTCCTGCACAAAGCTAGTTAAACCACAAAGGATATTCTTACCCTCTAATGCTCTCACTGATAACTGGGGAAATTTATGCTAGTTTTTAGATTTAATGTAAAATCAGTAACATAGAAACCTCAGGTCATGAAAGATCCTCAGACAGCTTTGTAAAATGAGAGGCACTAGCCTTGCTGTGTCTGTAAATCCCTGCTTAGATTATTTTTTTAAGTTTCTCTTCCTGTTACACACTAAATGCTGTGCTGATTCTAGGACAGAAGTGGCTGTGGGGTAAGAAATCCCAGTGTATATTTTATACATCAGTTTGTTAGGTAAGAGCATTATTATTTTATCATACAAAGAAGTTCTGAAATTTCACTATCACATCATTTGCTGTTTACCTACAAATGTGCTCACATCAGATGTTGCTAAATGATTAAATAGCTTTCTGACTTACACCTCTAAAATTCTTTTCTAAAGAAAAGTAGGGAACATTAACTATTCAGCTTTGTACCATATTCAGCATTCATTCTGCAGACCTGGAGACACAGCTATTCCTGACTTTTTGTTAGAAGTGCTCTACAAAATGTATCAAATAATCTGAACTGTATCTTCATAAACTTAAGTCCCTCTCCCCTCATAATCTTTGGTTGTTGTATTTGTTGCTCAGATGTCAGTTCAAGATACTGCTATTTTGGCTCCAGTGTATCTGCCATGCTGTTGCAACTCCTTAGTCTTCCCCAGGCAGCAAGAAGTTGTTACAGACTCCCAGCCTCACTGACATCCAAGGGACATGAACAGGAATATGGATTACAGCTGAAGTTTTCAGAGGTTTTGATATTGTGTGGTTTAGTTTTTCAGATCCTGAAGCGAGAACATCTGACAATGAGAGGCCATACAAAGTAGCCAGTATCCTTGGAAAGTTTCATCCCGTGCCTACTACTTGAAAATGAAATCACATTAGGTAAGTTTTGTAAGTGCTACTGCACTTGAATTGTATTTCTATCAAGGATTGTTTTAGTTTTTAGCTCAGATTTCTACACTTCAGAAAAAACAAATTTGTGTCTTGTATGGGGAGAACTACTATTCTAAGACTCACTTGAGACTCACAAGATTCACTCTAAGACTCACAAGAGCAGAAATCTTCAAAAACTGTCCTGAGTAATTAATAGGAAACTTGTTCTTAAAGGGAAAAGAATATAAAATCTACAGAGAGGAAGAGTCACTGCTGCCTCCCCACAGCCTGCCTTTTGCATCTGATTTGTCAAGATAATGAGGTAATCCACTCACCAGTGGAGCAAGATGATCTTTTGCAGAGCCTGAACCCTCTGAGCAACCATCCTACTCTATGTGTTCCTACAGGACAGAGGAAAGCAGAGTAAAGCAGTGGACATGGCACGGGCAGACCCTCGAGTGTTCAGATTTATCCTTCAGGGCTAAGAGAAGCTTGAGAGTTCTCAGAACACAGGGTTTCTCTTTGAATAAGCACCACTAGTATAGCACACATGTAACTTTGAAGAACTCTTCTCCCACATATCCCCAAATGAAGCTCTATAACCTTTCAATTATCATTTCAAAGGCTTTTTTTAGGTAACACACTTGGATCATTGTAGTTTCACTGGAATTGACTATAAATTAATAAATCCAGATGGAAAAAAACCCCAAAGAAACATAACTTCAACTCATGTACAATACAACAACCTTACCAAATGAAGATAATCAACTAGAAATTCCTAGTACATGTTTCTTTCATTAAGAAATTTTTTGTAAGACTTGAAAATTTAAAGTAATTTTAAGTTATCTTAAGGAAGAAAAGCAAATAACTAAAGATTTGCACAGTGGAATTAAAACTAGTACAGAAAATCAATTACTGCATTGAAAAGCAGAAAGGAAAATTTGTTTATAATTTTCTATAGTAAAAAACAGTTGCTTAGGAACAATTCTCATAGAAGTTTACTGTTGGCTATTACTACTTGGCAGGCCTAGGACATGTACACAGAGTAAGACTAACAAAGTTTATCAGTCTGGCCTGCCTACCTGTTCCAAGTAAGGGGAGGAAATCATGACCAGAAAAGCTGAAACATGTTGATGGCAGGCAAACATCTTCCAGAAGGAAAAGAAAACATTAATCACCCCTCAAAGATAAGAGAATCTTCCCCTTTGAAAAGCTGCTAAGTAGTCATCAGTCCTAAAGTCAGTCAATGTGCACGATAGGAGAAACCCAGGCTGGGCCAGGAGGAAAATCAGCACAACCAAGTGTTCCTCTGAACTAACACCAGTGCTGACAGAAGATGACAGGATGCAACAGACCAACTCTAAATCCACCCTTTCAGACTGCTGGGCACTCACCTATTTGCTAGTTAAGCTGACATGACACGTGCAGACAGCAATAGGACAAGAGGGAATGGCTTTAAATTAAACCAGGTGAGATTTGATTAGCTGTTAGGAAGAAATTCTTTACTCAGAGAGTGCTGAGACACCTGGAACAGGTTGCCCAGAGAGGTTATGGATGCCCCACACCTGGAAGTGTCCAAGGCCAGGCTGGATGGAGCTCTGAGCAAGCTAATCTAATGGGTGGCATCCCTGCCCATAGCAGGGGTGTTGGGATTAGACGATCTTTAAGGTCTCCCCCAATCCAAACCCTTCTATGGTTTTGTAACACAGCACAAAGCTTTATAAAAATTGTCCAGTCTGAATACTCTGCAAAATTCTTAGTGCTACAGCAGCATCAGGCCCTGTTGTCTGTATTCTGTTTCCTACAGATCAACCATGATCCTTTGGTTTATGATCCTTCCTTCTACCTGCATGAAAGGCCTCATAGATGCTATTTTTTTTTTAAATATCCTCACTTCTTTGTTCTCTTTACTAAGGTAAATATTAACATCAAACCCAGTGTTAAATCAAGTTTTAAGACCAACATGAACTCCAGTCATGTTCTTCTGAGCTAGTATCATCTGAGCTCACAACCACAATACTGATATTTTATTCATATGAGTAATTTTTTTTAACAAAAGGGAACTACATTCAACTCTTCCAGAAAACAAGTTATCCACTTCCCACACAGCTTTGAGAATGCACCTAAAAACAGCAATACTTGACATGCCATTATTTCACTTACTCAGGGTTCGTGTAGTAAATCTCCCTTTTTGTTCTTAATGCCAAAGCTTGCCTTTTTAAATTTTTTTTTTCAATATTGACAAAAATTTATTCAAATATGTCAGACTGGGTACAATAGAGCTGTGCTGACAAATGCACTATTGGTAGGAAAAAGCACAGGTGTATAGAAATGGATATAGAAAATAAGCCCAAACGTTAGTCAGTCATCTTCACATTATATTCCATACATTACATCTCACTAAAAATAACATACTTGATTGTGTATGTCAGTGCTAAACAAATAATAACCATTCCAGTTCAAGAGAAACATGTTAATCCATTCCAGAGAACACTGCCTGTCATTTAATTACCATTAAGCTTTTCGTCCACATTTAATTACTAAAACTTCTATTTAAATACTGCTTATCAACACAGATCCTTTAAGCCTCCTGTTGAGTAGACTCTGTGTGCAAGTGGCTACACTCACAAGTGCACAAAAATCAGTATATAAGACTCACTGTATGCACTTAAAGTTTAAGGCCTTCTGCTAAGGCATTGCTGGCACTGCATAACAGCCTGAGGTATGAAATCAAGCTACAAAGAATTTAATGAATACATCAGTTCATCATTTATCATGAACACATCAGTTTAACTGCCAAACTTTTCTTCTGTTCATGTTTGCAGAGCTGGAAAGTCCAACACAGCCTGATGACGCAGACCCACCATGCCAAACTGCCTTTATTTGGGGATACCAATTTTGGCAGGAATTCTTCAAGTAGCCAGTTATTATTATAACCTTCAGCTTCTCTGTGGCAAATGCTGCTGGGAGAGTGTTTGACAAACAGCATGTTGATTATTAACATTTACATTGAAAAGTATGCCATATACATCCCACACATTTCTGAATCACTGCTCCACCTTCTTCATGCAAATTTAACAAATTACTTATATTTTCATGGAAATCTTCCAGTTTTATAAAATTACGTGCCCCAGGGATGTGACTTTCATTTGTTTGGTGACTACATGAGATTTAGGGCATAAATAAACTTGCAGATATATTGCACTGGCTCAAGCAAGATTATTATGAAGTATTAGCATAGGAAACTGTTTGAAATTCTAGCTGACCAAAGAAGTTCACAGTTCAGTTAGTGAGTGTGCAGAGCAAACACAAGAGTGCCTAACAACTAAACTCAAGAAATCCCACAAGCCTTCATCAAAAATGAGCACATGGGGGAAAAAGCCTACCTAATATGAAATAAATAAAGATATGTATGATGTTGAAAGCAAAGCATTCTCTTCTACCTACTTGCAGGATACACAGAGTGAACTAAAAGCTGGATTTTCTGGGGCTTGATAAGTGTTGTTGTCCTTTTATTCAAGACCTCAGGGACTATATTTAGTCACCCAGAATATGAGAGACTCAGACATGTTTTTGTTTTTTTCCAATGCCCAGTAAGAAGCAGATCCATCAAAACTAAATCACATGATGATTTGTGTATTTGTTCCATACACTAGGCTATAAAAGGAAATGATCCCCCTCCATACCAACTCATCTACCTTTTTGATCTCAACAAGACTATTGCAACATATTTTCAGAAGACAAAGCATCTCATCAAAGAGGCTGACAATCCGAAACACAGCTGCCACATTGTACAGTACTCCCTGAAGAGATTATGTCTAATGAAGAGTCTGGAAAATAATTTTACAGGTCATTTCAAGCAAGACAGTTGAGACTAGAGATAAAAATTACATTGTCAATGGCAGAAACTGTTATATTGCAGACAGGAAAGAAATCATTAAACATGTTATTTAACAAAGAATAGATTCTTAAGTAGGTACTAGGTTTGGTAATTTTGAGAAACAGCTGGAAAACCACAAAAGTTGAGGAACAGTCTATGTCTCAAGGCAGTTATGCACATCAGAACTCTTTTCCCCCCCGTTTTCATCTGGCAATTTGTGTGCCTCATTTACTTTACAATGGACATTTTAATATACAATTATCCCTCCTAACATCTACAAGAAAACATTTATTTTTCACAATGCAGGATATTGCAGAGTATAAATAAGCAGTATAACCAGATGTCTGACTGAATTAGTGTCTTCTCATTAGGTTAGTACACTGACAATCTGTCCTACACTAACATTTTTTCAGCAGGAGGGTTTACATACAAGTGCTATCACTTCCAAATTCTACTGCACATCAGCACTCAGATTTGGGGTTAGATGTTAAAATGCTGTTTTAAACCTCAAAACTGGGCTCTTTGCCAATGAAATACTTGCACAGGAGGGACAAATCCCAACACATACACATTTTTGCATTCCAGGAGTCAATCTTCTGTCATGTATATTGCAATGTATTTCTTGATACATAAGGAGCAAGACTCAATGACTAGATAGATGAGCATTACTAGAAAGAAAATGTTTACTTGCATATAATTTCTAACACATCTTAAAAGTATTAAGTCTTAAAAAGTAGCCTCATCTTTTGGAAATAATTTATTTACAAATTCTACAGATTGCCCAAATTTTGGGTTTCCTGCTTAAGGTTCTGAATTCAAAAGAAAAATAGGATTTTTCAGCACAAAATTACATTCGAATTTTGTGTTGCATCATACCACATATAAAGGTAAAAGCCTTCCATCCACTGCCAAAAGACTGTGTGACCCTACCTGGCACAGCTGATGAGTTCAAGGTACCTTCTCGAAACCTTTTTTGCAATAAAGGTAGCAGCTACCTTGGATACAATAAAGCTGTTCTCCAGAAAGAGGAGCTACAATACAGTAAATAGATCTCTGTAAATAGTTTGGGGTTTTATTATCATCCAGAAACTACAGTACTTAACAGCAGTCACGAAACAACACATGAAAAGCATGTTCTACAAACATATCCAGTAACATCAGCATCAGCACTAAATCATCACTTGAGGAAAACTATTCCTTAGAATCAAGCTACTTTTCAAGCAACAGTCACATGCCATACTATACCAGTGTTACCTCTCAGTTTAGAAGGAGGTAAAACTCAGCTTTTTCTTGGACATCAGCTATACGCTGCATTACTGTTATCCATTGATCACCATAATAAGATCAGGAAATACCAGTAATTTGAGAATTAGAAAAAAAAAGAGAAAAGCATTATTACTGCATGTAGATGATAAAGAGTATAAAGATCATATGCTACACATGGCCCAGTTTATTATTTACTAAATTCTTGGCCATATGAAGGCCTCTAGCAAAACTAAAGTCTTTTGGCTGAAAAGGCATACCTGCAAAATGTACTTGAAATGTGATGTAGCTGGAAGCGAGGCAGAAAAATTCAAAAACTATGCTTGGTAATCACCAAGGAGGTACCCTGGAGGAGCCTATTCACTCACTGGGTTTCATTCATTCCATTCATTCCTGCCAGGCAAGGAAGTCCTGGCAGTGGCCACATGTAGCCATCGCCTACAGATCTCTGTTAAGTGATTCTTCTCCACATCCAGAGAAACCTCAGAGAACAACTTCTCCACGCCTAACGTGCAAAACAAGCCCTTGATAACTTCCTGTGGTTAGTGCTACCTTTGTTCTACAAAGCAACTTGTTTAGGATGCAGGCTTTCCTTATGGCCACTGTGAGGTGATGAGAGGCAATCTCCACGCTGGGAACGTGCTGGACCAAGAGCTGCCAGCACAGGCTCGTTTTTCACTTCACTCTTGAAGGGAAATTATCAGCACCCCAC
Source organism: Argya squamiceps (assembly GCA_037834095.1). Taxonomy (NCBI): domain Eukaryota; kingdom Metazoa; phylum Chordata; class Aves; order Passeriformes; family Leiothrichidae; genus Argya; species Argya squamiceps. The sequence goes on from JBBMKD010000001.1 coordinate 39,828,231, forward strand.
AGACTTGCAGATTTTCTTTGAAGAGATGATTTGAAACACTTATGCAAAGATCCATGCTCTCACAGCTGCACAACCATTCTGAATGAGTAGATGGCAAAAGAACTGCAGTATTGCCATATTAGTTCAAAGCTTTAGTCCACTAGTGAGAACCAATCTGAACTAACATCATAAGGCTGGTTTTCTGAAAGGATTCACTAGATAGATGCATTCATGTATTTTGAGATGAGGTTTAAGTCCAATGTGCTGTTTCAGCTACATGAGCATACTGAATTAGTGATCCACAAAGACACTCAAGAATAGCAATACGGCAGTAAATTTTGAAAACTCTGGTTGTTCTTAGCTGACTTGATAAATATTCAAACACTGTAAGTATTCCCAGTTTCACTGTTGTTATTCCTTTCCTATATCCAGGTAGCTGTCAAGAGGCTGGTAGGTGGCTCACAGATAAAACAGCAAATATTAGGAGAGACAGATAACTGGAATTTACCAGTTAAGCAATAAAATATAATTTGTACAAAAGAAAGTACACATCTTTTGACAATCATGTGAGATTTTAGGACTCATTTTGCATTGCTTAATACCCATTTCCCCCTCTGTTGGATAGCTTCTCCTCAGAAGCATTAACAAGTGGTAATTACAGTAGTCATGCTGACAGCACATAACCAAAGGGACGCTGTCAACACTGAACACCAACCGACGTGGACGTTAAGTTGTGGTTCCTGGAACCTTTCTAATTTATGTTTATGTAATTTAGCTTTTATTGCATATGTTCTTGCACTCTGTTTTAAAAGGTAACTACCTGCCGAAACTCACATAATGAAATTACACGAGGCTACACGGCTTTGACAAAAAAATGATAGGAGGATGGGGTTTTTTGCAATTATTTTGCAATAAGGAAATGATGGTTTTATGCACACACCTGCAATGTGCGCTCCCTCGGTGGGAGCAACCGATCACAGGAGTTTATATTTCTGTAATTACATTAAACCCATTAGACGCCATCAGTTTTATGTACACCCGACGTCTCTTGCCCTGCTCTCCACAGCTGAGCCCAAGCCACCCTTCAGCGGGAAGGCACCACGGTCTGCTCAAAGGAGACCCGCCAGCCCGGGCACGGCGGTGCCAACGCTGCTCCTCCACGTCTGCAAACACAGCCACCCCGCTCCTCCCCCGGAGAGGGAAGATGATGACAGGTCCCCACGCGGCTGCCCACAGCGGTCCCGACCCCCCGCCCGCTGCACCTGTCCCGCCACCGCCTCCCCCGCGCAGGGACGGAGCGAGCCCCGCTCCGGCCGGCGGGACTCACACGGGGTAGAAGGCGTAGGGCGGCAGGGCGCTCTCCTCGCACAACTCCGCGTCCAGCAGCAGGTAGTCCTGGCTGTCGTTCCGCCGGGCCCCCGGCGCCGGGGAGCTGCCCTTGCGCGGGGCGTAGGGCTGCGCCTGGCTCATGCTGTCCCGCGGCTGGGCTGCGGGG